>CM064911.1:13617786-14217786 GCA_032727855.1 Quercus ilex subsp. ballota | reverse complement strand
TGAGAAACTTCTCAGAATGTTGCTTATGTAGGGCTTGTTGCCATATCTGTTTAATATAGTTTGATTTTTGCCACTAAATGTAATAGAGATAAATTACCTGATACTCTAAATGTAATAGAGATACAAATCTATCTGGGAGGTCCATGACCAAAATATACATATTTTTCCATTTTGTATTGAATATTACACAGATCTACTTGTTTGTATTCTCATTATTTTCTCCTAAGGCCATTGACCTCAGCATTTATTTTTGATGTCCTATAGAACTGTGGCCAAACTCTTATCCAAGTTTCCTCAACAAATTTGTAGCTTTTGACAATGATCTTATTGTTAGTTACTCCAACTCACTTCTTTTTTCTTTTTTTTCTCTTTTTTTTTCAACAATGAGAATCATAAAACCCATCCCCAATAAGGGAACTTTAGCCAAAGTAGCTTAAAATTTCAGCCTCTATATTGGAAAACAAATATATTATTTAATGTCAGTCTCTTATTATCTTAAAACATTCTGATTTGATCTCAGCAGGATTCATTACTCCTGTGCCACCTAAGGCTCTGCCCAGTCCATTATCGACATGGTATGATCCGAATGCTTGATGTGAATACCATATGCAAGGAAGGGGACATTGGACTTATGGTTGCTATTACCTTAAACATAAGATTCAGGACCTCATCGACCAGGACCTCTAGAGTCCGTATGCTAGTCTCATCAGTCGTCTGGAAAGATGGGATGCATAGAGTTGTTGCAAGACCACTCACACAGTACCAGAGACAATGACATGGTCGATATTGAGAGCTATGGCCAGTTAACCCTATCTCCAATACCTTCTGCCATTCACAAAATTGTAGGCTTGCTACATCAAATGAATGTTATAGTCAGGAATATATTCTACACAATCCGGTAGAGTATGCTTTGATTTAACAATTGCTCCACATTTCTTTAATTCTTGGATTCTTCTTATTTGTGGATGCTTAGACTGGTTTTGCAGACCCACTACATTCAAGGAGTATATTGCTGTTACACAACCAAGTTGTTTATCAAATACAGAATTTCATTTTACAGCCAGATACATGCCAAAAAGACATGGATCAGCATCAGTTCTCTTTTTTGTTGGTACTCGTTAAACATATTCCTGACCATCACCTCTCCTTTTAATTCTCTGTACAACACATTGTCAAGGCCAAGATCAAAATCCATTCTGAATGGATTATGGAACTAAATGGCATTAGCTCATATACTTTAAACCATTGAGCTAATTGTCATTATAATAGAAATAGAGAAGAATTGTACATCCTTTGTTCCTAGAAAAATTTACTAGCCATTTTTGGAATATTATGCTCCATTGGATCTAATCCTCTCTTGTTGATTAAAATAATGTTTTTATTTAAAAATCCATCATCCAGGATGTATTTATAACAAGCAAAAACTGATGCATTCCACTTTGCAATATAGGGAAGGAAAATTGTATATTTCATATGCCTAGTTTTAAATCTAGTTTTCCTCACTAGATGCAACAAACTCACTATGATGGGCTTGCAAATACTTTATTTGACATTTTGAAATTGGTGGCGGACGTGAAGATGAGAAGTCATCTCCTGAGAACAGAGTGCTATTTTTTGGTTTTTCGCTTCCACTCTAGATGGCTCAAAAGACTCAGCATTCTCGATGTCATTGCTGTCCTCACCAGCAGAAGCTTCCCAATTCCCTTTTGTACATCAAGAACTTTATATTGTCCTATGCCGATGCCATGGTGCCTGAAATAGAGAAAGATGGAACATTTGGCTACTACCACAAAAATGCTAGCTCAAGTCTTGTTCCTTGAAGGATCAGAGTCAATCTTGAGGCTCTCCCATATCAGTATTAAGTTTTTCCCCCACCAAGAAGGTGTTTTGTGGTTGTCAGCTTTGTTCAATTAATTATGTTTCTTGGTATAAGATTCTGACTTCCAACCAATGATTATTTTTAAAATATTTGCAAACTCTTTCACAAGTTTCAAACACAACATGTGGAACATATTTGTGGCTTCTAACAGCAGTATAACAGGCAATTGCTCTACATTATCCAATTTACTCGCCTAGTTTGATATGGCTTCTTCCAAAAATATCCCTTGATGCTATCATGTATTCAGCTTATTTCTAGTACTAATTAAGTTCCATATGTTATGGTATCTATATTGTGCTCATCTATGATGATTGGCAGTTGTCTTGTCAGTTAGCTTCATAGGCTTCTTTTAATTTTTAATAAAGCATAGGAATGCCTAATGTTTCCTTCGAAATTAATACCAGTTCAAGATTTAAAATACTAAGCGGCTTGAAGGCACAGCTATAGAGAAGTGCCAATTTGCTTAGTGAATTGAATTTCAATACTACGTGTTTTAGAGCTCATAATGAGATCCAAGTACTTTATTTTACACAAATAGATATGACAACGTTGTATGAGTTATCCAATTTATGTTGCAAGTGAGAGATATTTGGGTCTTTATTCTCAAATATAAGAATGTTAAGTAGTCTTTTTGAAGAACTTCAATTCTCTTGTTGTAAGAATTCCAAACTATTTTTTCCCCATCTTTGGATTTAGCCAAAGCTACTATACTTGTCCCAATTGGAAAAGAGAAAAGGTTAATCTTTTAATGGGCCTTCAAGCAGTTTCTTTAATGACCATGGGGCTCCATTGATTTAACTAGAAGCTGCCCAAAAGCCCATATTGTATCATCCATTCTTACACTCAGCCAAGTTCTGGAACAGTTCAACCTATCACTATTTAATGATGATATATTGATTTGTTGGGGTGTGACTGTGACAAGGTATTAATTCCTTGAAGGCTAAAATATAAAAAGATATAACAATTAAAAAAATTAATATACAAATGGGCTCGTAGTCACGACACAATAAAGAAAAACAAAAATGGAAAACAAGTTCGTTCTATTCTGAAAAGATTATTACAATCACTTTAGCTTCAATTGCGATAAATTGCATTTGTAATACTTAACTTGAAGAGTTTCGAGGATTTTTGCAAAGCTAAGCACTCATTGCACCAAACAGAATTGGAAGTGGAGTTGTACTAAACAAAGAGGGTACCACATTATCTATTACCGACACTGAGATGTTATTGTGTGTGTTATCTAATAGAATTGTTAGGTTCAATTGGAGATTTCTAACTTCTACACTATCTTACACCTATCTTATTCTAAAAGGTTTACGCTATTTAAATCAAATGAATATGTAACATACAAATAAAAGATACTTAAATCATTGAGATTAATTCCCAATCATATATAATCATAGATTTGGGATTTGTGGAAAGAAAATTTTGTATTCATCTGGGAAAAACATGTGGGTTTTATACTACATAAACATTCAAAGATATAGCTCACTATGTTAATGTTGTAGATCAGGCCTTTATTAGTAAAAGCAACGTCTACAAAGTTTTTCTTAGAATTTTCTTTAGTATGGATCTGGTCTCTTTAGAAAGGCTGATGAGTTTTAGTGCAGCCCAAAGGAACCTCGACCCAAAAGAGTGAATGATGGCAGTGATTGGCTACACACCTTGATAGCCAGAAGCTAGACTGCAAGCTTTTGGCTTGTGGTCAAGAGAGAGGACAGGTTAGAGTTAGACACAAGGGTTGGATCCACAGCCTTGACCCAATCCAACCTATTGAAAAACCAACAATCACACAGCTTGATTCATATTAGAAACACACAACTCAATCTAGAACCTTTCTTTCCACACCTGATCTGACCCATTTGAGGAAAAGAAAGAGAAGTGATGAGAAGCGTTTCAACTTTCAAAGCCCATAAGCAATCCCAAGTACTTATGAATTTTCAGAAGTTTCTAGCCCATAGTATATATGACCAGTCTAGATCACATAAGCCAGTCACTACGATGGGCTTGCAGAAACTTTTTGTTAGATTTTGAAATTTGTAGTGAACTCAGGACTCGTATTATAAAAAAAAAAGTACCATATTTTAACTAATAAAACTTAAAATTCACCCACATCAAGTCATATAAAGTTAAGTAAAAAAATACATAGTTGCTATTTGTAATTTACATTGGTACTATTCATTTTGTATTTAACTTTTTATTCTTTTTTTTTTAACTCATCCTGATATTGAAAGAAAAGAATGGGTGATGGTTGTTATGGGTAAAGAAATAAAAACAATTAAAAAAAATCAAGAAAAAAAATGAAAAGTTAATATTTTAATAAAATGTAGTGTAAAATAAATAACCTAGTGGGGTGTTTTGAAAAATTGGGTATATAAAATAGAAAAAAAGAGTATGTTTTTAAGTTAATATAGAAAGAAACTTTTACACAAGTTTATGCAATGTTTTTACAGGTGCTATTTTTGGTATTTGTTACTCCATAATGTCGGAGTCCATAAGCCTTGCTTCTCTAGGCCTAAAATCCAATACCACTTGTATTTCGAGGCTAAATTTCTTTATCAAAAGTTGAATCATAATCAAATTCACATCGTCAAATGTAAACAAAATAACTAAAAATCAAAGGGGGGGAAATGCTTTTACACTTGGACTCAAGTAAAATCTTTGTCTTTTCATAAACATTTTTAACAAAGCAATTTCCACTGGAGCTTTTTTATAGGGACCAATGACCCATAACCATCCAATATATTGAGAAAGAACTCTCTATTCCCTCTAACATGAAAATTTTAAAAATATTATGTTCATCTTACATCCAGTTAATTTTTTATAGATATGACAATGGAGGATGAATTATCCAATTCATGTTGCAAGTGAGATATTTGGGTTTTTCTTCTCAAATATAAGTAGTCTTTTTGGAGGAACTTCAAATTTCTTGTTGTAAGAATTTCAAACTATTTTCCCCCATCTTTGGATTTAGCCAAAGCTACTAATCTTTTTTATTTTAAACAATTTTGTTTTGCAATGCATGACCATATCCTTCATTACACTATACTTGTCCACAACTGAAGAAAAAAAAAAAAAAAAGAAGTTAAATTTATATTTGGAAGATTTTGTTTCAGATTGGAGGGGGAACAACAAAGTCTTCCTTCTAAACTCTGTAGATTTTGTTTGTGGTTTGCCATCACTTTTTGGCTGCTTCGTATTTGCAAGACCCCTCTATTGTTTAGTATTATTCTTACCAAGATGGGTAATTGTTGTTACACACAAAGTATTGCACACAACTGTACACACAACCAAATTTTGCACTAAAATTATGACTTCAGGTCACAATTTCAGTGCAAATTTAATGCGTATGGTTGTGTGAAAGAACATGTAATAAATACCACTCTACAAAGATATCAATCACGTCTCTATTTCTTCCTTTTTTTTGGGTCGTTGTGTATTTCACATTATTTTAATGGGCCTTCAAGTAATTTCCTTAAAGGACCATGTAGTTCCATTGATCCAACTAAAACCGTTTGTATATTATAACTCATTCCGACACTCGTCCCATGTTCTTGAACAATTGAGCCTATCACTATCTAATAGTATATCATATAATGATTCTTTGGGGCTAAAATATAAAGATCTTTAACAATTCCAAAAAAATAATACAAATGGACTCATAGTCATGACCCAATAAGAAAAACAAAAAAGGGAAGAGAAGTTCGTTCTAAAAAGGAATCTGAGTGAACCTGAAGCCCAAGTGTGAGATATGCAAGCAATGTTTCTACAAAAACTTAACCCAGATTAAATTTACTTCCCAATGCTAACCCAAGGAAACACTGGTTGAGTAACACCAAGTCCAACCAAGCAATATTAATCTTCATTATCCCACAATTATAGTTTGAAACCACGGTATGATTTAGCATTGGGATTTATCTGAAGATACTAGCCCAATTGCTTACTAACTTGCAATCCTTCATAGGTCAAATTTAATAGACCTTCAAGCAGCTTCAACTACATTATTTAGTACTATTTAATGATTTGTTAAATAGTAAGTATTTGAAAGCTTTTTCCCAAAGTTTGGGATTTATCTAAAGATACTAGCCTCCATTCCTACTAAAGCGAACTTGGTCAGGCGTAAAATTTTGGTGGATGACTTATGTGAGGCCTGTAAACAGCACAAGGAGGATACGGTGCATGCTTTGTATCGTTGCCCACTGCTTGAACCCCTCTGGAGTCGCACACCCATGTGGAATCATGATGCTCTCAAGAGGAGCACCTCTTTCACTGACACTATTGAGTTTGTTTTTGCAGGTGATAAAGAACCGGAGCTCTTTACCTCAGTGATTTGGAACCTATGGAATCGTCGAAACAATCTTCGACTCAGCAAACCAGCCATACCGTTGGACAAAGTTCTGGATGCAGCTCGTGAAAAATGGCTTGAGATCCTCCCAACTGAAGCACCAACGCTGCCCCAAAGACCAGCGTTGCATCAACGACCAGCCACCTGCCCCCCCTGGAGAAAACAGTTATGTTAGGTTCTAAGGTCTTAGGATTTTATGTATTTAGAACTCTAATTTGTAATGTTGGCAAATCATGATCAAAACATTGTATTTAGTCTTATTTAGACTTGCTCAAAGTTGGTTTAATATTGTAAAGTTGGAATCGAGTGGCTGCAGAAGTACTTGGGACTTTTGGCCTGGCTCGATCGATCGAAGAATAGACTCGATCGATCGAAAATCGCACAGGTTGAATTTTCTGCAGAATTTCCAACTCAGCCCTACTTCATTAAACGTTTAGGGTTTTATGTTTTTACCCTAGGTATATAAACTAAACCCTAGCCACGTTTTTGAAGGTTGTCCATATTGTATTGTTGCTCATACATTGCTGTTTTGTGTGAATCTCTTGTGAGATCTTTGAGGAGCTTTCCTTTACACAAAACTTAGGGTTTTCATGGTAGAGATGATTTCAACATCTTGAAGATCATTACCGTTGCAACCATTGGAACTTAAAAGAAAAGCAAGCGGGGAGCTTGTAGCTGATTGAGGAATTCAAGAAAGAAGTAGTCCGTGGATTCGGAGCCTGCGCGTGGTCGTGTCAGGAAGTTCTACTGGTGGGTAGCATTAGGAAGTCGAGCGGGGAGCTTGTAGTCCTTTTGTATGAACTTCAATTCTTTCATAGTGAATTCAGGTTAGCCTTGAGGATCGGTGGGTCAAATCCTCCCCAGGTTTTTACCGTGTGGTTTCCTGGGTGATCATATCTTGTGTTATTTATTTTCCGCTGCATTATTATTCTTGATATGATTGTTTGATTGTTTTAACCTAGTATTGCTTAATTTGACTAAGTAACAACTTGGCTAATTAATCTAGGCTACGCAATCTGGTTGTTTTAGGGGTCTAAATAACCTGTCAAGTGGTATCAGAGCGGGTAGCTCTTCTTGTTTGAGATTTTTAATCTCTGAGCTGATCCTTGACCCCTGCTGTCATGGATTCTTGGAAAATTTTTCTGCTTATTTGTCAACTTATCTATTTGTCATCTTTGCCTTTTGTTGTTTTTGTTAAATCTTTCCTTAAGAATATTGGCATAATCACATGTGATAAGAATTATGTTTGTTATACTGCTTTAACCGCCTTAAAGGCACGTGATTCTTGTCTTTGGTATTTGGATAGTGGTTGTTCCAGGCACATGACAGGAAATAAAGGCTTATTCAAAACTCTCTTTGAAGGAAAGATTGGGACAGTCACTTTTGGAGATGGAAGTAAATCTGTGATCAGAGGCATTGGTACTGTGGACATTTCAGGATTGCCAGTGTTTGAAGATGTTTGGTATGTTGATGGATTAAAGGCCAATTTACTCAGCATAAGTCAGATTTGCGACAATGGATTAAATGTTCTTTTCACCAAGTATGAATGTGAGATACTTGATGGAGGAGGTGACTGTATGTGTGTTGGTGTAAGGACAGCTGACAACTGTTATGGCATAACACCAAGTGTAAACAAAAAATGCTTTAGTGCAAAGATTGATCAAGTTGATTTATGGCATCAACAGTTGGGGCATGCCAGTCATAAGCAATTAGAGAAGATTTCCAAGTGTGAGGCAGTTATCGGTTTACCTAAATTTGAGAAGATTGATAAGTGCATTTGTGGACCATGTCAGATAGGTAAACAAGTAAAATCCAAGCATCCATCTGTGACTAGTGTTCAAACTTCAAGACCTTTAGAGTTATTACACATTGATCTCATGGGTCCTGCCAGAGTTCAAAGTTTGGGTGGAAAGAAGTATATTCTAGTTGTTGTGGACGACTTTACTAGATATACTTGGGTTGTGCTTTTGAAAGATAAAGCTGAGGCTCCTGAGAAGATGATTCATCTATGCAAGAAATTGCAGGTTGAGAAAGATGTTGTGATAGCCAGAATCAGAAGTGATCATGGAAGAGAATTTGAGAATACCAAGCTGGCCACTTTCTGCAATAATCAAGGCACTCACCAAGAGTTCTCATCACCCAAGACACCTCAACAGAATGGGATTGTGGAGAGGAAAAACAGAGTTGTTCAGGAAATGGCACGAGTCATGTTACACAACAAAAAGTTGCCAAAGTCTTTTTGGGGAGAGGCTGTCAACACTGCTTGTCATACACTCAACCGGGTGTATTTTAGACCTGACTCCAAGAAAACTCCCTATGAACTCTGGAGAGGGAAGAAACCTGTTGTCAAGTATTTTAGGATATTTGGCAGTGACTGTTACATTCTACGTGATAGAGAGAACCTAGAAAAGTTTGATGCAAAGAGTGACAAAGGATACTTTCTAGGGTACTCTTCCACCAGCAGAGCTTATAGAGTGTACAATCTGAGAACCAAAACAGTCATGGAATCTTCAAATGTTGTGATAAATGATGAAGTATGTTCAGAAGCTTCTTCAGAAAGCACTGTTCCTGCTCAAGATAAGCCTTTAGAGGTTAATGATTCTCCTCTTCCTGAGTATGTTGTGAAACATAGTGAGGAAGAGCTGCTGGTGTTGAATGATACAGTCTCAGTACCATCAAGTTCAGAACCATCCACTCCGGTTCATGACACTCGACAGGTACAAAGTGAGTTCAGTCCTCTATTTGAACAGAAAGGCACTACAACTTCTCTTGTTAAACGTCCATCCTCTAGAGTGAGATTGAATCATCCTTCTACGAATATATTGGGTAGTCTGAATGATAACATGAGATTGAGATCAAAAGCCCTGAATGTGATCACTCACTCATGTTATTTGTCCCAATTTGAACCGAAAAAGGTAGATGAAGCACTACAAGATGCTGATTGGGTAAATTCCATGCATGAAGAACTTCATCAATTTGTTCGGAATGATGTGTGGGAATTAGTTCCTAGGCCTGAAAATGTAAATGTGATTGGAACTAAATGGATCTTTAAGAACAAGTCAGATGAACATGGCACCGTAATTAGAAACAAATCAAGACTTGTTGCATAAGGATACACACAAGTGGAAGGGATTGATTTTGATGAGACCTTTGCACCAGTTGCAAGATTGGAATCCATTCGGATACTGTTGGCCATTGCAAGTCACCTGAACTTCAAGTTGTATCAAATGGATGTCAAAAGTGCTTTCTTAAATGGGATGTTACAAGAAGAGGTGTATGTTGAGCAACCTAAGAGATTTGTGGATTCTCACAGACCGGATGATGTATACAAGTTGAAGAGAGCTCTCTATGGTTTGAAACAAGCTCCTAGGGCTTGGTATGATAGATTGACTGCATATCTCACTGAGCATGGATTCAAAAGGGGATCTGCAGATACAACTCTCTTCATAAGAAAGGATAAGACTGGTTTTGTTGTAGCTCAAATTTATGTTGATGACATTGTTTTTGGTGCTACTAATGATTCTCTTGCTCATTCTTTTGCAGATGAAATGAAGGCAATGTTTGAAATGAGCATGGTTGGTGAACTGACTTACTTTTTGGGATTGCAGGTAAAGCAAACAGAGTCTGGCATCTACATCAATCAAGCTAAATATGCAAGGAATTTAGTCAAAAGATTTGGACTGGACAAAGCCGCTCATGCTAGAACACCAATGGCTGCAAATGCAAAATTGACACTAGATCCATCAGGTGAGTCTGTTGATATTACTTTGTATAGAAGCATGATTGGATGTCTTTTGTATTTAACTGCTAGTCGGCCTGATATCTCTTATAGTGTTGGTGTTTGTTCTAGATTTCAGTCTAATCCTAAGATTTCTCATTTAAATGCTGTTAAGAGAATTATCAAATATGTGAGTGGAACCTGTGATTATGGATTGTTTTATAGCAAAGAGTCAAATTTGTCTCTTGCTGGTTTTTCTAATTCTGATTGGGCTGGGAATGCTGATGATAGAAAAAGCACCACTGGGGGGTGTTTTTATGTTGGAGCCAATCTTGTGGCTTGGATGAGTAAGAAACAAAATTCTGTTTCTTTATCCACTGCTGAAGCAGAATATATTGCTGCTGGGGGTTGCTGTTCTCAACTCCTTTGGATGAAAAAGCTTTTGAGTGATTATGGGATTCCTCAAGACACCATGGTTGTCTATTGTGATAATTCTAGTGCTATAGATATTTCTAAAAATCCTGTTCAACACTCTAAGACCAAACACATTGAACTTAGATATCACTTCATTAGGGATTTGGTTGAAAAGAAAATTGTTGTACTTGAGTATATCCCCACTAATCGTCAAAACGCTGACATCTTTACCAAACCTCTTGATGGAAGTAAGTTTGAGACACTTCGTCAAGTGATTGGTGTTCTTCGGTGTCCCTAAGTTGTGTTTGACTTTCTTGGTCCTTGTGCTTCATTGCTCTATTCTTTTGTGACCATTGTTTTTTTTTGTGTTTTTGTTCTAGGACTTGCATTGCATTACATTCATGCATTTCATTCTAGGATTTATTTGTTTTCTCTTTTAATTAAAAAAAAAAAAAAAAAGGAGGAAGCAAAATTTATGTTGAATATGATGTTTCTTGATTTTTGAAAACAAGGTTGGTCAATTT
This sequence comes from Quercus ilex subsp. ballota, assembly GCA_032727855.1. Classification (NCBI taxonomy): domain Eukaryota; kingdom Viridiplantae; phylum Streptophyta; class Magnoliopsida; order Fagales; family Fagaceae; genus Quercus; species Quercus ilex. The sequence goes on along the minus strand of CM064911.1, from coordinate 14,206,906 downwards.
ATTTACACATAACATGTCTTATGTACCTTGTTTAGCTTTGATGAGCTTATATATTGCACTTGACTAGTTGAAACTTTGTGGTGCATGTTGTGTGGGAAAGATGTTTATGGTGTTTATCACCTTGTCTTAATCTTGAAGTCACATGTTTTTGACTGTCGGACTTGATTCTTTTGAGAAAGGCATAAATAACCATCTCACCACTGTTCACTAGCCAATCATGAACACCTTAGTGCATATCATAAGATTTTGTGCTCGAGAAAGTGTAGCACATGAACAAAAAGAACATAAGGTGTAGCCTCTGTTAAATGCTTAATAATTAAAACTGGTGTGTACTATTAGGCTTGATGCCAAAATTCACCTAAATAATGGGGCAAAAATACAAGAAACTTACATGATTGCAAGCTTTTGTTCTAGGAGATGTGGGAGTTATAGGATGTAACTCTTTAGGTGATAGTCTCTTTTGAATTCTATGTGATGAATTTTGTAGACTTTGTGATTGATTGCTATTCACATATCACCTCACATGTATCTCAAGTTTTTGCTAGTATCACACACTACACAAGTTACTCTTTGTTAAACACTGTACATGCTAGTGTGTGTTTTTGGTCTGACCAACCAAGTTTGAAAATATCTTGAGATTTATGCACAACATATTTGTTGCTTAAGAAAATTCAATGAGAGAATGATTGAAATTTGTTTTGAGAAATTTGGGTTTAAAATTTTGGGTTTTTGAAAAAGCATTCCATCTCATACTCATGCATTTTGTTTATTCAATTTAATGCTTTGAGGAGTTATTTTCAAAATTAGGCTTGTGTTTTTCAAAAACTGTGATTTTTTCCAAAATTTAGTGAGCCTCTGCCCATTTCGATCGATCCAGCCTGTTTTTCGATCAATCGAAAAAGTGCTCTCATTTGTCTTAAAATGACTGTGCTTTTCGATCGATCGAATGTAATTTTCGATCGATCGAATATCGTGGAAAAGCTTTTTAAAAAGATCAAATCTGACTTTTTCAAATACTTTTCAAATCTTTTTCAAACTTTTCCTTTCTCTCTCCGACGAGGCAAGCCAAATTTTTCCAATTTTTGTCGTTTTCCTCCGAAGTTTTTGCAAAGAATCTCTTTCCTCAAGCCGGTAAGACCTTTTTGCCCTCCCTTTTGAATTTATTTTCATTATTTCATGCATAAATCCATGCATTTAAGGGAGATTTTCGGACTTTACATTTTTGGGATTTTCTGTTGATTCAAGCCTTATTTTATGAAATTGATCATTGGGTTTTTGTGGGGTCACATCATACTAATGATCCTTGGTGGTTAATTTGATCAATTTTGAGTTTGATGAAAAATTGAAAATTCTAGGGCTTGTTCTTGATCCGAATTGGGGATTTTGTTAATTTGAGTAGAATTTGCTGAAATTGGCTTGTTGTATTGATGAAATTGGTTATTCTAATATGTTTTCAACCTTGTGTAATGCTCAATTCATCAATTTGTTGCAAAATTTTTCAAGTGGTTTTCAAATTTTTGGGATTTTTGATAGAAATTCCTTGTTCAAGCCAATTTTGTCAAATTACTCTCAATTAAACTTAATTGTTTTACTGCATTAGATCATGCATCACAACATTTTATTGTTCATGCATCATATAGATTTTTTGTTCTATATTCTTTATTGTGCTAATTTGCAGTCTGCCCTTGGTTTTGTTTTCTCTTGTTCTTTGTGTTTTTCTCTTTGTGTCTCTGTCCTTTCCTTAGCACTATGCCTAGGAAAACTAGAGCCCGTAGGAATGTTCCCTCACCTTCTCCTTCACCCCCTCCATCCTTTGATAGTGAGAGGTTTCCGAGTGAGAAAAACCAAGAGATTTTTGAGAAGCTTAACATTAGGAGAAAGATTTGGGCTGAGCGTTCTGTGCTGTTAGATGAACTTGATCCTGCCATTAGGGCAAATTTTGAGCGTCGGGGTTGGTTACCCTTGGTGGATGTTTCTGATCCTCCTCCACCTTCTGCCTTGATTAGAGAGTTCTATTCGAACATCTCTATCCGCATCTATGATTCCAACACTCTAGTCAAGAGTTGGATACGAGGCGTAGAGTACTCCATTGCTCCTCGGGTAGTGGCTGATGCTCTAGGGGTACCGCTGGTCCAGCATCCTGTCTATCCTTATGATGAGTCTCCCGAGATTAGCGATGTTTTGTCTTACATCACTGGTACTGCTGTCCAGTGGGGTTCTGATCCTCGGATAACTTCTGCTGAGCTCTCCGGGTTACACTATCTGTTCTTTAGGATAGCTTGTCATTCGATCTGGCCTGTTTCCCATGTTCACACTATTCCTCTTGAGAGGTGTGTATTTTTGTACGCTCTAGTTATTGATGCTCCTATTAGTTTTCCCCATCTTTTTCTTCGTTCTTTGAACGAAGTTTATAGGAGTTCATCTACTGCTCATGCTCTTGTACATCCTATTTTCATTCATAGGATTCTTCTCTATCTTGATCTTAGTGGTTTCCTTCCTCTGAGCCCGTTCATGTGATAGCTCCTATAGGTGCGTCTTTTCTTAGACTGAGAGCCGCTCATCTTCGAGCTGGTTCTAAACACCCTAGGTCTGAGCCCTCTAGTAGCGCACCTCCTCCTTCTTCTTCTGCAGGTCTTGCTGGTGAGGATATTCCTGTTCCAGTTGGTGATGATGCTGCTGCTGCTGATGTTCCTCCACCTCCTTCGGCCGACTTCGATGTTCGTCGTACTTTGGCGACTGTCATGACCGTTCAGGCGGCTCATGGTCAGATTTTGGTGGACTTGCTGGACGAGATACGTGCTCTCCGAGCTGATTTTGCGCGTCTTCATTCACCCTCACCACCTCCTTTTGATGGCGACTTGTGATTGCCCTTTGGCATTCCGTCACAAAAAGGGGGAGTGGAGTTTTGACTTGTAGTAGAGTTTTTGTAGTTAGGGGGAGATTTTTTGTTTTAGAGGAGCTTGTGGAGTTTTTAGATTGTATCTAGGTACTTCACTTTATATATCATTTTTGGGGATATTCATGTTAGGGGGAGTAACATTGATTGATATACATGATATTTTTTATTGATTCTTGTTGCTTTGTGATTCACTGCGTATTGATTTATATTTATGAGTTGATCATTCATATATGTCTTTATTTTGAATTGTGTGAATCTTACAAGAATGTTATACCTGTTGTTTTACTCTTTACTGTCACACATGCGTTTATGCGTTTGTTGAGTATTTTAGGATTATACAGGTTGATTCAACTAAACTGCTGTCTACACTTGCAACTATGGATAGTAGTTAGGCTGAATTGAATTTTATGAGCATTATCTTTGTAAAGGGCTTTTTATTTGTAAAACTTTGAGCTGTTAATTAGGGTTTTGTCACGGATTGCCAAAGGGGGAGTTTGTTAGGTTCTAAGGTCTTAGGATTTTATGTATTTAGAACTCTAATTTGTAATGTTGGCAAATCATGATCAAAACATTGTATTTAGTCTTATTTAGACTTGCTCAAAGTTGGTTTAATATTGTAAAGTTGGAATCGAGTGGCTGCAGAAGTACTTGGGACTTTTGGCCTGGCTCGATCGATCGAATAATAGACTCGATCGATCAAAAATCGCACAGGTTGAATTTTCTGCAGAATTTCCAACTCAGCCCTACTTCATTAAACGTTTAGGGTTTTATGTTTTTACCCTAGGTATATAAACTAAACCCTAGCCACGTTTTTGAAGGTTGTCCATATTGTATTGTTGCTCATACATTGCTGTTTTGTGTGAATCTCTTGTGAGATCTTTGAAGAGCTTTCCTTTACACAAAACTTAGGGTTTTCATGGTAGAGATGATTTCAACATCTTGAAGATCATTACCGTTGCAACCATTGGAACTTAAAAGAAAAGCAAGCGGGGAGCTTGTAGCTGATTGAGGAATTCAAGAAAGAAGTAGTCCGTGGATTCGGAGCCTGCGCGTGGTCGTGTCAGGAAGTTCTACTGGTGGGTAGCATTAGGAAGTCGAGCAGGGAGCTTGTAGTCCTTTTGTATGAACTTCAATTCTTTCATAGTGAATTCAAGTTAGCCTTGAGGATTGGTGGGTCAAATCCTCCCCAGGTTTTTACCGTGTGGTTTCCTGGGTGATCATATCTTGTGTTATTTATTTTCCGTTGCATTATTATTCTTGATATGATTGTTTGATTGTTTTAACCTAGTATTGCTTAATTTGACTAAGTAATAACTTGGCTAATTAATCTAGGCTACGCAATCTGGTTGTTTTAGGGGTCTAAATAACCTGTCAAGTTACAAAATCAACTTTGATGGCGCAACGTTCACGGACACAGATACTGCGGGCATGGGGATCATTATCCGAAACAATGAAGGCCTTCCTATGGCTTCTTTATCACAGAAAATACCACTCCCAAGCACGGTGATTGAAGTCGAGATCCTTGCAACACGAAGAGCACTTGAGTTGGCTTTAGAATTGGGTTTTGATAATGTGGTACTTGAAGGAGATTCTGAGACCCTGATGAAAGCACTAAAACAGGGCAGCAGCAATTTGACACACTATGGGCACCTTTTACAAGATATTTTATTTCTTAGTTCACATTTCTCTTCAGTGGAATTTTCCTTTGTATGAAGACTAGGAAATAAGGTAGCTCATTACTTAGCGAGGAAAGCAAATTCTCTCACACATATGACGGTCTGGATGGAAGATGTACCACCAGACCTCCTTATTACTGGCTGATTCAAATGGCCCCTCTTAATAAAATAATATGATGTCTTCTTTCTCCAAAAAAAAAAAAAAAGCCTCTTTCAATTGCAACAAACTGCATTTGTAAGTTTTGTTTTAGGTTGGAGGAGGACAACACAAACAAAATTATAAATAAAACTTGCCATTTTACTTATTTAAGATAACCGTATGAAACCTTGAAGAGGTTTGAGAACTTTTACGAAGCTAATGCTAAACATTCACTGTACCAAACAAATTTGGACGTGAATTTGTACTGACACAAGATGTTTTTTTGCGTGCTATATAAAAGAATTGTAAAGGTTAAATTGGAACTTTCAAACTTCTACACTATCTAGACCTTTCTTATTCTAAAATAAATCAAATGAATGTGTATTATATCCAAATATATAATAAGATAATTAAATCCTTGACATTTGGTCCCAGTCATATCATTATAACCTCTCAACTAATAAAATGTTGTTATTTATGAAAATGTGATATCATCTAGTAATTTTTATTTTTTTTGCTGATTAAGAAACTCACACATATATTTGCATAGATAATATCATCTCATTGGTCAAGGAGGACCACATTAGCAGTCCTTCCGTGTAAGTAATAATTTCTCGGGATAGAGGAGAAGATTTTTGTATTGATCTGGGCAAAACATGTGGGTTTTATAGCCCATTGTGTTACTGTTGTGGGTCGGGCATTTATTAGTGAATTCTAAGTTTTCAAAGTTTTTCTCAGACATTTGTTTATTTTTTTAAATAAAAATTTTAATCTAGGCCGGGTCAGGTAAGAAGCCATTTTCTATTATGGGCCCGGTCTCTTTAGAAAGGTCGAAGGTTTCTGTTGCAACTCACAGGGAGGTTGGAAAACAAACTTTCACCGTTTCATCTAGCCTGATCCATGTTTTGAAAAAAAAAAAAAAAAAAGCCCCAATTTTCAAAACCTTCCTTGCCTAACTGGACCCATTTGAGAAAGAAAGATAGAGAAAAGAGAAGAGTAGAGTTTCAATTACAGTAGCCATCCCAAGTATTTGATGAACTCTCAACAGTATAAGGCCTAGAATAAGAACAATCTAGATCACATAAGCCGATTATCCCAAACATTTATACCATTAAAAAATGTATAATTTAATTATTTAACTATAATTCTAATACGTTGAAATGTACTTCCACTAGTTGACAAAGATAAATCATAATCAATTTCACTTGCCTAAAAGATGCAACTATTATATTTCTGGAGCATTTGATTAAAAGACAACAATAGGTAGTGTAGACAATGCAACTATGTGGGTCAACATTCCCTCTAGCTTCTCAAGTGAAAAGTATCTCCTGTGCATGGGAAATACTTTTTCCTCAAAGCCACTTTCTCCAATGCATTGAAAAGGTCCCACTTTTAGAAAAGGGAGAAAGATATTACTTGGACTAAATTATCATATTCCACATCAAAAAAAAAAAAAAAAAATTATCATATTCACATTAATCCTCAATCGAATGGTTAGATTAAACTAGAGTTCAAAATTTGCACTCTTTGAGTTCTGAAAGTATTAATTCATTTTAGTGTTAGAAGTATAGTGCAGATATTGACACATAGCTTTTCAAAATTATTTTGCTTTTGCTAGTCTAAGACAATATAATTTTCTTAATTATGTTCACAATCCTTGATGTATGATGTTGTGATGTTCTATCAATAATCAATTCATGTAAAAATATTTACCCCAATCATAATTTAGCGTGCCATGAGTAATGTAAAAATTGTAAAAACTATTTACCCCAATCAATAATGTATTATGTAGTAAAAATTGTAAAAATAATTTAGCGCTCTGAGCACCGGCGATATGCACGGACTCAATGGCGGCAACGGACCGAAATCCACGACGTCTAGTTTTTGGACCTTGCATCGAAGACGGACCGAAAGTGTGATAGAGATGAGGGAGAAAGAGAGGAAAGTGTGAGAGATAGAGAAAGACAGAGAGAGATGAGAGATGAGAGAGAAAAATTGTGGAATAAAATATTAATATTATTTTTGGCATAATGCTACAATGCCATCTTACATGTAAGATGGCACTGTAGCACTATGCCAAAAAAATTTACATTTTCCCACTTTTAGCCTTCCACTACTAAGCATTTTGGGCCTAAATGCCAAATGTACCTTACATTTGGCATTCGGCCCTCCAGCTGCAAATGCTCTAAGCCTTTATCAAAGGCAAACACTCAAAGGGGAAAAGGAAAATGCCTCTCACCTAACGAAGGTAATAAAGTCTTTGTCTTTTCTTTATCTCTCTTCTTTTATTGTTGTTGCTAGTCCCCAAAATAAGTCATTAGCCGACGAAGTTGAATCATAAATCAAATTCACTTTCTCAAATGTAAACAATAGTGTCCGTTTTTTCTTATCCCTCTTTTTTTCTTCTTTTGAAGGTAGGGGTGGCAATTCGTGTTCGCGTGTCGGGTTCGTGTCGTGTCAAGTCATGAGTATTCGACTACATAGGTCAACACTAACCCGACATGTTTATTAAACGGGTCAAGATTCCTCAACCCTAACACGACCCATTTATTAAACGGGTTAGTTGTGTCGACCTGTTTATCAGATTTTATCAAAATGAAAAAAAAAAAATTATGAAAAAACAAACAAATAAATATTTTTAATATAAAATTCAGAATTAACGAGTAGCTACATCACAAATAATCATTCAAAACTAAAGCATATCTCAATATCACAAATAATCAATCACAATATGTCAAAGAAAATAAATTACAACAACTAATAAGTTTATATACCTAGAGTTTGAAGGGTATATTAGTAAAATGTCATTTAATTAAACGGGTCAGACGGGTCAAACGGGTTCTATGTGTTCAACACTAACCCAACCCGTTTATTAAACGGGTCAGCCGTGTCAACCCAAATATGACACAAACCCGTTAAGCCTCAACCCATAACCTACTAATTTCATGTCGTGTCGTGTTGGGTTCGCGGGTCGTGTCAAATTTTGCCACCCCTATTTGCAGGTGCCCTTTTGCTAGCTGTGCTCAAATTTATTTATTTATTTTGTAGAAAACTTCCTTCACTGAAAAACTTAACCCTATTTGAGTTTATTTCACATAAAGTTACAAACATTACAGGAATATAATGGTTTGAGTAAGACCAACCATTCTAACATACTAACATCTAAGTTAGTAAGTTAATTTGTTAAGTACAATTTTTAAAAATGTATAACTGAAATTTTGTATAATAAACCTACGAATTTTTTTTTTAGAGAGTTTCAACATATGATATCTGCTCTTGATGATTGTTCTTTATAGTAGTTGGTAGGAAGTTGGAACCACCACAACTGATAGAATAGCTGCAAAAGAAAGAGCCATTTCTAATGTCAAATTTTCAATTATTGTGCTTCCTGGAAAAGGCATAATGACCATGTATACACACCACTACGTGCAATTATTTATTCACCCCTTTGAAATCAATTTAATGGTTCACATTTGATTCACACATATAGTTGTAAAGGGGTTTAGAGTCTGTTTAGATACAGCTTATTTTGCTGAAAACTGAAAATTGAAAATACTGTAACAAAATAATTTTTAAATGTGTAAACAGTACTGTGAGACCCATTTTTACTACTTTTTTTTTAATAAAGTGATTGTAGGTCTCGTAAACAGTGCACAATGTCTCCTGCACAGTGTAATCCACGTGCATGACTAGTGCAAGTTACTGTTCATAAGCCTAAATGCACTGTTCTTGTCCCATGAACAGCGCAAGAGGCGCTAAAAAAAAAAAAGAGCAAAAAACGCAAATGTAGGGGGAGAGACGCGCATCCAAACGCTCACTTAACTTATGTCCAATGTTCACTAGACACGTTAAGATGTATACTATTTGCATCGTAACATGTTCAGTAATGGACCTTTCTGCTACATACCTTAACAACTAAGAATAAATCATTTGTAAGGAGCACTATAAACAGATTTCTACTACACAATACATTATTTACAATCCAGCTAGCCTTATATAACAATTGAAAGTAAAATGCATTATGTTTCCTTAGAAAAAAAAATTACAAAATTTAAAACACTTTCAAATAACAAATATGTAAAACATAATTTAGAAAATCTAATATACTGTATTAATTATACTTTGTTAGAAAATAATCAAATAATTTTAATATATATATATATATATATATTGTCACAAATGCAACACATGTCAACTCATTTAAAGAATATAACCCAAAATGATTAACATATTTTTATTTTTTTAAGTAGATAAATTATAATTATTATTAGAATATAAATTCTACTCAAATTTTATTTCTATAATTATAGTATAAGATCTAAAAGCTCCTATTATAATTTCATGACTTTCCACCAAAATATATAAGGACAAAATTTTGCTACAAAATTGGTTGTAGCCTTAGGCTACAACCTTACTCAATAAAATAAAAATTACTATATATTTTGAACATCTAACCGTTGAATTGCATGTTCTTTACTCTCTTAATACACATGTCAAAATTTGTGTTAATCGGATATTATTTACTATATAATCTATAAGCTTATATTTTATGCATAACTTTAAATTACAAAAACTTGCAATTAAAAAAATTTATTGATGGCATAACTATTGATCTTTGATTTTCTAGAAATTTTGCAAGCATAGAGATTATAAGAAGAAGGTGTAATCCAATGGTAGATTTGTCAAAATTCACCTCCAATAAAAAGATATTGAGTAAGGTTGTAGTCTTAGACTACAACTAATTTTGTAGCTAAATTTTGTCCAATTTTTTATAATCTATAAAAGATCAAATGAGATGAGCCTTTTTTTTTTCTTTATTCTTGGTGAAAGTAAAAGTGGTTTTAGAATTTCAAATTTCAATGAAGAATTCAACACCAAAACTAAATATTTAATTCTTTGTTTAAATTAAAATTTATTTTGGAATGAAATGACATGTATTTATATGAGTTAAATCGTGACAAAACGGGTCAATCTGTCTTTATAGGGATAATGAATCAGGTTGTTTTGGGTTAGTTGCAGGTCAAGCAAGACAGCACAAAATTAGTCCAATTATTACTCATCTTAAAGCGAATCAACCTATTTTGACACACTCATTTACAATAACTCACCCAAAAAAAAAAAAAAAGTATCATATTTGTGAGACAGTGTCTGATATTACCAGCATAGTTGGAGAAAGTAAGGCTTAGCATAATTATGGGTTAGACTGTGGGTGGGACATGTTATCTCACTCCTTACAGATTTTTCATCTTTTTTTTTTCTCCCTTTATTTAGTTTCTGAAAATATGTGAAAGCATATCTTAAAATCATAACATTTATGTGGTTCTAGTTAGCTCAACTGGTAAAGTTTCTAATAATAGTAAAAGAAATCTGGAGTTCAATCCCCACCTATACCAAAAACTGATTAGTATCTTAGTCCAATAATAAAGAGTTATTATCAAGAGCAAACACCATAGGTTGAAACTCTCTCCAAAAAAAAAAATCATAACATTTATTTATTTTTAAATGGGCTGATTGGATTTTGTTAAAGCATTCTCATTAACTTCTTCAAAAAAAAAAAAAGCATTTTACATTACCAAAACTAACTTTATTTATTTTACACAACCATTTTTACAACACATCATTCATCTCATTCTTTATTTTGTATTCCTAAGATATTAAAATAATATATTCCCAACACATTAAAATAATATACCAGCCACCAAGGAGAGAGAGAGAGAGAGATTTTAATATTTGCATGATGCTATCGTAACATCTATTGTTAGATAATAGATGTTATTCTAGCATCCTTTATTATTAGCTATAGAGATGCACAAACCATTGCAAAGGTGTTTTAACTTTTAAGGGTTTTTTTTTTTTTTGTGGCTACAATTGCATTGTCTAATGGGAACTCTCGTTGTGGAAAGTGTAGAAATATTTTGAATTTTTGTTTCATCGGTAAGTTTATTGTTCTTTTGATTCTAAAATTTTTAATTAAAAAAAAAAAGATTTTTTGATCTTATAAATAAAAGTTGACAGTTACAATTTTAAAATCTGAAGTATGTCAAATTATTAGGACACATAACCAACTGGAATCCATGAAATCATATTAAAGTTATTAATAATGTTAGGTTCTAAGGTCTTAGGAATTTATGTATTTAGAACTCTAATTTGTAATGTTGGCAAACCATGATCAAAACATTGTATTTAGTCTTGTTTAGGCTTGCTCAAAGTTGGTTTATTATTGTAAAGTTGGAATCGAGTGACTGCAGAAGTTCTTGGGACTTTTGGCCTGGCTCGATCGATCGAAGAATAGACTCGATCGATCGAAAATCGCACAGGTTGATTTTTCTGCAGAATTTCCAACTCAGCCCTACTTCATTAAACGTTTAGGGTTTTATGTTTTTACCCTAGGTATATAAACTAAACCCTAGCCACGTTTTTGAAGGTGGTCCATATTGCTTTGTTGCTCATACATTGCTGTTTTGTGTGAATCTCTTGTGAGATCTTTGAGAAGCTTTCCTTTACACAAAACTTAGAATTTTCAAGGTAGAGATGATTTCAACATCTTGAAGATCATTACAGTTGCAACCATTGGAACTTAAAAGAAAAAGCAAGCGGGGAGCTTGTAGCTGATTGAGGAATTCAAGAAAGAAGTAGTCCGTGGATTCGGAGCTTAAGCGTGGTCGTGTCAGGAAGTTCTACTGGTGGGTAGCATTAGGAAGTCGAGCGGGGAGCTTGTAGTCCTTTTGTAAGAACTTCAATTCTTTCATAGTGAATTCTGTTATGCCTTGAGGATCGGTGGGTCAAATCCTCCCCAGGTTTTTACCGTGTGGTTTCCTGGGTGATCATATCTTGTGTTATTTATTTTTCGCTGCTTTATATTCTTGATATGATTGTTTGGATTGTTTTAACCTAGAATTGCTTAATTTGACTAAGTAACAACTTGGCTAATTAATCTAGGCTACGCAATCTGGTTGTTTAAGGGGTCTAAATTCTCATCAAATAATAATGTAGCTATTAAAATTATATTCAATTTTTTTTGGATTTGGTTTAGCATCTTTATATATTTATATACTACAAATAATTTCATTATAACTAATGAGTCAAAAAAGATGATTTATTTGTAATCGTTTGGCTCACAAACCATTCTAACACCAAAGATGGATGAATTTATTTCCATTGCTTCTTTAGTTTATTTGTTAAGTACAAGTTTTTTAAAATGAATAACTGTAATTTTGTATAATAAACACACGAAAATTAACTCAATTAACTAGATAAAGTCCTTCACTCGCTCACTTTTTACTAGTTGGTAGGAACAACAACAGAACGATAGCACAGCTGCACAAGAGCCTTACTAGTTGGTAGGAACAACCATTTCACATAAGATGTATATATTAAAAAAATGTTATTAAGAGGAGAAGCATCGGTAATGCATAGGGAAAAGAATGTGAAATTTGAGTAGAATAGCATTTGTAAGGCATGTGAAGAAATCGTTCAATATTGTTGTCACTATTGTTGGTGTGACTTGATTCCTAGACCTTTTCACTATTCAACAACCAAAAAAAAAAAAAAAAAAACCGACTTACAAAGAGCAATTTTGGAGAAGACTCATAGGTTTCTTGTATTTCTAAGAAAGATGAAAAAGAAGAAGTTGAGAAGAAGCTACCAAATGAAGAAATCATTTAGTATTATTTTTGTTACCGTTGGTGTGGCTTGATTCCTGGACATTTTCACTATATTAAAAAAAAAAAAAAAAAACCTTACAAATAGTAATTTGGAAGAAGACCCACAGATTTCTTGTGTTTCTAAGAAAGATGAAAGAGAATAACTTGATAAGAAGTTATCAAATGAATATGAACCACTATTTATACCCAAAGAATTATTTATGACCTTTCAATAGACTCCTTTTAATTCAATATGCACATTTTTTGTCAATAGGCACCTTTTTGGCCAATAGGCACATTTTCTTTCAATAAGTGCCTTTAATATATATCAAATATAAAAGGGTTATGACCTTTTAATAGGCACCTTTTGGTATATCCAATTTAAATGGTTATGATTGTTAACGTATATAGTGTTGTGGGCTTTAGGCCCAACTAAATTACTTATATAGCACATATTTTTGTACTACTCTCTTGCTTGTATTATACACATATGCCTTCTATATAAAGACACTCATGTATATTCTATTATTTGAAAAATATAATACAATTATCTAGTATTTCTAACATGGTATCAAAGCTACTGCTCTAATCCCTTGGTGTGCCGCTTTTAAGTAATCTTGTCTTCTTGGGTGTCATCCACTACAGCCATTGTTGTGAGTAGCACCACTGCCTCCACCGCAACTCCAGTACATCAAAGACCACTGCCTTGCTGCCACCACCACTTCCGCTTCTCCAATCAGACCACAGATTGCACCATCAGAAAGTGACCTCTCTGATTTGCTCTTCTATGAAAAATTGTCTTTATCAGACCTTTCACGCACCCCCACGCGTAACTATAAGTCTCGACATTAAAATCACACGCAACCACGTGCTGCCAATCCTCTTCACGCGCCGCATGCGCTTCCACGCGCCAAAACTCGGTCCGCTGACGTCATCGATTACGCCACGTCATCCCTAGTGACGTCATCACTACTTGCGTTAGTAACACGCCATCTTGCTTACGTCAGCAATCAGTCAGTAATTACATTATCACACTGACGTCATCATCATTGACTTTTCGGTTGACCGTTGACTTTCGCCTTTGCCCGTTGACTTTGACTATTGACTTTTTGCCCGAGTTGACTTTTTGTAGTGCAGTGCTCCTTACCCAATTTTCACGTAGATTTTATTTTTACAGTCCGTTTTTGCATATTTTGCTTTTAAATGAAGAATAAGGACCGGTCTTCTTTTTGTTGCAATAATCGTCGTCGACAATCTAGCAAACGTTTTGGCCACAATATTGAGACTTGCTATTATCACAACAAATCAGCTGTTTCAATTTCTGCTACTACTGTTGCTAACACTGAGAGTGTCCAGCCAATGGCTCCCTTCTCTGCACAGTCTAAATCTTCAGGACGCATTTTCCCCATGTACACAGATGACCTTAAAAACATCATCGCTAATGTCATTCGTATGGTTGGTAATGCATCTTATTCCTCTTCTCTCTTAGCTTTATCTAGTATGTCTCCTCCCTCTTGGCTTATGGATTCTGCTTGTTGCAATCATATGATACCTTACTTGTCCTTATTTTCTAAACTTAAACCTACACCATACCCTCTTAATATTCGCACAACAAATGGTTCAACAATGTCTGGTCATAATATAGGTTCCGTTTCGACCTCCAACCTCTCGGTTCTTGGGGTCTTTAATGTTCCTGACCTTTCTTACAATTTATTTTCTGTGGGATAATTAGCTTAGTTAGGTTATTGCATTATTTTTTATTATTCTGGGTGTATTATGCAGGATCCAAGGACGGGACAGGAGCTTGGGACCGATCCCAGAGTTAGGCGTATGTTTCCCGTGGACAACCTTCGTCTTTCACTTGTTGCTCTTGTTTCTGTTGTTGAAGCTGCTACAGTTTCTTCAATTCCTTCCCTTGCACTTTGGCATGCTCGACGTGATCACACATCTTCCTCTCAAATACAACAATTGGCTTCTACAGGTTTGTTAGGTTCCGTGTCGACAGAAAATTTTGATTGTGTTTCATGTCAGTTAGAAAAATAACCAGTTTTGCCTTTCAATACTAGTGAATCAATATCCACTGATATCTTTGACCTTATTCATTCTAATGTTTGGGGGCCTTCCTCTGTTTCTAACATTGGTGGGTCATATTTTGTTGGCTTTGTTGATGATTACTCTTGCTATAGCTGGATTTTTAATATGAAACATCATTCTGAATTATTGCAAGTATATTTTAATTTTGCAAAAATGGGTGAAACTTAGCTTTCCAAACGCATCAAAATTTTTCGATCTGATAATACTCTTGAATACACTCAATATGCTTTCCAAGCTGTTTTCCATTCCTATGGCACTATTCATCAACTAACTTGTCCAAGTACCTCTCAGCAAAATGGTAGAGCCGAACAAAAATTTCGTCATATTCTTGACATTGTTTGTGCTCTTCTTCTCTCTATCAAAGTTCCTACTCCTTTTTAGGGCGAAGCTGCTCTTCATGCTGTTCATGCTATTAATCGCATTCCAAGTCTTGTTATCCAAAGTCAAACTCCATATGAGCACCTTTTTGGGTCACCTCCAAACTATCACCACCTTCACTCATTCGGTTCTACTTTTTTCATTCTTCTTTAGCCACATGAGCATAACAAACTTAAGCCTCGGTCAAGGCTTTGTTGTTTTCTTGGCTACGGCAAAACTCAAAAGGGGTATCGGTGTTATGATCCTATCTCTCATCGTCTTTGTATCCCCCGCAATGTTGTCTTTTTGGAAACATCGCTCTTTTGTCGAGCTCTCTCACTTCCGTGCCTCCCTATCTTCCTCCTCTGTCTTAGATATTTTTTCAAATGAGGCACATATTCCTTCTGTACTTGCTCCTGATCCTCTTGTAGCTGCTCCTAATTCTCCTGTAGACTTCTATGTCCAACCACTAGATATCCTTAATCCCTTTCCTAGTTCACCCTTTAATGAACATGTGGAAGATGAACAGGTCAAAGACAAGCTACCCAACCCTGAGCTTGGGTCCCTTGCTCCTGCTCCACCTGAAGATCTTGCACAAGACATTCCACTTTGTCACTCAACTCGGGTGAGATCCATTCTTGCACATTTACTCGACTATTATTGTTGCACTACCCTTGCTACACTACACAAGCCTCACATCTATCGTGAGGCTTCTACTGACCCTTTATGGTAGATTGCAATAAAAGAGGAATTTGATGCATTATCTAAAAATCATACTTGGGATTTGGTGACTCTCTCCCCTGAGAAATCTGTGGTTGGTTGTAAGTGGATCTATAATGAAAGCTCAAAAATGTGTCGAAAACACAAGAGCAATTTAGACCCCCAAATTAAAGTTACGGCTTGGTTGATTTTACACTAACTTAATACTAAGTGTGAAATAGTGTAAACACAAGCGTATATGCAAGACAACTACTCTAATCCATATATTACACAACAGTAAAAATGAAATGAACAAGAGTAGGGAAGAAGGATGCAAACATAGATAACACCGAGACGTGTTATCGAAGAGGAAACCGAAGAACTCGGCGAAAAACCTCTCCGCCGCCCTCCAAGCGGTAATCGATCCACTAGACAATCAGTTGGGATACATGGGTTAGCAAGAGACCCTCCAAGCCTAATCTACCCGATAAGCCTAATCTACCCGATGTACCTAAGCCCTCCAAGCTCCTACTTCAACAAGGCTTCTCAGAACCGTGTCTTGTCTTAGTTCTCCGAATCCCGCAACAAGCTCGATGTTGCATCTGCCATCCTTGGCTTCTTCCAATGCTTCCCAGCAGCTCCAAAACGTCATTCAACACTCTCAAAGGGTATGGTAAGTGTTTGGGCTAGCAACCTCTCAATGGTATGGAAATGGAGAGGGAAGAGTTGAGGAAATACCACAAGCAAGTGTATAGAGAAATGTGGGGATGACAATCTCTAATTCTCAATGTGTTTGGCTAGGGTTTTCTCTCTGAAGCACTCCTCAACATTTGTGGGTAATGAGGGTATAAATAGGATAGACACAAAAAGTGTGACTCGGACTGGACAGGCTAGCAGAACAGAATGCCTCGTGGGTGTCTCGCATGAAGGCCTTACTCGCGAGATACTTGCGAGACACAGCTGTCTCCACCTGGCCTGACTCTTCGCATTCCAGCATGTGCATGGCACATGTGTCACTTCGCGGGAAGTTAAGTCGCGACATACCCGCGAGAAATCTTCAGTCTTCAAATGCTTGAGTCTTCACACTCTCTTTTTATCACACAACCCTTACAATCAAATC
The DNA here is from genome assembly GCA_032727855.1 of Quercus ilex subsp. ballota. NCBI lineage: Eukaryota > Viridiplantae > Streptophyta > Magnoliopsida > Fagales > Fagaceae > Quercus > Quercus ilex. Next base: position 14,190,279 of record CM064911.1, on the reverse strand, counting down.
CCACAATAAATACAGGGTATATAAGATTGAAATCAATTACAATCAAATTTGGCACGGAATAAAAGCCAACAAAGTACATAGTTGTAAATAACAACTTTACAATCTCCCCCTTTGGCTATTCCATGACAAAACCCTAAAACAGACTCTAGACTTAAACGTGAGTTTGGGAACAAAGGCAAAACTCACTCACACCTAATCTAGAAGCTATGAAACACTTGCACGTATATACTTGTAACCTAAAACACTCGTACACAAACAAAACTTTCATTAAGCTTATGATAAGTTGAACACAAGGTACGTACATGAGCAAGTAAAAATGTGATCAAGTTAAATGGGATAAATGAATAAACCATGGCTTAACCTAACAAACAATCACTATACAAAAGTGATCACTATGCTCATTCACACAAGGAATGAACATCCGGACATACAAGGTGATAAGCTCATTTGAAGAGTATCATTTGCAAATCAACACTCAACCAATGCAAAGTACACGAAATATTTACATCTAGGAACAATCCTACTACGGCACAAGAGTGATGTACTGAAGTAAAATGCATGACATTTAACATTAAGCACAAAAGCATAAAGGTTGCATAAGCAAGATACTGCATAAGCATGGTACAAACCATAAAAGCCGACAAACATGCATGCTACAAAGCATAGAGATAAACACAAAACTACTGAAATTAAAACAGAGTATCAAAGCTTTAAACCAAAAGCAATAAAAACTATAATCATAAAAACAGTTATAAAAACTAGAAGAAACAAAGTTAAACCGTCTGTGAACCAATAACCAATCACCAATGTTTCTAAGTCTAAGGCTATGCTCCCCCTAACGTTGTGCAAGCTCTTCTTCAGCTCCCCCTCAAAATTTTCTCCCCCTTTTTGACCGGAATGGCCAAAGGGCTAGAGCTTATCAGACTCCGAATTGATCCTTGCGCTTTGGGCAATTCTTGTATCTGTGAAGACAATGCAGTGATCTGTCCTTGAAGGTATACAAACTGGTTTGCAGTGTGTTGCACATGGGAATCAAGCACTGTAGCCATCTGATCCATTTTAGCTAGTAGTTGATCAAGTTTGCTTAAACCTTGTGTTGGAGCAGAAGACGATGGCTGTGCTGAAGTTTCTGGAGCAAAAGTGAATCTATCAATCTCCTCCTCTATATCTCCGCCCTCATCTTGCTCAACACGAGGTTGTGGGATGGTATGCACACTAGTCCTAGAGCCTCTGATGTGGGTTGTGCTTCTAGTCAAGGTATGAGCACCAATGGGATAGTCCCTCTGAACTACTGTAAGACCACTTGGAAGTTTGAGCCTCTCTTTTGCAATAAGGCCCATAATGAGAGTGGGGAAGGGCATGATAATCCTGGAGTTCTACTTACTAATACTCTTCTTCAGTAAGTGAAAGATGTGCCCACAGATATCAATCTCTTTGTGAGTGAAGAGATCATATAGGAAGAAGGTCCTTGGAGCAGACAGTGTAGTTAGGTTTGTCACTGGGTACAAATTGTGAATCATCACATAGGCTAAGGTCCTCATCTCTGGTGAAAATGGTATTGTGTTCATGGCATTCTTAGTCAGTGTCCCATCAAGTATTCTCACCATTTCTGCAATAGAACCCAATTTATCCTCATATTGGGTGGTGATAGGCTAAGATGGAGGACGAACTTCAAGAAAGTCTTGAATGCTATCCTTCGTAATGACAAACTCTTTCCTTCTCACCCAGCAGTTGATGTGATCATCTTCTACAGTGGCGTTTGAGAAGAATTCTCTGATTATTTTTAAGTAGACCACTCCACTTGGTGTCAACAACTTGGTCCACGTCCTTTCTTTGAAAATATTAGGAATAAAGGTGCCCTCCAGAGATTCCAATTGAACTACCCTTTCCATGATGATTGTTCTGTTCTTGTAACAGTCATTGAACTTCATATCAGCTTCCGCTGACTTGAAATGCTCAGAATCAGTGCGTGCACGTTTATAAGACGATTACTTCTTAGCTGCATGCTTGATGGGAGACATCTGCAAAAATTGCATAGAGCAGATGGGGAACAAGAGCACAAAACACAAAACATAACACAGAACTTGATTAGATTCAAGTTAGTTCAAAACAAAGTTAAAATAACTTAAAACAGAGCATAGTTAACTCTAAGCAACATGCTTAAACAAACAAACCAATAAAACATACAATGCATGAAAAACAAGTAACTGTGCATGTGATGATGCATGTGTGTGCGTGTGTTGATGCATGAGTGTGCAGCACCAGATGCATGAGGGGTGCCAAGGTGAGTGCCTTGTGTGTGCAACATGGGCAAAGTGTATGAAACATATAAACAATGACCAAAACTAGTGAAGTAAGGTCAAACAAGCATAAACCCATAAATTGAAGTCACTTGATTCCAATTTAGCACAAAAATGTCATTCAGACATTTTGTCAAACACCTAGCATGCACAAATGTACTCTAAGCATAAACAATGCATGAACATGGTGAAATCTTGCCTTAATACATGTTAAAACGCCACAAGGGGCCAACACAGATGCACAAACACCAAATGGGACTCAGCCCAATCAAAAATTTTTAAAAAAATGCACTCAATTTAGAAAAACACTTAAATTTTCGAAAATCCCCAATTATCAAAACCCTAACAAACACTACTGCAAAATCTAAGAAAATGACGAAGAAAATGTTGAAGTAAACATACCTTGATGAAGAAAATGCAGAAAAGTGCTTGAACTTGATGGGGTTTTGAAAGAAATTTATTTTGGGTTGAAAGGGGTTCGAAGGAGGTTGAGCGAGGGAAATGTGTTTGATTTGAAAAACTGTCACATCTGCTATATAAAACTGAAAACACGTGTTTTTCGCGGGTTAGAGAGTAGCGAGACAGTCGCGAGAATGACCACTGAAGCACATAAGCTTTCGCGAGAAGCTTTAAGTCGCGAGACAGTCACAATACCTTCTGTCTGAATTTGGAAAAATCCCAGTTTTTGCCAAACAGCATTTCGCGAGAAGCTGTTGGTCGCGAAACAGTCACGAGACAGTCACGAGAGTTTCTGTGTGACTTAATGAAAAAATTAATTCCCTCAAGCTCATTTCGCGGGAGGCTCTAAGTCGCGAGCTTCTCGCGAGAACATCTCTGAACCAAATTTTGATGAAAAACACAAAAATGCATTTTGATAAAAAAACTAAACACACGAAAGTATAAATTTACTTTCAAAAACATATAAAATACTCAAAAATCTTTTTGGGTTTGATCAACAAGAACTTGAGCATACACATCACATTTGAACATATACAATCACACAAATGAGATAGGCATTGATTGAATCAAAGTCTTTTGTGTTGTGTGTGAGTATCAAATGTGAAATAGTCCTTAGACCAGAGCGAAGCTTCAATGATCAATTCAATCGAGTCATACACAACTGATACGAAATCAAGTGGACTATCTCCATTATAGAATGAGTATATATGACCTCCCACAAGAGAATGATTACATAAATTAGAAGTTTTTCATTTGGCTTCTGCCTAAAGCATAACAACTGATCCATTTTTTGGATAAAACATCTCTTTTTGAGATTGGTGCTTGAAATTTTTGATATTTCAACATTGATGAATAGCCTTTGGCTTTTTGAGCACCATACAAATACATTAAAAGAGTCGCTTTCCCTTTTTCCTAGTCGAATACTAGTATGTGCGACAGGATTTTGCAGCTCAATATCTCTTTTCATTTGGAGATTTACATTTGGTGAGCTCTTTTTGCAAAAACATAAAAATAAAGTGGGAAGAGATATGGACACAAGTTTATGCAAGTATCAAGACCAACAAGACTATTGACCAATCATTCATGACAAGTTTGAAAATCTATTTACAACAGTCACACATAGTTTTCAAGATTTCTTCCACATAGAAATGAGTGCATGCATAACAAGCCATGATTGTAAATGCACTACGCCATTAGTACGAATGTACTAGGCCAAATTCACATGTGATATACACAAAACAAGTGATCAAACTTTTTGAGATTTTTCAATTTTTATGGGTTTTTGAAATTTTTGAACACACCCAAAACAGAACACGAAAAGTAAGATCAGCATAAAACTGGTACAAACCAAAACAAGTAAAGAAACATGCTAAAAACATATTTCAATGCATGATATGATGCAACAGCAAAAGTCCCTAAACATTGGAAGAATTAATGTATGGACATGTTATACTGCTTATGTATGAGAACCCCTTTTCACCCACACGCCACGTGCGTTTGGGGTGATATCCTTGACGGATTGGGTACGAAAGTTGGGACTTTCAAACCTTCTGGTGAAGCTTTCCAAGCAAGTGGTGAAGGCACCGATCATCTTCATCACGTCCGTCATTCCGGGATCACAGTTTTGACTTCTTAGTTGCTCACCTCCCCAAGCTCTATTGTCATTTCTTCTTCCTCGTGACCGAGGAATGGTTGCATTGTTCAATGCTCTCAGCTTGTGACAATTGGGTCTGGTGTGTCCTTTCATTCCGCAAAAATGACAAACATGATTTGTTCTAGGACCCCGTTGTGATCTTGGAATTGATCTTCCTCTGGCTTCATGTTTGACCACAGATTGATTTCGGGGCTTATTCACCATCTGTTGCTCAACCACATTCTTCTACTTTTTCAGGAATGGGTTCTTCTACAACCGTCTCATTTGCCTTCACAAACTTCACTTCTTTGGTGATATTGACTGATGAGCTATTCCCTCCGGTATATCCCAACCTAGACTTATCTGAGAAATGTTTTTGGAGGAGACTCTTTCTATCTTGGCATGCGCTTGCATTACCTCTTGCTCAAGAAATCTGATCTTTAAGTAAGCTTCTGACAGCTCACCATTAAGCTTTTCTATCTCACATTTGGAATCCTTATGTCTGACCAAGAGACTCTGGTGATCTTCCTCTGCTTTCTTCATTTTCCTCACAGCTGCCTTGGCTACCCTGGCATACTCTCCCGACTTCTCAAGGAGTAAGGAGTAATTCTCTTGAAGATCAGTTGTATTCTCTTCCTCTTTAGCATCTGATTCTTCCACAATCCCCATGGATTCTTCATCGCTGTGCTCTCCAAGTTCTTATACAAGTTGGTGCAAGTCCTCGGATGATTCAACATGTTCAATGGCCATAAAGGCGGAATCACTGAGCGTTGTGGCATAAGCCTTGCCTTTTCCTCTCAGAAAATTTTGGACACTCCCTCTTTAGATGTCCATGGCCATTACACTCATAGCACACGATGTCTGAAGGAGATTGAGAATCCTTCCCCTCTTTCCTTTTAAATTCTTTCCTATCGCCTCTTGAAGATGAAAACTTCTCTCTGTTGAACGGTTTCCCACTGTTCTTCGTCTTCAGAAATTTGCGAAAGTTCTTCACAAGAAATGCTACTTCCTTCTCCACTCCATCTTCTTCGTAGGAATCATCCATTCTTTCGGTGATGGTTTTAAGAGCAAGCGATTTACTCGTCTTATGGGAAGGAAGTCTCAGCTCATATGTTTGGAGAGACCCTATCAACTCTTGGATTTTGATCTCATCCAAGTCTTTACTCTCTTCTATGGCTGTAACTTTTGCTCTAAAACTTTCCGGCAAGGATCTCAAAATCTTTCTAACCACCTTAGTATCTTCAGTCTTCTCACCAAGATTGAGTTTAGCAATTACAATTTCGTTGAGCTTCCCATAGAATGAATCAAACGGTTCATCATCACCAATCTTGAGCTCTTCAAATTTGGTGGTAAGCATCTGAAGCTTTGTGTCCTTAACTTTCTTTGTACCCTCATAGGTAGTCTCCAAAATCTCCCAAGCTTCCTTGGCTACTGTCATATGAGAGATCCTGTGGAATTCATCAGGAGACACACCACAAAAAATAGCATTTAAAGCTTTACTATTAGCATTGGCTGCCGCAAGAGCTGCCTTATCCCAAGTGGACTTAGGAGCCTCTGGCTTAGTCCAACCTATCTCAACCGCATCCCAAACGGTATCATCAATAGAGCATAAAAATGCTCTCATTCTGACTTTCCAGAAAGCATAGTTGTTACCATCAAAAAATGGTAGAACATTGAGCGATTGAGACCGGTCCATCTCAAATAGGGTCAAGGATCACACTCAGGTATTTAAACCAAAACAAGTATACCCGCTCTTATACCATTTGAAAGCTCAAAAATGTGTCGAAAACACAAGAGCAATTTAGACCCCCAAATTAAAGTTACGACTTGGTCGATTTTACACTAACTTAATACTAAGTGCGGAATAGTGTAAACACAAGCATATATGCAAGACAACCACTCTAATCCATATTTAAAACAACACATCAGTAAAAATGAAATGAACAAGAGTATGGAAGAAGGATGCAAACACAGATAACACCGAGACGTGTTATTGAAGAGGAAACCGAAGAACTCAGCGAAAAACCTCTCCGCCGCCCTCCAAGTGGAAATCGATCCACTAGACAATCAGTTGGGATACATGAGTTAGTAAGAGACCCTCCAAGCCTAATCTACTCGATGTATCTAAGCCCTCCAAGCTCCTACTCCAACAAGGCTTCTCAGAACCGTGTCTTGTCTTAGTTCTCCGAATTCCGCAACAAGCTCGATGTTGCATCTGCCATCCTTGGCTTCTTCTAATGCTTCCCAGCAGCTCCAAAACGTCACTCAACACTCTTAAAGGGTGTGGTAAGTGTTTGGGTTATCAACCTTTCAATGGTATGAAAATGGAGAGGGAAAAGTTGAGGAAATACCACAAGCAAGTGTATAAAGAAATGTGGGGATGACAATCTCTAATTCTCAATATGTTTGGCTAGGGTTTTCTCTCTGAAGCACTCCTCAACATTTGTGGGTAATGAGGGTATAAATAGGATAGGCACAGAAAGTGTGACTTAGACTGGACAGGTTGGTAGAACAGAATGCCTCGCGGGTGTCTCGCGGGAAGGCCTTACCCGCGAGATACTCACGAGACACAGCTGTCTCCACCTGGCCTGACTCTTTGTATTCCAGCATATGCATGGCACATGTGTCACTTCGCGGGAAGCTAAGTCGCGACATACCCGCGAGAAATCTTCAGTCTTCAAATGCTTGAGTCTTCACACTCTCTCTCTATCACACAACCTTTACAATCAAATCTCATAATAAATAAAGGGTATACAAGATTGAAATCAATTACAATAAAATTTGGCACGGAATAAAAGCCAACAAAGTACATAGTTGTAAATAACAACTTTACATACAAGATTAAGACTTGCTCTGATGGGTCCATTGAGCACTACAAAACTCGTCTTGTTGCAAAAAGGTTTTACACAAGAGTATGGGATTGATTATGAAGAGACCTTTGCTCTAGTTGCTCATATCTCATCTGTTCGTGCCCTCTTAGCTGTTGCTATTGCCAGTAAATGGGACCTTTTTCAGATGGATGACAAAAATGCATTCCTTAATAGGGATTTAAGTGAAGAAGTTTATATGCAACCTCCTCATGGTCTCTCTGTTGAATCAAACAAGGTTTGTCACTTTCAACGTGCACTTTATGGCCTTAAACAAGCTCCACAAGCTTGGTTTGCCAAATTTCACTCTACCTTCTCTCGCTTAGGTTACATGGCCAGTCATTATGATTCTGCCTTATTTCTTCGTTGCACTGACAAAGACACTATTTTACTTCTCCTGTATGTGGATGATATGATCATAATTGGTGAAGACCTCAGTGGCATTCAAGAACTCAAGGATTTTCTTAGTCAACAATTTAAGATGAAAGATCTTGGACATCTCAACTATTTCTTGGGTCTTGAAATTACTCATTCTACAAATGGACTTTATATTACTCAATCCAAGTATGCCTATGAACTCGTCTTAAGCTGGACTTACTGATAGCAAGACTGTTGACACCCCAGTTGAGTTTAATGCGCATCTGACTCCCTCAAGAGGGAAACCATTGTCTAATCCCTCTCTTTACAGACGCTTGGTTAGCAGCCTAGTTTATATCACTGTCACTCGTCCAGACATTTCCTATGTTGTTCACCAAGTGAGCCAGTATCTGTCTACTCTACGATCGACTCACTATGCTGCTGTTCTGCGCATTCGTCGATACTTAAAGGTCACTTTCTTCCATGGTCATTTTTACTCTGCTCAGTCTCCTCTTGTTCTCTGTGCATTTTCTAATGCTAATTGGGCAGGAGATCCCACTAATTGCAAGTCCACCACTGGTTATTGCTTTCTTCTTGGTTCTTCTCTGATTTCTTGGCAAAGTAAGAAACAAACTCATGTGGTCCGCTCCAGCACTGAAACAAAATATCGTGCTCTTGCTAATACCACATCTGAACTCCTTTGGCTACAATGGCTTCTCAAAGACTTAGGTGTGTTTACATCTTTTGCTACTCCTCTTTATTGTGACAACCAGAGTGCCATTCATATTGCTCACAATGATGTCTTCCATGAACGAACTAAAAATATCGAGATCAATTGTCATTTTATTCGTTATCATCTTGTCCATGGTGCTCTCAAGCTGATCTCAGTCTCCTCTAAAGATCAACTTGTAGATATCTTCACCAAGTCACGTCATAAGGGACGCATTTGTGATTTGGTTGACAACCTCAAGCTAGTCTCACATCCACCTTGAGTTTGAGGAGGGCTGTTAACATATATAATGTTATGGGCTTTAGACCTAACTAGATTACTTGTATAGCACACATTCTTATACTACACTCTTGCTTGTACTGCACACATATGCCTCCTATATAAAGGCACTCTTGTATATTCTATTATTTGAGAAATACAATACAATTATTCAGTATTTCTATCAATGATCTTTCAATGTTATTAGGTTCATATTTTTATGTAATTGGCATATCCTATGACAAAATGCACTTTACTGGTATTTGGGTAAATATAAGTAGGTTCAAGATGATCATTACAAGTGGTTACATTGAAGATATGAATATTACTCAAGAACTGCTTATGAAAAACCAAATCAGCAAGTCCCGATACCTCCTCGATACCTATCGATCTATAGAGATTTATTAAAGCTCGATACCAGTCTTGATACCTGTCAATCTATCGAGCTTACAGGATCTCTAATATAGCCTACAACGTTTTGATTCCTAAAGGCTATTTGTTTATGGGTTTGCATAATCCTTATAGGACTAGGAAAGTGCAAGGTTTGTGTAGACTTAATTGGAATAGGAGAGCTTATTTAAAATGCCAATTAATCTCCTATTCAAATAAGGAAGTGGAGAAAGAAAACCCTAACACTAGAAAGCTTCATAACGTTTTTTTTTTTTTTTTTTTGAAACCCTAGCCTCCTCCTACAAAAGAAAGAGGTCATGTTACGTTTCTTGTACGCTTTTGGATTCTATAACCAAGCAAATTCTCTAGCACCAACATTGAAGATCTTATTGGTGTTTCTATGTGAAGCTGTTGCAAATCAACTACAACAATCAAAGGGTTGCTATGGAGTTAGTCACATACTGGGATCCATGCAAAGAAGTTAGTCGCAGATTGGAGATTTGTGCAATAAAGGAGAGAATGCTACTACAAGATCAAGTCCAATTGTGTATTGGAGCAAATGTTCAACTGTAGGTTGGTATTTTGGAATAGGCCAGGGTAGTGGTAAATAAAAACAAACAGTAAATAATCTCCTTATGCATTTAGAAGAAAAATAGCAAAAAAGATGGATGGGATTACCACTTTAGAACAACTGTCATTCCTGCCAGGGTTCCTAAACAATGTCAATCATGGCACCATATCCACATCTCCATATTGAGAATTAGTGTGGCAAAGAAGGGCAAAGTATAGTAAATAAAATGATTCTCCTTTAGAAAAAGAGGCCATTTCCCACATATTTCTTAAAACAAGCCAGGCAAACAAAATATAATTTTCTCCATGTGAATATTTATCTTGTAATGTGGTTGTAAGAAATGTAACACTAGAATTTAAGAGAATCAAACTTACTGTAATTGTTCACCTCTTCTTCCCTTGCTTGGATGAGTTATCTTTGTGCATTTTGAACTGTCCAGAACAGTAATGGTCAATACGTTCCAAAAGCCAAAAGTCTGTGGGGAAAAAAATGTCTGCATCACCCTTAAATAGAAACAACTTTAACTCAATTAATTGGATTTTCTTAATATTTGAAACCTAGGTATGTATAAAGACCAGAGATGAATCTGCGGGAAAATATGTTAGAGTGACCTTAAAATAAAAAATGAAAAGAAAACAAGAAGAAAGATTGCAATTTAGCAGTAATTATTTCGATGAAGCTGTTGACATATAACTAAGTTTATCATCAACTAGACCCTTATTGTTTTTTGATAGGTACCATAAGTCATGTTACCAGAATTTTTAAATGGTTCTAGCTCTCCAGATTTACTTGGACATTACTTATTAGCTGTCACTACTAGATTCATCCATGTAAATTTTCAGATCTTGTCCAAACTTACAGGATTCTACCTAGTCAAAGAAAAAATTTGGCACTCATCAGAAGCAGTATATTTGTGGTCATTTATGGCATTCCATACAAACAACACTTGAAGTAGAAATAAGAGAAAAGGAAAGAAAAATAATAGCATTAACATACCTTTGCATCCAAATAACTGCCATAATCCAAGCTGCTGCCATTTTTCTGCAGATCCAAAATTAAACAAGGCCAGACTAAAATTATTGAGTGGCATTCAATGTATTTGTTATACTCTAAAGAAGCAAGCTGTGAGCCTGTGATGACAACAAAATATGAAAGCAGGAATTTCCAACAGTTACTTTCTACTTTCAGGTTCAAGGGGGAAAATGAGAACTCCCTAACATTTTAATTTTGATGTCCCATAAACGAATTGAGATATTAATTCCAAATATTATTTGTCAATGTACATCTTTGCATCGCATATCAAACCAGCAAATGCAACCATCCTGTTTCATTATTACAAATGAAAACATAACTAAATCAAAAGTTAAATTTTTTTCCTTTTTTTTGGAGAGAGAGAGAGAGAGTGTGTGTGTGTTACCTCGGCAGAAGTGGCGACGAAGCCAGGGCGGTTACATGATAAACTAAATCCCAACCGGGCCAAACCCATTGATAGAGATTTCAACATTAGCAAGCTGTCATCTCTCCACACCCCATTCCACATTGTGGATGGGCTTTAGCAATCAACTATGGTAAAGGAAAATTAATACATTTCAAAACATTATAGATTTAGTCACATTCCGTTTGGATATTATGACAACACAACAAAAAAGGGTATAATCCATTAATCCCACTATGAAATTTCAGATTCATGTTAATTGGGCAAAAATTTCATAATTTTAAATTTGCTTGAATTTGATCCAAGCAAGCCTTACAATTTCATGCTATTGTTAGAAAGTTGCTGACATTGAGAAATCTAGTAATAGCAAGTATCCTCCCAATGAGAGTGACTAACAAACTTTAGAAGCATCATTTACAATTGTTCTCATGTAAAACATTTTAATGATAATCCTTGAGTTATACGTTCATGGTTTCCATAAAATTTAAACTTGTTCAAGATAGTTTGAATTCCTAAGATGCAAGAAATGCAAGTCCCACAAGCGAGAACACTGTGTACTAAATATCGAAAGCAATGCTTACTTAAGCGGGAAAAGGGTGCTTTCCCCAACATTAGCTACAGCTCCAAAATCAAAAAACAGCATCAAACGCATTCTCTGAGAATATTTTATTAACCTGAAAAATCTGTTAAGGTAAAGTCCAGGTGTGACTATTTATATTAAAGTAACAAGTCTTACATGAAGTTTATTCTATAAAGGGCACCTTCAGCGTAAAAAATATATATATAAAGGGCATAATAAGGATACAAGTTTTGCGTTTGATGCAGATGGGGTGCTGATCCTAATGCCTTTTACGTTTATGCTGTCTCGTATAATGTTTGGTAGGTGGGGGAGGAGGTACTGCATCTCCTTGGTGAGGCTCCTCGCGTTGCTACAAAGATGGAGTTACAACCAAACAATGGATTACATGAATTATAATAGCATTAACAACAATTACTCAATATTAATTACATTAAATGAGTTGTCATACCGCGGGGCCAGCCTTGTGTCCTGCTTTGTGACCACCTGTCCCACAAGGAGGTGCTTTTGTTGTGCGTTTAGGTCGACCTTGTGGGGGTGACTGTAACCCAACAAGTACCTGCTCATTCTCAACATGCACATCCGGCTGTTTTGCTTGACTCCCAACAACTGAAGATCCTACAACTGCGGGGGAGGATGGTGTAGCACATGAAATGTGAGTGACACCCGTAGTCATGGGATCTATACGCAGTCCAGGAGTGGGCATGAATGACATGGAGTGACTATGGGGTGGTACATGGTCTATATGACCAATGCTGTACGAGGGGGATAGAGTGCGCATGACAGGAGGGGTCTGACTAAAATCATAGCCGAGATCAAAGGATGGCGGAGTAAATGAAAGATGAGCGGGGTCAAAAAATGTATGTGACGTGTGTGAAGGGATCTCGGGGTAAGAAGATGCATGAGCAGTGGGTAGAGGGATCTCTAGGTCAGGAACTACATGAGCAGTACGTGGAGGGATCTCTGGGGAAGGCGATGCATGTGGCGGTGGAGGGAACTCTGGGGCAGGAGATGCATGTGGGGGTGGAGGGAGTTCTGGCGCAGGAGATGCATGTGGGGGTGGAGGGGGATCCGGCCTACTGACAGCCTGATGGGGTGCACCACGGTGACCATGGCTATGGCTGGCACGATTTGAGCTTGTGCTTGGTTGTCCAGTATCTTCTGCCGCATCTGGATTTGCCCCATCGATCTCTTCCAAGGGAAGTTTGGCAGTTATACGATGAAGGCGTTCCACATATTTAAGTAAAGCTGAGATTTGCTTGTACATGGGACTGCCTACTGTATACTGCGTCAACATTTGCTTGTGACTATCAACCTGCAAGTACAAAAATACAATTAGTACATCTAACAAAAAACTGGTGATACGCAACAAAAATTGAAAAGAAAGGTCGAAGCGATTACCATAAGAATAAGTGAAGCGGAAGTGTGGTCGACGAACCTCCAAGTCACCCTATGATACCAACCGAAGTATGGATGAGCAGGCGACATAGCACCCTGTAGTCGTGCTCCATGACATAGAGCTTGTGCTCGACTATTCCATACTTGGATATGGCCATAATGTTTGTCTCCCCAAATCACCTCTATCTTCCCCCTCAGGTCTATGGCATGAAGGGCGTCGTCAGTATCAACATATAGGGGGATTTCTTGTACCATCCCAAACTGACGAAGAACACGGTCCGGTGTATGTCTTTCTACAAGCCAAAAGCATACAAGCGGCACCTTCGCCGTCCATACGTCCCTTCCTGCGACACAGAACGGAGGCAGGTGGGCTAAGTCATCTTGATATGGTTCCCACACCACCTGAAATAGCCAAATAAAAGGGCAGTACATTATGCAATGTTCCATTATTTTCGAGTATGAGCTATTTTACAAGCAGTAAATACAATAGTCATAAACAATAGAAGGAACACAATTTGGGTACCTGGTTGGGACGCATACAATCTAATAGCTGACGGTACCGAACCAAACAGATTTCTTGGGGGCTATTTTTCGTGGTCATGACCCACACAGGCCTACAATTAAGAAAGAGAGGGTGTTACTTGGAATTGAGAATTTGAAGTAATCAACAACAATAAATGATGGGCAATCGTAAATTTAACATTACATACCACTAAGTTTATACCAAACAATGATTATCTAAACATATGATTAGTGGTGGAGCTAGAAATTAATAACACTTGTATTATACATCAATAATAACATATGACCTCAGTGGTTGTAAAACGATATATAAAAATAAATAAAAATCCTATTAATTTTAAAGATTTGAGGAATAGAGGCAGTTAAAATTATATTTTCTATTCCAATTTTCAGAATCGATCAAGGAAGAGACTTACTTAATGGACAGTGGAGAAGGTGCAAATGGTGGGCCATATGCATCATAGAAGTTAAACATGTGATTTGATTCCTTAAAATAAATCAATGTAAAAGTGTTAAGGATATAGAAATATACCTGGGAAGTTGTACTTTCTTGGCCTTGAATACTCTTAAAAAGTTATGTAAAATTCAACATTTCTTTCTCTATTCTTTTAAGTGGTAAGAACTAAGAAGTTAAAATTTTGGTCTATGGCAAAAATAAAGTGTTTGAAACTGTGAAAAAGTTAAGATAGAAGAGAAAACAATTAGGAGGCTAGGGTTTTAGTTTGATATAAAAGGTCTTAAATATTATTTTTTATTATTATGATGATGTGGATACCCTAATTCAAAGGAAATAATTGTGTGACAAAGGCACCAGGTGAAAAAAAAATTGCAGTTGCTTAAGAACATGCGATAGGAAAAAAAAGGAATATGGTTTTTAAGTGGGACCCAAAAGCAGCCCCCCCACCCCCCCGCGGCGCGGTGCACACATTTGAATGACTCATAGGTAGAACATCCCCATCTATTTTAATATCCTCTTCCATGCTGATGTTGCTTTCATGTTGCACAGAATGTCGATCTATTAGTGTCCATGGCATTGAACACAGTTGTTGAATTTTGTTGATCATTATGCTGTCATGTATCGCTCCTGACATCAAGAAAACTACAAGTCTCAACTTCAGAATTTAGTTAATTTTGCAATTACGGGTAAAAAAAAAAAAAAAACAAAACAAAAACAAAAACGTTAAGAAAAGGTCCAAGGTAATAAATTAAGCCATCACCCTCCGTGGATGCAGGATATAGATTATATTTAACTCGTAATTGCTTTCTAACTCGCAAATTTGGCAATCGTTCATCAGTCAAATTTAGTGGGCCTTCAAGAAATTTTCTTAATGGACCATTGGGACTCCAGTGACCCAAGTAAAAATGCTCATCAAAGCCTATTGTGTATCACCTACTCTTACACTCCGGCTCAACTTCTACAATGATTCAGCCTATTAATATATAATGATTTATCAATTCTTTGGGGTTTGGTGAGGTATTTAAATATAAAGATATGGTCAGCACACCCAACCAACTGGCGCCGACGACTCCGTCCCGACACTAGCGCCAATTGATTGAGCCAAGGCCAGCGTTTGGAGGGCGAAGCCCGTTCCGATGCCGGTGCAATGCGGTCACCGAATCAAAGAATCCTTCACCGATCTACACCAAACCGAACCGATCCCAGTTTACCAATTCTCCCCCAATTTTGATACGGCATCGTTTCATAGATTTTGATTTTAATTTTTTTTTAATGAAACGACACACTCATGTCATTACCAGCAATTATTAATATGCTTTTTAAAGCTAGAGATGCTCTGTGGTTGTTAGGTTGGTTTAATTGACTTGTGTTTGTTGGTAATAAACTTTGGACCTGCAATCATAAATGATTTTTAAATCTTTATCAATTCTTCTGTAGGTTTTCAGACACAAAATGTGTGAATGTTGAGGCCTCAGACAATAGTATACAAACCAAGTAAGCCTCCTGCAACCAAAACTTCCAGATAGCTAAATTACATACGGTGAGCTGCAATGACATCTGTCCTGCTGGCATGTTCTCTTACTTCATGTTTAGACTGTATATGCAGTGGTGTAATGTAGAGAAATGAAGAGAATGATGCCTCATAGCTCCAATTTCAGCTCCTTGATTTGACTGAAAATATATCTTCAACCCTGACCGTAAATTCATGACGCCTTTTTGAACTTCATCATTTTTCATGTGAGTTTACTCAAATGTCTTCTGAAATATTCCTAAATTCGCACTTTTGTTTTAGTAATTTTCCAATGGTATTATGCTTGCTTCTAGTAATTTTGTTCCTTGTCTAAGGATTGTGTGTTGTTTTCATAACCAGATAATTTGGATCTGAAATCCTCCATGGTTTCACTGAATTAGCTCTTTTTCTATTTTCTATGAACTCTGAAAATGTAGCTGGAATCTGCTGAGAAGACATGGAAAGAGTTATTGGTACGTGTAAAAGCTGTGAGTAGATTGATTTCACTATCACGTTTGTTTGTGTAGTTTAGGGCCAATTATATATTTATTGAATTAATTTGTTGTCTCTGTACTTTTATGTCCTTCAACCTTCATAGACGAAATGATGCCAAAGAAGTAAAAAGATTGGTGCAAGATTATTCACATCCTTGCATACATATGGTATGGATGATGAAGTCATTACATGAGCTAAAATCACAATGTGACCCATGCCCCTGTTTTATAGTCAGGTAATGTGTTGTAGTGTTGTACTCCTACTCTACCCATTTTAGTTATTACATTTATATTTAATCCTACGTTTATTTTTTGATAAATATATCTGAAAAAACTTTCACTTAATAAAGGATGGGCTGAGGAATGGAGCTACAATCACTTTCAGCCTTGAGCTCAAGTACATGTTATCCGGAGAGATGGGCTGCCTCACTGAGGATCGATGAGTAGTCTCCTTTGTTGAAGGAACAGTGCCGCGATGAGAAGAGGGGGAAAAAAATGGAGCAAGATTGCTCACTTCCCCATCATATTAACCAATGATGATCATATGAAACCGAAAGTGTAGACAAAGTCCTCATCACATGTTTTCTTCATTACAGTTTGGTAAGTACTTCTTGTTGTACAGAAACCAGCAAATTGTCATATTGATTTGGTACCATAACTCAAATGTGCTTCAAGAAGCTGTAAAAACATGTTTTTTGAGAGAGAATTTCTCTCTCCCAATAATTTGTTCATTTATGAAATAACAAGAAGATTATTGTGTATTAGAAAAAAAATTCCATTTTCTTGGTTTTAATTATTTATTATGCATTTATGCCTTTTATTTTTGGTCAGGCCAATATTTTTTCTCAACTCATTTCTTTCCCTGCATTTCTTATAGATTCACTAGAATGTTCCCAGGCATTGAATTTTTTTCTTTTTTTTATAAGTACTCAAGTCAACTAAACCTTAATTCCAAACAAAAGTTCATGTATCACAATATAACCCAAAACAAAAAAAAAAAATTAGTTCAGCTTTCATCGTCCCTATTCATTGGATAAGCTATGGAATGATGTAACATGGGACAGCTAGATACTGATTAAATGATTTGATGCATTTATTAGTTTATTATTTATTTGAAATAATTTTTTAGTGAACGATAGAACCATGATTGTTATTTATTCTCTTTTTCTTTTTCAAAAATAACATTAATGTGGTCCATTGCAGAATAAGCTTGTTCGTTATTTAGAAAAGTATTTAACTTGGCACCCTGGGAATTTCAAACGATTAATAGTATGTTCTGACTTTGATTTTTGGTTACTACTGAATTAAGCATTTGCTTGACTATCGATAATCCTTGGTTTTTGTGTGAATGTTATGGATTTATCAGCAGATGCCAGCAATTGCTATTCAACTTTTAAAATGTTCATGGGATTGGCATGAGGAGGTACAGATGGCTATATTTCTGGGAGTGAACTCCAAGCTAATCTTAAGTTCATGTATACAAGTTATGCCTTGGAATGAAAGATAGTTCTGAATCTGCTTTGATTTTTATAATTTTCTTTACTTTTCTTTCTTAATTTATTTTCAAGGGGTGCTGCACTATTTTATATGTTCTTCAAACAACAATATGTTGTAGATAGCTGTGTTAGATTTCAGTTTGTGATTTTGAAAATTATTACCCTGCTTTTAAATTCAAGGGTGACTGCAGCCAACCTACCCAACCTCCCTCCACACGGACCACACCCAATACTTACTGTTAAGTATTTTAATCTCATCTTTTTGCAGGTAGCTGCACCACCTCATCCTTCTTTCAATATTTCTACACAGAAGTTTCCTAAGCTTCTGTATTTGCAGAAGCTGCAGGTTGGCCCTGAGGGCTTGTGTTTACTTTTTTTTCCAAACAAGACTCCCAAGAGCAATGGCAAGAATGGCCACAGGTGGTCCTCATTTTTAGCACTGAAATTTGATTAAAAGAACATGTCCTTCAAGCCAAAAGTATGAATCATGATCTTGAAATGTCTACAACTTGATTAGTTTCCATTTGAAATATCAAGGGATTTTTCTGCAATTATACTGTTGTTCATATTGCACATAGGCGTTGATTTCCTTTTATATTTTATAGGACTCGTTGTTTGCTTGGTGAGAGAAGTGATGTTAGGAAATTCAGGAGAAAAAGTATTGTCAATGGAGTATTAACAGTGGCAGCGCTCCAAAGCTAATCAGGTAGTCCATCTATCCCTACATCACTGCACTTCCAAGTTTTATAACTTGTATATTATTACTATTATTATTTTTTGTTTTGGGGGGGGGGTGGGGGGTGGTGGAGGTGGGAAGGGTGTTATGATTGAAAGGATGGGAGTTGTTATGAACCACAAATCCCGATAAAAGTTCTTTCAACAACTTTGGGGCTTTTGACTATGTTCTTTATAATTACCATAATTCATTGCATATTATCTTTGATCACAATAATGTGAAAATTGAGAAACTTCTCAGAATGTTGCTTACGTAGGGCTTGTCGCCAACTTGCCATGATCTGTTTAATATAGTTTGAGTTCTGCCACTGACATGGTGTTTCAAAGGGGAGTAGATGGAAGAATAAATTAGCTGATACTCTAAATGTAATAGAGATGTAAATCTATCTCGGAGCTCCATGACCAAAATATACATATTTTTTTCATTTTGTATTGAACATTTCACAGATCTACTTGTTTGTTTTCTCATTATTTTCGCCTATGGCCACTGAGCTCAGCATTTATTGTTGATATCCTGTAGAACTGTGGCCAGATTCTGATCCAAGTTTCCTCAACAAATTGGGGCTTTGCCGCTTTGGACAATGATCTTATTGTTAGTTACTCCAACTCACTTTTTTTTTTTTTTTTTTCCAACAATGAGAATCATGAACCCCATCTCCGATAAGGGAATTTTAGCCAAAGTAGCTTAAAATCTCAGCCTCTATATTGAAAAACAAATATATTATTTATTGATTCACAATATATAAAACATTAATAGAAACTTTTATGGAAGAAATTGGCTCTGCTAGCTAGGTTACTAATGTCAGTCTCTTATTATCTTAAAACATCCAGATTTGATCTCAGTAGGATTCGTTACTCCAGTGCCACCTAAGTCTTCGCATAGATTGACATGGTTTGATCCGAATGATTGGACTTATTATTGCTATTACCTTAAACATAAGATTCAGGACCTCATCAACCATGACCTCTGGAGTCCGTATGTTAGTCCCATCAGTTGTTCGGAAAGAGAGGATGCATAAAGTTGCTGCAAGACCACTTAGACATTATTAGAGACAATGACATGATCAATATTGAGTGCTATGGCCAACTAATCCTATCTCCAATAGCTTCTGACATTCACAAAACTGTAGGCTTGCCACATTAATTGAATGTTACAGTCAAGTATATATTCTACACAATTTGGTATAGTATGCTTTGATTGTTGTCATGTATTTAACAATCAACATTTCTTTAATTCTTGGATTCTTCTTATTTGTGGATGCTTACTCTGGTTTTGTAGGCCCACTACGTGCATGGAGTATATTGATGTTGCACAACCAAGTTGTTGATCAAATACAGAATTTCATTTTACAGCTAGGTACATGCCAAAAGACAAGAATCAACATTCATTCTCTTTCTTGTTGGTACTCGTGAATCATATTCCTGACCATCACCTATCCTTTTAATTCTTTCTGTGTACAACACATTGTCAAGACCAAGATCAAAATCCATTCTGGATGGATTATGGAACTAAATGGCATTAGCTCATATACATTAAACCATTGAGCTGAATCAGCTGATTTTCATTATTATAGAAATAGAAAAGAATAGTACATCCTTTGTTTCTTGAAAAATTTACTAGCCATTCCCGGGATATTATGCTCCATTGGAACTAATCCTCTCTTGTTGATTCAAATAATGTTTGAATTTAAAAATCCATCATCCAGGGTGTATTTTTCACAAGCAAAAACTGATGCATTCCATTTTGCAATATAGGGAAGGAAAATTATATATTTCATATGCCTAGTTTTAAATCCAGTTTTCATCACCAGATGCAACAATCTCACTGTGATGGGCTTGCAAAGACTTTATTTGACATTTTAAAATTGGTGGTGGACGTAAAGATGTGAAGTCATCTCCTAAGGACAGAGTGCCATTTTTTGGTTTTTCGTCTTCACTCTAGATGGCTCAAAAGGCTCAGCACTCTCGATGTACATCAAGAATTTTATATTGTCCTATGTCGAGACAATGGTGCCTGAAATAGAGAAAGATGGAAATCTGCCTACTAGCACAAAATTGCTTAAGTGTTGTTCCTAGAAGAATCAAAGTCAATCTTGAGGCTCTCCCATGTCAATACCAGACTAATAGTTCCCCCAACAAAAAGGTACTCTGTGGTTGTTAGCTTTGTTCAATAAATTTATGTTTCTTGGTATAAGATTCTGACTTCCAACAAATGATTATTTTTAAAAAATTTGCAAACTCTTTCACAGGTTTTAGGCACAATATGTGCAACATATTTGCGGCTTCTAATAACAATATACCAGGCAATTGCTCCACATGATCCAACTTACTGGCCTGGCTTGATATGGGTTCGGCTTGATATGGGTTCTTCAAAAAATATCCCTTAATTTGTTTTCTCTTTTGGTACTCTCCAATGCTATCATGTATTCAATTAAGCTCCATATGTTACGGATTCTGTACTGTGCTCATCCATGATGATTGGCAGTTGTCTTGCCAGTTAGCTTCATAGGCTTCTTTTAGTTTTTAATGAAGCATAGGAATGCCTAATGTTTCCTTCGAAATTAATACTGAGTTCAAGATTTAAAAATACTAAGCGGTTTGAAGGCACAGCTATAGAGAAGTGCCAATTTGCTTAGTGAATTGAATTTCAATACTACGTGTTTTAGAGCTCATAATAAGATCAAAGTACCTTATTTTACACAAATAGATATGACAATGTTGTATGAGTTATCCAATTTATGTTGCAAGTGAGAGATATTTGGGTCTTTATTCTCAAATATAAGAATGTTCAGTAGTCTTTTTGAAGAACTTCAATACTCTTATTATAAGAATTCCAAACTATTTTTTCCCCATCTTTGGATTTAGCCAAAGCTACTATACTTGACCCAATTGGAAAAGAGAAAAGGTTAACCTTTTAATGGGCCTTCAAGCAATTTCTTTAATGACCATGGGGCTCCACTGATTTAACTAGAAGCTGCCCAAAAGCCCATATTGTATCAATCATTCTTACACTCAACCAAGTTCTGGAACAATTCAACCTATCACTATTTAATGGTGATATATTGATTTGTTAGGGTGTGACTATGACAAGGTATTAATTCCTTGAAGGCTAAAATATAAAAAGATATAACAAGTCAAAAAATTAATATACAAATGGGCTTGTAGTCTCGATCCAATAAAGAAAAACAAAAATGGAAAACAAGTTCATTCTATTCTGAAAAAATTATTACAATCACTTTAGCTTCAATTGCGATAAATTGCATTTGTAATGCTTAACTTGAAGAGTTTTGAGGATTTTTACAAAGCTAAGCATTCATTGCACCAAACAGAATTGGACGTGGAGTTGTACTAAACAAAGAGGGTACCACATGATTTATTACCGACACTGAGATGTTATTGTGTGTTATCTAATAGAATTGTTAGGTTCAATTGGAGATTTCTAACTTCTACACTATCTTACACCTATCTTATTCTAAAAGGTTTATACTATTTAAATCAAATGAATATGTAATATACAAATAAAAGATACTTAAATCATTGAGATTAATTCCCAATCATATATAATCATAGATTTGGGATTTGTGGAAAGAAAATGTTGTATTCATCTGGGCAAAACATGTAGGTTTTATACTACATAAACATTCAAAGATATGCTCACTGTGTTAATGTTGTAGATCAGGCCTTTATTAGTAAAAGTTCGGTCTTCAAAGTTTTTCTTAGAATTTTCTTTAGTATGGGTCTGGTCTCTTTAGAAAGGCTGATGGGTTTTAGTGCAACCCAAAGGAACCTCGATCCAAAAGAGTGAATGATGGTGGTGATTGGCTACACACCTTGATAGCCAGAAGCTAGACCGCAGGCTTTTTACCTTGTGGTCAAGAGAGAGGACAAGTTAGAGTTAGACACAAGGGTTGGATCCACAACCTTGACCCAGTCCAGCCCATTGAAAAACCAACAATCACACAGCCTGATCCATATTAAAAACACACAACTCAATCTAAAACCTTTCTTTCCCGACCTGATCTGACCCATTTGAGGAAACGAAAGAGAAGTGATGAGAAGCATTTCAACTTTCAAAGCTCGTAAGCAATCCCAAGTATTTCTGAACTTTCAAAACTTTCTAGCCCATAGTATATATGAATAGTCTAGATCACATAAGCGAGTCACTACGATGGGCTTGCAAAAACTTTTTGTTAGATTTTGGAATTTGTAGTGAACTAAGGACTCGTATTATAAAAAAAAGTATCACATTTTAACTAATAAAACTTAAAATTCACCCACATCAAGCCATATGAAGCTATGTAAAAAAATAAATAGTTGCTATGTGTAAATTTACATTAGTACTATTCATTTTGTATTTAATTTTTTATTCTTTTTTTTACGTATCCTGATATTGAAGGAAAAGAATGGGTAATGGTTGTTATGAGTAAAGAAATAAAAACAATTAAAAAAAATTAAGAAAAAAAAAGTTAATATTTTAATAAAATGTAGTGTAAAATAAATAACCTAGTGGGGTGTTTTGAAAAATGGGTATATAAAATAGAAAAAAAGAGTATGTTTTTAAGTTAAAATAAAAAGAAATTTTTACACAAGTTTATGCAATGCTTTTACAGGTGCTATTTTTGGTATTTGTTACTCCATAACGTCGGAGTCCATAAGCCTTGCTTCTATAGGCCTAAAATCCAATAGCACCTGTATTCCGAGGCTAAATTGCTTTATCAAAAGTTGAATCAAAATCAAATTCACATCGTCAAATGTAAACAAAATAACTAATAATCAAAAGGGGGGAAATGCTTTTACACTTGGACTAAGGTAAAATCTTTGTCTTTTCATAAACAACTTTAACAAAGCAATTTCCACTGGAGCTTTTTTATAGGGACCAATGACCCATAACCATCCAATACAATGAGAAAGAAACTCTCTATTCCTTCTAACATGAAAATTTTAAAAAGATTGTGTTCATCTTACATCCAGTTAATTTTTTATAGATACAACAATGGAGTTCGAACTATCCAATTCATGTTGCAAGTGAGATATTTGGGTCTTTCTTCTCAAATATATGTAGTCTTTTTGAAGGAACTTCAAATCTCTTGCTGTAAGAATTTCAAACTATTTTCCCCCCATCTTTGGATTTAGCCAAAGCTACTAATCTTTTTTATTTTAAACAATTTTGTTTTCTAATGCATGACCATATCCTTCATTACACTATACTTGTACCCAATTGGAAAATAAACAAAGTTAAATTTATATTTGGAAGGTTTTGTTTCAGATTGGACGGGGGACAACAAAGTCCTCCTTCTAAACTCTGTAGATTTTGTTGTGGTTTGCCATCACTTTGGCTGCTCCATATTTGCAAGACCCCTCTATTGTTTAGTATTATTCTTATCAAGATGGGTAATTGTTGTTACACACAAACTCTTGCACACAACTATACACACAAGCAAATTTTGCACTAAAATCATGACTTCAAGTCACAATTTTAGTGCAAATTTAATGCGTATAGTTGTTTAAAAGAGCATGTAATAAATACCACTCTACAAAGATATCAATCACGTCTCTATTTCTTCCTTTTTTTTGGTGGTTGTGTATTTCACATTATTTTAATGGGCCTTCAAGCAATTGCCTTAATGAAACATGCAATTCCACTAATCCAACTAAAAATTGTTTGTATATTATTACTCATTCCAACACTCGTCCCATGTTCTTGAACAGTTGAGCCTATCACTATCTAATGACTAATAGTATATCATAAAACAATTCTTTGGAACTAAAATATAAAGATCTTTAACAATTCCAAAAAATAATACAAATGGACTCATAGTCATGAGCTAATAAGAAAAACAAAAAAGGGAAGAGAAGTTCATTCTAAAAAGGGATCTGAGTGAACCTAAAGCTCAAGTGTGAGATATGCAAGCAATGTTTCTACAAAAACTTAACCCAGATTAAATTTACTTCCCAATGCTAACCCAAGGAAACATTGTTTGAGTAACACCAAGTCCAACCCAGCAATATTAATCATCATTGTCCCCCAATAATAGTTTGAAACCACAGTATGATTTAGCAGTGGGATTTATCTGAAGATACTAGCCCAATTGCTTACTAATTTGCAATCCTTCATAGGTCAAATTTAATAGACCTTCAAGCAGCTTCAGCTACCTTATTTAGTACTATTTAATGATTTGTTAAATAGTAAGTATTTGAAAGCTTTTTCCCAAAGTTTGGGATTTATCTGAAGATACTAGCCTCTTTCATATGCAACAAATTTATATTTGTAAGTTTTTGTTTTAGGTTGGAGGAGGACAACCCAAACAAAATTATAAATAAAACTTGCCATTTTAATTATTTAAGATAACAATATGAAACCTTGAAGAGGTTTGAGAACTTTTACGAAGCTAATGCTAAGCATTCACTATACCAAACAAATTTGGATGTGAATTTGTACTAACACAAGATGTTTTTTGCATGCTATCTAATAGAATTGTAAAGGTTCAATTGGAGCTTTCAAACTTCTACACTATTTAGACCTTTCTTATTCTAAAATAAATCAAACAAATGTGTATTATATCCAAATATATAATAAGATAATTAAATCCTTGACATTTGGTCCTAGTTATATCATGTATAACCTCCCAATTAATAAAATGTTGTTATTTATGCAAATGTGACATCATTTAGTAATTTTTATTTTTTATTTCTTGTGCTGATTAGGAAGCTCACAGATACATTTGTATAGATGATATCATATCATTGGTCAGAGAGGACCACATCAACAGTCCTCCCAATATAAATAATAATTTCTCGGGATAGAGAAGGAGATTTTTGTATTGATATGCGCAAAACATGTGGGTTTTATAGCCCACTGTGTTAATGTTGTGGGTCGGGTCGTTATTAGTGAATTCTGGGTTTTCAAAGTTTTTCTTAGACATTTGTTTATTTTTTTAAAGAAAAATTTTAATCTAGGTCGGGTCAGGTAAGAGGCCCTTTTCTAGTATGGGCCCGGTCTCCTTAGAAAGGCCGAAGGTTTCTGTTGCAACTCACAGGGAGGTTGGAAAACAAACTTTTACGGTTTCATCTAGCCTGATCCATATTTGAAGGAAAAAAAAAAAAAAAAAGGCCCAATTTTCAAAACCTTCCTTGCCTAACTGGACCTATTTGAGAAAGAAAGATAGAAAAAAGAGAAGAGTAGAGTTTCAATTACAGTAGCCATCCCAAGTATTTGATGAACTCTCAACAGTATAAGGCCTAGAATAAGAACAATCTAGAGCACTTAAGCCAATTATCCCAAACATTTATACCATTAGGAAATGCAGAATTTAATTATTTAACCATATTCTAATACGTTGAAATGTACTTCCACCAGTTAACAAAGATGAATCATAATCAATTTCACTTGGCTAAAAGATGCACCTATTATATTTCTGGAGCATTTGATTAAAACACAACAACAGGTAGTGTAGACAATGTGACTATGTGGGTTAGCATTCCCTCTTATCAAGTGAAAATTATCTCCTGTGCATAGAGAAAAATATTACTTGGACTAAATTATCATATTCACATTAATCCTCAATCAAATGGTTAGATTAAACTAGAGTTCAAAATTTGCACTCTTGAGTTCTGAAAGTATTAATTCATGTTAGTGTTAGAAGTATAGTGCAGCTCTTGACACATAGCTTTTCAAAATTATTTTGCTTTTGCTAGTCTAAGACAATATAATTTTCGTAATTTTGTTCACAATCCTTGATTTATGATGTTGTGGTGATGTAATATCAATAATCAATTCATGTAAAAATATTTACCCCAATCATAATTTAGCATGCCATGAGTAATGTAAAAATTGTAAAAATTATTGTGGCTTAGCATTAGTGTTGCTAATAATCCTTTATCAAAAGCAAACATTCAAAAGGGGAAAAGGAAAATGCCTCTCACCTAACAAAGGTAATAAAGTCTTTGTCTTTTCTTTATCTCTCTTCTTTTATTGTTGTTGCTAGTCACCAAAATAAGTCATTAGCCGACAAAGTTGAATCATAAATCAAATTCACTTTCTCAAATGTAAACACTAGTGTCCGTTTTTTCTTATCCCTCTTTTTTTTCTTCTTTTGCAAGTAATTCGCTTCTGCTAGCTGTGCCCAATTTTATTTTTATTTTTATTTTTTGTAGTAAACTTCCTTCACTGAAAAACTTAACCCCATTTGAATTTACTTCACATAAAGTTACAAACATTACAGGAATAGAATGATTTGAGTAAGACCAGCCATTCTAACATACTAACATCTAAGCGGGTAAGTTAATTTGTTTTAAGTACAATTTTTTAAAATGTATAACTGAAATTTTGTATGATAAACCAATGAAGATTTTTTTTTTTTTTTTTTTATAGAGAATTTCAACCAATGGCTGGGGGAGAAAGTGAGACTTAGCATAATTATGGGTTAGACTAAGAATAATTTGGTGGGTGGGTGGGACAGGTTAGCTCACTCCTTACAAATTTTTCATTTTTTTTACTTTACTTATTTTATGAAAATACGTGAAAGCATATCTTAAAATCGTAACATTTATCCTTTCAAAAAAAAAAAATTGTAACATTTATTTATTTTAAAATGGTCTGATTGGATTTTGTTAAAGCATTCTCATCAACTTCTTCAAAACAAAAAAAAAAAAAAAAATGCATTTATTTATTTTACATGATGATGCCAAAAATCGTCAGTGAGCCACACGGTCCTCATGTGCTTTAGACAGAACCTGTGAAATAGAAACAAAGAAGACATTGTAGAGAGTACCAGTGTGGTACCGGCTAAATACCCTCTGAATGTTAAGTTAGAGAACTTTCACAACTCTAGAGTGTCAGAGCTGGGGTAAATTATGCGTACCTTGGTTTGTGAGGGTTTTGGGGTTTTTATAGTAGCGTAGAGTTGACATTTGTTTCTTGGCGGGGAAGGTCTTTCCTTGTAAGGAAGATCCTCATTAATACACGTATCTTACGGGATCCTTTCCTTATGGGGACTCTCTTGATTAGGGTTAATCATGGGGTGCAAGATATTTTCTTGTATAGATATCCGTGGGGGTCAAGCAAGGCCACGCTGGACCCGTCATAGGCTTCTTCATTCCTGTTGGCCCTCTCTTCCCGTCGGCTTTTGGATCTGTTTGAGGTTCCCCGTCGTCTTGTACAGATATCGTCGGGTATTGAGGTGAGGTCGGCGGCCTACGGTATCGTCGCTCTCATACCTCCGTCTACATGCATGGAGCCAACAGGCTCATTGGAGCCGTCAACTTCCTCGTATATAAACAAGTTTACTTCCTTTTGAAAACACCCTTATCATTACATAACCACTTTTACAACAAACCATACATCTCATTCTTTATTTTGTATTCCTAAAATATTAAAATAATATATTCCCAACACATTAAAATAATACCAGCCACTAAGGAGAGAGAGAGAGAGAGAGAGAGAGAGAGAGAGGAGATTTTAATATTTGCATGATGCTATCGTAACATCTATTGTTAGATAGATGTTATTCTAGCATCTTTTTTATTAGCTATAGTGATGCATAAACCATTGCAAAGGTGTTTTAACTTTTAAGTGTTTTTTTTTTTTTTTGCTACAGTTGCATTGTCTAATGGGAACTCTCGTTGGGGGAAAGTGTAGAAATATTGTGAATTTTTGTTTCGTCAGTAAGTTTATTGTTCTTTTGATTCTAAAATTTTTTATAAAAAAGATTTTTTGATCTTATAAATAAAAGTTGACAGTCACAATTTTAAAATCTGAAGTGTGTCAAATTACTACGACACGTAACCAATTGGAATCCATGAAATCATATTAAAGTCATTAATAATAAAGTAGCTATTAAAATTATATTCTTTTTTTTTTTTTTTTGGATTTGGTTTAGCATCTTTATATATTTATATACTACTAATAATTTCATTATAACTAATGAGCCAAAAAATATTATTTATTTGTAATGGTTTGACTCACAAACCATTCTAACACAAAAGATGGATAAGTTTATTTCCTACACACAAGAAAATAAACTCAATTAACTAGATACAGTCCTTCACTCGCTCACTTTTTACTAGTTGGTAGGAACAACCACAGACTGATAGCACAGCTGCACGAGAGCCATACATTATAGTGCTCATGACCGTGTCAACTCACCATTTCACATATGATGTATATATTTAAAAAAATTGTTATTGAGAGGAGAAGCATCGGTAATGCACAGGGAAGAGAATGAGAAATTTGAGTAGAATAGCATTCGTAAGGCATGTGAAGAAATCGTTCAATATTATTGTTGCTACCATTGGTGTGGCTTGATTTCTAGACCTTTTCACTATTTAACAACAACAACAAAAACCGAATTACAAATAGCAATTTTGGAGAAACCCACAGATTTCTTGTGCCTCTAAGAAAGATGAAAGAGAATAAGTTGAGAAGAAGTTACCAAATGAATATGAACCAGTTATTATACCTAAAGAATTATTCATGACCCTTCAATAGACCCCTTTTAATTCAACATGCACATTTTTGGTCAATAGGCACCTTTTTGGTTAATAGACATATTTTCGTTCAATAAGCACCTTTAATATATATCAAATATAAATGGTTATGACCTTTCAATAGGCACATTTGGGTATATCTAATTTAAATGTTTATGACCTTTCAATAGTGTTAGGTTCATATTTTTATGTAATTGACATATCCTATGACAAAACACACTTTACTCGTATTTGGGTGAATATAAGTAGGTTCAAGATGATCATTACAAGTGGTTACATTGAAGACGTAAAGATTACTTAAGAAATGCTCAAGAAAAACTGAATCAGCAGGTCCCTTTACCTCCTCGATACTTGTCAATCTATCGAGATTTATTAAAGCTTGATACCTGTCTCGATACTTGTCGATCCATTGAGCTTATGGTATTTCTGATATAGCCTACAACGGTTTGATTCCTAAACGCTATTTGTTTATGGGTTTGCATAATACACATTTAAAAGTCCCATTAAGCTCCTATTTAAATAAGGAGGTGGAGAAAGAAAACCCTAACCCTAGAAAGCTTCATAAGATTTTCTTTTTGAAATCCTAGCCTCCTCCTACAGAAGAAAGATTTTTGCTACGTTTCTTGTACGCTTTTGGGTTCTATAACCAAGCAAATTATCTAGTACCAACATTGAAGATCTTATTGGTGTTTCTATGTAAAGTTGTTGCAAATCAACTACGACAATCAAAGGGTTGCCGTGGAGTTAGTCACGTACTAGGATCCGTGTAAAGGAGTTAGTCGCAGATTGGAGATTTGTGCAACAAAGGAAAGAAGTCTTCTACAAGATCAAGTCCAATTGGGTATTGGAGCAAAGGTTCAACTATAGGCTGGTATTTTGGGATAGGCCAAGGTAGTGGTAAGATTCTTTATACTTGTAACCGCTTGATTATTGATTAGTGGATTCTTGGGAATGGTGACCTTAAATTCACCCGGTGGGGTTTTTGCTTTGCGAGAGGTTTTTCTCATTTGTCAACAAATCACCATGTCAATTTAATTTCCACTGCATTTAGTTTATTTGATGACTTATTGGTGCCTCCACGATTTGCATGTAATTTGACATAATTAATCAGCTTGGGTAATTAAATTAATTAACTGGGGTCAATCGATTTTAACCCTACAAATAGGCACATTTTGGTATATATATTATATATTGCAACCTATCGTGTATATACCTATATATACATTATATAACACAAACTAAACTAGAGATGTAACATTATGTCTCTTATTCCTTCCCACAAAAAACTAATAAATAATACAACATTGCTTTTTTTTTTTTTTTCTTTCCTAAAACTCATCCAGTAGACTAGTAATAATAATAATAATAATATCAATACGCAATCCATGTAAAAAATAACGTAAATCTAATAATAATTTAGCATGTCATAAGTTATAAGAAAATTGTATGAATGATTGTCGTGCTTAGCATAGCATTACTGTTGCCAGTTAGCAAAATAATAAAACAGGCCGACAAAGTTGAATGATAAATCAAATTCACTTTTGTCAAAAGTAAACAATCAAAGGGGGAAGGTCTTCTTTCTCAAAAAAAAAAAAAAGGGGGGGGGGGGGGGTGTTGGGGGTTGTGGAAGTCTTTACTTGAAAGTTGAAACTAATGTACAAGATTTATGATGTCATGGAAGCTTGAAGAAAACACACACGTTTCTTGTAGCAAACCTCAAATTCACGAGGGATCTCTTGAATCCATAAAGTGATGCTAGATCTGGAATCCACTAAAGAAAACAATAGACAAAGTTTGAATTTTTATTAATAATAATATGAATTTATCTTTGGAGGTTACAAAAGAAATAAATACTGAAAAGACAAAATCTTAGGACAATTAGGAAACCATCCAAAACCCTAATTTGCACTAATCACGAAATTAGGTGGCAAAATATCGAGTTTCACCAAAAATGACAAAATTGAGTTAAAAGCAAAACCATAAACCAAAACAAAGCAGGACCTTTGTAAGGTTGAATTTATTCAATCATGTGTTGGCTTTATTCCCTGCCAAATTTGCTTGTATTTCAGCAATTAGATACCCTGTATTTAGGTGGGAATTATGTAAGGGTTGTGTGTGAGATAGTGTGAAGAATTTAAATGTGTGAGCATTTAAAGTGATTCTCACAACTGGATCTCACGAGTGACTCACGACTGGCAACTTGCCAAAATGGCACACGTGTAAAGCATGCAAGAAGCTGAAGAGTCACGACAGTTAGAGCACTACAGGACAAAAAGTACAGTTTGGCCTGGCAGTTATCTCGCGACATAAACTCGCGACTCATCCCACTTGTAAGTGAGTTGCTAGAATGCCCTGTTTTGCAGAAAAATGATTTTTCAAATTCCTCACGTGCCCTACTATAAATACCCTTATACCCACTAAATGTAGAGAGCTTCCAAAGAGAATTTTGAGAGAGAAACCCTAGAGAAAACCCAGATTGACTCATCCACAATCTTAGACATTTGATTCTCCAAATTCCTCTACTCTCAACCTCTTCATTGACATACCCTAGAGAGATTCATTAGCCAAATCCTTATCTCACCATACCCATATTAGTGAGGAGGTAATTTGGTACTTGGGAAGCAGTTCGGAGATGACCAATTCACTTGGTTGATGCAATGGGCTTATTGCGGGATCCGAAAAGCTAAAGAAGACACGGTTAGGCTTAACCTTGTTGGAGCAAAAAGCTTGGAGGAATTAGATGCATTGGGTAGATTAGACTTGGAGGGTCTATTGCTATTTGTGTATCCCAACTTTATTCTTTAGTGGATCATTTCACCGCTTGGAGGGTAGCGGAGAGGTTTTTCGCCGAGTTCTTCGGTTTCCTCTTCGATAACACGTGCCGATGTTATCTTTGTGTTTGCATCTCTCTAACCCTTACTCTCTCCTATTAATTGCTGTTGTGTTGTGATTAATTATGGTTTAGAGTAGTTTGTTTATTTGGGTATTGCTTATACTTATCATTCCGCGCATTTATTGTTTGAGTATAAGTGTGTGTTCGTTAATTTGATATTGGGGGTCTAAACTTTCATTAGTGTTTTACACACTAAGTGAACTTTCAACCTTATTTTGACTTTTTCTGGTGCTAACGAAGGAATTCACCAAAATTGAGGGGCTCCAAATTTCATGCAATTCCGGCTACGGGCCCAATGATTTGTACTAGTGCCGTTTGCCTTGAGGCTATGATTTCAGGTGCCCTTGCTATTCCAAAAAGGCCATTGTTGTCTGTTCTACATCATTTTATAAGTTCCTAGAATAATAAAATGGACAAAGTTTGGCTCCAACTCCACTCAATAATTTTTTATTAGATGTGAATTTTGACAAATTTACCATTAGATTACATTTTCTTCTCATATAATTCATTCTTGCAAAATTTTAAGGAAAAAAAAAAATCAATAGCTATATTATCAAAAACAGTTTAAATTTCAAGTTATTTTGTAATTTAAGATTATACATAAAAAATAAGTTTATGGATCGAAAATATCCAATTGGCATGAAATTTGATATGCGTGTTAAGAACATAAATAATATGCAATCCAACAGTTAGATTTCAAAATATGTAATCATGTAATTTTTTTAGTGGGTGTTGGAGTTAAACTTTGTCCTAATAAAAACTATCATTTTTACTCAAAATAGGGGGAAAAGTTTTTCTCTTGTTTTTTCTTATACTAAATTTTTTCATCTTTTCTAGGTACAACTTTCTTCACAATCGTGAACTTCAACCTAATCTATTATTTTGGATAAAATTCAAAAAAGCTAATGTGTAGTTTCTAAGAGCCTGTTTGGTTCACTCCATTTCATTCAGTTTCATAATCCATTTCTTGTTTTATGTAGGCCCCACCATCTCAAATATTGTTTGGTTTAGGTTTTTTAACTTAGTTTTCATAATTCATTATCCAAAAAGTGAGAATGAGTTTAGAAAATGAGAACAACATTTTTGAGTTTTCATTTCTTAGAGAACTAAGTTAAATGGAAAATGAGTAATAAAAATGAAATCGACGGGACCCACATGTAAGACTTTTTGTCATCAAGTCAGATTTCACACTTAAAGCCCAACGATTCTTTCACTCCATATATAGAGAAATTATTAAGTCTACTAGGAGGACTACTGAATTGATCCTCGTAACCAATAAAACAATGTCATCTATGCAAATATGTAAATCAACTTTGTAATCAGTACAAGAAATAAAAAATATAAAAAATCACTTGGTGATGTCACATTTGCATAAGTGGCAGTGTTTTATTGGTTGGGAGGACTAAGGAGGACCATGTCAGTAGTCCTCTAGTGGACCTAATAATTTCTTTCATATCATATTTTGCACTAAAGGTCCGTTTGATTGGGAGGATAAAAAAGTGAAAAGATAGAAAAGATTTTGGTTTCTCTCGTTTGTGTTTGGTTAGGAGGGTGGAAAAGTGGAGGGATGAAATACATTTTTGTTTTGTTGAGATTAAAAATGAAAGGATTGAAATAGAGTTTGTATAAATTTACAATCATGTCCCTATTAAATAAAAAAAAAGTAACACATTATATACTTTTAAAAAAATTGTGTATAGATGGGCACTTCAATAAAATGAAAAAAAAAAAAGTATAAGAAATTAACCCAAAATTGTTTTTTTATTATTATTTTTTTTAAACCAACAAAAAATTATGAGAAAAGAAACATATGAGCTCCCACCAAAAAAAAAAAAAAAAAGGAAAAAAAGAAGAAGGAAACGTCCAGAAAAAGACCCATAAAAAAAAAGAATCCAAAAGGTCCAAAACATCCCGAAGGTTTATGTTAGGGTATATTTGTCCAAAAGCAACAAGGAGCAAAGCCACCTTGTTTTCTCTCTTATAATCTCTCTAATTTGGGGAGATTGGGTTTTGGTGAGCCCGAGGAGAAAACACTCGGCTCCCACCAGTTTTCTCTCTTCCCTCCCCTCCCAACTAAATTCCCCTTCCAACCATTTTCTCTCTCTCTCTCTCTCTCTCTCTCCTCCCCAAAATCATCTCAACCAAACATACCATAAAAGAATAATAGAGCATTTCCTCTTATTTTCCTCTCATTTCCTCATCTATCACTCATCTCTCTTAATCCAACGGTTATGCGTAGATCATCTTAGCTCAGGTGAGTCTCTTTGCCTCACTCCTAGTTTGTTCACTCTATTTCGAAACTCTTTTCTCTGCTCTTGATGTTGTGTTGTTTGGTTTTTGTTTAAATTTAAGTGGGATTTTAAGTTTCAGAGGTTTTTCAGTAGGTGTTTGGGTTTGTGAATTTCCTTTTAAGCAGTGGGTTTTGGAGTGAAGCTTTCAGTTTTAGTGGGTCAGTTACGTTGGGTTTTAAACTTTTCACTTATATCCGGTTTGTTTCTTCACTATCTCCTGCTATTATCCATCTATTACTACTTAATACCTAGTTGTCGATACTATATTTTGTCTGCCCTTGTTTTATACACAAAATCCACAATTTTATTTAAAAATGACAAAAATTCTATTTTCCACATTTGGATCACAAGGATGTTGAAAATAGTTTAATTTGTCCCTATAAAATGTTGGATTAACCAATTTTATGGTTTGGCAATCAAAATTACCTAATGCCCTTTGTTGACTAAACTTTGTCTTAATTAACCGATAATCTAACAAAGTCAAAATTTAATTAAACCACTAAATTTCATCATTTTATATCAAAGTATACATTTTCAAACACTTCCCACAAGTTTGAGTGCGGTCAACTCGAACTTGACCTTGTTTTGACCAAAAATTTGACAATTTGATCGGAATATATTTGAGCTCAAGATAAATAATATATTGAGACAACTTATTTTTCCCACCAATGTCATGTTTTATTAAGTTCAGAACTATTGTTTATGCACATGTGAGTAAAGTCTTACATTGAATAAGAATAAGATAAGTAAGTGATTAATATAACATAGTTAGTTCCAAACCATTGGGTCAAGTTGGGTCAAGTGGTATCCCTATTTGTTATATTAATTATTCATCTAGAGGCTCCCAAGGTGTTAATCTCCCCAACAAGAACGTAATTATCAATTGCACAAATTAATCAATATTTTAAATATTCATGTGAATATGGATGGGATAGTGCTTTTTATTAGACCAAAATTAATGGAAGGGTTTGAACAATTCATCTACTATTGCTATGTTTGTCGCACACGCATAAAAACAGAGATACAGCGAGAGCAGAAAGGGCTTGGTTTGAATTGGAAACAAAATCCCTTTAAAAAAAAAAAAACCAATTCAAAGGCTAAAATAGTTTAGTGCAAACTAATTTTTGATTCACCAAGCCAAAGGCAGTAAATAAATTGAACTAAAGAAGGAAAAAAAAAAAAAAACCACCCTTCTTTTGAAGGCCCGAGGTGAACACATTGAGGAAGCTTTTGCTGCTGAGCTACATGGCTTGAGACTGGCATGGGATATCGGACTGAAAAGGGTGATAATTGACTGAGAAAAAAACAACACCATCATTCTTTAAGAAAAGGAAAAAAAAAAAAAAAATTCACTGATAAAGTAAATGGTGAGCTACCCAGCAAAGCAAGAAACAATACTGAGATGCGAAATTTTGGTGGGCATACGGGTGAGGTGGCAGGGCACATATGCAGTGTCAAATTTGTTGACAATTTCCGTGCACAAATTCTATATCTATAATATTTTTACAAATCTTATTTGGTAGGCATTGTTACCCAGCTGTAAAATTATCATGAAAATATTGTGAATGTGACATTTCTCATTTTTAAATTTGTAGACTTACGGATTATTGTACTTTGTTCACAATATTTTTACAAATATCATAGTTGGTAAGTTGATTTTGGTTTGAATTCACCATAATTACTTTTTTGTCTACTAGTAACAGTCAATATTAAATTGTTATTTAGGAGTTAACGTGAAAGTGTTGTAAACATACTGTGACCATAACATTTCTCTATTCAAATGTCACAATATTTATCACATCATTATTCACAACTATCCTATATCACATATTACGGCTGACTGGTTATCCTTTTACATGTACCTATCAGTAGGTGAGAAATTGTTGCGATTCTATAGAATATTCAGTCGACTTTACTGGCTTTAGTCATCTTGGCAGTAATAGTCGGAAGACTTAATTTCTTTGTTTCACACACCAAATGAGCACAGCGCCGACCTTAAACAGTCCATTCTCTTACCGACAGGAACAACTGTCCTTCACCAAGCTTCTAGAGATAAAAGAAACTTGTGAACAATAGGAAATATCTTGGACAATTTTCCAGAGAGAGAGAGAGAGATTGAATTTTAAGAGTATCATCTCTATCACAACACACCCTGAGAGAGACGTGAGAAAGATGCTAAGGACTTTTTTAATAGTCCACGGTGTTGTGATGGAGATGATACATGCATCTAATACACTAGTTAAATGATAAATTAAAAGACTTTTTTATGTTTACATTGCCCTAGTAACATACACTTACATTGTAGACACACAATGTGTAATGTTGTAAATATATTATGTGTCTACAATGTAAGTTTACAAGGTTAGAGCACTCGTATTAATGCTTATATAATAGAAAATGTATCACATTTTAACCAACCAAGTCCAAAATTCACCCACATCAAGTCATGCAAAATTGCGTAAAAATACATAATTGTTGCATAACTATATATATGTATTCATTTTGTATTTACTTTTTTATTCTTTTTTTACATATTTTAAGGATGAAGAAAGAGGGTGAATGATAATTGCTGTATGTGAAGAAAGAAAAACAATTTTAAAAATCAGGAAAAATTAATATTTTTTTAATAAAATGTAGTATAAAATAAATAATATGATGTGAGGTGTTTTAAAAAATGAATATGTAAAATAAAAAATAAAAAAAGTACATTTTTTTTATGAGAAATACGTGTATTTTTATTACTAAACCGATAAAGTATCCTGAAAAACAAAATGTTCAATGCATGGTGGAGTTTCCTCTATCCAAGTAACAAAGTCTTCTATTCCTTTGGCATGATGGGCCAAAGTGTGTGCTGGCTTATTTCCAAGTCGCTTAACGTGATGTACTTGTGTTCTTCGGAAAGCTTGCAAGCTGTGATGAGTGTCCTGTATGATGTTGTCAATGCTGGTTGGTGCCGTGGAGATATCATTCAGGGCAGTTGAAAGAATGGCTGAGTTTGTCTCAAAAATGATGTCCTGGAGTCCAACATCTCTAGTGAAAGTGACTGCTTCATGCATGGTTTTTGCTTCGGCTTCAAGAGGTCCTAACGGCAGTGGTATGCGCTTGCTCAGAGCTGCCACAACTGACCCCTCTTGGTTGCGTACCACAACTCCAATTCCCACAGATTTGGAGATGGCGAAGACAGCGGCATCGATGTTGATCTTGTACCACGGGGAGTTCGGCGGGGTCCACCTTATCTCTGCAGGTTCCTTATGATGAGGTTTCGCCAGGTGGGCAAGCTGGTAGCTCTCAATCATGTTTCGGGCTTTGTAGATTATCTCTTGGCTGGACTGTCGTCAGTGGCGGCTCTAGGATTTTTTTTAGGGGGGTCAGTAAGAAGATACATCTTAGGTAAAATATGAATCTTAGGGTCTAAATGGATTTCTTATTACAAATTTTTCTATAGTACATACTAATAATAGAATAAAAAATAAATTATAGGTTCATTTGACATATTTTTTCTTAATATAATGAACATGCAAATTGTTGTTGTTAAGTGAATTTTAATTATTACTGCTTAAAATACTTTTATTTATTAGTTTATGACGATTATATGTTTACATTGTACTATCAATGTAAGATTTATATTATAGATAATTATACTATACACATTTACAAAAACTATACAATATTGTACACATTTGTTTAGAAACGATGTAAACATTACAATGATAGTACAATGTGAATTATGAATTTTCCATTAGTTTATTTCAAATTTATTAAGATCTAAATGGGCTTTTTAAAACAAT
Source organism: Quercus ilex subsp. ballota (assembly GCA_032727855.1). Taxonomy (NCBI): domain Eukaryota; kingdom Viridiplantae; phylum Streptophyta; class Magnoliopsida; order Fagales; family Fagaceae; genus Quercus; species Quercus ilex. The sequence goes on along the minus strand of CM064911.1, from coordinate 14,152,633 downwards.
TTTAGATGAAAAAAAAAATTAACTTTGTTGTTGGGCTTACAATTTCTCCTAGATTTTAGATAAATTTGGATTGTTGTTAGGCGTTTTTTTTTTAAAAAAAGATCAAAATATTGTTAAGATGATCATAATTAAACTTATTTCAAGTGCATTTTAAAAAAATTTAGAGTCAAAGTGTTCAAATTTTTATTTAGAGGGTCAAATAAAAAAAAATATTATATATATATATAAAAAAAAAAAAAATTACTAGCTCAGGGGGTTCATTTGAACCCCCTGAACTATACATGGCGCCGCCCATGACTGTCGTGTGGTCCCATGGCGTGCTTTGTTCCTTGTATACCACATACACCATGCAATGGTGACAGGGTCGGCTCAACAACTTTTGGGGCCTTAGGCGAAAATTTTAAATGGGGTCTTTTTATAATTAAATATTAATCAAATAATATATATATATTGAATTTTTTTATTTAAAATCTATTTTTCTTGCTTTTTGAGATGCAAAATTACTAATTAAGTTTTTGTATTTAAGTTCCTCTAACATTTCTTTTTCAATTGATAATATAGCTAATCCACTTAATCTTTCTTATGACATAGTAGATCTTAAATAAGATTTTATTAATTTTAATTTTGAAAAACTTCTTCCTGCAGATGCAACCGTAACAGGTATTGTTAGTAATATTCTATAAGCAATATATGCATTTGGAAAAGAATCTAGTCTTTTTAAATAATTAAGTACATTAATTGGAGTATTTTCATCTATTTGCACAACTTCTTTTAAAAATTTTAGTTCTAAAAATAAATCTAAGCCATCAATATCATAATAAACATCATGTTTGAGAAAACTTTCAAGATTAAGACTATATTTTTTCAAACTATTATCATCTAGTGCTTTTAGTTTTTCAAAATTAAATAAAAAACCAAAAATATCCTCATATATTTGAAATTGTTCAAACCTACTTTCAATTGATGAAATAGCTTGATCTACTATATATAAAAAATAATTAATTCTAAAAGATTCTTCAGCAGATTGTGTTATCTCATCATTGGCATTCTCATCAAATTGTTTCTTTCTATGAATTATACGTTTTTCATGAAATATAGGCTCTATTTCCATTTTGATTGCAATCTCTTTAGATGAAATAATAGCAGATGTAAATCCATCTTCTCTATATTTTTTTAAAAAAGATATGAGACCTTTTAGTTGATCTATGGCAACATCAATATGCATGTCTTTTGATTGTAAATTTTTACTAACAGAGTTAACGGCAAATAATATATCATACCAAATAGTCATTCCTAACAAGAATTCAAAACTTTCAAGCTCATATGTTGCCAAACAATTAGCTTCACTTTTTGTTTTAGGATCTTCACTCGTTTTTGCTAATTGTAACAAAGCATCTCTTATTTCTAAAGTTTGAAATTTTATTGCTTTTACACTTTCAATTCGACTTTCCCAACATGTTTGTGACAATGGTTTAAGAGTTAAAATGTAGTAGAAAAATGTCTACGATCTTTATCTATAGGAAAATTTAGATCATATTCTCTAATTGGACCCTTTTCTACTAATAAATCTCTTAATTTTGTATCAATATTTTCCCATTGACTTGGATCATAGATATTATTAGTAAGTAGGTTAGTCATTTTTTCATTTTCTTCTAAATTATTTTGTTTTTCATTATCAATTATTGTTACATTAGATGTTTCAACATTATTAGGACTATTTTCATTATTCTCTTTTTGTTGTATAATTTCACTATCTTCCAACTCTTTTTGACAAGTTTCTTGTTCATTTGTAATATTTTCACCCAAACTTTCTATTTTGGTTTTTTTAACACTAGTAACAAATTTATCCATAGATCCTTTTTGAGATTCAATTTGTTGTTCGATTTTTCTCTTTTTTAGAAGTTTTTCATATCCGGATAAATATTTTCTAGTAGACATTTATAATAAGAAAATATTTACAGATAAATAAAACACAATTTTATAATTAAAAATGATAATTTAACTAAAAGTAAAATTTAAAGTATAGAACAATAGAACCTGATTATTTCAATATTTCTAAAGCCGTGACCACTTTAAAACTTAAACCTGCACAAATAAAAATTAATTTAATACATGGTTTAATAAATTAATGTCACTATAATACAAATGAATTGATATGATACACATCAAATTATTAATTGGTATAATAATTTATAATAATATATAAAGTGTTAGTGTGTCAGATTTAAAAAAAAAAAAAAAAAAAAAAGGGTGAGTAACCGGCCAGCCTGTACTCCACATCCTATGGCTTAGCTTTAAAGAAAAAATGTGCCCAATCATTCTATCAATTGTCAATTTGTCATGGCAGAGAAGGGTCAAAACAGAGGCTGGGCAGAAAAGTTAATAGTTATCATAGCAAAAAAGTGAAAACGTGTCCCAGTGAAATGTGAAACAAACTATATATATATATATATATATATAATTTAAGTTAATTAAATAGAAGACTTTGAGTCTTCATTTTCGGAAAGACAAAAAGAAAGAGGGGAAGAACTGAAGAGTGAAGAAGAATACCTCTTGCCGACTGGTACGCTGAATCAACAAAGAAAACTTTCAAGCCAGACTGATTAACTGAGTTTATGGAAAAAGATCAAGAATCAAGATGAAGGTGAAGAAAAGAAAGGTGAGACCGTAAGAATATAGATGGAGAGGCAGAGAGATAGAGAGATGAGAGGTTTTTCTTTTGTTTTTGAAATTTATAATCTCTATTTTAGCATATTTCAAGACAATTACGTTGTATTATTAATGAATTTGTCTGCTATTAATTTTGATTTTAGCATATTTCAAGAATGAATTAATAAATTTGTCTCCTAAAATTTAATTTGGTTAGCTGAAGTTTGACTATTTTTATTTTTTCTATTTTAATCTTTTGCATTTTAAGATATAATGGGGTCTTTTTAATGCATTTTATTGACCAATAAAAGTGCTTAAATTTTTTTTTAATTAAAATATATAAATAAATTATATATATATAAATTTTTTTTTTTTACAAGTGGGGCCTTTTTTTATTTGGGAGTCTTAGGCGATTGCATCAATTGCATCACCTATAGAGCCGGTCCTGAATGGTGACCACTAGTTCAAGCAACTCCTTGCCTACATGTTGGACAAAGATGAGATACCAAATGAAGTCTACGAAATCCCTGTAGTGTACAACATGCATGTCAATGGGTAGTGCAGCTACAGTCCAAGTCTCACGGGCTTTTGTGCAATCCCAGAATAGGTGTCCGCTTGTCTCTTCACTTAGTCCACATGCTTCATATAGAGCCTCCTCTAAGATTTTACGGTGACAGAGGTTTACTTTGGTGGGTAGTGCGTTGCGGCATGCCTTCCATGTGAAGGTCTTGATTTTATTTGGAATGTTGAGAGCCCATATTGTGCGCCAGAAGTGAATTTTTATACTTTTTTATATATTTTAATATAAAAAAGTACATTTTTATATTAAAATATATATGAATTTTTTCACAAGATACGAATATTCGTACCATGTAAACTAGGGCTGTCCACGGGTCGGGCCGGGTCGGTTTTGGGCCCAACCCGGACTCGACCCGCCGGCGTCGGGTGGGAGGGTGGAGGAACCCGGAACCGACCGCCGGAAAAATCGGTCTAGTCGGTTTCGGGTGAGGGTGAGCGTCGGTCGGGTCGGTCGGGCGCCGGAGTAAAAAAAATCTTCGAAATCTGGAAAAAAAAGTCGTTGAAATCTGAAAAAAGTCGCCGGAATCTGGAAAAATTAGCCGGAATCTGGAAAATTATGCCGGAATCTGGAAAAACTCGCCGGAATCTGCATTTTTTTCGCCAGAATCTGAAATTTTTCACTAAAAATTGCTGGAATTGGCCGGATCTGGATAAATTCCACTAGATCTCGCCTGATTTGGTCGAGATCTCCTCGGATTTGGTCGAGATCTCCTCGGATTTGGCTTGATTTTGCAGGTTTGGCCGGATTTTTTATACATCTCCGGTCGGGTTCGGGTTGCTCGGGTTTTGGAGAAGCAAACCCGCCACTCGACCCGCCGGTGTCGGTTCTTGAGAACGGAAACCCGCCGCCGACCGACTGGACCTTCGGTTCGGGCCGGAATCGGGTCTCCGGCGGGCGGTTTTGCCGGGTTGTCGGGCTCCGGTCGGGTCTGGACAGCCCTAATGTAAACTATGAATTTTTCTAAACGTTTTAAACGCTCAAAAGGGGGAAAACTCCTTAAACGTAGATAAGTATTTTGAAAGGGAGCAAGTATTTCGAGAGTTGCAAAACACTTTCACAGAAAACATTCTCTCTCTTGTGGTTCTCTTATTTGCATTCTCTTGCCCTGGTTTTTCACCGCTCACGCCTTTCGCTAGGAATAAAGCATGGCTGAGACCATGGTGGTAGAAGCAGCTCTCTCTGCAATCTTTCACGCGGTATTTGAAAGAATAGCTTCTTATGGCGTGGTCAACTATTTCATGGAAAGGAAACTCAATGATGAATCACTACAAAAGTTGAAGATGTTCCTGCTGTCTGCTAATGCGGTGCTTGTTGATGCGGAGGAGAAGCAAATTACAAACCCAGCTGTGAAAGAGTGGCTGGACGAGCTTAATGATGCTGTTCATGATGCAGAAGACCTTCTCGATGAGATTGCCTATGAAGACTTGCAATATAATTTACGAGCAAAATCTCAAACCGGCACTAGTAAGGTATGGAATTCCATCACTGCTTTTATTTCATTTGACGAAGGGATACCATCTAAGCTAGAAAAGGTTCTGGCAAAATTAAAAATTATAATAGAACAAATAGGTGTCCTCCGTCTGAAAGAGGTTGCTAGTGGGGTACCATTAACATCATCACGAACAACAACTTCTTGCCAAGAAAAATGTGATGTGTTGGGTAGAGATATGGATAAAGAAGCGATATTTGAGTTGTGGCAATCAGATGATGCAAGTAGCGATGAGATATGTGTTGTGCCCATAAAGGGTATGGGTGGTATTGGTAAAACAACTCTCGCTCGGTTTATATATAATGACAGTAGAGTAAATGAGAGATTTGACCTCAAAGCATGGGTTTGCGTTTCAGTGAATTTTGATAGTTTTAAAATATTTAAAACTATTCTTGAGGAGGTCAGGTTTGACTAATGACTTTCAAAACTTGAATTCATTGCAAATTGAAATTAGAAAGACTTTGGCAGGGAAGAAATTTTTTCTTGTTTTAGATGATGTGTGGAATGAGAATTATAATGAGTGGGATGAGTTTCTTAAAGTCTTTAAATGTGGGGCACAAGAAGTAAAGATCATTGTTACCACACGGAGTGAAAGAGTTGCATCAAAATTATGCACGGTACCAACTCATTGTCTAAAAGAATTGTCAAATGACAGGAGTTGGGATTTATTTGTACAACATGCATTTGGAAATGGAAAGTTTTGTGCAGACCTAGAGGTAATTGGCAAACAAATTGTCAAAAAGTGTAGAAGCCTACCTTTAGCTATAAAAACAGTTGGGGGTTCGTTGCGTTCGAATCAAAACCCAACACATTGGAAAAAGATTTTGAAGAGTCATATATGGGATTTACCAGAAGCTAAAACTAATATCCTCCCAGCTTTAAGATTGAGCTATCATTACCTTTCATTGCATTTGAAGCGATGCTTTGCTTACTGCTCAATTTTCCCAATAGATCATGAATTTAAAAAGGAAGAGTTGATCTTGTTATGGATGGCAGAAGGTTTATTGCAGCAACCCAAAGAAGATAGGAGTATGGCTCCTGAAGAAATAGGTGATGAATACTTTAATGATCTAGTATCAAGGTCATTTTTCCAACAATCAAATAAGTCTAAATCACATTTCTTGATGCATGATCTTATTAATGAGTTGGCAAAATCTATATCTGGGGAATTTTGTTTGAGGTTGGAGAATGATGAGCCCAATGGAGTAACAAAAAAGACATGTCATTTGTCATATTATAGAGCTAACATTGATGCCTCTAAGAAATTTGAGATCCCTTCTAAGGTTAAAGGCTTGAGAACATTCTTAGGAGAAAGATGGTTATCATTTCTGTGGCGTGAATATAAGGACATAGTGAAGATGATAGATCTTGTTTTGTTTCAGAAATTTAAGTGCTTACGAGTGTTATCATTTTCTTGTAAAAACATAAAAGAGTTGCCAGTTTCTATTGGCAACTTGAAACATCTACGTTATTTAAACATTCGTAACACTAGAATCAAACACTTACCTAATTCTTTATGTAACTTGTATAATTTGCAAACCTTGATATTGTCACCATACATTACTGAGTTGCCGACCGATATGGGTAAACTAATCAACTTGCGCCATTTGAATAATAGTGAAAGCAAAATGAAAAAGATGCCACCACAAATGGGTAAAATGAAGAATCTCATAAAAATACCTATTTTTGTGGTGGGAAAACATGATGGGAGAGCTTCAACACCTTTCGGGAAAATTGTCTATGTTGAACTTAGAAAATGTTCATTGCATTAATAAAGATACTATGGAGGTTATATTAAAGGATAAGCAGGATCTATCTAAGTTAGAGTTGAAATGGGAACATGGTCATGGCACTGAAGATTCAGAAAAGGAAAGAAATGTGCTTGAGCAGCTATGTCCACATACAAAATTGAATTCTCTCACCATTGAACATTATGAGGGCACAAGCTTTCCAAATTGGTTAGGAGATTGTTCATTCTCTAATATGGTTTCCATAGTGCTAAGGAATTGAAAGTATTGCTTCTCCTTGCCTCCATTTGGACAACTACATGCCCTCAAGGAACTTAAAATTGAAGGTTTTGATAGATTATTAGGTGTGGGTCATGAGTTCTATGGGAATGATTCTTCTACAATTAAACCGTTCAGATCCCATAAGTATTTAAGCTTTAAGAATATGCGAGAGTGGCAGGAATGGATTATATTTGAAGATGAAGTTTTCTCTTGTCTTCAATGGCTTCACATAAGTTATTGCCCCAAGCTAAGCAAGAATTTGCCCAATCAACTTCCCTCTTTGACCAAACTTGAAATTAGAGAATGTAAGCAACTTGTTGCTTCATTCCCTTGGGCTCCTGCTCTCCATGAATTGTACTTTGATGGGAAAATACAGTTGCCAAGTGATCGTTACTATCTATCACTTGAAAGTATGATCATGATTGGCGACTGCGATTCACTTTGGTCATTTCCATTACAAATTTTCCCTAAACTCAAATTTATAGGACTTTTTAATTGTAAGAACCTTGAATCTCTTTCGGCATCAACAGGATCTCATCTGGATCTTACTTCTCTCACTTATTTGAAAATTTCTAAATGCCCAACTTTTGTATCTTTTCTTAGTGGAGGAATCTGTGCTCAAAAATTGACAGAGATTGAGGTCTTTAGTTGCAAAAAGTTAAAGTCACTACCTGAAGGAATGGTCACCCTCCTCCCATCTCTTTCGTCTTTGCAATTGTACAAGTGTCTAGAATTAGATTCATTTCCTAAGGATGGTTTGCCCTCCAATTTAAAAACACTTACGATCCAGTATTGTGAAAAACTCATTTCCTGTCGTAAGGAGTGGGGATTGCAAGCTCTTCACTCTCTAAGAGATTTCATAATTTGGAGCAAATGCGAAGAATTGGAGACCTTTCCTGAGGAGGCGTTACTCCCTCCTACTCTTACCAATTTCATCATCTCAAGTTTTCCAAATCTGAAATCACTAAATGGTAAGGGGTTTCAACACCTCACCTCTCTTCAAAGATTGACGATTTGGTCCTGCAATAAACTCCAGTGCTTACGGCTTACCGGAACAAGGCCTACCCACCTCTCTTTTTGTGCTACAAATATTTGGTTGCCCTTTGTTGAATCAATAGTGTGAAAAAGAAATAGGGAAAGACTGGCTCAAGATTGCTCACATCCCCTATATAGAGATTGATTGACATGATCAGACAATAGGTATTATTCTACACTAATGTTTAACTTTTCTTCTACATATTTGCTTAATTTCATCAATACCCATCAAGCTAGGTCAGAGTTTTGTAAGTATTTTTTTTCAAAGTTTTTTTTTTTTTTTTTAACTCCTCTAAAAACAGCTTCATCAATATATTACAATATTTGACCATATCCATTATATGTCATCTATTTTTTATAATACTACCAATAAAAAGAGAGAAATAAAAATGTCTATGCTGCATTTGGGGAAAATTCATCTTCCTATAAAGAAAATGTTCTTGATAAAAAAAAAAAAAAAAAAAAAAAAGGCGGGCATACTAAAATACAACTATCTTGAACTACTCATCAATATGTTTACTGAATAGAGGATGAAAAAAAAAACCATAGAAATTTTTTTTTTTTTTTTATATGGGGATATATGCTAATTTCATTGCCTTTTCTTTTGTAGTGTCACTTTCAGTTGTCAATAACAACTGCCCGCACAACTGCTATCAATTTCATGCCACTGCTAACTGCTTGTCCCTTTGGATCATGTATGAATTCCTATCTGATGTGTTTTCAAGTCACTATAAAAGCTCATTCATTACTCTCATTCTTAATGGATCTACTCTTGCCTCTCTCTTTTTTCTTTTTCTTTTTCTTTTTTTTTTTTTTTGTGTGTGTGTGATGATGTGAGACCTCAAAAAGTTAGGCCCTTGGAACTCACCTTTGAAGAGTAAACCACGGATACACAACCCTACCCACCATATTTGTAGAGATTTAAACCCAAGATGTTTGGATCTACAGCTCATCCAAGCCTCCCACCATTAGGTTGCACCCTGACGGATTGCTGTCTCCTCATTATAAGTTCAGTACGTATCTACTTTGGACTTTTGAAGTGCAAAAGACAGACTTTTCCAAGAATGATCAACCTAGGTAATGCACTTTTTCCAACACGTCACATTTGTTTATTAAGTAAATAGAATTTTAAATAATATGGTGATTTGACCTGCGCATTATGGCATGCTATTTAATCTCAGGTAGACACTGGGGAAATTGAAAGATAGTGCTACTTATTTACCTTCAAATAGCAGATGAAACACACTGCTCATTTGTGGAGAGGAACTTTCTCAAACACTATCTCCTTTTGATATTTTGGAATTGGTGGTGGATGGATAGATGTCAAGTCCTGCTTATGTGTGGAGAGGAACTTTCTCAAACTCTCTCTCTCTCTCTCTAATATTTTGGAATTGGCCCAAGATTTCTCAGGTACTTGTTCTATGACAGATTAAGGCCAATCTCAGGGCACTCTCATGTCATTACTAATACGCCCTTTGTCGTTAGATTTCTTCAATTGATTTTTCTTTTATTAGTTAAAACTTTGGACTGGTAATCATAAATGATTTATAAATCTTTGTCAACTCTTATGCAGGTTTTTAGACACAAAATGGGAAAAATGTTGAGGCCAACACTACGAGCATCTTCTGTTTAGTTCAAGTTTCGATTGCCATATGTACCTTGATGTATTTAAGAGCAGAAAAGAGAATTGTGCCTTATTGCTTCAATTTCTGCTCCTACATTTGACTGGAAGCATATCCTTAAGGCAATTTATGGGAAATCAATTATGATTGTGATCTCTAGAACTTTATCTTTTTTTTATGTGAGTTTGCTTAAATGTTTGCTTGAGTATTCTTCTTATTTGATTTTAATTTCTGTAATTTTGTTCCATGTGTGTTTCAAGGCCATTAATTATTTTTTATTAATTTGTTGTCTTTTTACTTGTATGTCCTTCATTTCTGAAACAATACTAAAGAAAGAAGGGAAATAGCAGTACAAGATTGCTCGCATCCTTTGCATACATATGAGCAACGAAGTCATTGTATGAGCTAAAATTCCAATGTGGAACAAGCCCTTGTTTTACAGTCAGGGACTTCGTTGAATTCAGCTACTTTTGTTTGATTTTATTTATATTTATTTTCAAGTTTATTTTTGGATAAATATGCATGTTCTGAAAAAAAATTTATACTTAATAAAGGATTAGCTAAAGAACAGTGCCATTATCATTGAGTATTGTCCATTTTTGAAGCAATGGTACAATATGACGAAGGAAAAAAAGGGCAAAATATTACTCACTTCCCCTGCATATCAATCAATTATTAAGAGATCATATAAGCGAAAAGTATAGACTAGTGATTCATCATCCGCTATTTTCTTCATCCACATGTTCTGCAGAGACTAGCTAGCTAGTTGTCGAATTTATTTATTACCTTTAGTATTGGATAATCAAAGTTATCCCACTAAATCTAACTCTTATTTATTTTCATAACAATTGAACGTAAAAATTCATCATTTGGAGTGAATCTATAAAAAGTGAAAAAGGATGCATTACAAAAAACAATCGTGAGGGGCATTCTGTTTATCTTAACATTTGGCATATATTAACACATTCATATGTCCAGTATAATCCAACTTTCATCATCGGATGCAACAAACTCACTGCGTTGGGCTTGACAAGACTTTATCTTTCTTTGAGACTTTGGATTTGGAGGCAGAAGTGAAGATATGAAGTCCTCTCCAGAAGGATGGGTGTTTTTTTTTTTGGTGTTTCAAGCTAACTGTCTAAAGACACAGCTTTGTGGAAGTGTCTGTCACGACCTAAACCCAAATAGGTCCAAATCATGAGAAAAAGAACCATCAAGAAAAATGGTAAGGGATTTTTTCCCCCTTTCCTTATGATAAAGATAAGTAAACATTTTGAACTCTCCACAATATAAGTCAAAGTTCTATAACACAACTACAAATGCTACAATTGAATCATGTGCCTCCAATTATACATAAACTATTTCAAAACTTCGTATGAATTAACACAAGGTTACAATCCTTCCTAGAATACGTAACCTCAACCAAAAAATTTAGACCCACCATGCATAGGGCTAACAAACCTCCAGCCTAACCTCCAATAGGATTAGCTATGGCCTCTAAATTTAACAAGTTGAGTTACCAACTATTTATAGCACAAATCTCCTAATTTTTCATTGTACTCCAATCACCCCCAATAAATAAGCTTCATACTCGAGGTATAGCTAATTGATCTGTAAACTAGGAAGCACCTACACGGATACGAATGCGGGTACAGCACGACGACATAGCTATTTTTTAAAAAGTAAGACATGAGTATGGCATGGATACGTGGCAATCTATCTATACATTCCTTGAAAAAAAAGACTTAATTAATTTTCCCACCTACCCCCATTTATAGCCACACTTCTTTCTTTTTGGCAAAACCCAATTAATTTCCCCACCTACACCCCATCTATAGCCACAGTGCCACACTTCTTTCTTTCTTCTTTAGAGAACAAATTAGTTTCTTTTTATCTCAAGACCAAAAAACAAAAAACAAAAAAAATGAAAACAAACAGATTAGTTTCTATCTCTCTCTGGTAAATTTATAGAGATCTGCTGCCTACAGCTAGCATGGTTACCATATCCACAAGCCACCGCGACAAAGGGTGTTGGATATGAACATGGCAGCCCAACTACTGTGTCCATGCTTTCCAACTTGTAAAACTGTGAGAGAGTAGGATGAGCTAAAGTCCAGTAAGTAGCATAATTAATGGGGTGGGGGAAATGCAAGTTTAACGACAACAAGAACATTACAAAACATGCTGTAATTTGAGAATTACTATTATTTTCTACAAAATCAATTTCAATAAAAACATGACAAGAATGATTAAAATAATGTGGGTCCAAGCTTCCCAAAATAACCATGAAACTACATAATGTTTACTGTGAGTCATAAACAATGTCCAATGCTATTTCAAAACCAGAAATAAGGCCACATGACAAGGTGCCACAAAGACGTAAATGTCACTGAGACATCATACTACCACAGACATGTTAGAACCCAAACACAATTGCATGATATGTACCTCTTTTGGCATGTGGTCTATCGGTCCTATGGGCAACAGCCTCAATCACACTCTCAAGGATTTACCTCTCCCCCCCATAGGGGGCAGGGAATAATGAGTCATGTAGTACCTCTTTTGCATGTGGTCTATTGGCCCTGCCTAGCCTCACCCACACACTCAAAGATTTACCTATTCCTCTATGGGAAACAGGGAATGACGTGTCACACAATACCCCTTTTGCATATGGTCTTTTGGCCCTATGGGCAATGATCTTACCCACACATTCAAGGATTTACCTACGTCATGCAAAGTGGGAGGCTCTAATGTGGCTTGTCGTCACAAAGACAAGTAATCACACGTCACAAAGACATCATCACAAATACATCGTCACAAAGACAGGGCAATCACACGTCACACAGATATCGTCACAATGACTAGGTAATCACCAGTAACATAGCACAATGGCAAACCCACATCAAAAGCTCATAAGTTATATGTATTCAAAATACATATTTTACTTCCAAATAGTTTCATAATATAATTCAATAGCCAAGATTTCTACAAAATTCTCAAATTCTTTGAAATCACTCCTTGCCAAAAGGATTTTGTATAACTTCTCAATTAATACAATTTAAGATAAAACATCTTTTAGTATTTCCAAATAACACCATAAATACATGAAATACATTTTCAAATGATGAGATCAAAGACGTTTGTCTTTCCATGCCAATAATTCATGCATTTCCCCATGTACAATATCAAATATGATGTACTTTCAATGTTTCATGCATTTTCCATAATTTATTTACAGAATAGTTCAAATAGTATGTTTTAGGAAAACTATGAACAACACTCTAAAATGGGTTTAACCGTAAAATACTTAAGTGCAATAATGATTCTTTTAAAAAATCCCATTAAGAAGCCACTTACCTCAGAAGACCATTTGATTTTACCTCAAACGGGCACCTTGTAATCAACCAATCCAATCACTAGGTCCATCACCAAGAATCTTGGAACCTAGAAACATTAGGATCAAGCCAATTAAGAATTGGGTCTATCACAAGGTACTGTTACACTTAGTTTCATAAATTGAAACGAACCCCTAAAATCAAACCAAAATCAAACCAAAGGCCCTAAAGCCTAGCTTGCCCATTCTAAGAGAAGTACCACTTTCCCAAACCGGAACCACACAAGCATAAAAGAAACTCATAAGGTTATAAACAACCAAAGCATTTTATTTCCCTACTGCAAATAATGTGCATTCATTAGATAAAATAACACACATCACTTTAAAAAATGGAGGTAGCTAGTCTCATGCATTCCTTTTGGGTACTAAATAATAAGATCAAGCCATAATAAAAATTAGGCAAGTGTAGAACATACAAAAGAATAGTCATATAAAGAATTATCACAACCACAAACTCACGAAAATACAATTTCATAACTCATTAAGGTAATTTATCAAACATTTGGCATGCAATAGCCACATGCTTACATCCCTTAAACAAAGTTCATAGTTAACACTAGATTCACATCCACACATGCCAAAGCCATTCAAAATGCAAAGAAACACACTTCCAAAAATCAACCCCAATGATTGCTCAAGGAACCCAAATTCCCCAAATGATCACCATTTGTAAAAAAACCCCTCAACCATTTAACAAATGAGTCCACCAAATCAAAACCCATATACTCAATCACGTGTATATCACTCAAGTAGCTTAGATTAGAAAGAAATCTTACAAGAACATGAAAAGCTACCAAAATAGTTAAGAGTTTTACCTCTAAAAATTGAGATAACGGAGGAGACTTAGAGGTTGCTATGGAGTTTTCTGGTGAATCCCACCGGAAAGTAATGGTGGAGGGAGTGGTGGTGTGATGCACCGGTGGGAGAGTGAGAGATAGAGGGATGTGTGGTTCAGACTTGAGAGGAGGTGGGTCACGTGTGGGCTTCTAAAAATCTGACCCCTATTTTTATTTTTCAAATGGGCTGGGGGCGTTACAATGTTCTCTGGGTTTGAATTTTTTGCTTTTGTTATTAGTACTCAAGTCAACTAAACCTTAATTCCAAACGAAAATTCAAGTATCACAATATAACCCAATCAAAATTTACTTCAGCTTTCACCTTTCCTATTCATTGGAAAAGCTATGGAATGATGTAACATGGGAGTGGGACAGCTAGATATTGATTAAATGATTTGATGCATTTATTGGTTTATTATTTATTTGAAATAATTTGTTTATGAATGATGAAACCATGATTGTTATTTATTCTCCTTTTTCTTCTGCAGAAATGACATTTTATTGATCAGTCCTGGGAAGAGGCATTAATGTGGTCCATTGCAGAATAAGCTTGTTGGTTATTTAGGGATGAAACAATGATTGTGGTAGACTAAGTATAGACAATTATTTAACTTGGCACCCATACAAGTTGACAACCTTCACAAAATATAGTTTAAGTGGAACTTTTTAACTTGGCATCATGGGAATTTCAAACAATTAATAAAAAGTTCTGGCTTTTATTTTTGGTTACTACTGAATTAAGCGTTTGCTTGACAATCGATAATCCTTGGTTTTTTTGTGAATGTTATGGATTTATCAGCTCACTATCCGCAATTGCTGTTCAACTTTTAAAATGTTCATGGGATTGGCATGAGGAGGTAGGGATGGCTATATTTCTGGGAGCAAACTCCAGGCAAATCTTAAGCTCTTGGATACAAGTTATGCCTCAGAATGAAAGACAATTCTGAATCCACTTTGATTTTTAATATTTTCTTTACTTTTCTTTCTTAAATTATTTGCAAGGGGTGATGCACTATTCTACATGATCTTCAAACAACAATATGCTGTAAATAGCCGTATTAGATTTCAGTTTGTGATTTTGAAAATTATTACCTTGCTTTTAAATTCGAGGGTGACTGCAGCCAACCTACCCATCTCCCTCCACACGAACCGCACCCAATACTTACTGTAAGTATATTAACTTCATCTTCCCATCAATATTTCTACAAGTAGCCGCACCACCTCATCCTTCTTTCAATATTTCTACACAGAAGTTTCCTAAGCTTCTGTATTTGTCGAAGCTGCAAGTTGGCCCTGAGGGCTTGTGTTTACTTTTTTCCAAACAAGACTCCCAAGGGCAATGGCAAGAATGGCCACAGGTGGTCCTAATTTTTATCACTGAAATTTAATTAAAAGAAAATTTCATTCAAGCCAGCCAAGTATGAATCATGATCTTGAAATGTCTACAGCTTGATTGTTTTCTATGTGAAATATCAAGGGACTTTCCTGCAATTATATTGTTGTTCCTATTGCACATAGGTGTTGATTTCCATTTATATTTTGTAGGACTCGTTGTTTGCTTGGTGAGAGAAGTGAGGTTAGTAAATTCAGGAGAAAAAATATTGTTAAAGGAGTATTAACAGTGGCAGCACTCCAAAGCTAACTTGGTACTCCATCTATCACTGCCCTTCCAACTTGATTTTTTTTTTTTTCTGGATTTAATTAAATAGTCAAGGCCAAGATGGGAGTTTTTATGAACCATAGGGATTGTGCATTTATAATATCTTTGGTAGATCCTGATAAAAGTTCTCTCATAAACTTTGAGACTTTTGACTATGATCTTCGTAATGATCATAATTCATTGCTAATTATCATTGATCACAATAATGTGAAAATTGAGAAACTTCTCAGAATGTTGCTTATGTAGGGCTTGTCTCCATAATCTATTTAATACAGTTTTGAGTTTAGCAACTGACATGGTGATTCAAAGGGGAGTAGTTGGAAGAATTAATTAGCTGATACTCTAAATGTAATAGAGATATAAATCTATCTGGGTGCTCCATGATCAAAATATACATATTTTTTCATTTGTATTGAATATTTCATAGATCTACTCATTTGTATTCTCATTATTTTTGCCTATGGCCATTGACCTCAGTGTTTATTGTTGATATATTGCAAAATTGTGGCCAGATTCAGATCCAAGTTTTTCAACAAATTGGGGCTTTGGACAATGATCTTATTGTTAGTTACTCCAACTCACTTCTTCTTCTTTTTTTTTTTCAACAATGAGAATCATGAACCCCATCTCCGATGAGGGAATTTTAGCAAAAGTAGATTAAAATCTTAGCCTCTATATTGAAAAGCAAATATATTATTTATTGATTCACAGCATACAAAACATTAATATAAACTTCTATGGAAGAAATTGGCTCTGCTAGCTAAGTTACTAATGTCAATCTCTTATAATCTTAAAACATCCAGATTTGATCTCAGCAGGACTCATTACTCTAGTGCCACCTAAGGCTCTGACAAGTCCATTACCGACACAGTGTGATCCAAATACTCGATGTAAATACCATATGCAAGGAAAGGGACATTGGACTTATGATTGCTATTACCTTAAACATAAGATTCAGGACCTCATCGACAAGGACCTCTAGAGTCTATATGTTAGCCCCATTAGTCGTCCGGAAAGAGAGGATGCAATACCATTTACACATTACCAGAGACAATGACATGATCTATATTGAGAGCTATGGCTAGCCAACCCTATCTCCAATAGCTTCTAACATTCACAAAACTGTAGGCTTGCCACATCAATTGAATGCTACAGTCCGGTATATATTCTACACAATCCAGTATAGTATGCTTTGATTGTTGTATTCTTCTTTAATTGTTGTATTCTTCATAGTTGTGGATGCTTACTCTGGTTTTGCAGACCCACTACGTGCATGGAGTATATTGCTGTTGCACAACCAAGTTGTTTATCAAATACAAAATTTCATTTTACAGCTAGGTACGTGCCAAAAAGACAAGGATCAGCGTCAGTTTTCTTTTTTGTTGGTACTCGTGAATCATATTCCTGACCATCACCTACCCTTTTAATTCTTTCTGTACAACACATTGTCAAGGCCAAGATCAAAATCCATTCTGAAGGGATTGTGGAACTAAATGGCATTAGCTCATATACTTTAAACCATTAGGTTGATTGTCATTATTATAAAAATAGATAAGAATTTGAGTACATCCTTTGTTGCTAGAAAAATTTACTAGCCATTTATGGGATATTATACTCCATTGGATCTAATCCTCTCTTGTTGATTACAATAATTTATGAATTCAAAAATCCATCATCCAAGGTGTATTTATCACAAGCAAAAACTGATGCATTCCATTTACCATATAGGGAAGGAAAATTTGTATATTTCATATGCCTAGTTTTAAATCCAGTTTGATCTCCAGATGCAACAATCTCACAATGATGGGCTTGCAAAGATTATTTGACATTTTGAAATTGGTGGTGGACATTAAGATGTGAAGTCATCCCCCGAGGACAGAGTGCTATTTTTGGTTGTTCTCTTCCACTCTAGATGGCTTAAAAGTCTCAACACTCTTTATGTCATTACTGTGCTCACCAGCAAAAGCTTCCCAGTTCCCTTTTGTACATCAAGAATTTTATGTTGAGACAAGGGTTCCTGAAATATAGAAAGATGTAAATCTTGCTACTAGCACAAAATTGCTTAAGCCTTGTTCCTTGAAGGATCAAAGTCAGTCTTGAGGCTCTCCCATATCAGTACCAAACTGGTAGGTTTTCCCGCCCAACTAGAAGGTGATCTGTGGTTGTTAGCTTTGTTCAATTAATTTATGTTTCTTGGTATAAGATTCTGACTTCCTACCAGTGATTATTTTTAAAATATTTGCAAACTCTTTCATAGGTTTCCGACACAAAATGTGCAACACATTTGCAACTTCTAACAACAGTAGACCAGGCAATTGCTCCACATGATCCAATTTACTGGCCTTGTTTGATATGACTTCTTCCAAAAATATCCCTTAATTTGTTTTCTCTTGTTGTACTCTCCAATGCTATCATGTATTCATCTTATTTCTAGTACTACTTAAGTTCCATGTATTACGGATTCTATATTGTGCTCATACATGATGATTGGCAATTGTCTTGTCAATTAGCTTCATGGGCTTCTTCTAGTTTTTATTAAAGCATAGGAAAGCCTAATGTTTCCTTTGAAATTAATAAGAGTTGAAGATTTAAAAATACTAAGCGGTTTGAAGGCACAGCTATAGGGAAGTGCCAATTTTCTTAGTCATTTGGATTTCAATAGTACGTGTTTTAGAGATCATAATGAGATCAAATTACTTTATTTTACAAAAATAGATACAATACTGGAGTATTATCAAGTATGAGTTATCCAATTTATGTTGCAAGATGTTGCAAGTGAGATATTGGGGTCTTTCTTCTCAAATATAAGTAGTCTTTTTGAAGGAACTTCAAATCTTTTGCTGTAAGAATTTCGAACTATTTTTCTCTCATCCTTAGATTTAGACAAAGCTACTAATATTTTTTATTTGAAACAAATTTTGTTTTGCAATGAATGAAAGTTGTCACCAACTGGAAAGTTTTTTTTTTTTTTAATAAAAAAAAATAGATAAATTTGAATATAGAAGATTTTGTTTCACATTGGAGGGGGCCAGGGGGGCAACAAACTCCATCTAAATTCTTGTAGATTTTGCTATGGTTTGCCATCACTTTGGTAGCTCCCTATCTCCAAGACCTCTCAATTGTTTATTATCCTTACAAAGATGGGTAATTGTTGTTACTCTTGCACACAATTGAAAATAGTGACTTTCAATGAAAAATTTGCTTGTGTATGGTTGTGTGCAAGAGTTTGTGTGTAATAAACACCACTCAAATATACTAATCTCGTTCCTATTTCTTCCTTTATTGGGGTTGTGTATTTCACATTATTTTAATGGACTTTCAAGCAGTTTCCTTAACAGACCATGCGGTTCCATTGGTCCAACTAAAAGCCCTTTGTATATTACTCATTCCTAGACTTGGTCCAAGTTCTTGTACAGTTCAACCTATCTATTTAATGATGTATCATATTTTAATTCTTTGGGGTTTGACAAGGTATTAATTCTTTGGGGCTAAAACATAAAGAACTCCAAAGATTCCAAAATATGATATAAATGGGCTCATAGTCATCTTCGAATTAGAAAAACAGAAAAGGAAGACAAGTTCGTTCTAAAAGTGGGCTCTAAGTGAACTTGAAGCCTAAACGTGGTTTCTAAAAAAAGTTGACCCAGATTGAATTACTTCCCAACGCTAACCCAAGAAAATACCATTTGAGTAACACCAAGTCCAACCAAGCAATACGATCATCATTATCCCACAACAATATTTTAAAAATGTAGTATCTCATGCTTTAGCTAAGTTAGTTAACTTTGTTAATAGTAATGCACTTATGTTTGTTGTAATATCTCTTCGAATTTGTTTGGTATACTTGGAGGAAAAACTCTTTATTTGCTATGTTGAATGAAATTTTAGATTTATATTTAAAAAAAAAGGTTTGATGAGATTATAAGGACCATGGCCATCCAATATTGAGAACTTATTAGATCAACTTTACTCGGCTGGAGGAACTTATTTTCATAATTTATTTTGTTTACTTTTTAAGTACAATATTTTTTAAAAATTGCATATTATTATATTTTTTCATGATAAACATAATTTATTAAAGAAAACAAATTCTTCAAATGCACACAGGATGTCTTTATTAGACATACTAGGATATACTAGTTGAGTTGCAAGACTGTTGATATAATGAAGGTTGAATTATATAGCTTACAGTTGGATCTAAAAATTAGATACATGAAATTGAATTCTATGGTGTTTGGCAATTTTGAAATCTTTAGGAAAAATCAAAATGCTACAACATGTATAATTGGAACTTGTATATTTAGGAAAATACATGTCCAAAAAACCGATTTATATTAATAGCTTAAAATAGTATGAATCTTGAGGGAAAAATAAAATAGCGTTGGCGTTGCCTTTCTTAGCATCGGGAAAATTCTGTTATGGCCGTTATTGATGATGTGGCATGGTTGGTTAAAGAAGTTGAATTGGAGGATTGTTCCAAATTTAATGTAGGGAATATTAGGCCCAAAAGTGGTTTGAAACCCATTAAATATGAATGAGGCAAACATTAATGAAGTATCATTTCCCCAATAATGGGCTTTACAAAGTGGCAAATGCAAACTATTAGATCTTTCCATCAAAAAGATCCCAATATGAAGCTCTTCGAGCTATTCTTGGAGTGTGTTTTTTTTTTTTTTTTTAAATTATTTTCTTAGGGTGCTAAAAAAGGAGGTATTGAGTGTGCGTTTGGCATGGCTTAAAAAAGCCAGCTTTTTTTTACTATTTAGCTTATTTTTATTATTATTCATGAGTTTCACGGTACTTTTTATACTATTCATGGGTCCCACTGTACTATTTTAGCTACCTTTTAGTTTTATCTATAGTATTTTCAGCAAAAAATTTTCAGTTTCAGCTAAATAAGTTGTTCCCAAACAGACACTGAGTTACAGACAAAGTTTGGCTACAATAGGGATAAGAAGATAATATGTATTTCTATAATGTTCAATTTACATGATAGGGACACACTCATTTTCTTATTATTGACTGTAACCTCGGACTACAACTAATTTGTAGCCATCCCATTAAAAAAAAAAAATTGTAGTTAAACTTTGTCAGATACATTTTTCAAATTCTTTTACTCTTACTGGTTGACCAATTCACAGGGATATTTTAGGAATTTTCATTTTAAAAATTAAGAAATTTAATTATTTAACCAAACTTTTAACCCATTTAAATATACAATAATCAATTATAATCAATTTCAATTTGCTAAAAGATGCACCCTATTATATATTTTTGGAGCATTTGATTAAAGAACAACAATTGTAAAGTAGACAATGTGAGTCAACATGCCCTCTCAATAAGCGAAAATTATCTCCCATGCACAGGGATGCATTTTTAGCCTTTTCCTCTTGTGCGTTGACCTAAGGCCCCCCTCTTAAAAGGGGGGGGGGGGGGGGGGGGGGGGGGGGAGAGAGAGAGAGAGAGAGAGATATTACTTGGACTAAATCATCATATTCACATTATTCCTCAATGAAATAGTTAAATTAAATTGGAGTTCAAAATTTGTAGTCAAATTCTTGAATCCTTAATTTTTTATAATTTTTTTTTAAAGTACTTTTCTAGTATTATGGAGTAATCTACTCATTTCCATAGGAGATTTTTTAACTTCTACACTATGTCTATGTAGACCTTTCTTATTCTAAAACATCTAAACTATTTCAAATGAATATGTTATATCAAAATCTAAATAAATGATAATTAAATCCTTGAGATGATCTTATTCGTTTCATAGATGGGGTTTATAGGAGGAGAACGTTGTACTGGTCTAGGCAAAACAAATGGGCTTTATACAATATAAACACTGAAGGATAGCCCACTGTATTAATATTGTGGGTCTTGACTCAACCGATCGAAAAACCAACAATCACTAAGTCTAATCCATATTTAAACACTCACAACTCAATCCAGAACCCTCCTTGCCCAACATAACTGATTTTGAGGAAAAAGAGATAGAGAAGCTAGAGAAGCATTTTAAGCCGAAAGGCCATCCCAAGTATTTTTGAACATTCAACATTATCAAACTCATAATATGAACACTCCAAAGCACACGAGTCAGTCACTGTTCTTGTTGTTATTGATGTTTTTGTTTTACCAACACATGCTAATTATGATGAATCAGAACAATTTCCAGCTTCCTTCCTTCACTATTATGGATAATCAGGAAGTGGTCGACAATTCTTCTGCATTATTATATGTGCTTCTATTAGATAATTCTTCCCCAGGAAAAGTGACTGATATGTTGCATTTATGCAGAAAGTTCATTTATTTTAGGTATGATATGTAAAACTTATATTTCTAAAACTGTCCTTTGCAATGATGATTTTGGCAGACAAATTAAGCATTTGCGTGAATCAATAATCTTTTTTTTAGGGTCAATTTTGTCACTTTCTTAGCTTGCTACCAGCATTTTGCTATTAAACTTTTTTCCTTTCTTTAATATTTTAATTTATTTTCAAGGCTGCTGCACAATTCTACCTGGTTTTCCATCTGACTGGTATTTCTTTGGTGCTTCCAGCAATAATATACTATAAATAGCCCTATGAGATTCAAGCTTGTGATATGAAAACTATTGCCTTGCTTTCAACATCCAGGGTGATTTCAACCAACCAACTCAAACTTCCTCTGCAACCAACACTTTTGGTAAGCACTCAAACCTCTTTCTTTGAGATTTGTACAAATGGTTTACTACCGTTTATTTTTTTGCTTTTTTGTTTTCAAGATTTATTCTCAAAGTTTTCTAACCTTCTATTGTTACTGGTGCTTGGAGGTTGGCCCTGAGAGCATTTATTGTTTAGTTTTGATCAAGACAAGACTTCCAAGAGCATTGGAGAAAATAACCACAAGTGGTCTGTGATAGGCCAAAAACAAATTGACCTCTTGTGATGAATTAATTGATTAATTAGCCAAGTTTAATTAATTAATCAAATTAACATGCAAACGCGTGGTAGCACAAACAAATCACCAATTAAACTAAGTATGCAGCAGAAAATAAATTGACATGGTGATTTGTTTACGAATAGGGAAAACCAACATGGCAAAAACCGCACCGGGTGATTTTAAGGTCACCACTCCTGAGAATCCACTATTATCACAACAAACGGTTAAGAGTAAAGGAATCCCAGTACCTTATACCAACATATAGTTGAACCCTTACCCCAATACCCAATTGGACTTGTTTTGTAATGACAATCTCTCCTTGTAATGCACGGCTCCCAGTACGTGACTAACCAATTGCTTGGATCCCAGTACGCGACTTCAATCATCAACTAGAGAAGGTTCTTGGCTGTAAAGTTCTTTAATTCATCCAGATGATGAAGATCAAGAAGATACTTGGTCACAAAACCCTACGGTGCACAAACACAACAACTTCTTCACAAGAATAATGAACTAGGGCAAAACTCTGTCTCCGGTCACAATTCGCTTGAACAAACTTTGCTCAACACTTGTGCAACTTGTATCTACTTTGACGGCCCTTAAAATAATCCTTTTATATGTCTTATATGTTTAGGGTTGTGAGAAAAGAAAACTCAAACATACAATCACGGATTAGAGTCAAAACAGAACTGAAATTCTGTTTTTCATAAACCTTGACAAATGGCTAGCTGTCGAGCTTTAATGACAGGCACTTTCTTGGATTGAAACTTGGACAGACTTGCATGGCTTCAACACTTGATTTTGAAACAAAGTTTCTTGAAGTATTAAACACATCCTAGATCTACCCAAATACAAGTAAAGTGCGTTTTGTCAAAGGATTAGCCAATTACATAAAATAGTGACGTATGTTCCTAACAAGTGAATCACATATGTCCTAACAGTCTGCATTGTCAACATTGAAATTTGATTAAAAGGAAATCATTTCCTTCAGGAAAAAATCAAGTATGAACCAAGATCTTTAAATTTCTTCAACTTCATTATTTCTTTGTGAAATGTCAAGCAAATGTTTTGAGATAGTAATTTTGTTCCTTTTGCACTTAATTCTTGAATTCAAATTATATTTTCTAAACCTTGCCATATGCTCGACAAGAGGAGATTAGGAAATTCAGGAGAAACTTATCATATCATCGAAAGAGTATTGGTGGTGGTAGCATTCCAAATCTCACCAAGTACTCCATCCCAGATTCCACTAGACTAACCCTTCATTTATGCATTTCCAAGTTTCAAATCCTTTGAATCTTTTTCCTTTTTTCTTTTTTGTATATTTTTTTTTCAAAAAGATTAAGAAATAATAGGCATCAGCTAAACTTTCTGGTAGTACTCACTAAAAATTTTCCTCACCATCACTAGTCCCAATATTTTATTTTGTGCAGCACATGAACAAGGCCAATGTTCTAGCTTTCTCAGCTCACCACCAACAAATGCCCTTATTTGGCTGTGGAGGGGTTTGGTATCTCATTAACTGATGAATAAATTTGAGCAATCCTAGGTAACATTGCAAGAGATTTTTAGAGATAGATCTTCCTGTATGCTTCTTCTGATTAGTCCTAGGTAAAAATCCTTTAATTTTCAAATAGAAGCATATACAAGTGCAATTCTGATGTTGAATTTTAAAAAAGTGAAGTAGTAGTTCTAATGAGAACTATGTGGGATTGCAAGTCACGGAATGAATAAAATCCATACTGAACAGATCATGAACCAAATATGGGTCAAGCTCATTTGTTTCAAACCATTGCTCTGATTTATCATTATTTTAAAAATAGAAAAACATTTTTGAACAAATCCTTTATTTGTTAAATAATTTCTTCTTCAATTTTACAAACCAATCTTTGGCAAATTTTGGTGCTTGATAATGCTGAGTTATATCCCATCAGAAACTTACAACACAGTTTTAAAAATTGTTGATTTCCAAAGCATTTGAATGTATATCCCTGATCCAGAGTGAATTTATCAATGTGTTTCAGAAAATGAAAATAGTGCATTTATTTATCTTATTTTACTAAAGTGGGGGTAAGGGAATGAAATATTGTATATTTTCTTATTTTCAACTTAGGAATGATGTATTTTATATTTCATATGCCCAGTTTAATCCAAATAACACCAACAGATGCAACAAACACACTGCCTGTGGATGAATTTGGGTTCGTAAGACTATTCAAGATTTTGGTATCGGTGGTGGACATGAAGATTTGAAGTCCTAGCCAGAGGAAATGTTGCTACTTTCGTTTTTCATCTTCCTAACTACAAACAGCTCATAGGCTCAGCAAGTCACTCCTCTTGCCATGATTGCTTTGTCACCAGTAGGAACTGTCCAACTCATTTTTTCACATCAAGAATTTTTTGTTGTCTTATGCTGAGACAACGGTGCCTGAAAAAGACAGGGAAAGCTGGCTGTTGACCCAAGATTGCTCAGCTCTCGTTCCTTGAAAAATTAAAGCCATTCTTTAGGCCCTGTTCTCTCCAACCGAAAGGTGCTCTATGATTGTTAGGTTCATTCAATTGATTTATTTGTTTATAGACATTCAAAGATTTATGTCTCATGGTGTAAACTTTGGACCTCTATCAAACATCTTTGCAAACTCTTCTCTCTGTATACAATTATACAATGAAGAGCAATGGAGAGACTGGGGCCTCAACACCTAGATTTGATAAAAATTGTAAATAAATGGTCATTTTCATGCTTAAGAACATTATGGAAGTGGCAATTTGTATTTGTAAGCTTTTATATAGCTAACAACATTAAGTGTGAAGAGATTTGAGCACACTTGTGTGGGTTCTAGCCAATGGTAGCTCCAGGATATTTGTCTAAGGGGGTCAATAAGAAACATAAATTATGTAAAATCTAAAACAAAAGAGACTTGAATATATCAACATCACAAAAAGTAAATAAATAAATAAACATGAAATTTTACAATTGTTTTCTACGAGATTTCATATTTTGAAACCGTTGCATGATAGATTCATTATCAATCCTGCAAGCTCATCTTTTTCAATGTATACAGTCAAACAATCACTCATCCACCAATCCCCCATTCGAGCTATTCATTCTTGATATCAATCCTACGAACTACATATATTCATATTTTTATTGTCTTTTAGTGTTAATGTACTTACCCACTCACATAGCCAGCAACTACTCTCACTCACAAGTCACAAATTCGGTGTCAAAGTGCAAAAGACAAAAACTCAAAACTTTATATCAAAACAATACAAACACTATTAGTAAAAACACATAGAAAGGACTGTCAATTGGTCAAAGACTCAAAACTAAAATAATAATAATAATAATAATCAAGACACTATAACCCCCCCCCCCCCCCCCCCCCCCCCCACACACACACACACACACACGATGATTCAAGTGAAAGAGTCTATCAAATCACTAAAAACACACTCTCACAGTGAAAGAAAGAGAGAGAAAGAGAGCTGAAAAAACCATATCAAGTAGCAGCAAATCCTAGGGGCTACACGGCGGCAGATTGTTTGTGTGTGAAATGGCTACCTTTTTCCTTTGGGTTTGGAGAGTGAAGAAGGATAGTGAGAGAGGACTACGTTTTTCTCTTAGGTTTGGTATAGGCCTTTTTTTATTTACGATTTTTTAAATTTTGATTTATGGGCTTTTTATTTATGAGATTAAAGACCTAAAATTTTATGTTGAACCTTTTTTTTTTTTGGAATTTAAAGTTGAATTCAACCAGGCTTTAAAAAAATATAGGGTCAAGGTCAAGGTGAGGATGTGCAAATTTTTATGGCAAGGGTTCAAACAGTGGCAGCTCTAGGAATTTTTTTCAGGGTGTTCCTCACCTCCTCCTTGCTTACCAACATCTTGCCCAAATAGGTAGCAATAAAAAAAAAATGCCGCATCCTTGTCTATACTATATTCCAACCAATTTCTATTTACATACCATTCGGATCTAAATCGATGGGGCTTTCCAGAAAAATATGATACAGGTAATCATCAACATGTTGACAAGGGCCTTTTGTTAAATAATATCTTCTTATTTCATCATGATTATTAGGATGATAAGATGATATCTTTTGTCGTAGCCCAAGATCTGAAGGAAGATTTTCTAAGTTAAAGTCAACACGAATTTGATTAGAAGATGAAGATGAATCTTACACAGGAGATGAATCTTGGGTACGTGGTTTTCTTATAAAATATTTGTCCATAATTCTAGCAAAAGAATAAACAATAAGCTATAAGTTCATTTGAAATATTAATAAAATTATTAATTATTGTTGTTTAGTTGTTTCATTAATTTGTTTGTCTCTTATAAACTATAATTTGTTATATTATTAATTATTGTTTCATTAATTATAAAATTATTAATCGTTGTTTAGCCTAACATAATTTAATTTGTTTGTCTTTTATAATGTATTGGTTAATTAAATTATTAATTATTGTTTATTAGTTGTTTTCTCCAATTAGTTATTAATTAATTAAATTATTGTTTATTAATTGCAGTAACACACATCCCATGTGCACATTACACTAAAAGAGCCAGTCATGTGCACATTACACATCCCATGTGTTGATGTGCACATTACACTGCTTTACCTAATTACCTGACCCCATGTGCCCATCAGCCCATCCACCCTCACCCCACTCAACAAACAAGCCTGCCTGATGCCCCCAATCACAAGAGCCAGCTGCTGATCAGAAAATTTCACAATCATAAATCACAATAACATTACACTAAAAGACAATATCTCACCAACTGACCAACACCAACACCAACACCAACACACACCAACCAACGGATAAGAATCATAAGATAAAGCCAAATTCAAAAAGTCAAAAAATAGGCTAAATATTCATAAAGTTAAAGCTTCACTGCTTTAGCCAATCACAGTTCAGATAAAGGTACACTTAAAGAATAAAGAGAGAGAGAGACAGAGACAGAGACTCATTCATTTCATTTCAGATTTTAGAGAGAGAGAGAGAGAGAGAGAGAGAGAGAAAAAGAGAGAGAAATACCTTGAGGGAGCACCAAAGCAGCCGAGCAGGAAGGCCTGAAGAGTGAAGGCTGAGGCTGAGGTAGTGACCGTCGAGCGATCTGTGAGCGATCTCCGATGAGCGACGATGTGCTCTGGACTGCGACTGGACCGATCTCCGATGAGGGGCGACGATGTGCTCTAGAGTCTGGATTGCGACTGGACCGATCTAACTTCTAAGGGGAGGCGTTGCTCTGTTTTTAGGTTTGCTTTAGCTTTAGTGATTTCTAATGTACTGATTTATTGATTTGAGGTTTTTGATTTAGTGATTTGCCCTGTATTGGGGTTTGATTTTTTTTTTTTTTTTTTTTTTTTTTTTTTTTGAGAATCTATGGGTTTGTTTCCTCTGTAATTTGTTGGGCTTGTTGTGGGCTTGATGTTGGGCTTGCCGTCCGTTGTTTTGCTCTGTTATAAATTTTTTTTTTTTTTTTTCAGATTTTAGTTGAAATTTTTTTTTGGGCTTTTTTTTTTTTTTTTTTTGCTTGAAAGTAGAACAAATATATATATATATATATATATTTTTTTAAAATTTGAGGGTGTTCCTAATTTTGATTGAGGGTGTTTATATATATATATATATATATATTTTAAAGGGTAAATAAATAAAAAAAATTTAATTATTAACAATTTATTCTTGTCATTCGTATTTGATGTAAGACTTTACTAACATGTGAAGTGTAAACCCAACATGGTGTTTACTAACATCTAGTTGGAAACACCTATCTTATTCTAAAACATCAGCACTATTCAAATCAAATGAACATGTATTATCATAGACAGGGACAGATGAGGTTTAAAAGAGGCGGAATGCTTTGTATTATCTGGGGAAAAATAAAGAAAATAAATAATATGAACAAGAATTATTTCACAAAATAGTTATTTGAATTATAAACCAATGGGGTTGCCAGTAAGTGAAACTGGACTTGGAAAATTCATTTTTAATTTTAATATAAATTAAGGAATTTTTCTATATTTTATATTTTTCTTAAAGTAATTTTAAATATAAAAGAGAATGGTGCAACTATGCAAAAATATCCCAAGTGTCATGTATTCGTTAATTAGTAAACCAATTGAATACTACGTGGCACTTTTATTAGTAATTTGATACAAAGATATAGCTAAAAGAGATGAGATTAAATCAACCTAAAAGTATAGAGGGTGTGATTAGATGTTAGAGCAATTAAAAAAAAAAAAAAAAAAACCAAGTTTGAGAAGTTAAATATTATGTTCTTATATTTTACTTATGGAAAATACAAAGCCATCTAATTTCATCAACCAAATCACCATCAAAATCTCAAGCCTTTTTACATGCACCCACACACACACACACGCATGCACACACATACATTTGAATGACTCACAAGTAGAACATCACCATCTATCTTAATATCCTCTTCCATGCTGATGTTGCTTTCATGTTGTACAGAAGGTCGATCTATCAGTGTCCATGGCATTGAACACAGTTGTTGAATTTTGTTGATCATTTTGCTGTCATGTATCGTTCCTGACATCAAGAAAACTACAAGTGTCAACTTCAGAATTTAGTTAATTTTGCAATTACGGGTAACCAAAAAAAAAACGTTAAGAAAAGGTCCAAGGTAACAAATTAAGCCATCACCCTCCATGGATGCGGGATATAGATTACATTTAACTTGCAATTGCTTTCTAACTCGCAAATTGGCAATCCTTCATCAGCCAAATTTAGTGGGCCTTCAAGAAATTTCCTTAATGGACCATTGGGACTCCAGTGATCCAAGTTAAAAAGCTCATCAAAGCCTATTGTGTATCACCCACTCTTACACTTCGGCCCAACTTCTAAAATGATTCAGCCTATTACTATATAATGATTTATCAATTCTTTGGGGTTTGGTGAGGGATTTATACTCCATAATGTCTGAGCCCATAAAAATTTCAAAATATAATACAAATGGACTCATTGTCAAGGCCTAATAAGAAAAACACAGAAGGGAAAAAAAAAAAAAAGTTGGATATCTCATCTTCAATCTCAGTGGACCTGAAGCCCATGCGTGAGATGTGCAAATCTCCTTCATGATATAATATATTTATCTTAAAATAAAAAATGCTTTTGCAAGTCAGCAAAATCATAATCAAATTCAATTTGTCAAAAGTACACCGAAAGAAGAATAACAATAAGTATAAAGATAAACTATATTATAATTGTAATGCTTTTAATTTTAGTTGTAATGCTTTTGATCCACTTGAGCTGATGATGTATTCTTAATTTGTTGCTCTCTACTTAGATGATGGATTGCTCTCTGTCATTTTTGTCTTGATATCGTCAACGGTCTTTGCATAGTATTTGAGTGTTTTACTCGGTATCTCTTTGTTACTGTTTCAGATAACATTAGGAACATTGGCTCAAGATGAAGCTCAGACTGAATGGGTTATCAGACCATACATTAAAATATTATCCTTTGTTTTGCAGAAATTTTGGCCCCAGATATGCTTAAGCTAGTTGCTTGTTATCAATCACACACTGTCAGGTGTATTTATAGTAATGTGAAACATCATGAATTTGATGATGAAGCCTTTTTAGTTTCATTTTTGGGATTTGAGGAAGTGGCAATTTTTTTCATTCTTCATTGCGGAGCTGTTAACAATCATTTTCTGTGTATAATGCAAGCAGCCAGTGATATCATTAAAAGTAGCATTATCTGCATCATACTTGACTGATGACAATAAAGGATGACAAAGAGTTATTCAATTCTCTCTTGGAGAGGTTTCTCAGTCGCGCCTCTGCATTTGTGAAATTGAGATTCTACTATAATGATTAATTATTAATTTTGATGTCCTTCCCTAATAGAGATTATTAAAGGGTTTCAAAAAAAAATAAAAATAAAGAATAAACAAAGTTTTATTAGTGGACGGGTCGTATTTGTGTTCATGTTGTCTTGAAGCAGGGTACTCTATTATATTTACTAGCCCTAACTTGACTCATTTAATTATTATCTTAAAATCCCTTAATCCTACCACATCTTGTTTACTAATCTAGTTAACATAACGCGACCTACGTAATATGCTTAATAATCATCTAAACTATTATAGATTTTGTTGTGGTTTGCCATCATTTTGGCAGCTCCATATCTCCAATACCTCTTTTTTATTATCCTTATCAAGATGGGTAATTGTTGTTACACAAACTCTTGCACACAATTGTACACAAAAGCAAACTTTGCACTAAAATCATGACTTCAAGTCACAATTTTAGTGCAAATTTCATGTGTATGGTTGTGTAAATGAGTGTGTAATAAACTCCACTCTACAAAGATGCTAATCTCGTACGGGCCTATTTCTTCCTTTTTTTGGGTGGTTGTGTATTTAATGGGCCTTCAAGTAGTTTCCTGAATGGACCATGCAGCTCCATTGATCCAATTAACAGCCCTTTGTATATTATTTATTCCTACAAGGCCCAAATTCTTGAATAGTACAACTTATTACTATTTAATGATATATCATATATTAATTCTTTAGGGTTTGACAAGGTATTAATTCTTTGGGGCTAAAATATGATGAGCTATAACAATTTCAAAAAATAATATAAATGGGCTTGTAGTTGTGGGGCCAAATAATCCTACGGCCCAGCCCACTTCGTTCCTGGGCCGAAGGCCCAAACTGAGGAGGCACCTAAAATCCAAGGAGGAAAAGAAGAAGCCCAGGCGCTAATAGGACGCACCGAGGACGACCTCATCATCGGACGTCCGAGAACTTGAGGGACAAGCTCATGACAAACAGTCACCTCCGCATTAAATGTACCTGACTACCGCCCTGGCCGCATTAATGAGGAAAGGACCCCGCACCAGCGTCGCCTTGGTGGCCGCGACTCCCAAAGAGACTGAGAGGGCGGCTGATGGGACAAGCATCTGAGTAATGTCCAGATCACTCAACAAGTGTAGGGCTAGGATTAGTTGGGTAAAGGGTATATAATATAAGGGAATCCCTCCAGGGAGGGGAGAGAAAAAGAAAAAGGGAAAAAGCCTCATCGGCCATGGGCCGAGGAGCATCCCCCAGTTGTAAATTGTTCTAAGTGTTTCCTTCAATAAAAGAGAATGGAGTTCACACCTCGTGAACGCCGACCAGCGCTTAGACCTTCGATCCTCTCTCTACAAAATTCATTGTTTTGGGTTCGATGGGCCTTTGACCCATATCTTTTGGGTTCTGGGCAGCCAAAAAGCAGACCCTACAGTAGTCATGACCCAATAAGAAAAACAAGAAGGGAAGGCAAGTTCGTTCTAAAAGTGGGCTCTGAGTGAACTTGAAGCCCAAGTATAAGATGTGCAAGCGAGATTTCTAAAAAAACTTGACCTGGATTGAATTTAATTCACAACGCTAACCTAAGGAAATACCGTTTGAGTAAGTCCAACAATACTTTGAAAATGCAATATCTCATGCTTTAGCTAAGTTAGTTAATTCTGTTAACTGTTAATAGTAATGTACTTATATTTGTTGTGATTTAACTCTTCGAATTTGTTTGGTATACTTGGATGAAAGACTGTTGCTTTGTTGAATGAAATTTCAGAATTAAAAAAAAAAAAAAAAAAAAAAAACAAAACAAAACAAAACAAAACAAAACAAAAAAACAAAAAAACAAAACAAAACAAAACAAAAAAAAACAAAAAACGAGGTTTGATGAGATTATAAGTACCATGACCATCCAATATTGAGAATCTCTAACATGAAACTTAATACTCAATTGGATGAGCTTACTTTCATATCTTATTTTATTTATTTCTTAATCACAATTTAAAAAAAAATTAATTAAAAATATTTACATGATAAACAAAATTTATTGAAGAAAATAAATTCAACAAATGACACACTTACGGAATAAATTCCTTCTTGTCAAATGGAGGTGGTGTTTTGTATATCTAAGATTTTTTAAACCTAAGTCGTGTTATATATCCAGTTACATAACTTCTTTATCTTTTTAATAGTTGGTAGGAACCACAACATCACTTCAACAACAAATAAAAATAAATGATGGTTTTCTTATTATTGTGAAAATGAAGGAAACCGTAGCCTTAGGCAACAACTAATATTGTGGCTAAATTTTGTCCTAATTGAAATTTGTATGATTAGGACTATACATGAATCTCGCGAGAAGGAAGGTGTGATTTCACAATAAAGAAATCTTGTGGGAACAGGAAATAGCGGTTGCCTTTCCTTTCTCATCAATAGTAAAATTCTGTTATGGCTATTATTGATGATGTGGTGTGGTCAGTTAAAGAAGCTGAGGTGGAGGAATATTCCAAATTTACTGTGGGGGAAGATTGGGCCTAAAAGCGGTTCGAAGCCCAAAATATATGAATGAGACAAACTTCTTTCTTCAACCCAAGTATAGGCTTGGGGAGTTCTATTCTGTAAATATCATTTTCTTAATGGGCTTTACGAAAGTGGCAGTGCAACTATTGGATCTTTCCCTCAAATTGATCTCAATATGGGCATTGAATGCACTTCAAGCTCTTTGGGCTATCCTTGGATATGACTTATGAGGTACCGAGGTGTTTTTTTTTTTTTTTTTTTTTTTTTTTTTTTTTTTAATCGTGAGGAAATTATTTCACAACTCCTTAATTATTTTGCTGCTAGTATTACACTATCATATGCCAGCTATTTTTGGGTGCTATTTTGCGTGAATACATAATGATAGTAGGAGATGGATTGAGATCCTGTGCAATACCCTAGGTATTGCACCAGATGCGATACCTCAAATCCTGGCCTTCTATTCAATCTAACGGCTCTAAAACAACTCCATGTCATCAATCCGCATGACTTAGAAAAAAAAATTTAAAAATTAAGGGCCCATTTGGTAGAGGAGTTTGAGTAGTGTTGTTTGTAGTTTTTTAAAATATGTGTGGGTGAAAAAGTGTGTAATATTGTTTAAAAATTGAAAATGGGTGTTTGAAATGGCCCTAACTCTCATTTTTTTTTTTTTTTTGTTCTATTCATATCTCTTTCGGCCATTACCACTCTTGCGCCAAACCACCATCTTCGCATGGACCAAGTCTCAAACCAGTCATCATTGCGCCACCCACCAGTCACCGTTGCGGTCTTTCTCTCCCCAACGATCTATCAACCCCTGCTATGCCTTCGCCTATTCCACTACCTAGCATCTCCAAACTACACCGCCGGCACAGTCACTTCCCAGTAAGTTCTCTTTGACTTTTCATAAATATTGGGAACACGAAAGAAAATAAATTGATATTGCAATTTTTCTTTTATTTATTTTAGTTGGTTTTGAGTTTAGGGATTGAAATCAGATGGTGGGTCTTTTGGCTGTGGGATTTATGGGTCTTTTAATTTGGGTCTTGTTTTTTTTATAAAGTTGTGATTTTTAAATTTTTTTTTTTTTTTTTTCATTTTCATGGTGTTGATTTGTACTGATGATACCGAAAAAACCATTAGTGAGCCACACAATCCTTGCACGCTAGAAACAACACTTGCACAACAAAAAAAGAAGACCTTACAGAGAGCACCGATGTGATGCCGGCCGAATACCCTCCGAAGGTCAAGTTAGAACTTCTCACAACTCTAGAGTGCTAGAGTTGGGGTGAATTATGCGTACCTTGGTTTGTGAGGGTATTGGAGCTTTTATAGTAGTAGAGGGTTGACATCTCTTCCTTGGGTTAGAAGTCTTTTCCTTATAGGAGTCCTTATAAGCGTATATCGCGGAATCCTTTCCTTGTAGGATGATGTGCATGAAATATATACAAAAAAAGTACTCACATATCTACATATTTAGCCTTACTTTTATGTTATTTTGTTACTGATTATATAATACCTTTGTGTTGCAGGTAACAAGGGCTTTACATGCAAAGTGGGGCTAAGCCAATTAAATTCAAGTCCAATTCGGATTAGAATTCCAGCCTGCACATCAGTTAGTATTTTTGGCATAACTTTCGGCTCAGATATCCAATCAAGATGATTCAAGTTGTGATAGAAAGTTAACTTAAAGGGCTACAACTTTGTAGTTTACCAAAAGTCCGAATTCTGAATTTAAATGGGCCAAAATCGTCGGTTAAATGAAGCCTAAAAATTTGGGATTTTCTCCAAACGGGAATTCAACTTGTAATAGGATTCCTTGACCTATTTAAAGGCTCTTTAGGATAAAAAGAAGAGGGGAGAAACCTGAGAGGAAAAGGGGGAGCCGCATATAAGAATTTGCTTTTGGGAGTCTTTTTGAAGAGGAGGATCTGAGGACAAATGCGAGAGCTTCATGTTGATCAGCCAATTCAAATGAAAAACATAAGTTTTATTTGTTTCCTTTTCAATTTTATTATGAACTAAATTTCATTTTCTAGAGCATTGATGTAGTCTAGCAATGAACACACAATTTATTTTCTGAGTTATTTTATCTTTAATATTTCCATGATTGAGTGTTTAATTCTTATTCTTAATGCTTACTATTTTTTACAAATTATAGTTTGATCAATTGAATTACAATGAGACCGAGAGGTGATTTGTTATTTTAGTTCTAGAATTAAACACCATTAGTTGAGCGAAAGTAGAGATGCTTTACTGCGACTAGTGTGATTTTTAAAAAAATTCAAAGTACGTAATGAGTCTCCAATTAATTAAATTCACATAGAGATATGAAATTGTTAGTTGAAGATATTTTTGATATTATTCGAGAGAAGATATTGAATACTTAAGGAATTTTTAATCATCAACGGGAGATTATTAGAATTTAATAATTAGGAAGGATAAATTGTGTGGGATTTGTTAGGTGAAATCAATCGCTCTATATCCATTCTTATCATATTTTTACACTATTAGATTTTTACGCTTTGTTAATTCTTTTTATTCCTAGATTTATTTTTATTAAATAGTTTAATTTAATTCAGATAGTAGAACATTCCATTTATTTTTTATTTTTCCAAATAGTAATTAATTTAGTGAATTTCGGTATTCAATAACATAGTTAATCCTTGTGGGTTCGACATTCATTTTCTAAAAACACTTTACTACTTGTTACGATTCTGTGCGTTTGTAGATTATTTTACGCGAACATAGGAGACTAACACTAAGCGTGGGGTACAAGATATTTCCTTATATGCCCATGCGTGGTGGCCAAGTCAAGATTATGTCAGAACGGTCAGCTTTAGTGGCGTCGGCTTTACATATTCCCTACATTGACCTCGTCTGCTTAAAGCCGTAGACTTCCTACTGCCTTGTTAATGGACACAAGTAAAGCCTACGGGTTTGTTAGGAACGTCGTTCTATGCCTTCCCTTTGGTGAGCGTATACTTACAATTTTATCCTTATCAGTTGCCCCCTACTCCATATCCTCGTCAGCTTAAACTGACGGGTTATGGAGTTAGACTTTCATTGCTAATTTTCTACATGGCCAGGAGAGAGGGAAAATCATTTATGGGCGACTCCTCAGGCAGCTATCATTAAATGCTCGGACACGTGGCGCATTCCGGTTGGCTCTGCTGCTGGATGAGTTCTTTTATTGCTAAAGACACTAGCACATCGTTTCTTCTAAAGGGACATATCATTTTGCCGCCCGGGAGAAGGACTTGAGACTAGTGTCTGATCTGCCAAATTCTAACAGAAACTGGAAAAGTAGATACTTTTTTGTCGAGGGGATGGATTGGGTGTGTCGTCAGGAAGAATGGGAAACGATGCCCCGTGGTTATTTTGACAACACTTGGGCTTTTGTCAGGGATTCAAGTTAATCCCGTCTGCTCTTTTTCCTTTGTTTGTTTGTTCCAAGCTCCTAACACCGTTTTTTCTCCTTGTTTTCAGCTAGCATTCGCCCTCATATTACAGAGGAGTAAGAAGACTTTATTTATCGGGTGACAGAAATTTTGTTGGGCAAGCAGAAGTGTCGGGATCTCATCACGCTCGATACTTTGCACACTTATTGCGGGGGTCCCGTGCCTACACAAGATGCTCCTAGATTGGACAAATATTCTCGTCGTCGTGAGTAAATTTTCTACCATCCCCGTCATTTTTGTTCTTATCGTTGGCTTTTCTAATGCATGTCTATTGTCTTTTGCAGAAATGGAGGCGGCTAAACAAAGGGTGCGGGCAGCTGCTGCCCATAGAAAAGGAGAAGAAAATAAGGCTAAAGGAAAGGAGGGGGTGTCCTCGTCAACCCCCCAGGCCGTTTCTAAGGATTTGGCCAAAAGGAAAGCTGACGGGGAGGACGACCGTCCCCCTAAAAAGATAGCCGTCACCCCTGGGGATGCGCACCCCAAGAAGAAGTCACCTCCTAAGTCGGGCTTGGCCCCGAGAAGGGGGTGATAACTTCCTTTGGTCCCGTCATTAAGGGGGCCCGTTGCCTGCTCACTCATAAGGACTATGCCGTTGAGGAAGTAAGGTCCCTTATAAAGCCGACGGACATAAATCCATGTGCTCAGCTAGGGATGGAAGAGCTGGGGGCGTCAGCTCTTTTTGAGCTCACCCGAGTAAGCTTACTTTCTAGGCCAACTGTATCCCGTCTATTTCTGTTTATTAACCGACAACTGTACCATTTTCAGGCCTTGGTGTGCGTTAAGGCACTTCAGGACCATTGTGTTGCCAAAGAAAGGGTTGTCACCCGGGTTAGGAAGCATAATACAAACTTATTGAAAGAGCAGGAACAATATAAGGATGCCCTTCGTACCCTAAATGGTGAGCTGAAGGAGACAAATGAGAAGTTGGAGGAGGCAGGTCATCAGAAGGAGACACTGCAGAAGGAGCTATCGACCTTGGGTAGGTGGAGAAGGCTAGGGTCGACGTTGTTACGGAATTCAAGGCGTTGCAATCGTTCATTGACTCCTATGCTGAATATTATGGCACTAGGTTCGATGATTGCCTTAAGCAAGTTGTGTTAGCCTTGCCAGAGTTGGACCTATCTAGGATTACTATGGATGATCCCGTACTGACGACACCCGCTGGTGACACCGTCGATGATGAAGGTGACGACTTCACGAAGTTGGACCTTCCTCCTAAAGATGATGGCGTCGTTTTAGCTCAGCCTGCTGCGAATCCTCTCGTCCCCACTTCCAACCCGTCCATTGAGCTCTTAGACGTAGAAAACCCTCTTGCTCAAGATAAAGACGACAGGATCTCTAATGATGCTCCTGCTGCTTAGTTCTAGCCTTATTTTTGTAATTTACATATTCTATTCAATTTGCAGACAATGTTCTTAAATGACCCTTCATTTTTGGGCTTTTATTTGTAAATGATTTACTCTTATTTGTGGTACTTTGTATCCGTCGCTTTTAACATCGTTTAGCTTTTTACTAATTGATACTTTTGCTTGTATGCAAAGTTATGTTGGTAGTAAGATGAACGTCCATAGTGGACTCGTCCACCTTTGCAAATTTGTCCATTCCATGAACTTGTCTATTTTACAGATTTGGTAAACTTCGTCAACTTTATAATCTCGTCCACTTTATGGACTTGACCACCTTGCATACTTTATGGTTTTAAGGTCGTCTATTTATGAACCATATTTTTCATCCTCTTGGGATAAATTCATCTATCTTGTGGACTGAACAATGAAGTCATCCATTCTATGGATTCGTCTACTTCATGGACGTCCACTTTATATTTACTCCTCTGGAGATGAGGTCGTCTCTTTTATGGACTAAACAATAAAGCCGTCTACTTTATGGACCCGTCCATATTTTGGACTTGATACTTGTCTATTCTAGGGACTTTAACAATGCTTCATCCTCTTGGGATGAGGTTGCCCATTTTATGGGCTTGAATAATAAAGTCGTCCACTTTTATGGTCTTAACAATGTCGTCCACTTTATGGACATTAATATGTTTGTCCATTTTATGGACTTGATAATTTTTTATCCTTTGGGGATGAGGTCGTCTACTTGATGGACTATATATCAAGGTCGTCTACTTTGTAGACTCTATCCACTTCGTGGACTATTTTCTGTAGATAAATACTTTAGCCATGTATGAATAAACTCCTCTTATTATAATAAACCATGCATTCGTAGAAAAAGTGGTTCTTAAAAAGAAGAAGACCTGCCCTTTGGGCTTTAAAAGAGTTATTGTAGCAAAATCTATAGTAAAATAGAAAAACTGAGGAGTGTAGCTAAAATTAACTAAGGTATACTAAAAATAAAGGGGTCCTGCTCTTCATGCCATCCTTTTTACTAGTAGTACTTCCGCAGGTGCTCAGTGTTCCATGGGTGGTGTAGCTTCCGTCCGTTCATCGTCTCCAGGTGGTAGGTGCCCTTCCTCTGCCATGACGTGACTCGGTAGGGTCCTTCCCAATTGGGGCCGAGCTTTCCTTGGGTAGGGTCTCTAGTAGCGCCTATGACCCTTCTTAAAATGAAATCTCCGACTTGAAAGTCTCTGTGTTGGACTCGGGAGTTGTAGTGCCTAGCCATGCGGTCTCGGTACCGTGCGAGCCTTTGTTCTGCTGTTGCCCTGACTTCATTAACTAGATCAAGCTGTAGACGCATAGCCTCGTCGTTTTTTCTTTCATCATAATTGTCCACCCTATAGCTTGTGAGTTCGATCTCAGCTGGAATAACTACTTCGTTCCCATATGTTAACCGAAATGGTGTTTCTTCTATGGGCGTCCTCGCCGTTGTCCTATACACCCATAGTATACTTGGCAACTTTTCAGGCCATATACCCTTTGCCCTCTCAAGCCGAGTGATAATTTTGAGCAAGGATCGGTTTGTGACTTCAATTTGTCCGTTAACTTGAGGGTGGGCGGGGGAGGAGTAGTGATTTCTAATCCCTAACTATGAGCAAAAATCCCGGAAAGAGTTGTTGTCAAATTATTTCCCGTTGTTCGAGACTAAGACTCTAGGGATCCCAAACCTGCATATGATGGACCTCCAAATGAAGCTTCTCACGTTCTTCTCTGTAATGTTGGCTAAGGCTTCAGCTTCCACCTATTTTGTGAAGTAGTCTATGCTCACTATCAGGAACTTCAGCTGTCGCACTGCTATTGGGAATGACCCCATGATGTCTAACCCCCACTGGGCGAACGGCCAGGGGGCTGTCATAAGGATCAATTCTTCAGACGGCTGTCTGATGATATTGCTAAATCTTTGGCATTTGTTGCAAGCTCATAAGTTTGAGCGTCTTTTTGCATGGTGGGCTAGTAGTACCCTGCTCGAATCAGCTTATGTGCCAACAATCGTGACCCTGAGTGGTTTCCGCAGATCCCTTCACGAACTTCTCTCATGACGTAGTCCATTTCCTTAGGACCCAAACACCTTAGGTATGGGCGGGAGAAGCCTCTCTTAAATAAGACGTCCTTTATCAGGATGAATCGTGCTACTTGGACTTTCAGCTTTCTTGCAGCCTCCCTTCCGTCTGGCAAGACGCCATTTTTTAAGTAAGAGACTAACAGCGTAGTCCAATTGCTTTCAAAACCAATTTCCTGCACATCAACAAAATCTATTAGTGGAGAAAGCTAAACAAAAGAGAGTACGTTGTCAAGGGTAGTCATATGTTTGGCTGAAGTAGCTTTGGTAAGGAGGTTGGCTTGCTTGTTCTCTCCTTTGGGGATCTGGAAGATTTTGGCCTTCAGCTTTTCTACTCTTCTCCTTACTTGGTCTAGATATCTCTTTATTCTTTTGCCTCTGCACTCGTAGTCCCCGTTTACTTGGTTGGTGAAGACCTGAGAGTCGCAGTAAAGAACTACTCTTGTGGCTCTTGCTGCTTTGGCGAGATCAAGCCCTACCATTAAAGCTTCATACTCTGCTTCATTGTTGGTGGTAGGGAAGTCGAGGCGGACCATACATTCGATTTGGTCTCCTTCAGGAGAAAGAAGCACGACACCTACACCTTCGGCTTGCCTATTGGACGACCCGTCCATATGTATAATCCACTGAGGGCATTCATCTGCCCCCTGGTCTTCCTCGCGGTCGGTCTTGAATGTCAAACTCACTCAACTCTATCACCCATAGAGCCAATCGACCAGCAGCTTTAGGGTTACTCATTGCTCTTCCTAAGGGCTTGTTGGTCAGGACGATCACTGTGTGGGCCTGGAAGTATGGCTTGAGTTTGCGGGCTACCGTAACTAAAGTGAAAGCGAGCTTTTCCATGGGTGGATACCACCATGAAATGCCCGGCTAGCGTAGTATACGGGCTTTTGAACCTTGTCTTCCTCTCTGACCAATGCTGCGCTGACGGCTGCGGGGGAGACGGCCAAATATAGGAAGAGCTCTTCCCCTGGTTGCGAAGGACTTAGTAACGGTAGGGAAGAGAGGTAAGCCTTCAGATCTTCGAATGCTTACTGACACTCGACAGTCCATTCGAAAGACTTCTTTAGCGAGCGAAAGAAGGGTAAGCACTTATCCATCGCCCTTGATACGAACCTGTTTAGGGCGGCTACTTTTCCATTTAAACTTTGCACTTCTTTCACATTCTTTGGGGGGGCCATCTTTACTATGGCTTTGATCTTGTCCGGGTTGGCTTCGATTCCTCTTTGAGACACCATGACACCCATGAATTTTCCCGCTGTCACTCCAAATGCACACTTACTTGGATTGAGCTTCATGTTGTAGGAACACAGGGTGCCAAAAGTTTCCTCGAGATCCTTCAAATGGTCATCCTCCCATCGGATTTTTACCAGTATGTCGTTGACATAGACTTGGACATCCCTCCCAATTTGGTTTGCGAACATCTTGTTCATGAGCCTTTGATACGTCGTGCCTGCGTTCTTGAGGCCGAATGGCATCACTTTGTAGCAAAAGAGGCCTTGGCCGGTGACGAATGAAGTTTTCTCCTAGTCTGCCTCTTCCATCCGAATCTGATTATAACCCGAAAAGGCGTCCATGAAAATTAGCAGTTGATGTTGAGCTGTAGAGTCTACCAATACATCGACTCGAGGGAGAGGGTAGCTATCCTTGGGGCAAGCTTTGTTTAGGTCTGTAAAGTCTATGCATATCTTCCACTTTCTGCTGTCTTTTTTGACCATTACCACATTTGCTAGCCAATCGGGGTAGTATACTTCCCTGATGAAGCCCGCCTCTTGTAGCTTGCTGACTTCTTCTACTATTACTCGGTCTCGTTCTTGGGCGAACACTCACTTCCTGCTTGCTCACTCCCAAGTGCAGGAGATCGTAGCAATATAATTCTCGGAGTACCGAGGTCAAACCACAAGGAGCAGAGTAAATTCAAAGACAATATAATTAAATAACAATTTGGTGAAGAAGAAAAATACTTTTGCTTGGTGATTGTTAACAAGAATAATAATAAAAACTGATTAAATCAATAATGTAAATACTAGGGCATCGGGGTGTTTCCCTATATCGATATGAAATTCTTTGTGATCTAAGAAATTATATATTTCACAATTGATTGTTCTTATACAATTAAAAACTTATGATTCGGTTGAACTGAGACAATTCAAGAACGCATGATAACCTCGATTAATAATGCGGTTAGAATAGTTTTCAGAAAAACCCATTCACTTTAAAACATGATTTCTATTTGAAACTATTAGAAATTCCTCTAAACAATAAGAAAAACATGATTGAACTTATTGAAAGCATGGAAGAACTAATACATCAAAAGAAATCTAATTGAACAATCAAATATGTCATTGATAAAATCCTAGAAAGAATCACATTGAATATTCATACCGTATAGAAGAAACATAACCCCTAGCCCTAGCAAAGAGTTTAGGCTGCCATTAGAGAAAGAAAAATACAAGGTTTTCTCTGCCCAAAATTCGTTCTACACAGCCTCCCTTCTAAACCCTAATATCTAAGTGTCCAAAGAAAATAAAACTTTTACTATTTTAATTTCCGTCCAAGTTTACAGCAGTAACTTGTGAGTTAATTTCGGCCTTCCAAAGTTGATAATTTGGAAAAACTCAAAACTGGAAAGTTGTAGATATTTAAGTCATGGTTCCAATCCATCTGGCTTTGTGTCAATTGGATTTTTGAGGAGAGAGATACGTCCAAAATACTGATCAGTGTTCAAATCAGATTTTTCCTTTTCAGATTCTGCCTCTTTGATTTCTTTCCCTATTTGAAGCTTCCAATCATGGTAGACGATCCAAGCACTCCAGCTGCACCTCCTTATACATTTAAGCTTGGTCCTTTAGCTCCACTTTAATTCTAGTTTGGCCTCTATTCTCTCACAAATTCCTGTAAACTTATCTTTCTCACATGATTTCCTGAAAGTAGAAAATTATACACAATGAATAGCATCTTATTCAAGAAATTATGTAAAGATAAATAATAGGGACTAATGCAAATCATGGCTTAATTATACAAATTAAGCATAGTAAT
This sequence comes from Quercus ilex subsp. ballota, assembly GCA_032727855.1. Classification (NCBI taxonomy): domain Eukaryota; kingdom Viridiplantae; phylum Streptophyta; class Magnoliopsida; order Fagales; family Fagaceae; genus Quercus; species Quercus ilex. The sequence goes on along the minus strand of CM064911.1, from coordinate 14,110,153 downwards.
AAGGAGATAACGCCCACATAAATATGTAACAAGTACACATTTTAAGGCGTTATCACACCCCCCAACTTAAATCTTGCTAGTCCCTAGCAATCCACAAAGCACCCATGTCTACTAAAAGTGAAAAATTAAAACTAAAATACAAGCCACTTTCGTAGGCTACACGACTGCACTTCCCATGTGCAGCAAGTCTTTAAACCCCTAGGTCACCCTAGTGGACGAGTTTACTCTCGTGAGGGTTTACAGTGACTCTACCCATAAAAGTCAAAGGTTTCCTGAAAATTCCTGCAGCAAATGTTAGTCTGCTTTATCATTATATCATACAAATGAACTTTCAATTTTTGAGTTGGGATACTATTCATCATATTAAAGAGCTTTCACTAGCTTCACTTTTGGAGTGTGTGTGTGCATAGCCCATCCAATCAAACCGGCTTTTCCAAACATGCATAGACCAAGAATAATCTAGATTAGAGCCTCTACTCCAAAACCTCTCTTAAGTCATCAACACTTTGAAAGAACACACATAGAAGTAATGGTTTCTCTCTTCAAATCACATGTGAACAAAAAGGAAAGAAGAAGTTTTAAGAATATCACATGTGTATACAAAAACAACCACTAATACAACCAAAAAAGATCTCTTGGAAAGGATGTTGAATTCCTGGAAACATGAGGTTAATACCATTCTCATCCCTAGTTTTTATCCCAAATACATACCAGTCATGCACCTTTAGGATCAAGTAGGACTTTAAGCTCAATGGTAGTATAATCTTATGGCTAGGTAAAGACAAACTGCTCTCTTTGAAATATGAGGTATATGAATCAAATGCAGAAAATTCAAGCCAAACCCAACTCATAGCAGTAACAACCCAACTTGAATCAAAACAACCTTTACTCAACCATATAACCCTTTTGAAATACATGAAAGATATGTAAGACACCAATGATTTATTGATTGATTATGTATGTCTCCTCTTTCTTTTTCTTTTTCTCTCTTTCTTTTTTTTTTTTTTCTTTTTTTTTTTTCTTCTTTTTGATTTTTTGATTTTTTGATTTTTTTAAGAAGAAAAGAGAGACAATGGCGGTATCTAAACACATCAATTGCTCAAAACTTGAACCCTCAAGAGAACACCCATAAACAAAAATGTTTTGTGGTATTGTGAAAATATTTCTTATGTCTCAAATGATGATGACAATGGTTAATGTCAAGGTAGGTTGAATATTTGTTTAGCTGGTGACAATGGCCTTAGGCTCTCATATCCTAAAATTTCACATAAACCAGCATGCCTAAGGACAAAAATAAGTAGGATCATGGTATATCTCCCCATAAAGTTTCCAGTAGTCAACCAAAAGATATAGAGATCTTTTACAAAAACTGAAGCATATGAGAGAAATTTAAGAGTTCAAACAAAGATATACTCTCACAAAGAAAAGTAAGGCTCAAGAACTCTCCATATGGGTTGAGTTTCAGCTTATATCTAGCTTGTTCATGATCCATGCATATCCAACATCCAACCGTCCGCTAACCTGGCTATTATGCTCTAAAGTTTCCAATTGTGCTCTTCATGAAAGAGTCTTAATATAACAAATAGTATAACCAACTCAGCATTATTCATTCCATCACATGATATAACAATAAAGCTTATAACTCTTTTGCATTCAAATTCAAGGTTTTTTTTTTTTTTTTTTTTTTTTTAAATTGAAAAGTTGCAACCAAAAAGAAAGAAAGAAAAAATCATGCAAGGTGCTACAAAATGTGTAGACCTCTCCCCCAACTAAAATATTGCATTGTCCTTAATGTATCAAAGCCAAAATAAATTCAAGTATAAAGGGAAGAAGTTACCTTAAGCATTTAAATTTGTTTTTTTTTTTTTTCTTTCACACCTGCAAATGTTAGCTCACAAAAGAAAAATAATAACAAAACAAAAAAAACATAAAACATAAACAAAAAAAACATAAAACATAAACAAAAACAAAAACAAAAGGAAAAAAAGAAAAAACAAATTAAAACAAATATGGTACAACTTCAGAAGGCCTTTTCAAAGTTCACATAGCATCCCAATAGGCAGGGATCTCCAGTGACATAGTCTTCTCCTCAGATATAACTCCCCCTAAAAATGGTTTTAACCTTTGTCCATTTATTTTCAAAATCCTACCATCTGTAGGGTCCTCAACTACTACAGCTCCATTGTTAAACACTTCCCTTACAATGAAAGGGCCATCCCACCTAGGTTTTAACTTACCTGGGCCTAAATATGCATATTTAAGACCATTGGGCAGCGGCTTAAGTTCCAGTTGTGGTGCCTTTTCACTTGAATGCACATGCTTTTTTTCCTTTTCTGGTAGCTCCTTAAAGCAAGGCTTCCATCCTTCATTAACTGCCATCCTCTGTTGTTCTTCCAAAACCTGTGAGGAATCCAACAAAGAAAAATTTTCAGATACATGAATATCACATTCTAAATCATAAGAAGCAACAGAATTATTAAGAAGAGTTTCAAAAGGATCAGAAAAACAATTCTTATTAAACTCTTCTTAAACCACCGCCCCAATGAGGTTCACATAAGAACAGTCATCATCCTCATGTGGTTGTTTAGCCACATGAAATATGTTTAGCTCCAAGGTCATGGAACCAAAAGTGAGTTGCATCCTTCCATTCCTGCAATTAATTAAAGCATTAGCTGTGGCAAGAAAAGGTCTACCCAAAATAATAGGGGTATGAACACTAGGATGTAAAACAGGTTGGTAATCTAGAACAATAAAATCAACAGGATAATAAAATTGTTCAATTTTCACCAACACATCCTCAACAATCCCTCTCGGCTCCCTTATAGAGTGGTCAACTAGCTGTAAAGTTACCAAAGTAGGTTTTAACTCACCAAGTCCAAGTTTTTGATATACACTGAAAGGGATCAAATTAACACTTGCCCCAAGATCTAGCAATGCATGCTCCATGATGTAATCTCCAATAGTACAAGAGATCGTAGGACAACCTGGATCCTTATACTTTGGTGGGGTCTTATGTTGAATAACTGCACTTACCTGTTCTGTTAGGAATGCAGTCTTCTTCACATGATGCTTTCTCTTGATTGTGCATAAGTCCTTAATTACCTTGGCATATGCAAGCACTTGCTTGATAACATGCAATAATGGCAAATTTATCTTGACTTGATGCAAATGCTCTAATATCTCAGATGCGGTGTCCAATTTCCTAGGTAATTTTAAGGCTTGTGGAAATGGTGGAGGGATTGGGCATTGTTCAATGTCATCAAGCCCAAGTGACTCAGTTCCATCCTTCTCTTCTTCAACTGGGATCTCCTTAGATTTCTTAGTTACTAAAGGAGAACTTTTATTAATCTCTTTACCACTCCTCAAAATAGTCATAGCTTTTACTTCCTCATGTTTATCCTTAGAGCCAATTTTTAGATTTTGATTGATGGGATTGGGTTGAGTTTGGGAAGGAAGCTTCCCTCTCTCTATCCCACTCAATGAATTTGTAAGCCTAGTTATATGACTCTTGGTCTCTCTTACCTCTTCATCTAGCCTAGTGAGCATGGATTCAAACTTTTGATTTTGTTCACTTTGCCTTTGGATGAAAGTACTAAGTGCATCCTCCAAGGAAGTTCTAGATGATGATGATGATGCATGTGGTGAATTAAAATTCCTTGGAGCAGGAGGATTCAACACATTGTCACTCTTATAACTCAAATACGGATGGTTTCGCATATTTGGGTTATAATTGTTAGAATATGAAGAATTATTTGGCCAATATGAATTAAATGCATGTACTTGTTCTTCTGGCACATTTAAGAATGATGAAAGTGATGCACATTCATTTGTAGCATGGTTTATCTCATGACAGATTTTACACACCTCCATTGGGTCCTCTCTAAAGGTAGCACTAACACTCCTTCCTTTCATTTTGAGTGCCTCAATTTCTTTAGTTAACATGCTGATTTTTGCACTCATGTTATCATCTTCCTTCAACTTGAAAACACTTCCACTAGAAGTGGCAGTGGTAGTGTTAGTTCTAGTCCTATCACTGGAGTCCATAGGGCTAGGTCCAGTCCATGTGTTAGAGTTTTCAGCTATCTCATCAAGATAATCCATTGCATCTTCAGGTTCTTTTTGTAAAAAGTCCCCTCCGCATGAGAGTTGAACAAACTGCCGGTCCCTAGGTGTAAGTCCTTCATAAAAATAGCTAACCAACCTCCAATCTTCATACCCATGAGTTGGGCAGAAATTGAAAAGATCTTTGTACCTTTCCTAAGCTTGATATAAGGTTTCATTTTCTCCTTGGACAAAACTAGCCATCCTTCTTTTTACTTGCTGGACTTTGTGGGGAGGAAAATGTTTCTTAAAAAACTCTTTGGCCATCTCCCCCCAACTACCTATAGACGTAGATTTCAAAGTGTAAAGCCAACTTCTTGCCTTATCCTTAAGAGAAAAAGGAAAGAAACGTAACTTAGCAGTCTTAATGACATTTTGTGCATAGAAACTACTAATTACCTTTTCAAAACCTCTAACATGGACATAAGGATTTTCATTTTCTTGTCCCCTAAAGTCAAGAAGTATTGCTAATAAACCTTGTTTTAGTTCTACATGTGGTGCATTAGGTGGAAACATGATGCATGAAGGAATAGAATTTTGTGTGGGATGCAACAATTCATACATAGTTCTCCTATTCTCCTCATGATTATTATGTGTTTCATCACGCATGATTGATGAAGAAGGTGAAGGTGAAGGTGTGTCAAAAAGATTACCAAAGTAAGTTTCAAAAATTTCTAGTCTGCCTCTCTCATTTCTAACCCAAATGCTCATGCAACAATGAATGCTAATCAAATAAAATAAATTAAAAACAAACAGAAAAATAAAAACAAAATAAGGAAAAAAATGGAACGAAGTTACCAATAGAAGAATTTCCACTGGTTGTGCTTTGCTCCCAAAAATTGCCTCTGAACACGCAGCAGCTCCCTGGCAACAGCGCCAAAATTACTTGTTCACTCCCAAGTGCAGGAGATCGTAGCAATATAATTCTCGGAGTACCGAGGTCGAACCACAAGGAGCAGAGTAAATTCAAAGACAATATAATTAAATAACAATTTGGTGAAGAAGAAAAATACTTTTGCTTGGTGATTGTTAACAAGAATAATAATAAAAACTGATTAAATCAATAATGTAAATACTAGGGCATTGGGGTGTTTCCCTATATCGATATGAAATTCTTTGTGATCTAAGAAATTATATATTTCACAATTGATTGTTCTTATACAATTAAAAACTTATGATTCGGTTGAACTGAGACAATTCAAGAACGCATGATAACCTCGATTAATAATGCGGTTAGAATAGTTTTCAGAAAAACCCATTCACTTTAAAACATGATTTCTATTTGAAACTATTAGAAATTCCTCTAAACAATAAGAAAAACATGATTGAACTTATTGAAAGCATGGAAGAACTAATACATCAAAAGAAATCTAATTGAACAATCAAATATGTCATTGATAAAATCCTAGAAAGAATCACATTGAATATTCATACCGTATAGAAGAAACATAACCCATGCCCTAGCAAAAAGTTTAGGCTGCCATTAGAGAAAGAAAAATACAAGGTTTTCTCTGCCCAAAATTCGTTCTACACAGCCTCCCTTCTAAACCCTAATATCTAAGTGTCCAAAGAAAATAAAACTTTTACTATTTTAATTTCCGTCCAGGTTTACAGTAGTAACTTGTGAGTTAATTTCGGCCTTCCAAAGTTGAGAATTTGGAAAAACTCAAAACTGGAAAGTTGTAGATATTTAAGTCACGGTTCCAATCCATCTTGCTTTGTGTTAATTGGATTTTTGAGGAGAAAGATACGTCCAAAATACTGATCAGTGCTCAAATCAGATTTTTCCTTTTCAGATTCTGCCTCTTTGATTTTGTTAACAATATAAAGAGAGAGAGAGAGAATGACTGAATAGTCAGTATAATAATATATATATAAAACAATGTACAAAAGAGAGCCTTATATAGGCTAGGTATGTGTGCAGTACAAGTAACATGAGTGCAGTACAAGTAATATACTGGGCTAAGCACAATGGGCTAATCTAGCTTAATCTATACACTAACATCCCCCCTCAAACTCGAGGTGGCAAGGAGGAAGCCAACTGGAGTTTGGATATAAGATCTCGAAGACGACCAGGCGGGTGAGACTTGGTGAAGATATCAGCAGGCTGGTCAGCAGATGAGATGGAGAACAACTTGAGATTGCCTTTCTTGAGATGCTGGCGAGTGATGTGGCAGTCGATCTCAATGTGCTTGGTGCGTTCGTGGAAGACATCATTATGAGCAATGTAGATAGCACTACGATTGTCACAATAAAGAGGAGTAGCAGTGGGTTGTGGAGCATCTATGTCAGCCAAGAGCCAACGAAGCCAGACAAGCTCACAGGTGGTGTCGGCAAGGGCACGATACTCAGCCTCAGTACTGGAACGGGAAACAACATCCTGCTTTTTGCTACGCCACGAGATAAGAGAGGTGAAACAGAAACCTGTGATAGAGCATCGATCAGTCGGATCACCTGCCCAGTCCGCATCTGAATAAGCATGAAGCTCAAGAAAAGACCGAGAGGAGTAGTGTAGACCATGATAAAGTGTGCCTTTGACATATCGGAGAATCCGAAGAACAACAGCATAGTGGACAGAACGAGGGGCATCCATGAACTTACTAACCATACCCACAGCATGTGAAATATCTGGACGAGTAACAGTGAGATAGATCAGACTACCAACCAACTGACGATAGCGAGTAGCATCAGATATAGGTTCACCATCCAAGGGTGTGAGCTTTGCATTGTATTCCAAAGGAGTGGAAACAGTCTTGTTATCAGTGATACCGGCTTTAGAGAGAAGATCAGAAGCATATTTAGCTTGGGAAAGATAGTATCCATCAGAGGATGAGGTAACCTCAAGCCCAAGAAAATAGCTGAGAGTGCCCAAATCTTTCATCTCAAAATGCTGACTAAGGAAGTGTTGAAAAGAGCGGATACCTGCAGAATCATCTCCAGTAATAATCATATCATCAACATAGAGAAGAATAAGAGTGATACCAGCAGAGGATCTTCGGACGAAGAGAGCAGTGTCATAAGGACTCGAAGTGAAACCCTGCTGAGCAACAACTGAGCTAAACTTCTCAAACCAAGCTCGAGGAGCCTGCTTGAGGCCATAAAGAGCACGGCGAAGGCGACAAACTTGACTGCCTGAGTGTGGATAGCCAGGGGGTGGTTGCATGTACACTTCTTCTTGAAGGTCTCCATTGAGGAAAGCATTCTTCACATCCATTTGATAAAGAGGCCAACGGCGAACAGCAGCCATAGCAATGAGACATCTGACAGATGTAAGGCAAGCAACAGGAGCAAATGTTTCCTCATAGTCAATGCCATACTCCTGGGTAAAGCCCTTAGCAACTAGGCGAGCCTTGTATCGTTCAACAATTCCATCAGCCTTGGTCTTGATCTTGTAAACCCACCTACAACCTACTACAGACTGACCAGGAGGCAAATCAACCATATCCCAAGTGTGATTTTTATGAAGGGCATCTAGTTCATCATTCATAGCTTGCTGCCAAAGAGGGTCAGTATGGGCCTCACGATAAGTGTGAGGTTCATAGAGGGTGGCAAGGGCAAAAGAGCAGTGATAATCAGAGAGATAAGGGGGAGAAATGCTTACCCGAGTGGAACGACGAAGTTCAGGACCATCAGGAGACTCAGGAGAGGGTGGTGCCACAGGATCCAAGACAGGCGGGTCATATGCCGGGGACAGAACCGGAGATGAGTCGTTTGGAGAGGCAGCCGATGTTGAAGAATCCTCCACAAGTTCAGGATAGAGAGGGAGGAAAAGATCAGTAAAAATGGGAGACTCAGAGGAAGAGGATGTAGGAAACTGCTGAAGACTCGTGAAAGGACGATGTTCCCAAAACTCAACATGACGGGAGACACGAAGACGATGAGAAATGGGATCATAGCAGTGAAACCCCTTTTGAGATACACCATAACCAAGGAAACAACAGAGACGAGCATGAGGTTGGAGTTTTGTTTGTTCATGAGGAGGAAGAGAGACAAAGCAAGCACAACCAAAAACTCGAAGAGAGGAGTAGTCGGGGGTTTGACCATAGAGAAGCTCGAATGGTGATTTGTTGTGTGTAGTTGGTGAAGGGATACGATTAATGGTGTATACAGCAGTGAGTGCAGCCTCACCCCAAAAGCGCTCAGGAAGAGAGGCAGAAATGAGAAAGGTGCAGACAACATCAAGGATGTGACGATGTTTTCATTCTGCACGACCATTTTGTTGAGAGGTGTAAGGACAAGACCGCTGAATAAGTGTACCATGATTATCTAAAAAGGATAGGAAAGATCTATCATTATATTCTTGACCATTATCTGATCGAAAAACTTTAACGGTGCGATTGAACTGTGTTTCAATCATTTTATGAAATGTTTGGTAAATAGACACAAGTTTAGACCTATGATGAAACAGATAAATCCAAGTATATCGAGAAAAATCATCCACAAATATGACAAAATATCTAGATCCCCCCTCAGTAGGAATAGGTGCAGGACCCCAAATATCAAAATGTATAAGATCAAAAGGTGCAGAAGAAAATAAGTCACTATTATTAAAGGGTAATTTTGTTTGTTTGCCAAAATGACAGGAAGTACAATCAAAATTTTGAAACTAAACTGAACCTAAATGACCTTGAGAAGCTAACAACTGAAGACGAGATAAGGATGGATGACCAAGACGAGCATGCCATAGATCAGGTGAGGAGGTGGTAGTGGTAGCAGCTGCAGAAACAACTTGTGAAGGAATCTTCAAGTCATGAACCTCAAACATGCGACCAACCTGCACATCCACACCATGATTAGTGAAGAGAAGATCTACGCCTAATTCACAAAATTGACCAACAGAAAGCAAATTGAGGAATAACTTTGAGATATGAAAAGTGTCACTAAGGGATAAACAAGGAGAAGAGATTGTTCCTTTATGACTAACAGGCATAGGAGTTCCATCAGCAGTGTAAATGGTGATTGGATGTTCTAAGGGTGCCTTATCAGAAAATTGGGATTCATCAGGAGTCATATGGTTACAACATGCAGTATCAAAAAACTAAGGTTGTTTACCTGAGGTGACAGAAAGGGTAGTGGAAGTGCGGGATAAAACCTGTTGAACAACTGCCTCAATATCAGCCGTAGTAAGTGAGGAAGTCAAAGATGGACCTGTAGGAACCGATGGATCTGAAGGACATACAGCAGCTGCCCGAGGAAGAGAAGCTTTATTCTGCTCTTGCACAAATTTCTGCAGTTTGCGATAAACTGAGATGTCATGGCCTTTAGCACGACAAAACTCGCAGCGAGTACCTTTGGAAGACTGAGAGGTGGGACGCCCAGAGTTTATTCGTGGAGGAGCAGTGCATGCAGCAATGGGAGGCTGTAGAGATGGTGTAGCCAATACATGATCAGATGATGACATGTGATGAGTAGGCCGACGGTTCTCCTCAGAAATGAGCTCCTTAACTGCAACATCAAGAGAAGGAGTAGGAGACCGACTAAGCAGAAAAGCCCTAGTAGGCTCAAAATCCTCATGCAAACCCATCATGAAGTGCATAAATCTGCGGCGATCCCGATATTTGACAAAGAGCTCAATGTCCTTAGAACACACTAGTGGAGGATCTGCAGTAGAGAATTGTTCCCACATAGTAGAAGTCTGAGAATAAAAATCAGAAATAGACTGACCTGTCTCTTGGCGCATTTGATAAAGTTTTGATTCAATGTGGAACTCCAAGCTTGAATCATTAGTACAATTATAGCGATCGGCCAAAAACTTCCAAGCAGCCTCAGCAGTCTCAAGACGAGGAAGGAGATTATGAATGGAGGGAATAGAGGTATTAATAAACCAAGACAAGATCTTACTCTGAATACTCTCCCATTCCTCTAGGAGATCTTCATAATCATTTGTTGTAACAGTAGTCTTGGAAGACTCTTCAGCAGCTGTGACTTTGGACTTAGGGTTTGGTACTGGCTTAGGAATTGAACCAGTCACATATCTCCACAGTTTACGACCCTTGAGAAAAACAGTCATATTCTGAGACCATGCATGATAGCTAGTAGGACCATCCAACATAATGGTGATAGGACGTATGATGTCGCGTTCATTTTGTTGAGCCATAATGAAGAAAATGACCAAAAAATGAGATTTAGAGACCTCAAATGCAGAAACAGAGCCCAAAATCGGAATCTTCGTGAAAAACTGAGCAAGACAGGTCCTGTTGAAAAATTTTGACTTTGGTCAATGTCAACGATCAACGGTCTGGTCAACGGTCTACGGCTGACGCTGACGTGGAATGATGACGTGGATGCTGACGTGGGATGCTGACGTGGCGGAGTGACGTGGATGCTGACATGGGATGCTGACGTGGCTGAGTGACGTCACCTAGTGCTGACGTGGCAGTCCGTGAAACGGAGCAGGGCGCATGAGGCGCTTAACCGGCGCGTGAGGCGGTGGAAGGGAGAGACAGCGCTTGGTGGCGTGTGGCGGCTCGTGCTCGTGAGGCAGAAACTTCTGGCGACGCGTGGAGGCACGTGGAAGGTTGTTTCTGGCAGATTTTTGTTGGGTTTTGCTCGGGACTGTCAGATCTGCAATGTGTGCCTTTACTTTGGCAGTCTGATCAACAAACTGACGAAATCCGAGTGTTCTAGGGTTGTGGGCGTGACGACGGTGACTCGCTTCTGACAGTGACTACTGGATGAAGGCGAGGGCAGCGGAAGAACGCCGGAGATGTCCACAGGAACCAAAAAATCAGAGGAAAGGCTCTGATACCATGTTAACAATATAAAGAGAGAGAGAGAGAATGACTGAATAGTCAGTATAATAATATATATATATAAAACAATGTACAAAAGAGAGCCTTATATAGGCTAGGTATGTGTGCAGTACAAGTAACATGAGTGCAGTACAAGTAATATACTGGGCTAAGCCCAATGGGCTAATCTAGCTTAATCTATACACTAACAGATTTCTTTCCTTATTTGAAGCTTCCAATCATAGTGGACGATCCAAGCACTCCAGCTGCACCTCCTTAGACATTTAAGCATGGTCCTTTAGCTCCACTTTAATTCTAGTTTGGCCTCTATTCTCTCACAAATTCCTGTTAACTTATCTTTCTCACATGATTTCCTGAAAGTAGAAAATTACACACAATGAATAGCATCTTATTCAAGAAATTATGTAAAGATAAATAATAGGGACTAATGCAAATCATGGCTTAATTATACAAATTAACCACATAAATATATAACAAGTACACATTTTAAGGCATTATCACTTCTTCTGTCAGACGGGTGGAAAAGAAGGCGACACATTCAGCTTGTGTACCATGATTGATGGGTCGATTCCTGGCATGTCTTCATGACTCTAGGTAAACACGTCCTGATTCTCCTTGAAAGTATTGACCCTCGTGGTTCTGTCTAATCTGGAGCTATCGAGGGGTATCTCCTCAAGCCTCTCTACAGGTTCCGCTCCTATCCGTTGTTCCTCCATGCTCATAGTCTGTAGATGGTCGTCCATCTCCAGCATCACAATATAGCATTCGCGTGCGGCTACCTGATCTCCTCGTAATTCCCCTACTCCATACTCAATGGGGAATTTGATTATCAGGTGGTAGGTTGAAGTTACGGCCTTCCATGAGTTAAGGGTTGGTCGTCCTATAATGGCATTGTAGGCGGAGGAGTAATCGACAACAAGGAATGTAACATCCCTAGTGATTTGCTGAGGATAATCCCCAATTGTTACAGGTAATGTGATCGCGCCAAGAGGGTATACTTTTGTTCCTCCAAACCCCACAAATGGAGTGTTGGTTGGAACTAGACGTTCTCTGTTGATCCGCATCTGTTTGAACGCCGAGTAGTAGAGAATGTTTACGGAACTTCCATTGTCAACCAAGACTCGGTATGTGTTATAGTCCCCTACTCGGATGTTAACGACGAGCACGTCGTCATGCGGATGGTGAAGACGTTGAGCATCTTCTTCCGGGAAACCAATAATGGGGTTATCAACCCGTGGCATCTTCGAGACGACACTTGTTAGATGAACGTTTTGAACCATTTTGAGGTAAGTCTTTTGGGCCTTTTTGGACGAGCTGGTGGTCGCATGATCATCCTTATGTCTCCTAGGGGTGGTTTGGGATGTTTGTAGTCTCGTCAAGGGGCTTGCTCTTGAGGAGGCGAATATGTTCTCTCCCTACTGACAAACTTCTATAACTTCCCTTGCCTGATAAGGGCTTCAATCTGCTGTTTTAAGTCGTAGCAGTCGGCCGTGTCATGACCGTGATCACAGTGAAAATGATAGTACTTGTCTCTAGACCGTTTGTTGGGATCTACCTTCAACTTTTCGGGGAAGGTTAAGGCTCCTTCGTCTTTGATTTGTATTAGAACTTGGTCGATTGGGGCTGTCAACGGAGTGAAGCTTGTGAACTTCCCCGCAGGGGGCTTAGAGTGCCTGTCATCCCTTCGTTCTCCAGTTCTTACTATCTTCCGCCTTCTGTCCTGTCGCGTATCTTCCTACCTCTCTCTCTTCTTAGGCTTTTCCTCGCGAGCTAGCAGCGCGTCTTCAACATTCATATACTTGGTGGCCTTATAAAATACATTTGACATGGTTTTTGGGTCGTTCTTGTATAACGAAAATAGAAACTTACCTTTTCGCAACCCATTTGTGAAGGCTGCTACAAGTATTTTGTCGTCAACTTCATCGATCGAGAGCGCTTCCTTGTTAAAGTGGGCTATGTAAGATCTCAGCGTCTCGTCCTCTCGCTGCCTGATACTCATCAAGCATGCAGTAGTCTTCTTATACCTATGCCCCCCAATAAAATGCGAGGTGAACTAAGCGCTTAGCTCCTTGAAAGTACTGATGGAGTTAGGCGTTAGCCGGCTGAACCAAATTCTTGCAGGACCCTTCAGCATTGTGGGGAAGGCCCTACACATGATTTCGTCTGCTACTCCTTGAAGGTGCATCAAGGTCATGAAAGTCTCTAGGTGATCAAGAGGGTCCTTGGCTTCGTCGTAGCTTTCTATCTACGGCATGTGAAACTTCTGCGGTAGGGGGAAGGAGTTAACGAATATGGTGAAAGGTGAATCAGTTTGGTGGACCAAATCATCAAGGTCGCTGGACACCCGTCCTTTGAGGGCGTTCATCATAAGGTCCATCCATTCCTTTATCATCTGCATCTCCGCAACAATATGGGGTGGAGCCGTATCAGTGACGGATGGACGGCTCATGTCTTGTCTCTCCAGTTTGCTTGGGGCGTTACTACCTTTCGGCCCCTCTTGGTCTCTCCGCTCGGCATTGGTACCTTTTTGGTCCTTCTCCTAAGTGTTGTGCTGTGCATTCTTTTGGCGTATTTGCTCTTCTAGGTCATGATTTTGTTTGGTGAGACGTTCCACCGCCGCTGTGAGGGTTTGGACTTGCCTCTCCAAGGCCATAGGTCGTGGTTCGTCTCCCTGAATGTTATTGGTGATCGCCATCAAACGAGTAACTACCATGCAACTCTTCGTCTAGGAGGCGATAGTATGGCTTACAAATAGCTAAAGAATTCCCCACAGACGGCACCAATTGATGATGCTGAAAAAACCACCAGTGAGCCACACAGTCTTCGCACACTCGAAACAACACCTATACAATAAAAAGAGAAACCTTACAAAGAGCACCGGTGTGGTGCCGGACGAATACCTTCCGAAGGTCAAGTTAGAACTCCTCATAACTTTAGAGTGCCAGAGTTGGGGTGAATTATGCGTACCTTAGTTTCTGAGGGTATTGGGGCTTTATAGTAGTAGAGGGTTGACATCTCTTCCTTGGGTTAGAAGTCTTTTTCTTATAGGAGTCCTTATAAGCGTATATCACGGAATCCTTTCCTTGTAGGAGACTAACACTAAGCATGGGGTACAAGACATTTCCTTATATACACATGCATGGTGGCCAAGTCAAGATTATGTCAGAACCGTCAGCTTTATTGGCGTCAGCTTTCCATCCTCCTTACATTGACCTCGTCCGCTTAAAGCTGTAGACTTCCTATTGCCTTGTTAATGGACACAAGTAAAGCCGACGCGTTTGTTAGGAACGTCATTCTATGCCTTCCCTTTGGTGAGCGTATACTTACAATTTTATCCTTATCATGTACTAAGAGCCAAGAAATTGTTAATGGCTACATTGTTTTACCCTATTATGGGTTAGGTTATTTATTTATTTATTTATTTATGTATAAGTTTCACTTGTTGGTTTTTCTATTTGAAGGTATGGGTTAGGATGGAAAAAATGAAGAATTTAGTCCATAGTTGATGTCATTGAGCCAAGTAATACCAATTAGAATTTTTTTTTTTTTTTTTCTACATGTTATTCTCATAGTTTCTTCAAGAGAAGATTGCTGTAATTTGAGTTTTTGGGTTCTTGGTTCTCCTTTGAAAACTTGTCTTCTGAATTTTTCTTATTAATTTCACCCATTAATTTGTTAATAGTTCTATCATTTCTACTAACTCCTAATAACACCCAAATTCAATTTGATGAGGAAGGCTTCAAATATGTGCAAGTGTCATACTTGGTCTTGATTTTGCCAAGGATGTGCTCATAGACAAGGCTGTTTCTTCTATTATTCCTGTTCAACTACTTGATATTGTGAAGTTTGTGAAAATACCATTTGTTGGCAAATAGAATATTTTTCTACCTAATATTAGAATTTATCACGTTAATATTGCCTCCTTAGTTCTTCTGATGTTAATACTGCAGAGATATGCATTGTCTTAGTTGCTTCAGGTGCCACTACAAATTTGAGCATGAGTTGGCAGTATTCCTACATCACTTAGGTTGGTTCAAGTTGCAACTACCCGATGGGGTGCATTTGTTCAAGTATACAGCAGTTAGGCTAACTTTTGCTCTAATTGTAGTAAATTATAGATAAATTATTGAATTATGGTAGATGTAGTTTTTCTTCTATTGGGTTGCCTTTGTCATGGTATTTGCAATATGTTTTTAGCCAAGCTTTAAATAAGGGCTATTCTAATTTCAAAAGGTTTGGGTTGTGTGGGGCATTAGAATAGTGCTTATACATAGCAATTATGTTTCAAGTTCCAGTCAAAGTGTTGGTCTATTTCACTTGAAACCAATGAATCATATAAGATTTTTGCAAGTAAATTGAGGATTGGTCTTCTAAGATGTTACTGTATTGATTGAAATTTGTTTTTCAACATTGCACGATGATAGAGCATAGAGATCCAGCCAAGCTATATTGCCAGAAAAGGTTTTGAAGCATTCATTATGGATTGATATCTTGATGTTAGCAAGACTAATTTTCAGTTTTATTAAAGTTTTAGACTTGATATGAGTGAACTTCTTTTTACTTTGAAATATGTATTGTGACAAAAAAGACTTTCTTGAGTATTATGTTGTATTATCCAATTTTGACACTTGAGTGTCCTAGTTTATGTATACAAAAACCATTACAATGATGTATAGTACAAACCAAAGAGAATGTAATAAAATGCAATTATTCTTTTCTTGATATTTCAATATCTGTAATGATTTTTATGAGTTATCTTTTGAAATGTTACCAAGCCATTAGCCAATTATGGTAGTTTTGATTTCATAAAAAGGATGATAAGAGACTTTTCTTTAAACTTTTTTTTCATCAAAATCAATAGATAGCAGATAATTGAGTAACCAATTTAGTGACAAATGCAATATTAAGACAAACACATAAAAAAAATTCGTTCCAAAAGAGTACAAATTCCATTGAAATGTATACTTTGATTACAAGGCCAAATAACAAGATAACAAGAGTTCTATTGAAACATAGACTTTGATTACAAGACCAATTTTTCCCCCTAGTAGAATATATAATTTCCACACTAAGAAAAGAAGAAAAAAAAATGTGTTTGCTGCAAGACCATATTCTTCATTGATCTCAAGTGGCTTGACTATGATAGCCCGTCAGTGCTAGCCTTTATGTAACCATGCTAAGATTATTGAGCCACCAATTTAGAAAAAACAGGTTTAGCACTCAATTGCATCCAAGAAATCACCTGAATAGTGGATATAAAAAATTAGCAACCTTTAGTATTGTGACTCACTGCAATAATTCTTTCAAATTCAGACTACATAGAAGATAATATTGAAAGAATGAAACAATGCTAAGAAAACAAGAATATTACTATTAAGATGATGAACGGACTTGGAGGGGGGATTTATATCAAGAGCTAGCATAGCTAGCCAATGAATACACTGAACTTAGCAAAGAAACAACCAATTTTGCCTGTACATGAACTATCAAACCTACATTGCAAGGTTTAAGTGCTATCAATTTCAAGTATTACTACAAATTGAGAGCACATTACCACAAAAATGCTATAAACCAAAGCAAATTATGAATATTTAATGACACACTGAAAGGCATCAGTCTTTAATACCTTTTGTTTACTACCAATGTCAAATTGCCTACTATCACTGCAACAAGAAATCATGCCCATGGCCTTTAGCTCATACAATAGCTTTCCAACAAGCTACACCAAAACCAGCCCAGATTACTACTAGCAAGATCACAACCAACAAATATAAAAGGTAATCATTCCACTAATGCTACATTACCTGTGCACAACAAAATCTACCTTTTCAACTTTGAGAGGTCTCCAATGGAGACTCTCCACCATCAAATCTAATGCCATCTAACTACAAATGAACACATTAAAGTCTGTATAAATTTAGGATTTCACATTGATGAAAGTTTTGTCATAATGAATTATTCTAATAACCAACAGATTTTGATATGCTTAATCTTCTTTGCAATACCCTACTTAAAAAAAAATTTAAAAAAAAAAAATCAAGTCTCTAAATTGTCCATATATATCGCCTATATGTCCAACTTAAGTTAAATAAAGGTATTCATAGTGCCTTTCAAGTTCAACAATGAAGAAGCATTAAAATTCTGTTCAAGTTCATATATAAATAACCCAACCCATAATACTGAGCAAAACGATATACCCGTCAAAAAATTTCTTGGCTATTAGTACAAATCACCACCATGGGAATGGAAAAAAAAAAAAATACAACTTTACAAAAAAACAAAAGAACCCATAAATCCTACAGCCAAAAAACCCACCATCTAATTTCAATCCCTAAGCTCATAACTAAAAAAAAAAAAATCGAAAAAATTGCAATGTCAAATTATAATTATTTTCTTTTGTGTTCCCAATATATATGAAAAGTCAGAGAGAGAACTTATTGAGATGTGACTGTGCAGGCGGTGCAGTTTGAAGATGCTAGGCAGTGGAGCAAGTGAAGGCATAGCAGGGGTTGATAGATCGTTGGCGGAGAGAAAGGCCGCAACGGTGGCTTGTGGGTGGCGCAATGGTGACTGGTTCGAGACTTGGTTCGTGCGATGATGGTGGTTTGGTGCGATAGAGGTAGTGGCAACAATGACTAAGGGATTTTTTGAAAATTCTGAAATTTAGAGAGAAGTAGAGAATAGAGGAGTGAAGAGTTGCAGAGAGAGATATGAAAAAAAAAAAAAAAAAGAGAAAAAGAATGAATGGGAGTGAATTTAAAAAAAAAAAATTTCTAAGTCACGCGGATTGATGACGTTGAGTTGTTTAGAGCCGTTAGATTGAATGGAAGGCTAGGTATTGCACGGGATCTCAATCTGTAGGAGATATTTGCTTAGTTCTTTGTTATTTATGTGAACAATATCCAAGAACCTTTCATGAGTAAGCATCTTCTTGGTATTTTGTAAAGAAGTCATTTCATAATTTTCCTTAAAAGATATTGGAAATATGATAAAATGGGATTTTCCTTCACATTATGTATCTAGATGATGTTTCATTTTACACAAATCCAAAATATATTGTCATGAATCCTCCTTTTTATCGTTGTTGGTTTAGAGGTTTTGAGTACTATTATACAGCTGAAACAAATTGAGATCACTGTCATCATTATATGTTGCTTTGTGACTCTACTATTTAGAGCCCTCTTTTTTCAATAAAATTTATTTCACACACACATGTATATGCTAATGAGGTCTAGCTCGATTTGCACTTCACCTTAAAAGTTCTAGGTGGAGAATGATGTTGTGGGTTCAAGACCCATTAGCTGCTGGTGTAACTTTCCAATGTTCTGTGTGTGTTGGTTTGTAAATCCATTTTTTCCTTTCTCTTAGGCTTTCTCAATATGAGTTTAAAGGGGTACATTCATTTTCTGATGGTATTTATTTAAATCCTTCAAATTCCTCATTATTGACCTGGGATCTTGTCATTATCATCTCCTTTTATGCTTTCTTGTTTTTGTTTGATATATTTATCAAAACTTGTCCTTAACTCCATGTTTCATTGGGACCCTTAGCCATCCCCTAGATTTGGCTTGATGGCATTCATCAATTGATTGGTGAGCATATTATGTGTCTACACAATGTATCTTCTTCCCTTCTTTTACCTTCTTCTGTTCTGCTTCCACCAGAACTATCTCTTTATTGTGATGCAGTAGCACCCCTATTTTTTAGTAATTATTGCTGAAAGGCACCAATCCCTAGGGCATCGGGCTCAGTAATGACCTAAACATATACATGTGAAGCATTGGATTTCTTCATTACCTTTGAGGTAGAATCCTGCTTCATTGAGTGTCATATGAATCAGCAAAGTTTTCTTAAGTACAATAATTAGGTTTTTTCTAGTTATCTTTACTAGTTTAAACAATTCCAAACATTGGACTGTATTTTTGGATGGATCATTTGAAGACCGGAAGTTTCTAAGATGGGATCATAGTGGTGTTGCCAAAGTAAATAAATAATAAGGCAATTGAATTAGAAAGGAAATATGTGTGAACTGATCTTCAAGGATGGTGAAGTGCTAGGCTGCGAAGCATAAGATTGCGATTTGACTCTTGTGAGTGGCCACTTAGAAAGTATTTGAGGATAACCACCCCTCCTAGAATCCCACTTATAGGAACTAGCACTAGGAAATGGCCTTTATTATATGAACTGGTATAAAAGATGATCATAGTTTTTTTCATTTTGTGTATCAACCTTCTGGCTGGTAGCTTTGTTAACTTTCTACCCAACAAATGTTGTTCCCCTTGAAAAAGTGTACATTGTAACAGCATTGTAACAGAGTCATTTTGACTGATTTGACTTCAATCTTAAATGCTGTCCTTAATACTATAATGTGGGAATAAAAGAGAGGAACAGTTGTAGCTCGAGGGATCATTTGGGGGAGTAGGAAAAACTTACCAACCAATATTTGAAATGGACAGTTTTTGGAATAGAGCTAATTGAAGGGTGGAGGACAATGGTTTTTTTGGCTAAGGGAGTCTATGGCTGCAAATGGCTCTTATTTACTCAATGCTATATTAAATGACTCTTATTTCCTCAAAGCTATATTATTGCCCTTTAGCATATAATTATAAATTTAACCTTTGGGAGTGATTACCATTCTGGCGTTCAATTCAAGGTGGATAAGAATCTTTTGTGATTGTCTGCAATCTGCATTAGCCAATAGCCACAGCATCACTTTGTTCCAAATATCAATGAGGTTTATGTCCGTTGATAAGTAAATCCAAAGACTTGTGATCCTGGAGGGGTAAAAAGATTACAAATCTACAAATATATTTCTGAAATGCGAACACTTAACTAAATAAATATTATATATATATATATATATATATTCCCTTTGTTGAGAGGAGGAGCCTTAATTCATATTTAACCTGATTGATCTTTGGGTTTTATGTCCTCAAATATATATTACTACTCTTTGGGTTTCAAATTATATAGAAAAACACTTGGGGCTGGTAGTCACTCTGGAGTTAAATTCATGGTGGGTAAGAGTGCTGGTTTATGATAGTCCGCATTAGCCACAGCATCACATTGTACCAGATATCCTTGAGGTTTATGTCCATTGATGAGTAATCCGAAGACCTGTGATTCCTGAGGGGTACAAAGATTGTAGATCTATTGACACATATTTCCAAAATGTATAGTTTTTTTTTTTCGTAGTTGTGTTGTTGGAGAAAAAGGACCTTAATTCATATTAAATAAGCGTCATTGATTTATGGGTGTACCTATGCTAATTGTTTTATCAAACAATAGAAGACCTTTTTTCCAAAGTATGTTGTTTTTTATGGTTCCTTAGCACATTGCTTGTGCTTTGGTTTTTTATTGTACCTTTTCATCCTTTTTTGGAATGAAGCATTATTTACTTGGCAATTTAAAAAAAAAAAAAAAAAAAACCAACAACAACAACAAAAGACCTTATCTCCACAATTTTTAATACTCACAACATGTCAAACCCAAGACCTTGACTATTAAAGGTGCAAAAATACGCTACCCTAATGATGCTACTGGTTATACGCCGTTAATTTTAGTTGTAATGCTTTTGATCCACTTGAGCTGATGCCAAGCTTTCTATTGGTGTCTATGGTTCCTAGTGGGCCTAAGGCAAATCTCAAGCCAAAAATAAAGGTACGTGGTCTAGACTTGATAGAAAGCCCACTATCTCCCCCTCTAATGCTAATATGAGTGACTTGAGTAGGGTGAGACCTGCACTCAATGAAACAGAACCCAAAACAAAAAAACGCAGAGCTTCTTCTTCTCATGGCCGTACCCCATCGGCAGTGGCTGTTGCTCAGCCACATCGGTCACCATGAATTGTCTAAGCTGGAACTGCCGCAGGCTTGGGAACTAGTGGCGAGTTCGTGAGCTCTCAGAGTTAGTGAAATCAAAAGGACCTAAGTTAGTTTTTCTGATGGAAACCAAAAATAAAAATTCATATATGGAGAAAATTCGATGCCGTTTGAAGTTTGAGAATATGTTCCTAGTCCTTGGAAGAAATTTTAGTGGTGGCCTTACCTTGTTTTGGTCTAATGATTTAGACCTTCATATTCATACTTTCTCTCCCCATCACATAGATGAAGTGGTAAACCCAAGGGTTGATGATGCCTAGCGGTTTACAGGGTTCTACGGAGCTGTGGAGACAGCCAACCAGGAAGATTCTTGGTCCCTGCTTCACCATCTTAGCACACAATTTGATTTGCCGTGGGTTTGCATTGGTGATTTTAATGAAATCACAAGGTTGGAAGAGAAGTCGAGGGGTGCTTTAAGGTCAGATAAGCAGATGCAAGTGTTTAGAGATTGCCTTGATTTCTGTGGTTTTAAGGATATTGGTTTCACTGGCCTGCCATTTACTTGGTGCAATAATAGGTTCGATGGTCCGTTGGTGTGGGTTAGGCTGGATAAAGCTATAGCTTTGGCGGAATGGATGCTCAAATTCGCATCTGTCTGCCTTCACCATCTGGCTAGTTTCTCCTCAGATCATAAGCCTATTTGGCTATGCTCTGATGATGTGCATGGTCAATTCTACCGACCTCAAAGACCTTTTCGTTTTGAAGAGATGTGGATTAAGGATGAAGGTTGTGAAGGGGTGGATCATGCTGCTTAGGATTTGTCTCTTGAGGGCGACCCGATGCTGAATGTTATGCATAAAGTAAATAATTATCAATCCCATCTGAAATCTTGGAACAAGAATGTGTTCGATAACATTAGAGGTACTCTAGTTCGAAAAAGGAAATTATTGGCTAAGGCAGAGAATGTGGCTATTTCAGGGCAGGGTATTGGTCAAGTCAAAGCTCTCAAAGAAGAAATTAACAAGTTGTTGGACTTAGAAGAGTGTATGTGGAGTCAGAGAGCAAAAACGGACTGGCTACAATACGGTGACTAGAACTCAAAATACTTCCATTGCCGTGCTACTAAAAGAAACAAAAGAAATTTTATCTCTAGCCTTAAAGATGACCTCGGCTCATGGGTGGAAGATGAGGGTAGGATCGGTGACTTGCTAAATGGCTTCTACTCCTCATTATTCTCTTCTTCAAGTCCAATGGAATTTGATGCAGTCCTTGAATGTGTGGAGCCTCAGGTTACCCAGGAAATGAATGAGAAATTGCTCCGCCCTTTTGTAGCTTCTGAAGTCCAAGTGGCTCTTGCTCAAATGAAGGCTAACACAGCCCCTGGCCCAGACGGGTTTCCCACTCTGTTCTACAAACAATATTGGCCAAAAATTGGAGTGGAGGTGTCTGATACTGTTTTTGGGGTGCTCAATTCTGGTATTCTCCCTCATGAGCTCAACCACACTTTCCTTACTCTAATTCCTAAGATAAAAAGTTCGAGGTGGGTCACAAATTTTAGGCCAATTAGTTTGACTAATTTTAGGCCAATTATTTTGATCACTCATGAGACTCTTCATTACATGAAGTCTAAGCAAACGAGGAAGATGGGGTTGATGGCTTTAAAGCTCGATATAAGCAAAGCATACAACCATGTAGAATGGTCCTTCCTAGAAAAAATCATGGCGAAAATGGGCTTCAGTACAAGATGGATTTCACTAATCTCCATGTGCATTAGACTGGTCACTTACTCTGTCCTTCTAAATAGGCAACCACATGGACTCATTTCTTCTCAGAGAGGCCTCCGCCAAGGTGACCCCCTGTCACCATATTTGCTCTTGCTCATCCCCGAAGGGTTGCACAGGCTTCTTAAGAAAGATGAAATTGAGGGCAGCCTGAGAGGTGCGTCCCTTTGCCCGGCTGGCCCCCGCATTTCTCATTTGCTTTTTGTCGATGATTGCCTAATTTTCTGTAGAGCCTCCGTGTCAAATTGCCATACAATCCAATCCATCCTTCAGATCTACAAGAATGCGTCGGGCCAAAATATCAACCGGGGTAAGACCAATCTGTTTTTCAGCACCAACACTTCGGCCCAAACTCAAGAAGAAATCAAAAATCTCTTGGCTGTCCTAGCTATCCAAAGGTTTGAACAGTACCTTGGCCTCCTCTTCTTAGTTGGTCAAGCAAAAAAGAAGTCTTTCAGTATGATAAAGGAGAGGATTTGGAAAAAATTAAAGGGATGGAAACAAAGCTATT
The DNA here is from genome assembly GCA_032727855.1 of Quercus ilex subsp. ballota. Taxonomy (NCBI): domain Eukaryota; kingdom Viridiplantae; phylum Streptophyta; class Magnoliopsida; order Fagales; family Fagaceae; genus Quercus; species Quercus ilex. The sequence continues at coordinate 14,087,187 of CM064911.1, read as the reverse complement.
ATCTCAGGTAGGGAGAGAAATCTTGATTAAGGCGGTGGTTTAGGCGATCCCTACCTATACCATGTCGTGTTTCAAACTTCCGAAAGGGCTTATCAATGAAATTGAAGGTTTGAGTAGGAAATTTTGGTGGGGTTATCGCAGGGAGCAGAAGCGTATCCATTGGGTTAGTTGGGAGAAACTATGCCTTCCAAAAAGCGAAGGGGGGATGGGTTTTAGAGAGCTTAACAGCTTCAACGACTCACTCCTTGCCAAGTGTTGATGGTCATTTTTGGAAGTCAAGAAAAGAAAGGAGCCAACAACACGGGTAGAAAGGAGTTGGCAAACAGATAGAACAAAACCATTAAGCCCAAGCGGCAGGAATGATGAGTCACAGATCCATAAAATAAGCAAATGAGCCTTGAGGAAGCAAACGGGCTCAAAAGAGTCCGAAAAAAGAGAAATAGCAAACCCATGGGCAGTATATGATGTAGAAAAGTGAGAATGGGCCATGGCAGGCCTGAAGTAATGCAAGCAAAGAAAGTAAGGGATTAATGGCAAGCCCATGAACCCCAAGGATGAGGACAAGGTAATTGGGCCGGGGAAGCCCAATGAAGTTAGTAAAAGCCCATGGGAACACAAAGTTAGAAAAAGGGCCAAGGAAGCCCAAGAGAAGCAAATGGGCCAAGGATGCCCAAGAGAAAACAAATGGGACACAGGAGCTCACAAGTAATGTGATGAAAAACCAATGGCCATACTGAGCCACTGGGGAAAGAATAAATGGTAGGCCTAAAGAGGTCCAGTAGGATTGGGTCAATGTGAGAGACCGCGCCCCCGGCCCCCTTTCTTAGGAATGTTTGGGCCAAACCCACGTGAATGGGTGAAGTCGTGTTATTGCCTCTCAAAATGGAGATTCAACTAGTTATATTTTCCCCTTTAGATTAAGGGTTTTATAATGGAGTCGTCACTTATTTAATTATTGGAATAAATAAGAAAACCATAATTGAAAAATTCATCATTTTATTAATTTGAAATTGAATTTACATTGAATATAGGAAATTACATGGCTTTGGTCCTAGATACAATCTAAGATAAAGTACATGGCTTTATTTCCTAGTTACAATCTAGAAATTGAAAATTACAAGGATAAGCATTTGATCTACTAACCCTTGATCTAAGTTCAGAGGCTATGTTACAAGGTGAGAAGGTGTTAGGCACCCACCTTGCCTGGTGAAACCAGTTTTCTAGACTATGGTGGCCAACAATCATGTCACATCATCCAATATGTTATCAATCAATTTGCATGTAGAATTTGAAGTGTGTGCATGTGATAAACCCTAATTTAATTTATTGAGCATTACATTTGGATTGAACAATAAATTCTAGTGAATGTGTGTGGATTCTAATAACCTAGATTCAAGGATTTGAAAGAATTATTAAACAAACATGTTTTTCATATTTTTGATGTAGATTTAAGATTAAAATTAGTGATATGCATGAACATGTGATGAACAACCAAGAACATGTGAAAAACATATAAGAATAATTAAGAACATTCAAACATATTCGAGGGAATTTAAATAGTTACTATCATGCTTTAAGCTTAAACTCTCATCATGTCAACACAAAAAACAAGTTAGGGAAATGGATTATACCTTCATGCAAGATCCATACGGTGGAGGAGGAGATTCTTGATGGAGGTCCTAAGGGTGGAGGAAAGAAGAAGAACTAAGAGAGGGAGAGTGAGTCTCACTCAATACCTTGAGTCTCAGGAAGACCAAGATATGACAAGACTACTCTACTTCACTAGAACTCAAGAGAGGAAAAGAGAGGAGGTTTTTCGTGTGCTTTGGAATGAAGGAGAAGGAGGGTTTATATAGTAGTAGTGGAGGGAATATGAATGGAAGGCCATTTAATGAGGGTTGATAAGGATTATGAACCTGGACCTCATTTTAGCCTTGGGGAAAATCTGGTGCATTAAATGGAGAGATTGGTGGGAGTGGGGAGCAAGCCAAAATTCAGTTTTCCCGTAGCTGCTGTAACAGCTTGTAGAGCCAATTTCAAAAAATCATATATGACTCAATTCTGATCAAAATTGTCTCGTTCTTGTGCTCAAATTGAAGCCCTGAATGTCTAGTTTCTGGAAAAATTAACTTCATTCACATATTCAAAATATTCTGAGAGATATCGATGAAAAGGTGAGCAAAGGTCATTTGTTAGAAAATGGTTTCAGCACAATTAACATTAATAGGTCCCAAATTAGCTCCTAATTAATATTAAATGGCTCCAATCACTCCAATTTCAGACTTAATTCTTTTCAAATTTACTCTAATTAAAAGATAATTACACAAATTACTCATTGAATAATTAATGTTTAACTATCTAATTAATTAGGTATATGCAACCTCACCATAAAATTTAGACCTAACCAATCAAATTATGACACGTCATTAATCTCAAATTGATTACACTTATAACCAATTGAAATCAATTGTTCATAATCACATATAGTCGGACTAAATTTGTGATAGTGCATCTCAGCCATTAAAACTTGATTTGATGATAACTTTCAATTTGGTGGTCCGATTAGGGCTTATGACCAGTCGATTTGATCGTTACAACATCAAGATCATTTTGGTGAAATGAGTCCAAGGATCTAATGACTGGAATCAAGATGCATATTTCCAAGGCAAAATTACCCTTTTACCCTCCATGCATGGTTAAATACGGGTTGCAAAATAGGGTGTCAACAGAATGCCCCTCATTGGCAAAGCTTGAAAAGCGAATGTCAATGTATGAAAGAGACACCTAACTTTGCAATCAGTATTTAATCGTGGTGAATGTATGATGCAAGTAGATAAAAGTGTAGATGGTCATGTTATGGATCAAAATGTGGACCGAATCTCAAGGGAGATTGCCTACGTACCTGTTGGTGGGAGGATCGGGTCCAAATGTAGTTCATGCATGCAATTTTTTTTTTTTTTTTTTTGAATGAGTACAAAACATGCTTACCGGAGGTCAAGAAAAAAAATGGAGGACCAAGGATCCTAGCTCATGTTTTCAGGGGACCTAGGATCTTGGCTCATGTTTTCAGAGGACCAAGTGCTTTGGCTCATGTTTTTAGAGGACCAAAGGTTCTGGATCCTGGCTCATGTTTTTAGAGACCTAGGATTTTTGGATCTTGGCACATGTTTTCAGAGGACCAAGGGTTTTCGGGGCTTTGGCTCATGTTTGCAGAGGACCAAAGGTTCTGGATTCTGGTTCATGTTTTCAGAGACCTAGGATTTTTGGATCTTGGCTCATGTTTTCAGAGGACCAAAGGCTTTTTTGGGCTTTGGCTCATGTTTTTAGAGGACTAAAAGTTCTGGATCCTAGCTCATGTTTTCAGAGACCTAGGATTTTTGGATCTTGGTTCATGTTTTCAGAGGACCAAGGGTTTTTTGGGCTTTGGCTCATGTTTTCAGAGGACCGAAGGTTCTGGATCCTAGCTCATGTTTTCAGAGACCTAGGATTTTTGGATCTTGGCTCATATTTTCAGAGGACCAACGATTCTAGATCCTGGCTCATGTTTTCAGAGACCTAGGATTTTTGGATCTTGGCTCATGTTTTCAAAGGACCAAGGGTTTTTGGGGCTTTGGCTCATGTTTTCAGAGGACCAAAGGTTCTGGATCCTGGTTTATGTTTTCAGAGACCTAAGATTTTTAGATCTTGGCTCATGTTTTCAAAGGACCAAGGGTTTTTTTGGGCTTTGGCTCATGTTTTCAGAGGACCAAAGGTTTTGGATCCTGGCTCATGTTTTCAGAGGACCTAGGATTTTTGGATCTTGGCTCATGTTTTCAGAAGACCAAGGGTTTTTGGGGCTTTGGCTCATGTTTTCAGAGGACTAAAGGTTCTGGATCCTGGCTCATGTTTTCAGAGACCTAGGATTTTTGGATCTTTTGGCTCATGCCGATGTGTGTGGGCCTTTTACCCTAGTACCTGCAAAATAAATATTTTCAATTAGTAACAGAGTCATTCATTGAAAAGAATTCGGCATACCTGGCGAATGCCCCTAGTTTAGGACATATTTCATGCTTCGATGAATGCTAAGGGTAGACAGTTAACTTGATGTTGCACCACTGGAGAATATAGAAGAGGATCATAGCTTTCTGTTCCTAAAGAAGAATTTAATGAAGAATTTTTTTTTTTTTTTTTTTTTTTTTTGGAAAAGATTGGAAATCCTGAACTTTTTAAAGGAATTGAAAATTTTGATTAATGAATTTTTTTTTTAAAGCAACCTAAGAAGTACTAGCCCAATGCCCCTAGTCCCCAGGCTTTTTGAAAATTCCTCCTTCTTCCTTTTTTTTTTTTTTTTTTTTAGCTTGTAAGCTATTCGGCAGTCAATTTGTCGGTTTCAAACTCATTCGGCAGTCAAAGTGCCGATTTCACTGAGTTCCAGGATCTCCAATTTCACGATTTTTGCGATTTTTGCCCAAAAAAGAAACTTATTTCAGACTCAAAACACATGCTTTCCCATGTTAGGGACCAAGGTTAACTTTCACGTGGGCTTCTTTAAGGTTTTTAAATCATCACAACAACATTCATTCAAAAAGAGAGTTTATTTCTTTTGTCAAGATACAAGGAACATGGCCCACACCCTCCCTGCTTCTTATGATTTATGGTTTGATTCTCTTTCTGTCAGGAAACAAGTTCGTGAGTGGATTGATCATTGGGACAATGTCTCTAAGTTCAACTTCAATGCCTTCCATTTAGATGGACTTTTGGCCTTCAGAACAACAAAGATAGATTGGAACTTTCTCAAGGCTGCTGTTCGATTTTGGGATTCCGAAGACCACGTTTTCAGGTTTGAGATGGTTGAACTTTGTCCTACCATTGAGGAGTTTTCAGCCATACTGGGCTGTGAACCTCGTGCTGCACCTATTGTTCCTTCTTGTCATCAACGGCATAGGATGACAATTTCCAAAGTACTTGGGCTCCCTCTTGATGCTATCCCTCCCTTCATTCAAGACAATTATTGGGTGGACATGAGAAGGCTTATTGAAAGTTTTAGACATGCAGCAGTGGCAAATGTCGACCAAAGTTTTGAAAAGCTTTTTGCTTTAGCCTTTTGCTTGATTGGTGAATTCTTGTTGTGTAGTAGAAGACCTGGCTTTGCTGATGCTCGAATTTTTGATCTTCTTGATGATGTCGAAAAGAAAAAAAAATTTTAATCCCCATGGTTTTGGTAGAAACCTTTGAGGGTCTTGATGCTTTATCTAGGGGAGAGACCAACATATTTCAAGGCAGCCCCTTACTGTTGCAAGTTTGGTTGATGGATCACATGGGCATTCTATCATTGCCAACTATAGCTACTTATGGTCCTGGAGATTATGTTGGGCGAAAACTTCAATTATTTGGTTGCCAGACTGAAAAAGAGTGGACCTATTTCTTGAGTAGGAAGGATGGTCAAAACATCCGCTGGAACTGTCACTGGTGGAGATGTCCTTATCCACTTCTTAGGTCACCAAATTGAGATCATATTTTTCTTGTGGGTCTCAGAAGTGTTTCTTTTTACAGGGCTGAAAGGGTAGTGAGTCAATTTGGGCTAATGCCAATGATACCTTCAAGTGGAAACCGACCTTTCAAGCCCGTGGATGTAGCACCTTCCATCATAACGAAGGCTATTGCTGGATTAGACAATGCTCATAGAGCGGATGAGACTTTTGTGAGATTTCAGGCTTTTGAGATGCCGAAAGCTTACCATGACTGGCTCAAGGAAAAGGTTGAAGACAAAGAGGCAAGGCTAAAGGAAGCAAGAAAAACTTTTTTGAAGAATTTTAAGCAGACACACAAGAGAAGAAGGAATGACAGGGGGTAGTGACTGCGACTCTGAACTTCACAGCACTGCTAGCCTTTTTTATTTTTATTTTAGAAATTAGATAATGAAAGTGTTTACTTAGGCATATGAACTGAGTAAGAAATTCCAACTTTGTCATTTCAGCATCTTTTAATGAATAAAGTAGTGCATTTTAGCTTTCCCCATTTCCTCTTCATTATGATGAATTTTTTTATGGTGACCGAGCCATTAATAGCTGCCTACGTACCTTTTTAGAAAAGGATCAGGTCATCACGTAGTTCAATTTTATTTACCCTAATTTTTGCCTAGGCCGCCCTTTCGGGTTTTCGACCTAGCGGGCTTTCTCATACTCAAATTTTTTTTTCTCTCCTTTTGCGTAGGTTGCCCTTTCGGGTTTTCAACCTACCATTTCAATTTTTTTTTTTTTTTGTACCCTAATTTTTGCCTAGACTGCCCTTTCGGGTTTTCAGCCTAGCGGGCTTTTTTTTTTTAGGAATGGTATTTCTTTAACTGGTCCATATTGGTGGGTTCTGCAAGTAGATTCCCATCTAAATCCACAAGCCTTACTCCTCCTCTAGAAAATATTTCCTTGATTAAGAATGGTCCTAACCAATTGGGCTTGAATTTTCCTTTTTCCCTGGGATCTCTCATTGGGTTTCTGATTTCTTTTAGTACCATATCCCCTATTCTTAGTTCTCTTGGTTTGACCTTTTTATTAAAGGATCTCATGGCTCTTCTTTGATAACCTTGGGTATGATACAGTGCCCTAAGCCTTTTTGCTTCCAACACGCACAATTGGTTGTATCGGCTTTCTAACCACTCGGCTTCTGTTATTTCCCCTTCCATGACAACTCTTAGTGATTGGACTTCCAACTCTATAGGCAAGACTGCTTCCATGCCATAAACCAAAGAGTAAGGGGTTGCCCCTGTAGATGTGCGAATGGATGTACGGTATCCCCACAATGCGTAGGGTAACCTCAAATGCCAATCCCTGTAATTTTGGGCACTTTTCTTCAATATCTTCCCTATGGTCTTGTTGGCTGCTTCAACTGCCCCATTTGTCTGAGGTCTGTAGGGTGAAGACTTATGATACTTGATGTTATATTCCCGAAACAACTTAGCCACTACATCTCGAAAATGTGATCCATTGTCAGAAATAACCTCAAATGGTACCCCATACCGGCAAATGATGTTGGTTCGAATAAATTGTGAAACCTTCTTGGAGTTTAATACTTTATAAGATGCAGCTTCTACCCATTTGGTGAAGTAGTCTACAGCGACCAAAATACACTCATGACCATTGCTTGCTCTTGGGTGAATTTTGCCAATGATATCAATGCCCCAAGTTGAAAAAGGCCAAGGATATGCAAGGCAATGTAAAGAGACCGGTGGCATATGCTTGAGATCTCCATGTATCTGGCATTTCCTTACGTGGGCTGCACAATCGGCTTCCATGGTAGTCCAATAATACCCAAGTCGAAGGATCTTTCTAGATAACATGTGAGCATTCATGTGTGGCCCATAACTCGATTCATGTACTTTTTCAATAATGCGTTGGGCTTCCTTCTTGGTTACGCACAATAAATGGATCCCTTCATAAGACCTCTTGTATAATTTTTCACCGCAAAAAATGTAGCTCATTGCCATTCGACGAATAGTCACCCTTTCATTCTTATCTGTGGTATCAGGGAAAGTTCCATGTTTAAGGAATTGGAGGATATCAAAATACCACTCCTCATCCTTTTCAATTTCACTTTCCAATGAACAACAATAAGCTGGCGCATCCCTTTGCTCAATGATCAAGGGTTGAACAGAGGTGTCATCAGGTATGTCAATCATAGAGGCTAATGTGGCTAGTGCATCAGCAAACTGGTTTTGAGTTCGAGGGATGTAGTGATACTCAATCTTTTTGAATTTCTTGGTTAGGTCTTGAAAGTGCTCAAAGTATGGCAGCAACTTCTCTTCTTTAATCTTCCACTTGCTTTGTATTTGCTGGATTATCAAAGCTGAATCCCCATAGACATCAAGTTCTTCTATACCCATGCTAATGGCTGTCTCTAATCCTAAAAGGCAAGCTTCATACTCAGCAACATTATTGGTCGTTGAAAAGTTGAGCTTAACTGATACTGGCACATGAGCTTCTTTTGGTGAAACAAGAAGTACTCCTACACCACTCCCATTGCGATTAGTAGCCCCGTCAAAATACAATCTCCACCTAGTTGTTTCCAACATCAAAATGTCCCCATCTGGAAACTCATCTTGAACTTCCTCTGCTTGTGTAGGTGGGCAATTAGCCAAGTGATCAGCTATAGCCCGACCCTTAATTGACTTCTGAGTCACATACTTTATGTCAAACTCGGATAGTAAAAGAACCCATTTGGCGGTTTTCCCATCTTGAACTGGTTTTTCCATCAAGTACTTAAGTGGATCCATGCGGGCTATTAAGAAAACTTGGAAAGACAACATGTAATGCCTGAGCTTTCGGACAGCCCAGACCAAGGCAACACAAGTTTTTCTAACACTGAGTACTTCTCCTCATATCCGGTCATCTTCTTGTTGAGGTAGTAGATGGCGTTTTCCTTGTGTGATTCTTCCAAATACTGGGCAAGCAAAGCTCCCATTGCAGTATCTCTGGTGCTTAGATAAAGCAACAATGGCTTTTCTTGCATGGGTGGTACCAATATTGGGGGTTTCAGCAGGGATTCTTTAATCTTGTCGAAGGCCACTTGACATTGTTCATCCCATTTTATAGGCACATCTTTCTTAAGCAATCTAAATATGGGTTCACAAATCATGGTCAATTGGGCAATGAATCGGCTGATATACTGAATCCTTCCTAAAAATCCTCGGATCTTTTTCTCAGTTTTGGGTGGTTTCATTTCTGTGATAGCTTTGATCTTGTCCAGATCAACTTCAATTCCCCTTTGACTTACTATAAATCCCAACAATTTACCAGAGGTTACTCCAAAGGTACACTTCTTCAGGTTCAATCTCAACTTATAATGCTTGATGCGCTCAAAGAATTTCCTTAGGGTAGGTGTGTGTCCTTTTTGGTCTTTTGCTTTAACAATCATGCCATCAACATATACCTCCCCCCCTTGTGAATCATGTCATGCAACAAGGTTGTGGCGGCATATTGATAGGTGGCACCTACATTCTTAAGACCAAAAGGCATGACCTTGTAGCAATAAGTCCCCCAGGGTGTGATAAATGAGGTCTTCTCCATATCTTCCAGTGCCATTTTGATTTGATTATACCCTGAAAAACTATCCATGAAGGACAACAGTGCATGACCAGCTGTATTGCCAACCAACACGTCTATGTGAGGCAATGGAAAATCATTCTTAGGGCTAGCCTTATTAAGGTCTCGAAAATCTACACACATTCTAACCTTTCCATCTTTTTTGGGTACTGGGACAACATTTGCTAACCACTCAGGGTAGTTTACAACTTTCAAGAACCCTGCATTGTATTGCTTTTCTACTTCTTCCTTAATCTTAAGTGTCCACTCGGGCTTCATCCTTCTCAACTTTTGCTTCACTGGTTTCATGGTTGGGTCAGTAGGAATATGGTGTTGCACAATGTCCATATCTATTCCTGGCATATCTTCATAAGACCATGCAAAAACTTCTTGGAATTCTTTGAGGAGTGAAATTAATTCATCTTTTTCTTTAGGAGTTAGGGTATTACCAATTTGCACTGCTTTAGGTTCATCATCAGATCCTAAGTTAACTAGTTGGATTTCTTCTTTTAGTTCATTGCTTTTATCAACCATTTCATTATCAATTTTAGCAATAAAAACATTCAAAGCAAGCAAGTAAGCAGAATCAGAGATCATCTTATTAGAATTGAAAAAGGTGGTAACAGAATTGGCAAACTTATCAGAAATTGAAACTGACTCAATAGGAGTAGTAACAGACTCAATTGGGACAGACATAGTTTTATTGACAGACACTGAGGACTTGGTTGTGACTTGGTGACCTCCAGAAGGATAGTACTCTTCCCAGCCCCAGTTCGTCAAGACAGATGTTGCCTCAGTGATTGGTGGAACTCCCTTGTTGGTCTTCTCCTTTTGCAGCATGTAGATACCATCATCAGCCTTAGAATCTTCACTAGATATCTCAATAATGGACATATTGCTCTCAGAATCATCACTGGATATATCAATATAGTTCTGATCATCACCTTGCTTGCCCACGTTTCCTACCTCACGGGGGAGGCTCTCCACATAAGTTCTAAGATTCTCGAGAAGTCCTCTTGGCACCTCATTAGGGTCAGTGAAACTAGCAACCCAATCATCCCATAAGTCAAAATTTCTTCTTGCTAAAGGGGGAGGAAGTTGAACAACTGGCTCTTCTTCTTCTTGGCCTTCCAATGATCTAACATCTTCTTCCATGACAACACCCCAACTTTCATCAGAGGCATATCCTTCAGATAGTTCATCCAAAGACTCCTCAATGGTCCAATTTTCCAAGTTAAAAGTGATTGGAAAGATGGATGGCAACTTATCTTCTTCGTCCTTCCTCACGTTAAGTACATGTTCTCCCAACAAAGCTTTCATGGCTTGAGGATCCATATGGTAGATCCAATCTTCTCTCTTGTCTTGCAACACATTCACTTCCTCTCCATCTTCAATCTTACAATCAGTAAAGATCTCAAATCCAGGCATCTTCTTCATCGTCTTAAGATCATACCAAGGCTCAAGAAATCCATAGTACAAGTGGGTGCATCCTTCTTTGACAAATTTTCCATTGAGGGTAGGGGTATAAGGTTTCATAGATATGGGATCAAAAGACAAACCTTGGGCTTTGGCTTTAGCTCTGGCAATCTTCTTTGAATCATTCTCAAGGAGTTCATCATTAGTGGGCTTGTACCCTAATGCAAATGGGGGAATGGAAGTAGAGAAATGTGGGAATACATGGACACCTTTATTGCGTCTCCCTAGGCCCATCCCAGGGAAGTACTTCATTTTTCTCATCATGGCTATCACTTGGACATTGCTATAGAGGTCAAAATCCATAGGGAAACATTCCCTAGTTTCTTCTTTGATCCAGGAGATGGCAGGGACTTCCTCTAGTTCAAATCTCGACAAGAAAAGGTCACTTTTTTCTTCCTGAATGCCATGGATAGGTCCAGTGTTGTCTTAACTATCCCCAAATATAGTGATAACAGAATCTTTGTGAGGGAAGCGAACCTTTTGATAGAGTGAGGAAGGTACAGCTCTAGTGGAATGGATCCAAGGGCGGCCCAGTAACAAATTGAAGCATGCAGAGATGTCCATAACTTGGAACTCTACCTTTTGAGTTGTAGGCCCAATTTTTAGATCCAAAGTTACATTTCCTAACACTTCTCTCCTTGTGTTGTCATAAGCCCTAACATATTGGCAAGAGGGTGCAAAGTCTTCAATACTAAGGCCCAAACAACTTGCAGTTCGTAGTGGACACACATTTAGTGCACTTCCATCATCAATAAGCACCATAGGAACTCTCTTGCCATTCGTGTCCACGGTGATGTGAAGGGGATCATTGTGATTTCGCCCTTTACTAGACAAATCTTTATCAGAATAAGAAATGGATGGCTCCTTCCTTATTGCTCCAATCATAGTGTTGAGGGCTTGAGGGGTTAAGTTGGTGGGGACTTGGATTTGATTGAGAAGGTTGATCAAAGTTTGGCGGTGATGGTATGAGGCCACAAGTAAGCCCCAAAGGGATATGTTGGCTTGGGTTTTTTGGAGTTGTTTCAAGACAATGTCATCTTCAGGTTGAAGTTGAGTATTTTTCAATTGTTGGTTTAAAGCTTCAAGGGGGTTATCTGCTTCAAGGTGGGATGGTTTAAAGTGTTTCCCTCCCAGGGTAATATGGGTTATCTCATTTTGGTGGTCCAAGGATAATGGTGTAGGAGTTGGTTCTTTTGTGGGTTCATTGGTGGGCTCTTCTTCCCAAATGTCAAGCTTGGGCTCCATGGAAGGTGACACATTTTCCATAATTTCCTCCCAAGTTATCATAGCACATATAGGGACATTGCTAATCAAGGTAGACAAGTCCCCCATTTCTTCTTCTTCAAAAAGGCAATTGATTCTTGGGCCTTGGTTCATAACATGGTTGGGTAGTGGATTGTTAATGACATTGGGTCTAGGTGGAGGGGCTATGATCTTTTGGTCAATTAAATTTTGGATAGCATGCCTTAGGGAAAAACAATCATCAGTGTGGTGGCCAGGAGTTTGGTGATAGGAACATCTCTTGTTGACATCGAGTCCTCGTGGTAAGGGATTGGACATAGGTTTTGGGTCTAGTGGGCGAAGAAGGCCCTATGCTTGGAGCTTCTCAAAGACCTTGCTCAAGGGCATGTGCAACTCATGAAATTGTCTTTGGGGTTGGGCCTTTGGAATTGGAGTAGGTGCAATCAATTGGTATGGTGCGGGTTGATTGATGGTGGAGACTTCTGGGATCTTTGAGCTTGATGAGCCAAATGTTTTCTTGGGCCTCATTATTTCTTCCCCTTTGATTGTACCATTGTTCATAGCATCCTCTATTTGAGTTCCCGCGGCAACTAATGCTTTGAAACTGGGGAAATATTGAGCGAATAAGTATTTGTGATACGTCGGGAGCAAATTCTTCACTACCATTCCCAACTGTTCTTCCTCATTAGGCCTATTTGTCATCTGAGCCGCCTTCACCCTCCATCTAGTAATGAAGGTCGAAAAAGACTCCTTGGGCTCTTGCTTAGTAGTTTCCAAATCTCGCCTAGTAATGTCCACTTCAGTATTGTATTTGTATTGCCTATAGAACTGATTGCTAATGTCTTCCCAAGTACGAGATTTTGAGTCTTCAAGGCTTAGGAACCATCAAAGTACAGCCCCAGTAAGTGTGTTTTGAAACATTTGGGCCAAAAGTTCTTCAGTAGCTCCCAAGGGTTGGAGGGCCCTTGTGTACATCTTTAAATGAGCTTTTGGGCAACCCGTTCCATCAAACTTATCCAATGTTGGCATCTTAAACTTAGGAGGAACCCTTGCATTTGGAAAGATGGATAGAGAGTGCAAGTCCATAGCATCTTCCCTCCTAGACTTCTTAATTAATTGCTCCATTTGGTCTATCCTTTCCATCATCTTCTTCTCACCTATAGTCAATGATGGGTTTTGAGCTTCACTTTCATTGGTCTAGGGAATTGAGGTATTGGCATCTTTCCCTTGGAGTTTTTGACATAAAGTATTGAAATCCTCACGAAGTTGGACTTGACTTGCCACCAATGTGTTAAGCAATTCACGGAAGTTGGTCATGGGTTCATTGGAAGTGTTTTCATCAGCCATGGCTAGAGAAAATGGGCTTAGGGTAATTGGGGTATTTGTGGATGATTGAGTGCTTGGGCTTGTGTTTATGCTTAGGCTTGGGCTTGAGCTTGTGTTTCCTTGTCCCAATTGGCTTGAGCTTTGGTATGATCTTAGACTGTCAAGGCTTGGACTTCTCTCCGGACTCCCTTCAAAGATCGTGGGCCCAGATCTTCTTCTCAATCTCCCTTTGCTGTTTCTTGACCAAGTCTTCTCCTTCATGGGTTTTAGACTTTGAACTTAGAGACACTTCCCTCCACTTTTATTCATTCTTTTTTAGCTCAATTTCTCCATACAAGGTTCACACGACATGATGGGCCCAAGCATTGGACTTGGGCTTCTCATGGTTCAAACAACGGCCAAACACATGCATAATGCAATGCAATTTACATGGACCGACCTAAAGGTAGGTTCTATGGGTCATTACATCATGGGTAGAAGGTAGGTCAAAGGTCCCCACAAGCTAGGACGTCGTACCTCCCAACTTGTGACGCCAAGAGCGCCGCGTTGGTCCGAACGGTACAGTTTGTCCCTATGAACTACCATGGCATAACCATGATGATCCTTGTCGCGGTGGGTGGTAGGTTCATCGCTGGGTATGTGAGTCTCAAGAAGACCACAATCCATGGCTAATACTACCGGGCTTTCTGGCTAGCACACAAATAAAATAAATTTCATTCAAGCAAATGATGCATGACATGCAATATAATGACATATTAGACATATTATATACAAAAAGTAATAAACAAACAATGACATGGTTGGCCACCATAACCTAATTGAAGCCTAGCCCTCAATATCCCTAGTGGAGTCGCCACTATGAGAGACTGTGCCCCCGGCCCCCTTTCTTAGGAATGTTTGGGCCAAACCCACGTGAATGGGTGGAGTCGTGTTATTGCCTCTCAAAATGGAGATTCAACTAGTTATATTTTTCCCTTTAGATTAAGGGTTTTACAATGGAGCCGCCACTTATTTAATTGTTGGAATAAATAAGAAAACCATAATTGAAAAATTCATCATTTTATTAATTTGAAATTGAATTTACATTGAACATAGGAAATTACATGGCTTTGGTCCTAGATACAATCTAAGATAAAGTACATGGCTTTATTTCCTAGTTACAATCTACAAATTGAAAATTACAAGGATAAACATTTGATCTACTAACCCTTGATCTAAGTTCGGAGGCTATGTTACAAGGTGGGAAGGTGTTAGGCACCCACCTTACCCGGTGAAACCGGTCTTCTAGACTATGGTGGCCAACAATCATGTCACATCATCCAATATGTTATTAATCAATTTGCATGTAGAATTTGAAGTGTGTCCATGTGATAAACCCTAATTCAATTTATTGAGCATTACATTTGGATTGAAAAATAAATTCTAGTGAATGTGTGCGGATTGTGATAACATAGATTCAAGGATTTGAAAGAATTATTAAACAAACATGTTTTTCATATTTTTGATGTGGATTTAAGATTAAAATTAGTGATATGCATAAACATGTGATGAACAACCAAGAACATGTGAAGAACATATAAGAACAATTAAGAACATTCAAACATATTCGAGAGAATTTAAATAGTTACTATCATGCTTTAATCTTAAACTCTCATCATGGCAATACAAAAAGCAAGTTAGGGAAATGGATTATACCTTCATGCAAGATCCATACGGTGGAGGAGGAGATTCTTGGTAGAGGTCCTAAGGGTGGAGGAAAGAAGAAGAACTAGGAGAGGGAGAGTGAGTCTCACTCAATACCTTGAGTCTCAGGAAGACCAAGATATGACAAGACTACTCTACTTCACTAGAACTCAAGAGAGGAGAAGAGAGGGGGTTTTTCGTGTGTTTTAGAATGAAGGAGAGGGAGAGTTTATATAGTAGTAGTGGAGGGAATATGAATGGAAGGCCATTAATGAGGGTTGACAAGGATTATGAACTTAGACCTCATTTTAGCCTTGGAAAAAATCTGGTGCATTAAATGGAGAGATTGGTGGAAGTGGAGAGCAAGCCAAAATTCGGTTTTCCAGTAGCTGCTGTAACAGCTTGTAGAGCCAACTTCAAAAAATCATATCTGACTCAATTCTGATCAGAATTGTCTCGTTCTTGTGCTCAAATTGAAGCCCCGGATGTCTAGTTTCTGATAAAATTAACCTCATTCACAGATTCAAAATATTCTGAGAGATATCGATGAAAAGGTGAGTAAAAGTCATTTGTTAAAAAATGGTTTCAGCACAATTAACATTAATAGGTCTCAAAGATAATTGCACAAATTACTCATTGAATAATTAATGTTTAACTATCTAATTAATTAGGTATATGCAACCTCACCATAAAATGTAGTCCTAACCAATCAAATTATGACACATCATTAATTTCGAATTGATTACACTTATAACCAATTGAAATCAATTGTTCATAATCACATATAGTCGGACTAAATTTGTGATAGTGCATCTCAGCCATTAAAACTTGATTTGATGATAACTTTCAATCTGGTGGTCCGATTAGGGCTTATGACTAGTCGATTTGATCGTTACAACATCAAGATCATTTTGGTGAAATGAGTCCAAGGATCTAATGGCTAGAATTAAGAGGCATATTTCCAAGAAAAAATTACCCTTTTACCCTCCATGAATGGTTAAATATGGGTTGCAAAATGGGGTGTCAACAGTCAAATAAATGTCATAGCAGGAATGACAGAGTGATATGGCAGAAAATGGTAGCAGTCAAGGAGTAGACTGAAAGAAGGCAAAGCCCAAACATCAAACAAAGCCCAGCTCTTGAGAGGAGCGGGAAATCATAAAGCAGCCCACATAAGAGGTCAAGGATGGATGGCAAACTGTGCAGGCAAGCCTCCAAACTGCAGCGAATGCATGAGAAGCAAACAAATTTTGGACATACATGAAAGGGAGGCACGTGCAAGGCCCAAACATCACCAACCTATACCCAGCCAATACGGGACATGGTGAGGTCATAGGTTAGAGGTAAGAGGGCATGGTTTGGCAGTGGAGAGAGGGGAAAAACCTATGCTGGGATGGCATACCACCCAAAAGAAGCAAGGTTGAGTTGGAACCACTAGGTGCATGCCATAAGGGATAGGGAGAGAGAGCACCCACACCGTGGCAGGAAAGGGTGCCACGGCAGACTAACAAACAAAAGAGTTTTCCTTGTCTGGAAATAGGGAGTGGCACAACAGACAGACTAATGGCAGTCGGCAAGTACACCCAGACCAGGCAAAGGTGGTTAAGGGCTAAAACAGTAAAATCCGGCCACAACAGGCACTATAAAGGGAGGCCCTTGCCGTGCGCAAAACACAAAAACACAGAATCACGGTAACAAGAACTTCTAAAGGAAAACCAGGACATAGAAAAACGAGTGGGGAGGAAAGAAAGAAAAGATAAGAGGAAAGTTAAAAAATGAAGAAAGAAATAATTAGAGAGTTAGATCGGCAATCATGCACCAATAGGTTGATTCCCTCTGTCCCTCTCAAAATCCTACTCTCTGCCGAAAGTGAAAAGGTTCCTTTGGGCACCAACCATTCAGGACCGTTTCCCTCAAAGTGATTAATTTCCACGGTAGGATTTCCCTGGGAGATTAATTGTGCTAAGAAGAAGCGTTCTTCCCTCTCTGGTTTTGGCCCTGCGGACCAGATTTAATATGATTTCTTTCTTCTTTTGATTAACCCATATACTACTCATTTGTTTTCCTTGCTTTATGAAAGTAATTGTTGTTAAATTGTGATTATTTTTCTTGATTTGGGATTATCTATTCACTTTGATTAAGGAGTCAAAGTACTCTCTTTTGTCTTATTATTATCATATCTGCCTGCCACGACTCATCTAAAACAGTTCTGTCTGCCGTAAGTATGCTCTTGGCAAACGAGGCATAGTTTGCGCATAAGCCGGACCAAATTGAGTTGCAGTTGGATTGGTCTCAACTCCCTTACTCAGAATACTTGGGCTTAGTACCGCAGGAGGCAGCCCAGCCCAGTACAACAAAAAGGCCCACTACACCAAGCAAGTGTGGTGGCTAAAGAACAATGAGGATACCCTATTTCACAGGGTTTTTAAGGCTAAATTTTTTTCGACTTGCTCAATTATGGAGGCTAATAGTTCAAGCAAAGGTTCTTTCGCATGGAATAGCATAATTCAAGCCACACGGGCAGTTAAGTTGGGTTCGGTTTGGCATGTTGAGGATGGGAAGTCCATCAAGATAAGAGGTGACAAATGGTTGCCAGGCCCCCATGGCTGCTATATTGCCTCGCCGGCCTCAATACTCAGTTCGGATTCAATGGTTTGTGCCTTGATTGATGATGACTCCCACACATGGAACTTGGACCTGATTCAGTGTGAATTCCTAGCTCATGAAGCCAAGATCATTACAGGTATTCCCTTGAGCATTCATAATTCCCCGGACATGCAGGTTTGGTTTCCCTCCAGCCAAGGTGTTTACACCACTCGTAGTGCTTATAGATTATTATCTTCATCAAAAAGATTGTCTCTCCCTAACTGTTCTAACCCTAGCAGACGTAAGCATATGTGGAATGGCATTTGGTCTTTACAGGTTCCTCACAAAATCAAACACCTGTTGTGGAAGGTAGCAAACGATGTAATTCCTATGTTATACAACCTATGGAGAAGGAGGGTGGTCCAAGCAGTGATTTCCCCGGGCTGTTTCTTTGGCTGTGAAGACACTATTCATGCCCTATGTAGCTGCCCTGTTCTTAGGTCTATTTGGGAAGCTGATGAGTTAACAAAAAAATTTCTCAAGTATAAGTTTTCCTCCTTTGCAGACCTACTGGATATGTTTTTCATTTTTAAAGGAAATACGAATATGAATCTCCTAGCTGTGCTGTTTTGGTCGATTTGGGAAAAAAGAAACTCTGACCAAGTGGGGGGCTGTTGGTCTAGCTTACAGGACATTCAATCCAGGGCTTTGCACTTTCTCCGCAACTTTGCAACTGCCCAAACTCCCACACGTCAACAGCAACTCCCTATTCCAGCCCAAAGGGTCAGGTGGATCCCTCCAATCTCCCCACGATACAAAGTGAATTATGATGGGGCTATCTTCAAAGAATTAGGAGCTTTTGGTCTAGGTGTGATTATTCGAGACTCTGTTGGCAGCGTGATTGGTGCCCTCGCTGAACGAATCCCTCTTCCTCCCTCAGTAGCTACGGTGGAAGCTCTGGCATGTAGGTGAGCTGTCCAATTTGCCATGGAACTAAGTGTCTTCGATGCTACCATCGAGGGCGATGCCGAGATCGTATCTAAAGCGCTGTGTGAGGGAGGTTCTAAGCACCTTGAGTATGGTTTGGTCATTAATGATTCCCTTAGGCTTGCTAGTGGCTTTTGTTTCTATAACTTCGCACATGTAAAACGACTTGGAAATTCAGTCGCCCATTTCCTTGCTAGAAAGTCCAAATCTGGTAACGAGCTTCAGGTGTGAATGGAATCCGTACCTGACGATATAGCTCCTATTGTAGTTCATGATGCTTTGTAATCTTCTTTTATTTTAATCTTGCAAACTTTCGGGTCTGTTTTCTCAAAAAAAAAAAAATTAAATAAATAAATAAAGGAAAGGAAAATGCCTTACAGCTAGTTAAAGGCAAGTCTTTTGTCTTTTCTTGTCCTCATTTATTTATTCGTTATTATTAGACTAAGACATCAATCAATTTTTAATGTAGGCAGATATTGAACTCCAGACTTCTTATTCAACTATCAGAGATTTTACTAATTGAGTTAACTGAAATCCACGTTAACAATTGCATTTAAGTAGTCATCTTTTAACGGTTCAAAAGTAAACACTAGAGTCTTTCTTTCTTCCTTTGCAGGTACAAACAATACAGGAATGCTAACCCAAGAATATAGTGGTTTAAGTAACACCAACCATTCTAACATACTAACATCTAAGTTAGTAAGTTTATAACTGAAATTTTTGTATATTAAACCAACTGATAGCACAACTACAAAAGAAAGAATCAAATTTTCAATTATTGCACTTCCTTGAAAAGGCGCAACGACCGTGTTTGGGATCCACCACTACGCCCAATTATTCATTCATCCCATTGAAATCAATTCAATGGTTCACATTTGATTCATAAATATAGTGGTAAAGGACCTTAATCCTGCACACCTAAAAAGCAAAAGATGAATTTTTAAAAAAAAATATAAGTGATAGATTTAATTATAATATCTTCTTCTTTATGCTATTTAAAACGTATAAAGAATAAATTGTTTGTAAAGAGTACTAAAAACAAATTCTAACCACACGTTATATTATTTACAAAATATCTAGTCTTATATAATAATTGAATATAAAATGCATTATGTTTTCTTGAAGAAAAAAAAATTACAAAATTTAAAACACTTTTAATAATAAATATTGATAATTTAATTTAGAAAATTGCTTCATTTATTATTTTCATTTTTCACTCAAAAAAAAAAAAGCGCCGAATTTTTCTGAGCATAGCACAGGTTTGCAACTAATATTAAAATAAATATATTGTCTTGGATTGTCACTAATAAGACACATATCAACTCATTTAGAAAATATAACCCAAAATGATTAACATATTTTTGTATTTTGTAAACAAATAAATTATAATTATTATTAGAATATAAATTCTACTTAAATTTTATTTCATATAACTATAGTATAAAATCTAAAAGTTCTTATTACAAGAGTTTCCACTAGAATTTATAAATACAAATTTAAAATAGATAAAATGAAATGAGACTTTTTTCTTTATTTTTGGTGAAAGGGAAAGGGGTCATAGAGTTTCAAATTTCAATGAAAAATTCAACACCATAACTAATTATTCAATTCTATATTTAAATTATAATTTATATCGGAAAGAAATGAATTTTATTTATATAAGTTAAATGAGTTAATTTAGTCGTGTTGAAACAAGTCAATCCTTCCTAATAGAGATAATGAATCAGATCATTTGAGGTTATTCATATTATGTTGGAGAATGAAAATTAGCTATAAAAATTCACATTATCTTTCGAGAACATGTGGTTGGTGTTATCCAATTGATAAGATTATCTAAAACTCAACAACTCATTTCCTTTTTCACTGAAAAATTATCTATTTTGATTGATTTTTTATGAATAAATAGCCATATCCGATTCCTTTTGTTTATCACTTAAAATACAATAGAAAAAAATCATTTAGTCCTATAATTCTTCAATCTTCTTCTTTTTTATGAACAAACTTATCAAACAACCTCACACACGATTTCTTAATTTTTACTTTTGGGAAGTAATAAACTTCATAGTTCCTTCCACAGAAAAACACTTCATTCCACTCAGATATTCTTGGAATTAAACTTCCTTCCAACTAGTCAAATTTGTCATTTTCTTATCTTATCTTCCTTTTCAGAAACAAGTAAGCAACTTCCACTATATTTATTTATTAATTTTTAGGAAGTAAAGTTCATTCCACTAGCTCAAAAACTTGACCCCGCATAGAATTTTCTTCGCATAAAGTTACAAACATATTACTGGAAAAGATGCCCCAATTATTGTAACCCCAATGGAAATAATGGTTTGAGTACCAAGTACCAACCATTCTACATTATGATCCTTTCAACCCAAAAAAAAAAAAAAAAAAAACCTTGTTGATCTTGATCTTTATACTGCTCCTTTCTATTATCAGAAATTACAGAAAAAAGAGACACCGCTCCAATGCTAACTCAAGGACCAACCATTCTAAGATCAAAGCTGGATGAGATTTTTTCCATTATTGCTTCTTTAGTTTATTTGTTAAGTACTGATGATGCCGAAAATATCACCAGTGAGTCACACGGTTCTCGCACACTCGAAACAGCACCTGCACAACACAAAAGCTGAAGACCTTAAGAGAAGTACCGGTGTGGTACCGGTCAAATACCCTCCGACGATCAAGTTAGAGAATTCTCTTGTTCACAACTCTAGAGTACCAGAGCTATGGTGAATTATGCGCAGGGCCGGCTCTATAGGTGATTCAATTGATGCAATCGGCTAAGGCCCCCAAATAAAAAAAGGCCCCACTTGTAAAAAAAAAAAATTATATATATATATATATATATAATTTATTTATATATTTTAATTAAAAAAAATTTTAAGCACTTTTATTGGTCAATAAAATGCATTAAAAAGGCCCCATTATATCTTAAAATGCAAAAGATTAAAATAGAAAAAATAAAAATAGTCAAACTTTAGCTAACCAAATTAAATTTTAGGAGACAAATTTATTAATTCATTCTTGAAATATGCTAAAATCAAAATTAATAGCAGACAAATTCATTAATAATACAACGTAATTGTCTTGAAATATGCTAAAATAGAGATTATAAATTTCAAAAACAAGAGAAAAACCTCTCATCTCTCTATCTCTCTGCCTCTCCATCTATATTCTTACGGCCTCACCTTTCTTTTCTTCACATTCATCTTAATTCTTGATCTTTTTCCATAAACTCAGTTAATCAGTCTGGCTTAAAACTTTTCTTTGTTGATTCAGCGTACCAGTCGGCAAGAGGTATTCTTCTTCACTCTTCAGTTCTTCCCCTCTTTATTTTTGTCTTTCCGAAAATGAAGACTCAAAGTCTTCTATTTATTTAACTTAAATTATATATATATATATATATATATTTAGTTTGTTTCACATTTCACTGGGACACGTTTTCACTTTTTTGCTATGATAACTATTAACTTTTCTGCCTAGCCTCTATTTGGACCCTTCTCTGCCATGACAAATTGACAATTGATAGAATGATTGGACACATTTTTTCTTTAAAGCTTAGCCATAGGATGTGGAGTACAGGCTGGCCGGTTACTCACCCTTTTTTTTTTTTTTTAAATCTAACACAGTAACACTTTATATATTATTATAAATTATTGTACCAATTAATAATTTGATGTGTATCATATCAATTCATTTGTATTATAGTGACATTAATTTATTAAACCATGTATTAAATTAATTTTTATTTGTGCAGGTTTAAGTTTTAAAGTGGTCACGGCTTTAGAAAAATTGAAATAATCAGGTTCTATTGTTCTATACTTTAAATTTTACTTTTAGTTAAATTATCATTTTTAATTATAAAATTGTGTTTTATTTATCTATAAATATTTTCTTATTATAAATGTCTACTAGAAAATATTTATCCAGATATGAAAAACTTCTAAAAAAGAGAAAAATTGAACAACAAATTGAATCTCAAAAAGGATCTATGGATAAATTTGTTACTAGTGTTAAAAAAAAATACAATAGAAAGTTTGGGTGAAAATATTACAAATGAACAAGAAACTTGTCAAAAAGAGTTGGAAGATAGTGAAATTATACAACAAAAAGAGAATAATGAAAATAGTCCTAATATTGTTGAAACATCTAATGTAACAATAATTGATAATGAAAAACAAAATAATTTAGAAGAAAATGAAAAAATGACTAACCTACTTACTAATAATATCTATGATCCAAGTCAATGGGAAAATATTGATACAAAATTAAGAGATTTATTAGTAGAAAAGGGTCCAATTAGAGAATATGATCTAAATTTTCCTATAGATAAAGATCGTAGACATTTTTCTACTACATTTTAACTCTTAAACCATTGTCACAAACACGTTGGGAAAGTCGAATTGAAAGTGTAAAAGCAATAAAATTTCAAGCTTTAGAAATAAGAGATGCTTTGTTACAATTAGCAAAAACGAGTGAAGATCCTAAAACAAAAAGTGAAGCTAATTGTTTGGCAACATATGAGCTTGAAAGTTTTGAATTCTTGTTAGGAATGACTATTTGGTATGATATATTATTTGCCGTTAACTCTGTTAGTAAAAATTTACAATCAAAAGACATGCATATTGATGTTGCCATAGATCAACTAAAAGGTCTCATATCTTTTTAAAAAAAATATAGAGAAGATGGATTTACATCTGCTATTATTTCATCTAAAGAGATTGCAATCAAAATGGAAATAGAGCTTATATTTCATGAAAAACGTATAATTCGTAGAAAGAAACAATTTGATGAGAATGCCAATGATGAGATAACATAATCTGCTGAAGAATCTTTTAGAATTAATTATTTTTTATATATAGTAGATCAAGTTATTTCATCAATTGAAAGTAGGTTTGAACAATTTCAAATATATGAGGATATTTTTGGTTTTTTATTTAATTTTGAAAAACTAAAAGCACTAGATGATAATAGTTTGAAAAAAATATTGTCTTAATCTTGAAAGTTTTCTCAAACATGATGTTTATTATGATATTGATGGCTTAGATTTATTTTCAGAACTAAAAATTTTAAAAGAAGTTGTGCAAATAAATGAAAATACTCCAGTTAATGTACTTAATTATTTAAAAAGACTAGATTCTTTTCCAAATGCATATATTGCTTATAAAATATTACTAACAATACCTGTTTCGGTTGCATCTGCAGAAAGAAGTTTTTCAAAATTAAAATTAATAAAATCTTATTTAAGATCTACTATGTCATAAGAAAGATTAAGTGGATTAGCTATATTATCAATTGAAAAAGAAATGTTAGAGGAACTTAAATACAAAAACTTAATTAGTAATTTTGCATCTCAAAAAGCAAGAAAAATAGATTTTAAATAAAAAAAATTCAATATATATATTATTTGATTAATATTTAATTATAAAATGGCCCCATTTAAAATTTTCGCCTAAGGCCCCAAAAGTTGTTGAGCCGGCCCTGATTATGCGTCCCTTGGTTTGTAAGGGTATTGGGGTTTTTATAGTAGTAGAGGGTTGACCTCTCTTCCTTGAGCTAGAAGTCTTTTCCTTATAAGAATCCTCATGAGCGCATATTGCGGAATCCTTTCCTTGTAGGAGACTAACACTAAGCGTGGGATACAAGATATTTCCTTATATACTCATGCGTGGTAATCAAGTCAAGAATACTTTGAAGCCATCAGCTTTAGGGTCGTCAGCTTTGCTTACTCCCTTGTTAAGGTCGTCAACTTCGCCTACGACCTCGTCAGGGTCATCAGCTTCGCCTACTGCCTCGTCAGGGTCGTCAGCTTTGCCTACGAGCTTGTTAGGGTCGTCAGCTTTGCCTATGACCTCGTTAGGGTCATCAGCTTCGCCTGCACCCTTCAGCTTTATTAGCGTCGACTACCCATCTTCATTGCCTAAGGTCAACTCGTTGGCTATGCGGTGAGTTTCGTGGACTCCTTAACATTGTCACTTACTAATGTATCCCGACGGAGGTTTACTTACCCTCTTCAGCTTGTTCTTATTAGCTTCCTCTTATGCTTACTGTCTTCAGCTTACTGCCTTCAACTTACCCTTCAGCTTACTGCCTTCAGCTTACCCTTCAGCTTACTGTCTTCAGCTTACTACCTTCAGCTTAGAGACTGACGACTTCATCTTGCGTGATGTTGACAGGTTTTTGGAGATCAACAACTTTTATTTTTCTAATTAAAAATTCCCCTTATCAAGTACAGTTTTTTAAAATGTATAACTCTAATTTTGTACAATAAACCGACGAAAATAAACTCAATTAACTAGGTAAGTTTTCCTATCTCACTCACTTTTCAGAAGTTGGTAGGAACCACACAGACTGATAGGCAGCTAGCACAGCTGCACAAAGAGCCATATATATATATATATATATATATATATATATATATATATGTCAAATTCGGTCTCTCTTTTGTGTCTATTGATTTGTTTTTAAAAACAAATAAAAATAATTTTCTTCTTCTTTTTTAAAATAAGACACACACACATATGTGTGTGTCAAATTCGGTCTCTCTTGTGTCTATCGATTTGTTTTTAAAAACAAATAAAAATAATTTTCTTCTTATTTTTTAAAATAAGACAAATATAAAACTTTAAAAAAGTGTGAGCTACCATGTTATACAATTTATTTTATATTTTTTGTTTTACAAAAAACTAATGTGGTGGATGGTTAATATAATTAGTAAAATTGTTATATTAGTAGTTGGCTCATATGAGAATCGACAATTTATAATGATGTTGTAAGATAATTTGTGCATGTAGCATTATTCATTATATATCTGTCACTTTGCAAACCATTCTCCCCTGGTTTTCTACCTAAATTGCAATTGTAAGTGTTCATGAACATACAATATAGCATGTGTATTATATCGTAAAACCGTACGTATCATACGATACATAGACAAATGCTTTAAAATGAGAATTTTTTGTTAAAATTCGTACTTTTATTTGAATCTAACAAGTTGTTAAACTTGTTTTTAACACAAATTATTAGGTTACTTAATTTAGCCTAATAAAATAACATATTCATAAGTTTTTTTTCTCTCTCTTTCTCCTACAAAATTTGGACTACACAATACACACTTACACTTTACTTTAATATTTATAAATTTATTTTCTATACTATGAATAAGATATTAATCAACAATATAAATTTTTTTTTTGTCATTATTGTTATAAGTTCAAGAAATTAGAATGCCTAGGAGAATTTTTTTTTAATATATTAAAATGAAAAGAACAAGAAGAGATAGTAAATGTTAATGACGATGAAGAAAATTTTAGTGAAGAAATAAGTTTTCAAAATGATTAACATGATAAAAGCATTGACTTAGATATGATTGATTAGGCAATATGATGAATATGATGAAAATAAATTATTATTTTTGGGTCTTTGTAACATATTATCACTTTTGAATTTAAGCAATTTGAATGTGTATGTTATAAACATATGCTAGTTTGATTTATTTAGTTAGCTTGTCAAATATTATTACATAAGTAATGAATAAATTAGTCATTAGTTGAATATATTCAAAATTTATAATGAATATACATTTTAAATATGTATATCTATACTTTTTTTTTAAAAAAACTATTAAGTGTTTGTGTATCTTACGATATACGATACAAAAAAAATAAAAAATCGATTCACGATTCAATTCAAGTTTTGACAACTATAGTTGTTATGTGTAAAGAAAGATAAATAATTAAAAAATTCAATAAAAATTAAAATATATATATTTTAATGAAATGTAATGTAAAATAAATAATAAAGTGAGTATGTAAAATAGAAAAAATGATTTTTTATACAAAAATAGACCAAAAAAAAAAATTTACACAAAATACTCACATGATGCTATTTTTGGTATTTATTACACCATAATGTGGGAGTTCAAAAGAGGTTGTTTGATTCACCTGTTTCCATAACTCATAACTAAAAAATGGTGAGACCCATAGCAAAAAGATTGTTTGGCTGCACAATAACTCTGTTTCCATAACTCTATTTCCATCACTCAATTCTCTAATTTTTGACTTATGAGTTATGGAAACTGAAAACACATTTTGGCTGTTTTCAGTTTCCATAACTCATAACTCAATGGCAATATTGTAATTAAACACACATAGGGGACCCACAAACAGTACCCAGCCGCACTTTTTGACCACATTTTGACTTTTTTTTCCATTGTTCTCCTGGGTTGACTGTTCAGTTGGCTTTTTTTTTCACTGGTTCGGTCTGTTCTGGGTTTCTTTTTTTTTTTTTTTTTTTTTTTTTTTTTTTTTTTTTCACTGGGTTCGGTGAGTTGTACTGAAAAAAAAAAAAAAAAAAAAAAAAAGAAGAAACCCAGAACAGAGTTGTACTGAAAAAAAAAAAAAAAAAAAAAAAGTTGCACCGGGTGACAGGTATGGGGCCCACAAATAGTGTGAAAAATATTGAGTGATGAGAAGTGAGTGATGGTGCCAAACAAACATGGTATTTTAAAGTGATGAGTGATGAGTGATGAGTGACGAAAATTGAGTAATGAAAAAAAATGAGCCAAACAGCCCCTAGACCTTGCTTCTTTAGGCCTAAAATCCAATACCACCTATCTTCCGAGGCTATAAAATTGCTTTATCAAAAGCTGAATCATAATCAAATTCACTTAGTCAAAAGTAAACCAAATATAACCAATAATCAAAGGGGGAAATGCTTTTACACTTGGACTAAGGTAAAGTCTTTGTCTTTTCATAAACAGATTTGACAAAGCAACTTCCATTAGAGTTAATTTTTTATAGAAAGAAACTCTCTATTCTCTAACATGAAGTTTTTAATTAAAAAGATATTGTTTGATTCACTTTTGTAACAGTGGAAGGCACAATGAGCGTGCGGGATCCACCACGACGCGTAAATTCATCTTCCTGCTAATAAGCAAAATAATTACAGTGGCTGCGGACAAAGTTCAATCATAAATCAAATTCACTTTATTAAAAGTAAAGTCTTTGGTGGTTTCAGTTAGCTCAATTGATAAAGTCTCGAATGGTAGAACAAGAGATCTAGAGTTCAATTCTCACCTACACCAAAACTTGATTAGTGGACGTTATAGGTCTAAACTCTCTTAAAAAAAAAAAAAAGTAAAGTCTGTCTTTTCTTTATTTATTTATTTTTAATTGTTGCTGGTCAGCAAAATAATTTGAATCATAAATCAAATTTACTTTCTCAAATGTAAACATTAGTGTCCGTTTTTTCTTATCCCTCAATAATTTGAATCATAATCTGCTGGCTGTGCTTAATTATTGTCCTTCATGGAAAAGGCGCAATGACCGTATCTGGGATCCACCACAACGCTCAATTATTCATTGAAATCAATTCAATGGTTCACATTTGATTCACACGTAGATTAGTAAACAAAAGGACCTTTCAGCTGCACGCTTTAAAAGCAATAGAGAAAGTATTTTTAGAGGAGTCCAAATCTTCTATCTCACTCTTTCTATTCTATTATATACTCTACAAATAAAAACATGTCACATGTCCATCTATTTTATTAAATACTAAATTTATACTTTCTATTATTTCAATTTCTTAAAATAAATAAATAAATAATCCATCGTATTTAAGTAATTGAAATAATAGAAAACATAAATTTAGCATTTAATAAAATAGATGGACATGTGATATATTTTTATTTGTGGAGTATATAGTGAAACAAAAAGAGTGGGATAGAAGATTTGTACTCTTTTTAGAGTTTCTACAAAACAAAAAACACTTTCACAAATCACATTTCTCTCTCACTCTCTCTTGGTTCTCTTGTTTGCATTCTCTTTCACCACTCACGTCTTTTGCGAAGAAGAAAGCATGGCTGCAGAGTTTGTGGGTGGAGCAGTTTTCTCTGCATTCCTTCAGGTGGCGTTTGACAGAGTGGCCTCTCGTGACGTTGTCAACTTCCTCAAGGGAAGCAAAGTTATTGAAGGATTGGTGCGAAAGCTGAAGTTAGTGCTGATATCTGCTGATTCAGTGCTCAGTGATGCGGAGGAGAAGCAATTTGAATACCCAAATGTGAAACGGTGGCTGAACGAGCTTAAAGATGCTGTTTATGTTGCGGATGACCTCCTCGATGAGATTGCCACTGAAGCCTTACGATCCAAGTCAGAAGCTGAATTTCAAACCAGCACTAGTACGGTATGGGACTTCTTCTCTGCTAATTCATTTGACTTACAATTGAAGTTAGAAAAAATTCTGGATAATTTAGAATATATTATAAAACAAAAGGATGTCCTTGGTCTTGTTGCTAGTGTTGCCCTGAAGGATGCCCCTGTTCTTAAAGGTATACAATCAAGACCATTGACAACTTCTTGCCCTGAAGAATATGGTGTATTTGGTAGAGACAAGGACAAGGAGGGGATATTTGAGAAGTTCCAATCTAATGGTGCAAGTGTTGATGGGATATGTGTTGTTCCCATAGTGGGTATGGGTGGAGTTGGAAAAACAACTCTTGCTCGGTTTGTTTTCAATGACAAAAGAATAAATGAGAGTTTTGATCTCAAAGCTTGGGTTTGCGTTTCAGAAAATTTTGATAATTTTAGGATAGCAAAAACAATTTTTGAGGAGGTCACTTCCTCTGCTTGGGACAATCAAAACATGAATCTTCTGCAAAATAAAATTAGAGAGAAATTTATGGAGAAGAAAGTTTTCCTTGTTTTAGACGATGTTTGGAATGAGAAATATAATGATTGGGTTGAGCTACTTAAAGTTTTTAGATGTGGGGCAAAGGAGATTAAGATCATTGTTACTACACGCAGTACAAAAGTCGCATCAAATGTCTGCACTGTTGCAGCTTTTTTTCTAAGACAATTATCAGATGAAGAATGTTGGTCATTGTTTAAAAAACACACATTTATAAATGGAAAGGCTAGTGATCCAATTCTAGAGGATATTGGTAGGCAAATTGTCCAGAAGTGTAAAGGCTTACCTTTAGCAACAAAAACACTTGGTGGTTTGCTGCGTTGTGAGCCAGATCCAAAGGAGTGGACAATGATTTTGAAGAGTGATATATGGAATTTACCAGAAGAAAAAAGTAGCATCCTTCCGGCTCTAAGATTGAGCTACCACTACCTCCCATCACATTTAAAGCAATGCTTTGCTTATTGTTCTATCCTTCCAAGGGACTATGAATTTAAAAAAGAGGAGTTGGTCTTGTTGTGGATGGCACATGATTTTTTACAACAATCCAAGGGAAATGGGAGGATGGAAGAAATAGGTGAACGGTACTTTGATGATCTCGTATCTAGGTCACTTTTTCAACAATCAAGTATTAATGAATCACGTTTCATAATGCATGACCTAGTTAATGACTTGGCAACATCTATATCTGGAGAATTTTGTGTTAGGCTAGAGGAAAATGATGAGTCAAAAGAAATAATTGAAAAGGCACGTCATATTTCATATTGTAATAAAGGTCAATTTGATAACTCTAAGAAATTTGAGTTCCTTTATGAAGCAAAGGGTTTGCGAACCTTCTTGAATGCAACACCATCTCGGTGGTTAGAACATAACAATGTAGAGAAGCTGATGATAAAATATTTGTTGGAGGAATTTAAAACCTTACGGGTGTTATCATTGTCTAACATGGAAATATGGGTGTTGCCTGATTCAGTTGATAATTTAAAGCACCTTCGTTACTTGAATATTGATGACAATGGAATCAATCACTTACCCGATTCTTTATGTAAGTTGTATAATTTGCAAACCTTGATATTGTCGTCGAACATCAAGAAGTTGCCTACCAACATGAGTAAACTAATCAACTTGCGCCACCTAGATAATAGTAAATCCAAGATGGAAGAGATGCCTCCTCAGATGGGTAAAATGAAAAATCTTAGAAAATTATATGTTTTTGGTGTGGGCAAACATGATGATGGGTCCAGTATTAAAGAGTTGGGGGAGCTTCAGCATCTTTCTGGAAAATTGTCTCTATTGAACTTGGAAAACGTTCAATGCATTAATAAAGATACTACGAAGGTTATATTAAAGAATAAGCAAGATTTATCTGAGTTGAAGTTAGAATGGAAACATGGTCATGGCGCTGAAGATTCAGTGAAGGAAAGAATTTTGCTGGAGCAATTGTGTCCTTGCACAAACTTGAATTCTCTCACCATCACTAATTATGAGGGTACAAGCTTTCCAAAATGGTTAGGAGACTCGTCATTCTCTAAAATGGTGTCCATGGAGCTTCGTAATTGTGATAATTGCTTTTCCTTGCCTCCGCTTGGACAGCTACCTGAACTCAAGAGCCTTCGAATTGAATGTTTCGGAAAAATATCAAGTGTGGGCCCTGAGTTCTATGGGAATACAATTAAACCGTTTAGAGCCCTTCAGTGTTTAACATTTGAAAATATGCGAGAGTGGCAGGAGTGGGTTATAATTGAAGGGGAGGTTTTCTCTTGTCTTCAAGAGCTTTATATTAGATATTGTCCCAAGCTAAGTGGGGGTCTACCCGTTCAACTTCCCTCTTTGACCAAACTTCATATTAGATGGTGTAAGCAGCTTGTTGCTTCGCTTCCGAACTCTCCAGCTCTCCATGAATTATTATGCACGGGGAAAATACAGATTCCAAGTGGTCATGACTATCAATCACTTAAAAGTGTGTGCATAAGTGGTGGCGTTTATTCAATTTTGCCCTTTCCACCAGAGTTTGCTTCCCTCACTCGCTTGGAATTCTATGTGTGCCCTGATTTAGTTTCCTTTCCCAGCGGAGGACTATGCGCTCCAAATTTGTCTCATGTTGTAATCGAAAATTGCAGAAACTTAAAGTCACTGCCTGAAGGGATGCACACCCTCCTTCCATCTCTCTTGCGTTTGGAACTGCAATGGTGTCCAGAACTGGAATCGTTTCCTGAGGGAGGTTTGCCCCCCAGCTTAGAAAGTCTTGTTATACACAAGTGCGAGAAACTCATTTCCCATCGCATGGAATTGGGATTGCAAGGTCTTCACTCTCTCAGAAGTTTCACAATTTCTAATCATTGCAACGAATTGGAGTCTTTTCCAGAGGAGGCGTTGCTGTCTCCTAATCTTACCGATTTCGCCATCAGTTATTTACCAAATCTAAAATCGCTCAATGGTAAGGGGTTTCAACCCCTTACCTCTCTTAAAAACTTGCGTATTGAAGGCTGCAACAATCTTGACTGCTTACTAGAAGTCGTTTTGCCTACCTCTCTTTGTGAGCTAGATATTTTTGGTTGCCGTTTGTTGAAAGAACGGTATGGAAACGAGAAAGGGGAGGGCTGGGCCAAGATTGCCCGCATCCCCAAAATATACATTGAATGAGCTATGAGTCGAAGAACGCTTCTGCCCAGGTACTAATTCTCATTTTCGTTAATTCCCATCAAGCTACAGTGAAAAGTTTAAATCTTTTTCACCAAAATCATTTTATTTCATCTAACTTTTTAATGCCAAGCTTTAAAGTATCTTTTCTTTTTAACTTAATCTATAGGTGAATATTTCATTAAAAGCCTGAAAGTATGTTTATAAACACTTAATCATAAGCTCTATATACCATATATCATAAACCACAGGTTTAGTTTTAGTGTGTTATTTAATTGTAAATTACAGAAAAACTCCCCAACATACAGAACTATATTCATATTTAAAGGAAGCATTAGATCATACTGTTGAAATATTTGAACTAGGTGATTTTCAACATTGTTATATATGCTCATTTCATTGCCTTTTCTTTTGCAGTGTTACTTTTACTTGTAAATAACAAGTGTCTTACACACCTGCTATCAATTTCACGCCACTGCCAGCTGCTGATCCTTCTGCATTGTGTATGAATTCCTAAATGTCAATTCTCCAAAAAAAAAAAAAAAAAAAACCTCCAAAATATCTTATTAGTTTTCAAGTCACTGTAAAAGCTCATCCTTTACTCTCATTCTTGCCGGAGATGCTCTTGCCTCATTATACATTCTCCACATTTCTACTCTGGACTTCTGAAATACAAGACAAAGACTTTTGTGAATGTTTATGCTAAGGTAATTCTAAATTTCCAGCATATGTATTTGTTGATCAACACATTCATTTAAAAAGTTAAAAGCATTTTTTAACAATCAACAAACCGCAAACTACCAATCAATTTGTTTATTGAATTGAGAAAAAAATTATAAAAAATTGTTCCTTCAAATTATTTGATTAAAGTTTTAGAGGATAAAATAACAAATGGATAATGCATAGTAGTAAATAAAAAAAATTAATTGGTTTTATAATAATTTGTTCAAGGTATGTCATTTATGGTTATAAATGCCTTATCCTATGCTCTACAGACCATATATCATAATATTGATACCTCAACTTTAGTATTTTTTTTTTTTTTTTAATTCATTTATAGAAAAACTTCATGGCATCCAGAAAAATGTTCAGATTTATCTATCTATATATATTCCAGAACAAAGTAAAGCTTTCTAGTACCAAAAATACACCTATGTAAGAGATGCTGTTAGATGTTTTTCAACCAGAGGCTCTGGATCCCAAGATTATGCTACAGTTGACATATATTTTTTGAACTAGGTGATTTTCAACAAGCTCATTCATTGCCTTTTGTTTTGCAGGGTCACATTAATAACAAGTGCCTCACACATCTGCTGTCAATTTATGCCACTGCTAGCTGCTGGTCCTTTTGCATTGTATATAAATTTCTAAAACTCTGATATGTTTTCAAGTCACTGTGAAATCTCATCCTTTTCTTAATTAAAGAATCATTTACTCTTATTCTTGCTGGAGCTGCTGATGCCCCATTATAATTTTACTGCGTTTCTACTTTGTAGTTTTGACGTGCAAGACAAATACTTTTGAGGTAATGCAAATTTTCCAGCATATGTATTTGATGAATAATACATTTGTTTTATAAGTTTAGAGTATTTTAAGAAATATTGGGATTTGACTTGGCCAGTTTGGCATGCTGTTTAATCTCAGGTAAACTATGTGGCAGTTGATAGCTAGTGCTGCTTCTTTACCTTCTAACAGCTGCTGAATCACACTGATCAAGTGTGGAGAGGGACTTACTCAAGCTTTCTCTTTGGAATTGATGGTAGACGGGAAGATGTGACGTCTCCTCCGGAGGATAGGTTGCTGCATTTGGTTCTTTTTTTTTTCCTAACTTGAAAGAGCTCAAAAGGTTCAGCATATGACTGCTCTTGCTGTCCTCACCTGTTGGGGCTAACATTACTACCAAGAATTTTAAATGCCCTATTGTGTGACAATGGTGCCAGAGGCAGAGGGGGAAAGCTGGCCCAAAGATTGCTGAGATTCTTGTTCCATGACAGATCAAGTCCAGAGGTGCACTGTGATTGTTAGGTTCGTTCAACTGAATTGTGTTTGTTGTTATAAACTTTGAACCTATCATCATAAATACTTTTTAAGTCTTTGTCAACTCTGCAAAGTTTTAAGCCTCTGACAAATGCATAGGGACAATTGCTTCAAATCATCCCATTGGTGAATACAATGATTATAAACCTACCAAATGCATCTCTTGCAATCAATATTTTCGAAGAGCTAAATTTACATTCAGTGAGCTGCAATTATGCATGTCCTGCCAGCATGTTCTGTTTTCTTCAAGTTTGGACTGCCCTATGTACTGTATTGTAATGAGGAATAATGTAGAGAATGGTGCCTCATAGCTCCAATTCCAACTCCTAGATTTGAAAGAAAAGATATCCTTTAGGCATTTATAGGATATCAAGTATGATTGTGAGTTCATGACACTCTTAAGAACTTGATTGTCTTCCATGAGAGTTTGTTTTGGATGTCTTCCGAATATTCTTGACTTCATACTTTTTTTGGTACTTTTCCATCGCTCTCCATTATTCAGCTTATCCACTAATTCTTTTCCTTGTACCTGTGCGTGCTCAATTATACATTTATTGAATTAACTTCTTGTCATTGTACATGTATTTCCTTTGATGATGAAATGATACCAAAAAAAGAAGGGAAAAAAGTGACACGAGATTGATCACATCCCCTGCATACATATAGATGACTAAGTCATTTTAGGAGCTAAAATTCGAATTTAACCCAAGCTGCTGTTTTACAGTTAGGTACATTCCATTCAATTTTATATTAATATAAGTTTATGTGTTGATAAATATATCAGAAAAAGTGTTACTACTTGGTGAAGGGCTGGCTGAAGAGTGGTGTCATAATTTATTTCTGCCTTGAGATCAAGCACTTTTTAGGTGTTGTCCTTTGTTGAAGGAGTAGTTCCCGTTAGAAGAAGGGCAAAGATGGAGCAAATAATGCCTATTTTTTCAGACTATTAATTGATGATGAAGTGATCATACAGCTGAAAAGTGTACACCGTGTCCTCATTCACCATTTTCTTCATTCACATGGCATCATTTAAATATTAAAGTCAGGTACATAAATGTTCTAGTAAAACCATCTAGTTCTCAAAGTGATTTAATACCTTCAATTATTGGATAGTCAAATTTAAATGATGTTAATTATGATGAATCAGAAGGCTTTCCAGATTCCTTCCTTCATTATTTTGGATATATCAAACTTAACTGACATGAGTAGGTATTTCTCATTTCACCACCTAAAAGGCTAAAACAAGAACAAGCCCATACAAAATTAGGAAGTGGTCGGCAATTCTTCTGCTTTATTATGTGTGCTTCTATTAGATAATTAGGAAAAGTGACTGATATGTTGCATTTATGCAGAAAGTTCATTTGTTTTAGGTATGATATGTAAAACTTATATTTCTAAAGCTGTATTTTGCAATGATGATTTTAGCAGATAGACCCTAGGGAAGTGTTGCCTAAGATTGCTAATGTCTATCCCAAATCAATTGACACTTCACAAAACTTAGTTTAAATACAATGATTTAATTAGGAAATTGCGTGAATCAATAATCTTTTTTTTGTTTTGGTCAATGTTGTCACTTTCTCAACTTGCTACCAGCATTTTGCTATTAAACTTTTTTCCATTCTTTAATATTTTAATTTATTTTCAAGGCTTCTGCACAATTCTACCTGGTTTTCCATCTGGCTTGTGTTTCTTTCGTGCTTCCAGATATAATATGCTATAAATAGCCCTGTGAGATTCAAGCTTGTGATATGAAAATTATTACCTTGCTTTCAAAATCCAGGGTGACTTCAGCCAACCAACTCAAACTTCCTCGGCAACCAGCACTTTTGGTAAGCATTCAAACCTCTTTCTTCGAGATTTCTACAAATGGTTTACTACCGCTTATTTATTTATTTTTTGTTTTCAAGATTTATTCTCAAAGTTTCCTAACCTTCTATTGTTACTGGTGCCTGGAGGTTGGCCCTGAGAGCATTTATTGAGCAATGGAAAAAATAACCACTGGTGGTCCTCATTGTCAGCATTGAAATTTGATTAAAAGGAAATAATTTCCTTCAGGAAAAAATCAAGTATGAACCAGGATCTTGAAATTCTTCAACTTCATTATTTCTTTGTGAAATGTCAAGCAAATGTTTTGAGATAATAATTTTGTTCCTTTTGCACATAATTCTTGAATTCCTTTTGCCATATGCTTGACAAGAGGAGGTTGGGAAATTCAGGAGAAACTTATCATGCCATGCGACTTTCCCTGAAGTTGGTCTGGTCTATCCGCTACTTTCAAAACACTTCAAATCAATGGAATACTTCAGTTGCCTGGGAGCCATTACTATCCATCAATTGAAAGCTTGAAGATAGAGGAAGGTCCTGGTTCACTTTGGTCTTTACCATTAGAGTTTTTCCCAAAACTCAAATCTATCAAAATTTGGGAATCTGATAATTTTGTATCCTTTCCGGAGGAGGATTGTGCACCCCAAATTTGACACAGATTTCTATTTCTTTTTGTAAAAAGTTAAAGTCACTTGCTGAAGGTATGCACACCTCCTCCTATCTCTTCTATATTCGAAGTTGTCACACTGTCCAAAACTGAAATCATTTCCTGAAGGGGTTTGCGGGTTTGCCCCCCAATTTACAAATGCTTGAAATCGGTTCATGCGAGAAACTCTTTCTCAGACGCATGGGGTGGGGTTTACAGAGTCTTCACTCTCTCAGAGATATTGAAATTCAGTGTTACGGCAGAGAAGTGGGTTCCCTGGAGGCGTTGTGGCCCCCTACTCTTATCCGCCTCAATACCTTACCTCGCTTAAACAGTTGGAGATTTGCCAGAAAAGGGCTTTCCCACCTCCCTTTCTATTCTAGATATTGCGAGCTGTCCTTTGCTAGAAAAATGGTATTGGAGAATGAATAGAAAAGAATGGAGCAAAATTTCTGAAATCCCCATCGTAAGGATTGGTGGTGAAGTCCTCACATAAGCTATGAGTCCAGAAGTACTACTGCCTGCGTATTTGTTCTGCACTAATTTGTACTTTCTTCTATTTAATTCTGAATTTTGTTTATTCTCATGAACCATCGCAGCCAGTGTTGCAGTTCTCTTTGTTATTTTTGTATTCCAAAAATCATTTTTTAAATGGAAATGACTAGCTAGCCTGTATCAAAAGTAAACTTGTATTTGATTTGGGCAGCATAAATTTAAACCTCATACTCAGCTATATCATATACTATAGAGTAATAAAAATTGGGCTTAGTCGCTGTGATTGTGCCAAGTGGGTTCACCAAATTATAGAAATTTTTTTAGATTTTTGAAATATATATATATATATATATAATTATTGAGCCAAGTGGCTGAAGCTGAAGATTCCTAAGCTTCTGTTTATGCTGAAGCTGTAGGTTGGCCCTGAGGGCTTGTGTTTACCTTTTATCCAGACAAGATTCCCAAGGGCAATGGCAAGAATGACCCCAGGTGGTCCTCATTTTTAGCACTAAAATTTGATTAAAAGAACATGTCCTTCAAGCCAAGCAAGTATGAATCATGATCTTGAAATGTCTACAACTTGATTATTTTCTATGTGAAATATCAAGGTACTTTTCTGCAATTATACCGTTGTTCCTATTGCACATAGGTGTTGATTTCCATTTATATTTTGTAGGACTTGTTGTTTGCTTGGTGAGAGGAGTCAGGTTAGGAATATCAGGAGAAAAAGTATTGTTAAAGGAGAATTAACAGTGGCAGCACTCCAAAGCTAACCAGGTACTCCATCTAACCCTACATCACTGCACTTCCAAGTTTCATACTATTTTTTTCCAAATTTAATCAAATATTCAAGGCTACGTAGGAGTTTCATAAACTCTTGACTACATGTATTCTCATTATTTTAGCCTATGGTCACTGACCTCAGCGTTTATTGTTGATATCCTGCAAAATGGCTAGATTCTGATCCAAGTTTCCTAACAAATTGAGGCTTTGGACAATGATCTTATTGTTAGTTACTCCAACTCACTTCTTTTTCTTTTCTTTTTTAAACAATGAGAATCATGAACCCCATCTCCGATCCAAAGTAGCTTAAAATTTCAGCCTCTATCTTGAAAAAAAAAATTTATTTATTGATTCACAGCATACAAAACATTAATAGAAAATTCTATGGAAGAAATTGGCTCTGTTAGCTAAGTTACTAATGTCACTCTCTTATTATCTTAAAACATGCAATCAAAAGGGGGACTCGTATAAAGTTGCTGCAAGACCACTTACACATTACTAGAGAAAATGAGATGATCAATATTGAGAGCTATGGGCCTATGGCAAGCTAACCCCATCTCCAATGGCTTCTCACATTCACAAAACTGTAGGCTTGCCACATCAATTCAATGTTATAGTCAGGTATATATTCTACACAATCTAGTAGAGTATGCTTTGATTGTTGTAATCATGTATTTAACAATTGCTTCACATTTCATTAATTCTTGGATTATTTCTTCTTATTTGTAGATGCTTAGTCTGGTTTTGCAGACCCCCTACGTGCATGGAGTATATTGCTATTGTTCATCAAATAAAGAAATTTCACTTTACAGCCAGGTAAATGCCAAAAAACAAAGGATCAGCATCAGTTCACTTTTTTGTTAGTACTCGTTAAACTCCTGACCATCGCCTATCCTTTTTGTTCTTTATGTAAAACACATTGTCTAGGCCAATGTTGAGGTTTCTCAGCTCACCACCTGGATGCCTTATTTAGCCATGGACGGGTTTGGTGCCTACTCACTTTCTAATATACAAGTCTCTAAAATTTTCTCTTTCGAGCAATCCAGTTAAATATCATTACACGAGATTTCATCCACCTAATTTCTTCTGCTTACTCCTAAGTGTCATCCTCTAATTTTCTTTCAAAAGCATTCAAGTGCAAATTTTGTTGTCAAATTTGCAAAATTGTCGCAGCAGTTCCCATGAAAACTACATAGGCATGCAAGTCATGGAACTTACAAAATCCATTCTGAATGGATTATGGAACTAAATGGCATTAGCTCATATACTTTAAACCATTATTCTGATTGTCATTATTATAGAAATAGAGACGAATTTTTTAGTACATCCTTTGTTGCTAGAAAATTTTACTAGCCATTTCTGGGATTTTATTTCCCATCGGATCTAATCCTCTATTGTAGATTACAATAATGTTTGAATTTAAAAATCCATCGTCCAGGGTGTGCTTATCACAAGCAAAAACTGATGCATTCCATTTACCATATAGGGAAGGAAAAATTGTACATTTCATATGCCTAGTTTCAAATCCAATTTTCATCATCAGATGTAACAGTCTCACTGTGATGGGCTTGCAAAAACTTTTTTGACATTTTGAAATTGGTGGACGTGAAGATGTGAAGTCATCTCCTGAGGACAGAGTGCTATTTTCGGTTTTTCGCTTCCACTCCAGATGGCTCTTCCCAATTCCCTTTTGTACATCAAGAATTTTATATTGTCCTATGTCAAAACAATGGTTCCTGAAATACAGAAAGATGGAAATCTGGCTCTACCATGTAAATACCGGACAAATAGTTTTTTCCCCCAACAAGAAGGTGCTGTGTGGTTTTCAGCTTTGTTCAATTAATTTATGTTTCTTGGTATAAGATTTTGACTTCCATCCAGTGATTATTTTAAAAAATATTTGCAAACTCTTTCACAGGTTTCAGACACAAAATATGGAACATATTTACAGCTTCTAACAACAGTATACCAGGCAATTACTCCACATGATCCAATTTACTGGCCTGGTTTGATATGACTTCTTCCAAAAATATCCCTTAAATTTAATTTTTTTCTCTCTTGTGGTACTCTCCAATGCTATATTTTGTATTCAGCTTATAAGTTCCGTGTGTTACGGATTCTATATTGTGCTTGTCCTTGATGATTGCCAGTTGTCTTGTCAGTTAGCTTCATGGGCTTCTTTTAGTTTTTGATAAAGCATAGGAGTGCCAAATGTTTCCTTTGAAATTAATACTTAAGAGGTTTGAAGGCACAGCCATAGAGAAGAGACAAAATATATAATGAGATCAAAGTACTTTATTTTACACAAATAGATAGGACAATGCTATATGAGTAATCCAGTTCATGTTACAAGTGAGGGATATTTGGGTCTTTCTTCTCAAATATAAGAATGTTAATTAGTCTTTTTTGAAGAACTTCATATCTCTTGTTGTAAGAATTCCAAACTATTTTTACCCCATCTTTGGATTTAGCCAAAGTTACTCATCTTTTGTTTTTTTGAAACTTTTTTTTTTTGGGTTGCCAATGCGTGATCATGTCCATCATTAAACAATACTTGTCACGATTGTAAAAGAGAAAAGGCTAACCTTTTATTGGGCATTCCAGCAGTTTCCATAATGGAACATGGGGTTCCACTAATCCAACTAGAAGCTCACCAAAAGCTCATAGTCTATCACCCATTTTTACACTTAGCACAAGTTCTGGAAGAGTTCAGCCTATCATTATTTAATGATGATATATTAATTTTTTGGGGTGTGACAAGGTATTAATTCCTTGGAGGCTAAAATATAAAAAGCTATAACAATTCAAAAAATTAATATACAAATGAGCTCATAGTCACGACCCAATAAAGAAAAACAAAAATGGAAAAGAAGTTTGTTCTATTTTGGAAAAATTATTACAATCACTTTAGCTTCAATTGCGACAAATTGCATTTGTAATGCTTACCTTGAAGAGGTTTGAGGATTTTTCCAAAGCTAAGCATTCATTGCACCAAACAGAATTGGACGTGGAGTTGAACTACACAAAAAGGGTACCACATGATTTATCACCGACACTGAGATGTTATTGTGTGTTATTTAATAGAATTGTCATGTTCAGTTGGAGACTTCTAACTTCTACACTATCCTACACTTATCTTATTCTAAAAGGTTTGCATTATTTAAATCAAACGAATATGTAATATCCAATTAAAAGATACTTAAATCATTGAGATTAATTCCCAGTCATATATAATCATAGATTTGGGATTTGTAGAAAGAAAATGTTGTGTTGATCTGGGCAAAATATGTGGGCCTTATACTACGCAAACACTGAAAGATATAGCTCAATGTGTTAATGTTGTAGGTCAGGTCTTTGTTAGTAAAAGCTGGGGTCTTCAAAGATTTTCTTAGAATTTTCTTTAGTATGGGTCTAATCTCTTTAGAAAGACTAATGGGTTTTATTGCAGCCCAAAGGTTCCTCGATACAAAAGTGTGAATGATGGTAGGGAGATTGACTACACACCTTGATAGCCAGAAGGCTAGAACCACAAGCTTTTGCCTTGTGGATAGGTTAGAGTTAGACATAAATAAGGGTTGGATCCACAGCTTTGACCCAATCCGATTCATTGAAAAACTTACAATTACACAGCCTGATCAGTATTAAAACCATACAACCCAATTGATAACCTTTCTTTCCCAACCCGATCCGACCCATTTGAGTAAAAGGAAGAGAAGCGATGAGATCCCAAGTATTTTTGAACTTTCCAAAAGTTTCAGGCCCATAGAATGAACAGTCCCGAGCACATAAGCCAGTCACTACGATGGGCTTGAAAAATAACACAGCTTGTATATGGAGAGGGACTTGCTTCGATGAAAGCTAGTCTTACTTCGATAACTTCTAAGAGAAGCTGAAGCTCACAGCTTGTATATGGAGAGGGACTTGCTTAGGCTATCTCTGTTTCAGAGTTGGAAATGGGTGATGAATGGGCTGATGTGTAGTCCTCTCCGGAAGACAGGTTGCTGCTTTTGGTTCTTTCTTCTCTTCTAAACTTAAGAGAGGCTCAATAGGTCCAGCACTGCAGCACATGACTGTTCTTGGTGTCGTCAAGTTCACCCGGTGCGGCTGTCAAACTCCCATTCAAACTAACAAGAATTTCAAATTGTCCTATGGCGAGACAATGGTGAGAGGTGCTTGTTCCATGACAAATCAAGGCCAGTCTTGAGGAAACTCTCATCTGTCTCATGAGTCATGTCATTACCAGAAATTACTAATATGCTTTTTAAATCCAGAGATGCTCTGTAGTTTTTAGTTTTGTTATTAACAAATATTCCTGTAAATTTCTTCCGGTTAGTCCAAATTGTCATCCTCTAATTTTCTTATGGAAGCATGCAAGTGCACATTTTGTTGTCAAATTCTCAAGGCCAAAGATGCAGTTCTAATGAAAACCATGTGGGCTTGAAGTCATGGAACGCATAAAATCCATATTGAAAGGGTCATGCAACTAAACGGGGGTTTAGTTGTTCTGCTACAAGCCTACAAACTATTGCTCTGATTCGTCATTATTTTAAATATAGGGAAGCATTTCTGATCACATTTTTTTATTCTAGAAAACTTCTTTGGATTCACTACCCACTTCTAGCATGTATTGGTGCTTTATAGTGCCAAGTTATATCCCACTGAATCTAGATATTTCTTGTTGATTTTCATAATATTTGAAAGTAAAATCCATCATTCAAAGTGAATTTAAACCAAGCAGAAGATTAAGTATTTCAGAAAACGATAGTAAGGAGCATTATAGTTTTTCTATCTTATTTAGGTGGGGGATGCGAGTTGTGAGTTAAGAAGGGTGGGGTTTAGATCAATACCTCAATGTCTTAGACTTTTAATGCTTTGGTCCTACTTTTGCATGTATTTCCATATTCAGATTGCATTCTGTTTCGTCTAAATGCTATGGCTATATTAACATGTTCATATGCCCAGTCTAAATCAAACTTTTTTTCCTCAGATGCTACATAGTTACTGTGTTGGGCTGGCTACGACTATATATCTTTGAGATTTTGGAATTGGTGATAAATGTGAGGATATGAAGTCCTCTCCTGAAGACAGATTGCTATTTTTGGTTTTCTCTCTTCCTAGCTCCAGATGGCTCAAAATGCTTTGCATGTCAGTGGTCTGGCTGTTGGTACTCCCTTTCTTAAATTAAGAATTATATATTGTTCTATGATGAGGCTATGGTGCCTGCGATAGAGAGAGGGAAAATTGCCTGCTGGCCCAAGATTGCTCAGGGCCTGTTCCTTTAAGGATCAATGTCAATCTCAAGGCTCTATCATGTTTGTACCCGAAGTTACTAATAAGCTTTCTCTATCCAGAAGGTGCATTGTGGTTGTCAATTTGTTCAATTCATTTATGTTTCTTGGTCTAAGATTTGGAAATGATATATTATTTTCCAATTTACAGGCCTGATTTAGGAGCTGAGATGGTTGCTACAAGCCAATTGAACCTCCTGCATTCAAAGCTTTCAAATAGTGTTAAATCAAATGAGTTGCAAAGATTTTGGAATTGGTGGTGGACGTGAGGATATGAAGTCATCTCCAGAGCTCAAAAGATTTAGCACATGACTGCTCTTACTATCCTTACCAGTTGGGGTTGTCAACCACCCTTAATTACTACCAAGAAATTAATTTCTTCATGAATGTTCTTATCAATTTCTTCCCCTTAGAAATTCTCTTATTCCTGTGGGTTCATAATACCCAAATGGCCAAATCCCCAGAGGAAAAACCAGATTCCAAGGCAAAGGGAAACATGAAAAAACATTGTATGGTTTTGATATGATTTTGACCTAAGAAGAAGTTGCTAGGAAGTGTCCCATAGACAAATGAAACATTCCAATTCAAGACAATAGCTTACAAAAACAATCTTTCATCAGCCAAATTTAATGGGCCTTCAAGCAATGTCCTTAATGGACCAACTAAAAAAAGCTAACCAAAGCCCATTGGGTATCACCCATTCTTACATTCTGGCCCAAGGCCTTGAATAGTTCAGCCTATTAGAGCATTCACATCAGCTCTTTTATAAATGTGTAAAATACACATTTTGACCACTTTTACACATTTTGAATAAAAAAAACACTCCACATCAGTCCGTTTAAAAGTGTGTAAACTTTTGTAAAATTATCAACGAGCTACAGTACTCGTGTAAATTTACACGGGCACTGTAGCATGTGTATTTAGTTTTTTAATAGTTTTTTCTCTCTCCTCTCTACCTGACTCTCACCTCCCTCTCTCTTAGGCGCTGTGTGCTCTCTCTTTCTCTCACAAAAAACCCACTCCATCTTTTCATCCTCAGTTCTCTCTACCTCTCTCACATCTCTCTCTCTTTCTCTCTCATTCAAAGCATGCCATCGGAGTTCACAGCGTGGCGAGATCGGCGCGTGGCGTGTGGCGTGGTCTCGATGGTGGCAGTATGGGTTTGGGTCGATGATCGATGGCGGCGACGTGGGGAGGTCTCGATGGTGGTTTAATCTGAGTTTATGGTGTGGGTTGGTCTTGGTTTGTGTGCGTTTTCTTAGTCTAGGTTGATTTGGGTTGTGGGTTGATCTAGGTATGTGTGGAGGCATGGAGACGATGGCGTTTTGATCAGGGTTGATTTTTCTTTGTTTGGGTTGATTGGTGTTGGTTGATCTGATGTTGATTTTTCTTTGATTTTGGGTGGAGATCGGGTGGGTTCTGATGGAGTTTTGATCAGCGTGTCTAGAGATCGGTTTCTAATTTAAGGGCTTTTGGTTTCCGATGATGGTGGTGATGGTGGCTGGGTGGTGATGATGGTGGTGATGGTGGCTGTGGGTCTGTGAGAGAGAGGGGCAATGAGGGAGTGGATAATAAAAAATTGTAAAATAATAAATATTTTATTGAATAAATGTGTAGAATAG
This sequence comes from Quercus ilex subsp. ballota, assembly GCA_032727855.1. Taxonomy (NCBI): domain Eukaryota; kingdom Viridiplantae; phylum Streptophyta; class Magnoliopsida; order Fagales; family Fagaceae; genus Quercus; species Quercus ilex. The sequence goes on along the minus strand of CM064911.1, from coordinate 14,042,807 downwards.
ATAAACTGATATGAGTGTTTTGTAAAAGTAGACATGTAAAATAGAAAAAGTAGGTTCTTTCGTGTAAAATAGACAAAAAATTTAAAAGAACTGATGTGAATGCTCTTACTATTAAAACAAAACCCATTATTCTACTCGTTTATTGATTATGATACTTTCAACAACAACAAAAAAGAAAGAAAAAGATTTGTTCAATTAATACGATCTTTCTACTCTATAGGAATCACCGCAGCACAGTAGCCACTAGCCATACACGTCAAAAAGTGAAATAATCAACAAGTGGGCTTCCTGGAAGTTCGTAAAAAAAAAAAAAGATTTGTTGAATTAATATTATCCTTCTACTCTTGCTTCGAAGAAAATGGTGCGTCTGAAGACGAAGAAGCTATGAACTACAAAGCTTAGAGCTGTCCAGCGGTTCTCTGACCCACCCAAACCGACTGGGTCCAACCAACCCGAATCCCAATGGGTCGACCCGAAACTTATAGTGAGTCGGATTTGGGTCTGCTTCTTCCAAAACCCGATTATTCGGGTCGGGTAGCGGTTTAAGGAAGAAAAAACCCGTATTACCCGACCCGACTGATATTAAAAAAAAAAAAAAAAAGGAGGTAATTCAAGGATTCAGGAACCTGTGAAAACTAAAGAGAGAAGACTGATTGGACTTAAAGCACTGAGTTTTTTTAGTTTTACCCGCAAAGTCTCAAATCAACAGCTTGTTGCTAAGACTTTTACACGCAAAGCGTAAGAGTGATTGGACTTAACACTATATCTACACAGTTACACTAGTGGGATGAACCATGGCCGTGCGATTTGAGCGTGATTAACAGTCTTGATCCTTCTAAAGATCAACAAAATTGTTCCTACATAGTTACACACAAAAGAAAATCAAAGAAAATCACACAAAATCTCTTTTCAGAGGTTCAAAACGGCTAACCCTCAAATCATAATAAATTTTCCACTTCCCCAAGCCATGGCCGGTTACCCTCCCTCAGCCTTAAGAGGCCCTCAACCTTCATCTCTCTATCTTTTAAATCAATCTGATCCTTTTCTCTGTTCTACTTTTCTCTGCTCTCTAGTCTCAAGGGTTGATTCAAAATCTCTCTTATATTTTGAAACACTTGACTTCACTCCAAGTCTCCAAGACCCTCAAGTCTCCAACAGACCAAACACCAAACCTTGCTGGTTCTCATCTTCACGCGTATCCCCGCTGAGCAGAGGATCGGAGTGTTATCGCTGGTCCGTCGCACCAAGGGCACCGTCCGCCGCCTCTCTGCCTTCAAGCTCGGCGACCGCGGTTTCACTTTCCTCGCCAGTTGGTTCATGTCACACAAACAACCTTAAAAATCTATTCTTTCACTTTTTTATTAGTTATTTAGATTCTTCTAATTGTTTTTTGATGCTTTTAAGATTATTTGATTGCCTTATTGTATAAAGAGTGGTGAGGATTTAACGAATAATACAGACACCAAACAAAGTTTGTAACTTTTTGAAGTAAAAAAATATTTGAGGTGACGGATTGTGATTAGTGCACAGTTACTTTTATTGTACATCTGCATCAACATTTGTGAAAAGTGAGACATTACAACAAATAAGCAGTGAGTTTGAGCTCAAGCACCTCCTTTCCTTGTAAGAACACTGTGATATTGAGGAAGTTCGTTCAAAAACCATTGGCTATGTGTAACTAAGCAATCTTAGGAAAAAAAAAAAAAAAAAAAAGAAAGAGAACAAACTAAAGACAATGAGAGATTACTTCAACTGAAGTTATGTCTATGATCTGGTTTTATAAAATAAAAAAAAAAAAGGTTTGGGAAAATGTTTTGGGCCTCCATGTCTTGAACAAGGACAATTTCTTTCAAGTGCTTATAGTTATATCAGTTCTTAGTTTTGTCTTGACCCTTAAACATACATACTAGTAATTTAAATGAAATCATGAAGTGCCATGTAATTTACCTTAAATCATGAAGTGCCATGTAATTTACTTTATACAAAACACCGAGTGTTAAATGAAATCAGTACTTGTGAAGTCAATTTTTTTGCATAATGATATTTCTTATTCTACAAAGCTCCAGTGTATGTGACTTTGCCCTTTAAGAGGTCAACTACAATGATCTTTCATAGGATTAGTTTTTTTTATGGTTGTTTGCTAATGCTTAAATTTGATGTCTTTAGGTTATGGAACCCTCTAGTGATGCCCTCCCTTCCCAAACAACACCCGTGGCCCAAGCTGAACTTGCTGTCCAAGCTGAACTTGTTGCCACTTCAACTAATGCTGAGACACTTCCACCTAAACCTAATGATAAAACCAAGGTGAGTGAGATAACTGCTGATTATGGTAATAATAGGAAAAAGTCTACTGCTTGGGATCATTTTGAAAAAAAAAAAAATTAGTGAGGGTAATTTAAGGCTGTTTGCCATTATTGCCAAAGAACTTATCATGCTAATAGTAAGGGTCATGGTACTACTAATTTATTGCATCGTACACCAAATTGTGTTAAGAACACTAATAGAGCTTCACTTAAAGGGCAACAAACCTTAGCATTTGAACCCAGAATGAATGGGGAGGAAGGGTTTCAGCTTGTACCAACCGCCTTTATTGTTGAGCCTTCTAGGAAGGCACTCGCTGAAATGATTATAATAGACGAGTTGCCTTTTAGGTTTGTTGAAGGGTATGGGTTTCAAAGATATTCAACAACATTACAACCTAAGTTGCAAATTAGGGATATCCCATCTCGTCAAACTGTGGCTAGGGATGTTATTGGCATTTTATGGTGTTGAGAGAGAAACTTAGGGAAGCCTTGAAAGGTTGTAAGGTGTGCCTTACTACAAACACATGGACTAGTATTCAAAATCTGAATTATATGTCCCTCACAGGTCATTTTATTGATGATGATTGGTGAAAGTTCAAAATGAGTATGAAACACCCTTGAACGTTTAGACCCCAAATTATAAAATATCAATTCAAGCTTATAATCAAACAATTAATGTGCGAAACATGAACATAAGCCAAACACAGAATTGATAACTAATCTAAGCCAAATATAAACACATCCACAGCAGTAAATATAAGGCAAAGATAAAGGGAAGGAAGATGCAAACACACAGACAACACACGATGTGTTATCGAAGAGGAAACCGAAGTCCTCGGCGTAAAACCTCTCTGCCACCCTCCAAGCGGTGATATAATCCACTAAAGAATGCAGTTGGGATACATGAACAGCAGAAGACCCTCCAAGCCTAATCTACCCAAGTACCTAAGCCCTCCAAGCTTCTTGCTCCAACGAGGTTGCGCCGAACCTATTTCTTCTTTAGCTTCCTGGATTCCGCTACTAGACAATAGCATCAACCAATGCATATTGGTTCCTTCCTAACTGCTTCCCAAAAGCACCAAATAAACCTTCTTACAGACGTGGGTATGGGGAGATAAGGATTTGGCAAAGAACCTCTCAAGGGTATGACAATGGAGAGGAAGAGAGTAAAGGAATTTGTAGAGACTCTAAGGTAAAGATTGTGGATGAATCAATCTTGTTTTTCTCTAGGGTTTCTCTCAAAAATTCTCTCTGGAAGCTCTCTCAATTTAGTGGGTATAAGGGTCTATATATAGTGGTGTGTGTTTGGAATACGAAGAGATAGTTTTTACCAAACAGGGCTGGTTGGCTGCTTGGCCTCGCGGCTTGTCCAATTCACGAGGTAACGGCCTGGCTAGCCTGGGACTTTTGTCCTGTAGTGCGACAGCTGGCACGACCCTTCAGCTCCCCTGTGTGCTTCTCACGTGCCTGCAGTTGGCGGCTTGCCAGTCGCGAGTCAGCCGCGAGTCCTAGCCACAAAACTCTGCTTCTTTTCACAAACTTGAGCTTTTCTTCACACTCTCTTCACACACTACCCTTACATGAATCCCACCTAAATACAAGGTTACTAAAAGCTAAATTACAAGCAAATTGGCACGGAATAAAGCCAACAAGATGGTTGATAAATTTCAACCTTACAATTGAAATTTGCATAAGAGAATTTTGAATTTTTGTCAAGTGGAAGACCATAGAGGGGAGACTATAGGTAGAAAGATTGAGATGTGTTTGCATGAGTGGGGTGTTGATGGCATATTCACCTTAACAGTGGATAATGCTTCCTCTAATGGTACTACCATTAAATTTTTACAAACAGTAACTAAAGATTGGAAGGGGACTATTTTAGAACATGAGTTCTTGCACATGAGGTGTTGTGCACATATCCTAAATCTGATTGTGGGAGATGGTTTGAAAGAAATTGATGCATCCATTGCTAGGGTGCGTGAAGCGGTGAGGTATGTGAAGTCCTTACCAAATAGAAATAAAACTTTTAGGAGTATTATGGAGAGGTTAGGTATTGAATCCAAGTGTTTACTAAGTTTTGATGTATCTACTAGGTGGAACTCTACCTATCTCATGTTAGATACTGCTAAAAATTTTGAGAAAGTGTTCCTAAGAATGGACTTTGAGGATGATAGCTATTCTTCATACTTTTTGAACAAGGAAAATAGTGGTGGTTTGGGATCTCTTTGTGGGGTTGATTTTCAAAATTGTAGGACATTTGTGGGTTTCTTGAAACTTTTTTACAATGCAACAAAAAAGTTCTCCGGTTCTTTGTATGTGACTTCAAATACCTTCTTTGATGAGACATTTGTGATTCAAGAGAATATTGCTCCTTTAATTAAATCTGAAAATCATCTCTTGAAAAACATGGCAACTAAAATGGAAGCTAAATTTGAAAAGTACTGGGGGAAAGGGGATAAAATTAATAAACTTTTGTATGTGGCTGTGGTTCTTGATCCAAGGAAGAAAATGAGGTTTTGAAGTTTTCTTTTTCTGAAATTTATGGGGATGAAGTGGCTGATGAGATGGTTGATTTGGTGAGGAAGTTCATGGATAGGTTGTATGATGATTACTCTAGGGTTGATTCACCAAATGTGGTACTACCAAGTGAGAATGAGAGGACACACATGGAAGGTGATACAATTGGTTGTAGTAATCCATATGTGATGGTTAATTCACGATATGAGCGGTTTTTAGAGGCTGAGAAGTCTATAGGGTGTAGCAATGAGATTGAAAAATATTTGGCTGAAAATTGTGAGAGTAGAAGGGATGTGAAATTTGAGATTTTGAGGTGGTGGAAAACCAATTCAGATAGGTACCAAGTGCTGTCCAAAATGGCTAGGGATGTGCTGGTTGTACCTGTTTCTACGGTTGCTTCTGAATCGGCTTTTAGTGCCAGAGGGTGCATACTTGATCCATTTCGAAGTTCACTCTCCCCTCTCATGGTTCAAAATCTTGTTTGTGCTCAAAACTGGCTGCAAGCCCATGTCCCAATTTCTTTTCGCAAGTCAAAGGACAAGATGGAGGCCTTGGAGGATAAATTTCATGAATTAGGTAATATGTTTAACTTCCAATCTTCTTGTCTACTAAGTGTTATTAAATGTGTCATATACTTGAGCAAAATTTAATCTAGTATCTTAATTTTTTCTTTTCTAGTTTTAAATCAAGCAACAACAACAGCAAATTCTAGTTCCTGCTCAAACAAAGGTGGTACTCGTACCACAGTTAATATTGATGAATGATCACTGATTGGGTATGTTTTTGCCCTTATAATTTTTGTTCATATTGGTTACTTCCCTTTTGGTTATTCTGTAGCTCTTGTTCTTTGTCTTTATATATTATTGATAAATATTTTTTCCCTTGTATTGTAGGAGGATGGAAGGTCGCCTTTTGTATAGGAGGCAATTTTTTTGGATATATTTTGAAGCTTTTTTGGACAGATGTGTAGCTTTTCTAATTATATATGAACTCTTTTCTTGCTTGGAGGAAGGAAAACTTAGCATCAATGTAGGCTTTCCTTTCTATAAGTTATGGACTTGCTAACTATAGATAATAGAGTAGTTCTTTACTGCCTTAGGAAAGCTATTTTTTGGAAATACTTATAGTATTTCATAATTGTAACTAATTATATATACTGCTGGGAATATTGCCTACTACTTTGGTAGTTTACTGCCTTGTGCAGTAACTGTCTTCTCTGCTGCCTCTATGGCTTTATATATCGAATTATGAAGATGTAGTATTTTTAGTAGTGCTTGATGCTGTGTGGTTTTGGAAATTTATTTGATGTGTGGAATGATTGGTAGGTATGTGTTCACCTTGACAGATTGATGAATGTGGAAACAAAATGGTACTGCCCAGGCCTTAAGGCTTAGGCAATTTGGAAAATATTTGTTATAATGTGTGAATGATTAACAGGTGGTAACAAAATGGTAGTGTTTTTATTTGTTTGATTAATGCCTAGGTTTTACATTCTATTGATGTTTAACAGGTACCCAGGTTTTACTTTGAATTCATACTCAATATCTGGGAAGTATGAATTTGGAGTTTTGGACAAATTCAAGTAGAGATGAAGGCCCATTTTAAAAGAAATTTAGTAAAAAACAGGCCCAATCTGATATGTCAAGATTCAAAAACTATTAATTCCTTGGAAAGCCCAATAATTTCAGCCAAAAAGGCCCAAAAAAATTAAATCCAATAAAATTTACGAAAAGGCCCAATAAGAGGTCCAACCCGCCAAACCGTTGAATCTAACCTGTTCCAACTGACAATCCAACCCGGTGGGTCTAACCGATATTTCGGTTGATTGCGGGTTAGTTTTTTAGTGACTTGACCCAATCGAGTCGAGTGTGGGTTGGGCCCAAACCCGGGTTGACTCAACCCATGGACAGTCCTAAAAAAGCTGACGCTTTTATAAAGGCATTCTACGAAGAACTTAGAATGGAGTCCAATAAATCTACACTCCTTTCTCACATACTTGTTTATCGATCCACAATTATGGATCCCACAATTAATGAGATATCTCATTAATTAAATTTATGGTGGGATTCATAATTTGTGTGAGAAGGGAAGTATATGTTTATAGTGCTCAAGAGTATTTAATAATTTTCTTTTAAAATGAGCCCAACAAATGTCTGAATTGAATAAGGCGTGTCTACAAATCTCAATTCGTTTTTGTATATTCTACAAATCTCTTTGTATGAGCCCAACAAATGGGGAATTATTTTTTTTGTTTGAATTGAATGTGAGTTCTACGAAGAACTTTGTATGAGCCCAACAAAACACAACACAGAAAGTCGAAACCTAGGTACAATATCTCACGTATAGTTAGGTTCCTCAATTAAAGCATTCCACTTGCCAATTTATCCATGTCATCTCAAACACATCAAGTTCGTCTTAACAGCAATGGAATTCAAATTGATGTTCAAACCAAACTTATGGCCACCAAAACATAGCAAGGCCATGACCAACCCACGGACACCGAAACCCACCTCCACCTCCACCTCCATTGCCACTAGTGAAGCTAGAGGGGCAAGGGGTGACCCCTAGCTTTTTGGAAATTTTCATTTACAGCAATTTCCGTAATTTCAATCACAATATACTTGCTGCGCCCTCCCCCTAAAATTTTTGAATTTGGCCTCTCACAACGTAGAATTTATACTTAAAACATTTATAACTGGCTCCCAACTTTTGAACTCGTCTTGGAAAATCACCCCAAAAAAAAAAAAAAATTGAACTCTTTTGAGATGAACCCAAAAAATTGAACTTGTTATAAAAATAAAATAAAACCCAAAAATTAAAAATTGCTCAAATATAAAAACACCAAACCCATTCCTTATCACATGACCCCCAAATCCAAACAAAACCCCAATTCTTCTTTAACAATCTTAAATCACTAATATTTAAAACAAATGATAACTTGCAAATTATACCCCTAAAGTTTGGGGGTGATTGGATTTTACATCTTAAAATTCCAGAATTTGGATTTTACCCCCTATATTTTAAGGGTGTTTGAATTTTACTCCCTTGAAATTTTACACCCTAAAGTTTCATAATTTGAGGGTGTAAAATCCAAACACTTCCAAATTTTGGGGGTAAAATCCAAATTTTGAAACGTCAGGATGTATAATCTAAACACCCCAAACTTTAATGGGTAAAATCTGAATTCTACAATTTCAGGATGTAAAATCCAAACACCCCCAAACATTAGGAGTGCAATTTGCAATTTACCTTAAAACTAAAACCAAAAAAAATAAAAAATAAAAAACCAAATCCTTAACTATGAGGTTACTGTGCGTACACCTGCCCATTGCGCCGCCTACTCTTGCCGCCATTCTGTCGCCATGAGTTTGTGACGTTGTCCACTTGGCTCCAAGCTCATGATCCAGATCAAGCCGGCCACCACTAGTCTATTCTTTCCCTCTTCCTATTACCGAGACTTTCTACTTGATAAAGTTGATATTTGTGTGCTGATAAAGAATTTTTCTATATTTTTCTTTTTCTTTTTCTTGAAGTGATTTTAAATATGAAAAGAAAGTGGTGCAACTGTGCAAAATATCCAAAGTGTCATGTATTTGTTAATTAGTAAACCAAGTGAACTATGTGACACTTTCATTAGTAATTTGATACAAAAATATAGTTAAAAGTGACGAGATTAAATCAATCTAAAACTATGGAGGGTGTGATTAGAACTTTGAAGTTAGAACAATAAAGAACTAAGTGTGCGTAGTCAAAAAATTACATTCTTACATTTTACCGATTGAAAATACACACAACAATCTAATTTCATCAACTAAACCACCATCAAAATCACAAACCTTTTTACACGCACACACACGCATGGCCCCACACCCGCAGAGAGTACAAAATGAGTGTAGAAGGATAACATTTTCCACCATTTGTAAGAAAGTAGCATAGCCATAGTTGAACCAAATTAGCAACAACGTTAGCTAAGCCCAAAATTGGATGATGCTTTACTTACAATTAGTACTTGGTAGTTGGTATAGGCAGCAAGGACAGATAATTTCCTTTCACCGGATATAAAAATTTTCAACAGATTTGGCACTGTAAAGCATACTCTGATATGCGACATGGATCTTTTCTTTCTACCATGCGATGCGCTTGTTCTTCAGTAGTTAAGCCTCACAACTTCCAAGCCTATTTTTTGAGTTCCAAGTTTTTCACCTAAACATCAATGAACGTGTTGAGACCTAATCTCTGTTGTTACTAGCTTAATACCTTAGTTATAGGAAGGCATTAGCTGGTTGCCATGATTGGGTAACTACACTACTTCATCAATTCAAGTTTTTTCTTACCTCTATTGAGTAACTACACTACTTCATCATATTTTCCTCACTTGAATTGCTTTCCGGTAGCTTATCATTGGCATCATTTCTACTAGCTTCCTTATTTACCTCCCATTTGAATGACTCGCAGGCATAATATCCTCATCTATCTTAGTATCCTCTTCCATGCTGCTTTCCTGTTGTACAGAAGGTCTATCAGTGTCCATGGCATTGAATACGTTTGTTGAATTTTGTTGATCATTTTATCCCAAGTAGGTCATATAATGATCAAATTAATGATTCATATATAGTTCCTAACATCAAGAAAATTATGCGTCTTAACTTTAAAATTCAGTCAATTGTGCAATTACAACTAACCAAGGTATCAGATTAAGCCAAGTCGGGCAAGAGACATGGCAACAACCAATGTTCTAACATCACGAATTAGGAGCAATATATAATCATTTTAATCTGTTGACCTTGAAACTTATCAACAGTTGTAACCTATACACAAACATTAGTGAAAAAAAAACATATTAATTAATATATATATATATATATATATTTAAGAATCAACGTATTAATTAATATGATAACAAAGAGTGGTCCTACTTTAATATTTTAGAAGAATATTTTAGGGGAACCATATAAAATGGACTTGCCAGATCTCAATGTGGATTTCTCCAACCAGGTCAATAAGAATTTAACATCTAACCTAGGTATCAATGAAAATAAAATAAAACTTAACATAAGGATGGTTAGGGATATTTACTCAGGTTTAACATGCACATAGGAAACTAGTGCAACAGCTTCTAGAAATGTTGATGAAATTAAGCAAGAATGATGGTAAGTGATACACCCGGCATAATTCCCTCAGGCAACCTCCTCGTTGAGAATGACTAAAGACGACCCAGGAAGGGACGAGCCTAAACCTCCAGATGAAGAAAGAAATTATTAGCTTTCTGAAGGGTAACCTGGTCATGTTCACCTGGAGTCATGAAGATATGCTTGGCATACCAGCTAACATCATTCAACACCACCTAAACATGGATCCTGAGAAGAAGCTCATCCAGTAGAGAAGAAGAGTCTTCACCCCTAAACAAAACAAAGCAGTCATGGATGAGGTGGACAAGTTGCTCGCCGCTAACTTCATTAGGGAAGTCTATTATCCTAAGTGGCTGGCCAACGTCGTCATAATAAAAAAGGTGAATGGGAAATGAAGAATGTGCATTGACTTCACAGATCTGAATAGCGCCTGCCCGAGGATAGCTTTCCCCTACCCAGAATTGACCAGCTTGTAGACTCAATAGTTGGACACAAGCTTCTCACATTTATGAACGCCTTCTCCAGGTACAACCAAATACAGATGGCTAAGGAAGATCACGAGAAGACTGCCTTCATCACTAGCTAGGGGCTCTATTGCTACAGGGTCATGCCCTTCAATTTGAAGAATGCAGGAGCCACGTACTAGAGGCTGGTAAACCAGATGTTTAGCAAGCAAATTGGGAGGAACGTGGAAGTATATGTGGATGACATGCTCGTTAAGAGCAAGGAAGCGGAGAATCATTGGGACGATCTTAAGGAGACATTTAACATGCTCAGGAAATACAATATGAAGCTAAACCCAGCTAAATGTGCCTCTGGGGTATCCTTTGGGAAATTCCTTGGCTTCATGGTGTCATAGAGAGGAATAGAGGCAAATCTAAAGAAGGTGAAAGCCATCCTCCAGATGTCCTCCCTAAAGATGATCAAAGAAGTGCAGTCCCTCACGGGAAAGGTGGCAGCCTTTAATAGGTTCGTCTCCAAAGCAACGGACAAGTGCCTCCCTTTCTTTAAAACCTTGAAGCTTGCTTTCGTCTGGACAGGCGAGTGCAAAGCAGCATTCCAGGAGCTAAAGTGTTACCTGAGCAATCCTCCACTTCTGAGTCCGTCCAAAGAAGGCGAATACCTATTCTTGTACTTAGTAATGTCCGTGACCGCGGCGAGCACAGCCTTGATCAGGGAAGAACAAAGGGTGCAATGCCTGATGTACTACATCAGCCAGGCCTTCTAAGGAGCGCCTGGTACTTGTGAATAGAGAAGATCACCTTCACCCTGATAGTGGCCTCTAAAAACCTTCGTCCGTACTTTCAGGCAAACCCGATCATAGTAATGATGGATCAGCCCATTAAGGAAGTGATGAATAAACCCGAGGCTGCAGGACGAATGATACAATGGGCCATCGAGCACAGTCAGTTCGATATAAAGTATCGACCTAGGACGACCATAAAAGCCCAAGCATTAGCAGACTTCATAACAGAATTCACCTCCCCTAAACATGAAGATAGCCCAGAAGAACCAGCTTTTTGGACGATCCATACAGATGGGTTATCCACTCAGAAAAGAGGAGGAGCAAGCATCGTCATCACCTCCCCTGAAGGGGACGCTTTGAAGTACGGAGTTCAACTTAGCTTCCCTATAACTAACAATGAAGCGGAGTACGAGGCTATACTGGTAGGGCTGAAGATCACCCAGGCATTTGGATTTAAAACTGCCTTGCTAAAGAGCAATTCACAGCTCGTCATAGGGCAAGTCAATGGAGATTTCGAAGCAAAGGAGTCAAGGGTGCTGAGATATCTGAAGTTGACGAATCAATTAATTGGCAAGTTTGATCGGGTAAAGTTTGCTCAAATCACACAAGATCAGAATGCAGAGGCTAACGAAGTAGCTAGGATTGCGTCATCAAATGATCAAGCGAAGGTGACTGATTGGAGATTAAAAAAGCAGAAATCTCCCAGCATCGAGGAATTCCAAACATTTCCGGTGCATACCAATTCTGACTGGACAAGTCCCATCCTATCCTATCTCAAGGATGGACGATTACCTCCTAATCCCAACGAAGCCAAAAAGATCATGAAACGAGCAGCCAAGTTCACTATGCTAAATGACGACCTTTGTTGTGAAATTTTAAAATACTCGCAAGTGTATAAACCGTACCGAAGTATAGTCGGACAAGAACGAGGCCAAACCCACAGGGACTTGAATGAATGTAGAAAAATTAATTAAACCTTAACCAAATTAATCCTAATCTAGTTTAATAAAAATTGTTTTTTTGAGATTAAATAAACTAAGCAAATAATAAAAAGATATAATATAGAGCAATAAAGAGAGGTAAACAATCTAGAGAAAGGAATTAAGGTTTTAGAATCCGTCTTGTAAGTCATATCAGCATATATTTATGATCATTAATTTTTCCCTACCACTGCATGATAATCTAGAAATCAATCTTGCTATCATGGAAAATATCATCATTAAAACTTATGTTTAAAAATCTAAAGCATGTTCTTCTTTGCTTCTTAAGTATAAAACCAAATCATCAATTGTATCCGTAGCCAAACAAATAACAAGATATATCAAATTCTAAAAATCAAATCATAAATTGTATCCATTGACAGACAAATCACAAAAGATACCCAATTTTATAATCAAGAATTAATAAACCAAGCATTCAATTAATAAAGATAAATCCTAAATCATGAGAAAAATATGATTGAACTCATATCTAGAATCCTATCTTAGTCAATTGATATGAAGCAAGAACAATTTAAATCATTAAAGAACAACTATTGTGAGAAAAATCAAATCACATAAATATTACTAATAATCCTTAACAAGGTTTCATCCGAAACCCTAATTATAAATTTAGCTACTCATGGTAATTGAAAGAAAACATAAAAATAAAATACTAAACATTAAACTAGAAAAATAATTAAAACTAACAGTCATGGAAGAAGTAGCCGCAGCTCTCTATACATTCAGCCCTCTGCCCTAGCACTAGCCTCAGCCCCCCTAAATTTTGCCCTAAAAAGCCTTTAAATAGGTCAAGGAATCCTATTACAATTTGAATTCCCGTTTGGAGAAAATCCCAGATTTTTAGGCTTCATTTAACCGACGATTTTGGCCCATTTAACTTTCGAATTCGGACTTTTGATAAACTACAAAGTTGTATCCCTTTAAGTTAACTTTCCAGCCCAACTTGAATCATTTCAATTGGACATCTAACCTGAAAGTTATGCCAAAAATACTAACTGATGTGCAGACTGGAATCCTAATCCGAATTAGACTTGGATTTGGTGCAAATTTTCTTTCATTCCTTGCTCCAATTGGACTTAAATTTAATTGGGTTGGTCTTCTCTTGAATTCATGCTTGGCTAGATGTAAGTTGGCTTGATTCAATTGGCCTAGCCCCACTTTGCATGTAAAGCCCGTGTTATCTGCAACACAAAGATACTATATAATCAGTCACAAAATAACATAAAAGTAAGGCTAAATATGTAGATATGTGAGTACTTTATTATATATATTTCATGCACATCAACCTTTACAAAAAGGGTTTCTCATAGCCTTACCTGAGATGCGTTGAAGAAGAAGAAGCCATGTACATTTTGAAAGAGGTTCATGAAGGCATTTGTGGCGACCACATGGGAAGGCAAATTCTCTAGTAAGGAAGATTATGAGAACAGGCTATTTCTGGCCAATGATGCAACAAGACGCAGCAGATTTCATCAAGAAGTGTGATAGCTGCCAAAGGTATGGGAACATCCAATGAGTCCCAGGGGAGAAAATGACGGCCATCACTTCACCCTGGCCATTTGCACAGTAGGGGATTGACATAATGGGACCTCTACCACAAGGAAAGAAGCAAGTAAAGTTCTTACTTGTCACTATCGACTACTTCACAAAGTGGGTAAAGGCAGAAGCGCTAGCCACGATCACAGATGCAAAGGTACGGAATTTTGTGTGGAAAAATATTGTATGCAGGCTCGGGATACCACAGACGATCATCTCGGATAATGTTCGTCAGTTCGATAGTTAGGGATTCTAGTCATTCTGCTCAAGCCTTGGCATCAAAAACAATTAAATACTCCTCCCCAAGACACCCTCAAGCCAATGGACAGATTGAAGTAACGAATTGAACATTGCTGAAGATCATCAAGGCCCGATTAGTAGGGGCAAAGGGAGCATGGCTTGAGGAGTTACCAAGCATTTTATGGGCTTATAGAACCACAACAAGAACCCCAACAGAAGAGACACCTTTCAACCTTATATATGGCACAGAAGCAGTCATCCCCGTCGAAATAGGGCTTACTAGCCTCAGGAAGGAGTTCTTCAACGAACATAGCAATGACGACCAATTAAAGCTGAACCTGGATTGTTTGGATGAAGTCAGAGATCAAGCTTCTCAAAGACTGGCCAAGTACCAGCAGAAGATGACCGAGTACTACAACCAGAAGGTGAAGCTCAAGAGATTTGTCATTGGAGACCTCGTCCTATGAAGAGTGACGCCTGCAACGAAGGATCCAACATAAGGCAAGTTAAGGCCAACATAGGAAGGACCATATAGAGTCGTCCACTACTCTCGACGAGGAAGCTATCACCTGGAAGATCTGGACGGGAACAAATTGCCTCATCCTTGGAACGTTGAACATTTAAAGAAGTATTACAAGTAGGAACTACAGCCCATTGTAAGCAGTCGATGATATCTTATGATTTTTAAAGCAGATTAATAAACGTATTATTCAGTGTTTTACATATTCTACCTATCTTTTCCTCACGTCTGAACTAAATTACTGACTGGACATAAACTGTCCAACCAAGTTAAGATGATAAGATTCCTTAAGTGAATGTACATCGTTTTAACCAAAAAAAGAAAAGATGATAAGATTTCTTAAACAGGTGTACATCGTCCCAACCAAGTTGAAATGATAAGATTCCTTAAGTGGATGTACATTGTTTTTGTATGGCACTAGGATGTCCAGGCCCATTTGGGCCTTAAGCTCCAGCCCGACAATATGGCCCATATCGCCCTTAAGCCCAGGCCTTAGGCCACCTTAAAGCCCATTGGGCAAACAATCTTAATTTGTACGCACCATGCTTTATCACCCGGTCTCGCTTGGTAAACCACTTATCAAACATTAAGACAGCTGCTCGAGTTTACCTCTTCTCGGCTGCTCGACAATGCCTTGGGGAACATCGCTGCCGAGCAGTTCTACTTAAGTGGGAACCAGTTCTAATGCCACTTTTACCAGACCCCACTCCCAATTAAACACCCACTTAAGGTTAACGACATTGGACCTCCTTTCCCACTAACCATGGAAGTAATCATAACTCCCCACTAATTTTTGACTATAAATATAAAAAGCTAAGGAAGAAAAGGGGGATGAAAAAAAGTTCAAAAAGAGATTAAGAGAGGAAGAAGTAAGAATTAAGCTTGAACGGTAATAGGAGGGAGAGGCAGCTTCGTTGGGTCTCTATATAAGGAATTACCCAAGGTAGGAAATTCAAAGCCCATGCTACAAATAGATTATGAGCCCAAGTGAGGGTTGGCCCATTAGCCTCACTTTTGGCGTGCACAATTGGCGCCGTCTGCGGGAATCTCCTACAAAGCCGTGGTTCAACTAAGACTCACGCATGGAAAAATGTCTGAAAGACGTTCAGGGAGTTACACTGAAAGTGGTTCGGTAGGATCTTCTCAAGGATCCACCTGGCGAGAGTGGAGGCATAAGAGGCATGAAGATAGGGATCGTGAATAAGAGGAAGAGCGGTCCAGCCTTGGAGAGGGGTCGTACCAAACCCAACGGACAATTGCAGGTGCTTCAGGGCATGAGCAATTTGACAAGAGAGATGAGGAACTTAAGCGGTTACACAGACTGGTGAGAGATTTGGAGTTGGAAGCAAGGAGTAGGCACTAGAGAAGGGACCGAGATGACCGAGAAGGGAGATCTAATAGTGGGGGAAATCACTACTAGGCGGGGTCCAATCAATCTAGTTCCCATCAATGACGAGACCGTTCACATTCACAGGAATCCCGTCAACGCTGAGACCATTCACATTCACAGGAGTCCCGTCAATGTTGGGACCGTTCACGTTCACGGGAGTGTACAGACCAGGGTTCAGATTCCCTAGAAGAGCAACGGCCCCGTAATGCCGCCATGGATGCTATGAGTCGTGCCTTACGCAGAGTTACTCGGTCGTCGTTCTCAGACGACATTGAACGAGCCCCAATGCCGAGTAGATTTACGCGCCCACCATTCAATTCCTACAATGGAAAAACGGACCCGATAGAACACGTTAGCCATTATATCCAGATGATGTCTCTGCATACTCACAATGATGCACTGATGTGTAAGGTATTTCCCTCAAGCCTTAGGCCCACCACTTTGAGATGGTTTAATGGGTTATGGGAAGGTTCCATTCACAGTTTTGCCAAGTTAATCCAAAAATTTGGCGTTTGGTTTGTAACTTGTAGTCGGGTACCACAGCCAGTGGATGCATTGCTATCTATGAAGATGAGAGTTGGAGAAACCTTTCGCAGTTATACCAGTCGGTATTGGGAGCTTTATAATGAGATCAGTGGGGGCAACAAAAAGATTACGGTGAGCACCTTTAGGATGGGGCTGCCCGAAGACTTTAAACTACGGGAGTCGTTGATGAGGAAGCCTCCCGAGGATATGAGGCAGCTCATAAGGTGTATTGAGGAGTACAAATGCCTGGAGGATGATCGGCTATAGAGTAAGGGTAAGGCCCCGTTAGTCGCTAGCTTTTAGCCAAGACTTCGAAAGGATTTGAGGATACAAGGGACAGAGTTGCAACTAGGGAAGGTGAACGTGATGTTTAAGGAACCAGTGCACAGAATCGTAGACTGGATCAAGAACGAGTCGTACTTCAGATGGTCGAACAAGATAGGGGGTGACCCATCTCGGAGAAACTAGAATTTGTACTATACCTATCACAAGGATAAGGGGCATACCACCGAGCAGTATCAAGTGTTAAAAGACCATTTAGGGCAATTGGTGAAGGCGGGATATCTGAAGGAGTTTATGGTGGATTCAGGGAACCGAGGTACTGGGCAAGGTGCTCAGCAAAGGGGGAACCCTCTCCTACCTCCATTAGGAGTGATTGAAGTCATCCATGCCGCCCTAAGGGGTACTGCTGTGGCTGGGAGAAGAGGAGTGTTGACCATAGCACCCATGGGAAATTACTCGAGTGAGCAACCCCCTGAGAAGAAGATAAAGATTGGTCAGGAGCCCATCGCTTTTGACGACGATGATTTAGAAGGAACAATTCAACTGCATGATGATGCGTTGGTGGTGACGGCTCGGATAAACGGTTTCATAGTAAAAAGGGTAATGGTAGACTAGGGAAGTGGTGCCAATGTAATGTATCTGGATCTGTTTAGAGGGCTCAGATTGAAGAAGGAGGACCTTTCAAAATACAATACGCCCCTGGTCGGGTTCGTTGGCCAAGTGGTGATTCTCGAAGGGCAAATATTACTTCTTGTGAATATGGAAGGAAAGGAAGTAACTGTGGCTTTTATAGTTGTCACTTCATTTTCCCCTTATACAGCCATTCTGGGAAGGCCGTGGATCCATGTGATGGGGGAAATCCCCTCTACCTTACATGTGAAAGTCAAGTTCTGCACCGAACAAGGCGTTGCTGTAGTAAGGGGAAGTCAGCAAGTAGCCAGACAATGTTTAGTGGCCGCGGTCGATTGGAAGCACAAGCAGGATAAATAAAAGGACGGTGATAAGGTAGAAACATTGTTATTTCTTATACAGAATGTAGATGTGTTTGCTTGGAGCCCGTATGAGGTGCCCGGGGTTGATCTCAAGTTCATTGTTCACAAGCTTAACATAGACCCGTCATTTCCTCCAAAGAAGCAGAGGCCGAGAAGGTCAGCAAAGGAGTGCGTTAAGGCAGTGAGACAGGAAGTTGAAAGGTTAAAAGAGGCCAAGGCGGTAAAGGAAATCTTCTTCCCGGAATGGCTGGCGAATACTGTGATGGTCAAGAAGAAGAATGGCAAATGGAGAGTTTTTGTAGATTTGACGGATTTGAACTAAGCATGCCCAAATGACCCGTTCCCTTTGCCAAAGATAGATCAATTGGTCGATGCCACCTATGGGCACCTGAGGATGAATTTCTTGGACACCTTTCAAGTCGCCCTAGCTGCCGAGGACCTAGAGAAGACAACATTCATCTCCCCAGATGCAAACTACCATTACACCATGATGCCTTTCGGGTTAAAGAATGCCGAGGCAACCTATCAATGTATGATGACTAGAATGTTTCGGGACAAGATTGGGCGTACAGTTGAGGTGTACATTAACGACATGGTGATAAAAAGTAAACAAGAAACGCGGCATATAAAAGATCTCCAGGGGGTATTTGAAGTGCTTCGGCAACATAAGTTGCGCTTGAACGCGGATAAGTGTGCTTTTAGGGTGGGGACTGGCAAGCTCCTAGGTTATTTGATCACTAACCGTGGGATAGAGGTCAACCCCAATTCGATTGAAGCCGTGCAGCACCTTAAGCGGCCGTGCAATCCGAAGGAAGTGCAAGTGTTGACCAGAATGTTAGCTGCCCTTAATCGGTTCATTTCTAAGTTTGCCGATCGTTGTCCTCCACTCTACCAACTTTTGGGGAAGTGGAAGGGGTTCCAATGGAATGAGGAATGTGAAAGAGCTTTTCGGGATTTGAAGAAGTATTTGATGTGGGTGCCGATGCTAACAGCCCCGGAACCTAGGGAAGATTTATTCATGCTCCTTTCAGTGTCTGATCATGCTATGAGCGCCGTACTGTTAAGGGATCAAGGAGTGCAACAGCCCGTGTATTACATTAGTAAGACCTTAGTTGATGCCAAGACAAGATACTTATCCTTGGAGAAGTTGGTGTTAGTGCTAGTGCAAGCTACGAGGAAGTTGTCTCATTATTTTCAAGCTCATACCATCTATGTCCTGACAAATTACCCTTTACAGTCGTTATTGAAGAGATTCGACTTTACGGGCCGAATAGCTAAATGGGGGACCCAGCTAGGATCCTTCGATATAAGGTACAGGCCAAGAAGTTTGGTGAAAGGCCAAGTTCTTGCTGATTTTGTTGCAGAGTTTTCTCCCAGAAACGAAGAGGGGGTGGTTTGTCGTATGGAATGTCGCCCGTGGAAGGTATTTGTGGACGATGCGTCAAGTGCTATGGGGGCCGGTGCTGGGATTGTCATTATCACCCCAGAAGGAATATGGTTGGAGCATTTTTTTTAGGTTGGGGTTCAGGGCCTCTAACAACGAAGCTGAGTATGAGGCCTTGCTTGTCGGATCAAGAACCATCATGTGTATGGGTGCTCGGGATGTAGAGATTTATTCAAATTCTCGGCTGGTTGTCAGCTAGGTGCAGGGTAGTTTTGAAGCCCGGAATTCTTGAATAAAAGAGTACTTACAAGTGGTAAAGCAAGTCATGAGTAAGTTTTGTACAGCAAAGTTGGCCTAAGTTGCCTGGGGACAGAACAGACATGCTGACTCTCTAGACACGTTGGCATCATCAATGACGGAGGATGTGCCTCGATTAATCAAGGTAGAGCTCATAGCGGAGCCGAGCATCAATACAGCGGTTGGTGTTGGTGTTGCAGTGATTTCAACGATCGAGCCATGTTGGATGGACTCAATCATTGACTTCTTAGCCGACGATTGAGTTCCAGATGATGAGAAGGAAGCTAATAGGGTTCACTGAGTAGCTGTTCAGTACTGATTATCATCAGATCGTAAGCTATACCGAAGGTCTTTTAGGGGGTTGTACCTTTTATGCTTACACCCTAAGAAAGTTATTGAACTCTTGGTTGAGCTACATGATGGGGTGTGTGGCAGTCATGTGGGGGGGGGGGGGTGCTCATTAGCACACTGTGCGTAAGTGTGGACAGTGCCAAAAGCATGCCCCCTTGATCCACCAACCAACAGGCCATCTGAATCTAGTCAACAGCCCCTGGCCTTTCGTGCAATGGGGGCTGGATATTCTCGGCCCATTTCCCCGGGCCACGGGCAATTGAAAGTTTGTTTTAGTGGCTGTCGATTACTTCACCAAGTGGACGGAGGCAGAGGCATTAGCCAATATTCAGGACGTGGATGTTAAGAATTTCGTATAGAAGAATATAGTCACGAGATTTTGGGTGCCAGACTCTCTTATATTTGATAATGGATTGCAGTTTGATAGTAGAGCCTTTCGTGAGTTTTGCAATGGTCTCGGCATCAAGAACAAGTACTCCACCCCAGCGTATCCTCAGAGCAATGGCTAAGCAGAAGCCACCAATAAGGCAATCGTGAACGGATTGAAGAAAATGTTAGATAGTGCCAAAGGTAGGTGGGATAAAGGGCTACCCAATATTTTGTGGGCATACTGGACAACTCCTAGAAGGTCTACTGGGGAAACTCCGTTCTCTTTCATGTATAGGGCAGAAGTTGTGATACCGATTGAGGTAAATTTATGCAGTGCACGGGTTGCGGGATTTGCCCTTACCCAGAATGATAAATTGCTGGTAGAACATTTGGATTTGCTGGAAGAATTCTGAGAAGCAACGACTATACAGCTAGCGGAGTATCAACAAAAACTTGCCCGGCGATATAACCGGGGTGTAAAGATAAGGGAATTTAGCGCTAAGGACCTGGTGCTTCGGAAAGCAAAAGGGAATATGCGGGATACGAATGCCGGGAAACTTGCCCTGGCCTGGGAAGGGCCCTACAGGGTTACTACCATTGCGGGTGCAAGAGCGTACTATTTGGAAGACCTAGACGAGAGACCGCTTCCCCAACCATGGAATATACATAATCTGAAAAAGTTTTATCATTGATCATCTGTACATGGGGCGTGAATTCAATAAAATCTTAGATGTAAATTTTATTAGCTAATATGATGATGATATCTATCCATGCAGGTGTATCATTACTTATGAATTTATCATCATTAACTCATTAAGCTCCGATTGACGCACACGAAAAATCTCGTACCAAATTATTCTAAGGACAGAAACTTGTTCCTAGCCCGATTTTCATCGCCGAACAGGTGGAAACCTTATGCCAAATTTTTCTAAGGACAAAAACCTACTCTCGGTTTGATTTCCATCACTGAGCAAGTAGAAACCTCAAATTCTCCCAAGGACTGAAACCTGTCCTCGGTTCGATTTCCATCACCGAGCAGGTGGAAACCTTGCACTAAATCATTCTAAGGATAGAAACCTGTCCTCGGTTTGATTTCCATTGCCGAGCAGGCGAAAACCTTAAATTCTTCCAAGGACAGAAACCTGCTCCTAGTTCTATTTCCATCACCAAGCAGGTAGAAACCTTAAATTCTCCCAAGGACAAAAACCTATCCCTGGTTTGATTTTCATCGCTGAGCAAGTGGAAACCTTGCACTAAATTATTCTAAGGATAGAAACTCGTCCTTAGTCCGATTTTCATCACCGAGCGGGTGGAAACCTTGCACCAAAATCATTCTAAGGACAGAAACCAGTCCCCAGTTCGATTCTCGTCACCGAACAGGAGGAACCCTATTCTCAAAAATTATCTAAGTACAAAAAGATCAATGCATGTCAAATTTTGTTATTACCGCCGAGGAGCCAATTCTTTCTAGATACAAGTGACCCCGTCTAGGGTAATCCGAGCCACCGTGCATGGTCGACAATTACTTGGCCTTTTGCAAGCAGAAAAGAAAGCAGACTCAATCATCGTCTTATGGTGAATCGAGATTAAACTACCAGGCCATCTAGAAGACGTGCGTAAAAGAATCAAAGAGCACAATAGGAACGAAAATAGCAAACATTCATAAACATAATTAAAGCTAACATATAAAAAGTAAACCAATGTTTTGTCACCATAACTCGGTGACTGTAGAAAAATTAAACCTAGGAAAAATAATTATTCAGTCACCACAGCCCGGTGACATAGGCAAACTTACTGAAAGGAAAGAAACTATTTAAACAAAAGAAAAGTAAAGTAGACAGAAGAAATCCGGTTTGGCAATTAACTTGTAGGGTCTGCAGATTAGAAATGGGCAACGTCTTCGAGTGGCTGCTGGGTTGCTGAAGGTGGCTGAAGCTGAACATACTCATCGGACTGATCATTTGCACGGGGATTGCTGGTGGCCTCCAGGTCAACTAACTCCACGTGGGAGTCAATTGCCTTCACCAACACCCTTATGCTTTAAGTCTCTTCCTCGTCAGCGGCACTAGGAGGGTTTTGTGCAGTAAGAGGAGGGCCCAGAAAAGGGATTTGGTTAGGATCTCATAAAAGAGAGTCCTTAGGGACCCCTAGAACTTTTAGGGCAGCCAACCAACCCTCCCCAAAGGCAAGCTTCCAAGCTTCTTGGATGACGAGCTCTGCCGAGTTTTTCGCATTAGCGAATCCCTCGTTAAACCATTTATTTTTGCAGGCCTTCAAAGCTACCTTCAAGTCAGCCAACTCCTTAGCTTGCGCAGTGTTCAGGCTCGCAGCCTCTGCTAGTTTAAGCTCGATTTCGCCCAGCTTAGCCTCCAGCTCTGAGGACTTCTTCCCCGCCGATGCCTTGGCCTTCTTGGACGTAGTAGCCTTCTTTTCCGCAGTCGCGGCAACCTTGGTTTTCTCTTTTACAGTCACCTCGGCCACGTCCTTAAGAGCCTTCTCCTGCTCAGCATCCTTGGCAAGCTTCTTCAGCTGCCCATAGAGGATGTGAGTTAGTTGAGCGGCCTAAAGAAACAATAATGATAAGTACGACAACAAAAACTATGTGTAAAAGTTAGCAGAAAACCAAGGGACAAGAAATTACCGTAATAGTGTGCCATTGCAACCGGCCTGCCCAGTGACTCGTCCATCCCGTCCTCGAAAGTGTGCACGTCTTCCGGCAACAAAAGGCCATGCACCAAACTTTGAGCAACACGACCCCCTTTACCCTTTTCCCATACTATTACACTCGCAGTCGCAGGAAGGGGTTTGCCCTCCAACTAGAAAGAAGGCCGTCATTCCGGCGCAACTCAGGAGGTGGATGCCATGTTCATCCTAGTTTGAGCCGTTGGCTCCTGGATGACAATACCCCATAATGGCCAGGGGGATCTTAGTGGGTGCATCACCCAATCCGGCTGGGGTTTGTTCGGCTGTCCATTGTCTCTTCCGGGAGTGGCCGGAAGGAGGAGAAGGAGAAGGGTGAGTTTGATCTCGACCTTGAGGTTCTTGCTGCTGCGCGGCTGGCCGGGCGCTAGGCACAAAACGGCTGATTTTCGTCGTCCTTCTTGTCACCATGTCGTGACCTTGATCAGATTCGATTTCTGAAGAGCTAACTGATTTAGCGGCTGTTTCCTCAGCTACTTGAACGGGAGCTTCGGGTTCAACAGGAGCTTCGGGCTTTATAGGGACCTCAGGCTAAACGGGACTTCAGGCTGAACCGGCACGTGTGCCTGTTCTCGGCGATGTCGAGACATGCATTCAGCCAACTCGTCCCGTAAGGGTGTAAGTTCATCCGAGCAATTATACCGCAGACCAAGATCACGAGCTTCACCTATTATAAATCTTGGAGGAAGGAAATTTGCATGCCGTACATCAATATAGGAAAGGAGGGGACTGTTAACTAACAAAGCTTGGCTCAATGCTTGCCAAGTGGAACACACAGGTTCAACGCCGAGGATTAAATGGGATGCTCGAAGTTGTCTGTCCCAATGAACAAAAATTTCTGACCTAAACACAAAATTTAGGTCCCGAACATGTACTATTCTAAGATCCGGCTTGAACCTTTTGCTCTCTGCATGGAAGCAACACAAAAACTGGTTAGTAATTACTTGATCAAATCAAAATTAATAAAATGCAGTTAATAAAGTATGTTCGGTACCGACCAACATCACGTGGTGAGAACGCGCAGGGGAGCTCCTCGGCAAACCAATTGCCGCTCACCTGTACAAACTCTCCAACCGAGTTCCTATTAGAGTCAGGTAGGCATGAAATGAGCCATACCCTCATGTTTCTTATTTTTAAGTAATAATTAGATTTAATATTACCACACAAACTATACATGAAGTTGATGTCATGGTAATCCAGTCGCAACCTGAACAATTGGTTCAACTTACTGATGCAACTCACCACTTGGTAAAAGTTAAGGGGGAGTTGGCGGGGATAGAAACTGTAAAATCTAAGGGTACCTAGGATGAGGGGGTCAACAAGAAACCTAACCCCACCCTCAAGAATTGCCATCAAGGGAATGAAAACTGTATTTACACCACGACGCCTTTGGATGTCGATATCGCCCTCATGACAGTAGGCAATATCAACATCCTCAGGGACGTTGTAGGCAGCCCTAAAAGTATCCAAAGAGGCTTCTGAGGAAAGGAGATGAGAATAGCCCATTCTCTAAGCTAGGATTCCTAGAACTATGATTACGATAGAATAGAAAGAAATATAACAAGTAGAAGGAAAGGAAAAGGGAACTTACTGTGGGCTCTAAGGAGGAAAAATGTTCTGGGCTGGAAGATGAATGCACAAAGAGAGTATGCTCGGCAGGGTAAAATTTTGAAGGATGAGGAATGCAAAAGTGAAGGAGAGACTCAGTTATGCCTATTTATAGGAGCCAAAAGGGAAATAAATGGCATTTAATATTTGAAAAGCTGGAAACCCTATGAATCCCCATCTTAATTGCCACACACACGTCGCCTTGGTTCACGAACCTTCAGACAATGATGATAGCTGAACTAATAGTCAGATGCAACGCACCTTTGAGGGTGCATTAATGTGTTTCTCAACCATCCAATATCTACCCGTTGAGCTTCCCAGATAGTTATTGTCTCTTGGATTCCTTGATTCATCCCTGAGAATCGAGCATGAATCAAGGGGGGGCTAGTGTACGACATTGGGATATCTAGGCCCATTTAGGCCTTGAGCTCCAGCCCGATAGTATGGCCCATACCACCCCTAGGCCCAGGCCTCAAGCCACCTTAAATCCCATTAGGCAAACGATCTTAATTAGTACACACCATGCTTTATCACCCGGATCTTGCCAGGTGAACCACTTATCGAACATTAAGACAGCTGCTTGAGTTTACCTCTTTTTGGCTGCCCGGTAGGCCTTGGAGAACATTGCTGCCAAGCAATTCTACTTAAGTGGGAACCAGTTCCAATGCCACTCTTACCACACCCCACTCCCAACTAAACACCCACTTAAGGTTAACGACATTGGACCTCCTTTCCCACTAACCGTGAAAGTAATCATAACTCCCCACTAATTTTTGGCTATAAATATGAGAAGCTAAGGAAGTAAAGGGGGATGGAAAAAGTTCGAAAAGAGACTAAGAGAGGAAGAAGTGAGAATTAAGCTTGAACAGTAATAGGAGGGAGAGGCAGCTCTGTTGGGTCTCTGTATAAGGAACTACCCAAGGTAGGAAATCCAAAACCCATGCTACAATTAGATTGTGAGCCCAAGTGAGGGTTGGCCCATTAGCCTCACTTTTGGCACGCATAGTTTTAACCAAAAAAGAAAAGACGATAAGATTTCTTAAATGGATGTACATCGTCCTAACAAAAGCTAAGACAATAAGATTCCTTGAATGGATGTAAATCGTCTAACTAAAAACTAAGGTGACAAGATTTCTAAAACGAATGAAGGTCATCCACAAAGTCAAAACAGCAAAATTCATAAGTAGGCAAAAAATTTTCTAAGTCCCTAAAAGGATGAAAAACACGCCCTAACAAAGCAAGGACGACGAAGCACAAGTCATGGAAAAACAAGAAGTGTAAACAAGAAGTATTCACGAGCAACATGAACACAAGGGAAATAAGCACATTAGGAGCATCAGTCCCTCCTTTTTCAGGCACTAGGGGAACCTCGCCAGTAGATGCAATAGCTTGGGTAGCCTGAGCAGCCTGGGCTACCTCATCTGCCTCTATCTCCTTGTCAATGGCTTCGAAGTCCAGATCCTCCAAGTCTGTCTCTAGACCATGCTTCACCAGATATCTTCTCAGCAACTTAAATCCCTTAAAATACTAGCCGAAAAAAATGGCGTTATATTCGTTTGTGAGTTGAAATGCATGAACGGCCTTGGCCACGGCGCTTTTCTGGTTGGCTGCCACAAGTTGCTTGTCCCTCTGTTTCACCAACAGCATGTCTGCGTTCAACTCCTCAGATAAGCCTGGACTTTCTCCTTGGACATGTTATTGACGTCCATCACCACTATCAAATCCTTCCTCAAACTAGAAGCTTCAACCTCCAGCGCCTCTGCCTTGGAAGTGGCCATCATGGCCTTTTCCTCGTTCACCATAGGAAGGCATGCTTGAGATTTCCTTCAGCTCCTCGAGCGTTACAACCTCATTAGCCCGAGCTAGAGCCATCCCAGTGTCCACCCAAACACTGGCTCCTACCTTCTCCTTCCATTTGTCTTCGGTCTTGCGCTTCTTTGCACGAGGAGTAATCTCCTCGAGGGAAACACCTGAAAAGGCAGCACGCCCTTCGTCCAGGGCAGGAGTGGACAAACCTTTTTCCATCTCTTCTTTCACTTTGTCCTTCTCAACGATCCTCAACCTCCGCTGACCGATACTAGAGAAGGGCTCGTTATTCTTCACCTTGATCCGAGCATACAACTCCTGGTTAAATTTAGTCATCATCTCTACTGTTGGGAAATATAGACCCTGGTTGATAGAATTAACAAGTTTTAAATCCAAGTTGTTAATTAGATTTATTATGAATAAAACTTGTTAAAACAAACAAACATCAATATCATGCAGCAAAAAAATAAGTAAGACAAGATATGATGACCCAGGAAAACCAATGAAACAAACTAGTTTCATAGTAAAAAACCTGGGGGGAAACCTTCCCGAAAAGCAATCCACTATAGTAAAGAGAATTTTCAGATCTAGTACAAAACCTTTGTTCCTAGACTCTACAATCCCTGTAGATGAACTTACAGCAGAAACCTTCTACCGCTTCAAAACCTCTTAACTCTTCAATATATGAACACCACCCTTTTGATGCACGAATCCCAGTATATGACTAATCAATTACATGGATCCCAATACATGACTTAATCACCAACTAGAAGAAGATTGTTGGCTGCAAAGTTCTTCACTTCATCAACAATGAAGATCAAGAAGTACTTGGTTACAATACCCTAAGGCACAAAGACACAGTAGCTTCTTTTAGAGAGAATAAGGCATCGGTCACCTTTTGAATATGTTCTCCTTGTATTCTCTTATGTGACAGCCTCTAAAATAAGCCTTATATAGGTCTAAGGTTGTGAGAAAAGAAACCCTACACATACATATCAGCATGGGCTGAAAATCAGATCTGGAAATCTAAATTCCCGTAACCTCGATCGATCGAGAGGTGTCGAGATTTAAACTTCGACAGATACACCTATCGAGAAGCTACCGAGGAGACAGGAGATTTCTTGATCGATCTACCTAGCTATCAAGAGGTGTCGAGATTGCGATAACAATCAACTGAAGAGCTCAATAGATAGCCTAGCTGTCGAGAGGTGTCGAGCAACTATCAAGCTTTAAAATTCAGCACTTTCTCACTTGATTCTTGGACAGACTTGCATGGTTTCAACACTTGAATTTGAAACAACATGTTTTTTGAAGTATTTAAACACATCCTAGATCTACCCAATTACAAGTAAAGCGTGTTTTGTCAAAGGATTAGCCAACTACATAAAAAAATGACATATGTTCTTAACAAGTGAATCACATATGTCGTAACATCTACCAAAAAAAAAAAAAAAGGGAAGAAGAAAAGAAAAGGAAGAAAGACGATCCATTTTTCGTCCTAAGATAACTCACTTTTTTCTTCCCGACGAATGGCATGAAGGACGTAGTGAGAAGGCTTCGGTCCCAAACAGTGACGAGCTAAGGTCCGAGGGTCAACTAGCTTGTCAAAATCGTCGATAGTGCTCGCGTACTTAACAGCTTCTCAAACATGCTCCTCAAACATGCTCTCTAACTCGGGACACTCTTTAACTGCAAAACAGAAAAATACACAAGGTCA
The DNA here is from genome assembly GCA_032727855.1 of Quercus ilex subsp. ballota. Classification (NCBI taxonomy): domain Eukaryota; kingdom Viridiplantae; phylum Streptophyta; class Magnoliopsida; order Fagales; family Fagaceae; genus Quercus; species Quercus ilex. The sequence continues at coordinate 14,014,894 of CM064911.1, read as the reverse complement.
AAAGGGATGATCAAAGTAAGTAATAAATTAAAGAAAATATGCATCACATAAGAGGCAAACGCACCAAGTTGAGGGATCTCCCACTAACGTAGCAGCCCAGGGACATCCCCCCAAAAGTGGTCCGAAAAGGTCTCCTAACCATCACCCCGACACAAAGAAATACCTAAACTTCCAATAACGGAAGGACGGAGGTAGATTGACGATGAGCTGAGACCTTCTATCCCAAGGCACAAGCTCATAATACCCAAACTCTTTGGATTCTTTCAGACGGTAAAGGTAGACGAACTCATTTAACGTGATCATATCCCCGTCAGCTATGATCGTCCAGATCACCATACAGCTTATGACGATTCTCCACTAATTCGGCATATACTGTCCTAGAGCTATGTTCAGGTAATGAAGGAGTTCTATTATAAATGGGTGGATAAGAAATCTAAGGCCACACAAGAATGCAGCCTCATAAAAACAAACCTCACCATTGGCAAAAGCACAATACTTCTCGCATTTCCTAGGAAGACGAATCCTAGTTTCCTCAGGAAACTAGAACCTATCCCTAAATCTACTAAAGGTATCTTCCTTTAGGGAGCACTCTTTTTTGAGGGCGTGGAACAATCGGGATGGGGCAGAAATGGAAGGTAGGGAAGACGAGGGTACGGAAGCAGCTATATCCTTCTCAACCCCAGCCGTGCCAGCACTAGATGACAAACCTGTCTCTAAATAACTCGATCTAACCTCAAAACTTATACTTTCCCTCCTTAAAGCCTCTCGCACAGACCCAAACCAATCCAAGGATTGGCGCAACAGTGGGTACAAACTACCTAACACTAGGCCTAAGCTACTGTCACCTAAAACAAAATCCCCAACCCGCGGGCAATGGCTACTAGGGGAACCTAAAGATGCACCCAAGTGAGCAAAGAAAAATGCAACGGAGGGGGAAGTGTGCCTAATATCAGAGTAATCAACCATCAAGCCCAAGGAAAGGGGAGAAACAAAACTCTAAAAGGAAAAATGAGCACAAAGAAGGGGGAGAAATAAAACAAACTTTAAAAGGAAAAAGGAGCACAAAGAAAGAAGTGTGCCTGAGAAAAAGAGGAAACTAAGAAATCAAAGGAGTAAGCGTAGAAGGAAAATGAAGAGAGAAGAAGAAGACAAGGGGTTTAAAAAGGGTGCCTCGAAAAACGTGGGAAAGCTGAAAAGTCTCATTGGAATCGAGATCCCTCAACTGATATGGGCGTGACATGTGGCCACGATGCATGCCACGCTGCCACTGAGCAATTAATGCGGATGGGTGGAACCCCAAGCGCCATAATCGCCGGGGAAAAAAAAAATGCTTCTCATTCCCATGGCCATCCTCAAATTGAACAACCTTGTAATAGGGGGGTAGCTGATAGACCAAGCATAATTCTCTCAGGCAACCTCCTCGTCCAGAAGAAGGGCCAGTGGACAATGGAATCGTCAGTCTTCATCCTTAATAGTATCCATTAGACGAAGGAACCATCACATTAGTCTTCGTCCTTAACCATATCCATTGGATGAAGAAAAAGCCATTAATTCACAAATAATGGCAAGGTGATACATAATAGCAATAAGTCTCCTTACTGTTGGAGAGACGAAGATCCTCTCATTAACACCTCATGAAGGCATTACAGATACCACATTGAAGCCACCATTAAAACACCTCCAACAACTAGGAGAAGGAAGCAAATGTATATATACAAGCACCTTAGGACCTGAGGAGGTACTTAGTTCTAACCCAGATACTCTGATACTTTGATATTGAGCCCTCTTTTCTCTCTCAACTGTCTGACTTTACCATCAGAGGCTTTGTGGCAGACACCACATCGGTGTTCCCTTCTTTTTCCTTTCTTCATTCGTTCTTGCAGGGCTTTGGATGATCTTGGATGGCTCTCCCTCTGAACGATCATTTCAACCGATGATTTCAACATCATCAATAAGGAATATAGACAATATATTTCCCTGGTTACTTATAGAAATCTCTTCATCTCCACTGTTCTCCGTGGACTTCTTGTGCCTTATTTTAGTAGCAAGAACCACCACGAATAACAACTAGCGATGAATAAAGTCCTAGCTAGATATTTTGAAATAGATGAAATTGAAGGGAGGAGAATCTTTGAAGACCGAGGTAGTCTATGGCAGTAAATCAATTTTATGCCCTCAAAATCATATTATTGCCCCCTTTGGATTTTAATATTAAAACAAACAATTATAGTCTTTGCCATTGAGTTTATGGTATGCATTTGTATTAGAACTTCATTCCCTCTCGCTTCTAAGTGTTTGTTTCTTAAAATTAAAAAAAAAAATGTTTGCCAATTGCCATTATGATTTGTGAAGTAACCGAAGTTCAATTCAAGGTGAGTAAGAAACTAAGTGTGTGTTGGGGTACTTTTCTTTACACCTAATGTTATTTAAATAACACACATTTATTTTCCTTTCAAATGTATTATTGGACATGCTTAAATATCTTTTCCAACTATCAGTATGCTAGCCCACAACCTTTCTCCTTTCTACCACAAAATTGGGCTACACTACAGGACCTAATACTTTCTCATAAAAAACCCGAATTATTTAGTAAAGCGAGATAAAATCTAATCTTTTCTAAAAGACCAAGAATACTTATGCTTGGCAAGGTTTGAAAAGCCCAATCCTCATTGACAATATTTGAAGCCCAATTTTTCATTGGCAATATCAAAGCCCAATTTTCATTGGCAACATCAAAGCCCAATTTTCATTGGCAATATCAAAAGCCCAATTCCCGCTGGCAATATCAAAAGCCCAATCTTCATTGGCACTATTTTATCAAAAAACCCGAGATTATTAACGCTTGGCAAAGAGAAAAGTATCATGGCATAATTATTGCTTAAGTATTACTATGGGAAAAAACCATGGCAATTGTTTTATAAAAGCTCATAGGGAGTTATCTTGAAGAATATGTTCTCACATTATAGCCCATGAAACACATGGTCATCATTTGCATCACAACATCCATAAAATATATCTTCAACGCTCATGGAAAATACTCGATCCCACAAGCTTATCATTTAAATTATGATGCAACTATTAGAAGCCATGAACGTTATTTATGATATGGAATCCATCACAGTAAAGGTTATTTTCAAAGGCACTTTGAAAAACTTGTCATATTGTTTCAAACATTACAATTAATTACTCAAAAGGCTCATTGCAAGTATCTATAAAAACCGAAAGAATATTTACTAATAAAAGTCCATGAGGAAGGAAAGCCCATGGCAACATGTGTTGTTGATTTTGTAGGATGCACACAACCCGATCCAAAGGAGCCAGCCCAGGTGAACAGGTCCAATCTAAGAGATCCCAGCAAGAAGCAGAGGACTGAAAGTAGGTAAAACAGCCCTTGTTCATCCCTGACCAAAGTACAAGAAGAGAACCAAGTCCTTAAAAATGAACTAGAGGTTGTCCCATCGACTTTTGGTCACACTCTACTTGACGTGAACAGTACCCGAGGCTTGTAACATCAGCTGAAGTCTAAAGGGTGATGGAACTCCATCATCTTTTTTCAAGACTGCACCTCCAGCGAAAGGGAAGCTGAAGGGCATAAGGGGATCTCCAGCAGAACCCCCTGAAGTAGGCTTAGAACTTGACACTTGGCTTGGGGTGTTGAATCTTACTTCTTGGGGGTCTAAATCTCAGTTGCAGCCTTAGGATTTGCTCTTGATACACACTCCAATCACATTGATTAAGCTCAGCCCCAGAAATCTTGGCATTTAATGAAAAATCCCATTATTACCCAAAGAAGCAAAGCAGCCCATAAAGCAAACCTTCTACTTTTGACCAAAAAATCCCAGGAAGATTAGCCCTGGTTCTCCACCCTCTGATTAACCCTACGTTTTTGGACTCTTGTTAATTAATGCCTCCCCAAAACTCCATTATAAAAACATAAGCATCTCAGCCCACAAGGACACAATAACTCCCTCTGAAACTTTCTGATTGATTGGTCATTTTGCTTGCAATTCAACTCTCTTTAAGCTCACTACTTATCTCTTTCAGCCCATGTTCATCTAACCTCATACATTCTTTTCCTCTCTTTTACACAAACACAGCTCATAAATGCCTCCCACTACTCACAAAATGCCTTAATCTCAAGTTAATCTCATCTCACTCACTAAAACAGCCCACATTGTCTCATTCATGCCTTATGAATACACACCCACCAAAATCTTAGTTTGATAATTGCTGCATTGAGCTGGGATCCCTCTCTCCCTTCACACCATGCCAATTAATCCTTTCCCTCTTCCCATGGAACCTTTAATTTTCACTTTTTATTTCATAGTTGAAGGATATAATGTATATGTAACAATTGAACTTTTCCCTCACATTGATGTAATGATGGCTGAAAGTACAATGAATTTCCCTGACCAAGACATGCAAGGACCCACAGGAGTTAACACATTCCTAAATTTATTTAATCATTGACCATTGGACTGTTTAAACCTGTTTTTTCTGAACTAAGTGTAATTCTACCCTTACCGCTGGAGATTTTATTTCACTTGAACTATCAGACCAGGACCACTAATGAACTAATTAAGTATGTTAACGTATTTTTCATTGGGCTTTTTGTTGCTGTTTTGTCAAGTGCAGCCTTAGTTTTCTTGTTTGGATAGGCTTTGTCATCACACTGAAAGCCTTTGGGTACCATCTCAAGAGCCCATAGTCGAGTTTCGGCTTGGCTTCCCAACATCTTAGATAGAGGCATCAATATCCCCCTCGATAGTGTGCATTTGGGATGGGCTGAAATTTTCAGCTTATTTGCAATTTTAGTTTTTTTTTACTACTATTCATGGGTCCCACTACACTTTTTGATATTATTCATGGGTCCTATTGTACTATTCAACTTATTTTTTACATTTTCAGCAAAAAGTTTTCAACTTCAACTAAATAAATTGTTCCTAAACGGACACAAGTATCCTTTTAGGAACAACTTATTTAGCTAAAACTGAAATTTTTTTGCTGAAAGTATTGTAAATAAAAATAAAAGCTAGTTAAAATAGTACAGTGGGATCTATGAATAGTACCAAAAAGTGCAATGAGACCCACAAATAGTACCAAAAATAAACTAAATAGTAAAAGAAGCTGCCTTTTCTCATCCCTTAACTCTTTTTTTTTTTTTTTTGGTATTTTAAATAAAACACTCTTATGTTAAACTTCAGTCACTTCTAGAGTAGTAAATAAGCTTACATAGTTAGGGTTTTGAAGGATAAATTTATAAAATGAATCTTAGGGTCCATTTGGATACCGCTTATTTTTCTGAAAACTAAAAACTGAAAACAATAAAAAAAATACTTTTCGGATTACTGTTCACAAGAAAAATATTGTTCACTTGCCTTCTTGCACTGTTCATGTCCCATGAACAGTGCAAGAGGCGATGGTTCCAACAAAAAAAAAAAAAAGGTATGTCTAAAACGCAGACGCAGCTGGAGAAACGCGTTCCCAAAGGCATACTTAGTGTAATGAGTTTTGCACGTTTGACTCGAATTGGCACATTTTTTAGGCGGGTCAATTCATGTCAACTTAAATCTGATCAAACCTGATAAATCTCACCCCTAATCTACTAACTTCGTGTGGTGTTTGTATGGTATTCACTAATTGTGTCGAAAATAGCCACCTCAAGGATACTTGCAAGGCCTACATGAGTTACCTACTTATTTTATTTAGCTTTTATCTTTTATATACAATATTTTCAGCAAAAAGTAAATATGTTGTTCCCAAATGAACACCTAGATCATGTCAAGCTAATGGCGAAGAGAATAGGTTATGGCTACATATACTGAACAAGCTATTCATCATTAAATAATTCATCAAAAGATAGGGATGGCAATTTTTGCCCGACCCGTGGGTAGCAAACTCGGCTCGACCCTAATGGGCCGGGTTTTACCCGATCCGATTAGGAATAGGGTCGGGTATGGGTTTTTTTAAAAAAAATCCAAAGCGGGTCCTGGTCGGGTCCGGGTTTTATCAAAAAAAATTTGAGACTCGACCCGAAACCCGGCCCAGATAAAAACCCGGTACCCTGAAATTACAAAAATACCCCCTATATATATATATATACCTATAAGCTAACCCTAATCCCTCATTTCTTCAGCAGCAACTCAACTCACACCTCCCTCCCTCTGTCTTCACCCTCACTCCCACACTCCCTCAGTCACGCCTCCCTCGCCTCCTCACCCTCACTCCGACACTCCCTCAGCACACGGCCTCACAACCCACACTCACTCTCAGTCAATGCTTCACTCACACGCCCTCACTCCCACTCTCACTCACTCTCCTCTCATGTCTTATGCCGTCAGCCACCAACTGTCAGCCGCGCCTCTCTCATGCTCTGAGCCTCTCGGTCTCACTCTCTTTGCCAAAGAAGACGAAGATGAAAATCGAAGATTCTCGCCGTAAAGCCTCTGCGATCTCACCCACGAAGACGAAGACGAAGACGAACAACCATGGTGATTTATGGCAATGGTTTTTGATGTTCTTCTTCCATTTTTTCTTATTTGATTAGTGGGTTTAGGGATTTTAGATTCTTTTGTTTAACTTGTGGGTTTGGGGATTTAGATTTTGTTGTTGAGATTTGATTTGGTTTCTGTGAATAGTTTGATATCAAATGTATTTGGTTTCTGTGAATAGGAAATTTGAATGGTTATGGTGGATTTGATTTGAGATTCATTTGGATTTGTTGTTTGTGCTGCATTGCTGTGATTCTTTTTTGTCAGGAATTTTTTTTTTTAATTGATTGGGCCACGGATTGGGCCACTGTTAGGGGCTAAAGATTGGGCCCTGAAGTGGCCTGGCTGGGAGGGGCGGGTCTGGGTCTCGATAAAAAAATCCGTTTAATAAACGGGCCACGGGTCCTGGCCCGTAGGTCGGGTCTGGGTATGGAAAAACCCGGCCCGAACCCGATCCGTTGCCATTCCTATCAAAAGATGAATCATAAGTGGGAAAAGTAACTTCTTGGGTTTTGCGGGTCAACATTGGACATACAAGATTACTAGCCCCAAGTTCCCTTGTAATGTGAGATCTTAATTATATATAATTAAGTAATAGGACCAAAAAAATTAAAAATTAAAAAAATCTACAACTTCAAGAAAGAGTTTATGTTTAATATATGTTAATCTTATCTTCTAATTTTTCCTCAAAAAAAAAAATTATTTTCTAATTGTCAGAGAAAAAAAAATGTGCCACCCACCCACCTTTTTGTTCTTATTCTACGGCTTAATCTAGAGCTACGATTGTCTCCCCACTTGAATAATTAAATTATTAAACAACAGAAATTAATTTATTAAATTATTAGTATGTAGGTGCCACAATATGTAGCTTCCTATTTTGATTGGTAAACTTTAAGTAGATAAAATAAAAATTCTCAAACTCGAAGTGCCAATTTGTGGTGTGTGTCTTTGTGTAGATTGGTTATAATTTTATTCGCTCTTGTGTCTATGTACTTGTTTTTCCAATATAAAATAAAAATAAATTGTTTATTTTTTAAAACAAGACAAATATAAAACTTTAAAAATGTGTGAGCTAACATGTGCCACCATGTATAACAAAAATAATATTATGACAGTTTTATTTTTTTGTGTAATGTTACTACTACAAACTATTTTACAATATTTTTACAAACCATTGATATGGTAAATTTTTATTAGTTCTTATTTGGACCCACCACTAACATTTTTTTTTTATTTACCAATAATTACCTATCACATCAATCATTTATAAAATAGTTTTCATATATCTTTTATATATATAATTACATGGCCACCTCATCATGTGAGTTATCAAACCTCCCAACACTCCAAATTTCTCAAATTTCCATACTAAAAATCTTTGCCTCCACAGCACCACTTCCTTTAACGCCATAGTAACGATGAACCTATGACAAAATATAAGCACTTTTAATGTTTTACTTTATACTTCATCAATTACAGTATATTATATATTTGATTTTTTTTTTTTTTTTTTTTGCATTTTAAACTTATTTTATTTTTTGCGGAATGACAAAAGAATAGATGACAAAACTAATTACTCATGAAATTAGAATTAGTACTCATATTTTAATTTTTATAAATTTTTTTAATGAATTTTTAACGTCCATGTTGTATAATTTCTTTTATCGATGCTTAGAATAAGAACAATGGTGCAGGTTAGCTCACACCTGCTTATAGTTTTGTTTTGAGAAACACTTGCTTATAGTTTTAGACATGTTGATTTGGTTTATTTGTTTCTTTTGTATTTTAAATTAACTTATAGTAAAATAGTAAAAAGTTGAAAGTTAAAATTATTTTTATTCAATAGTTGAGATAAAAAATTATTTTTGAAACTTTAATATAATCATTGTAATGTGAGTTCTTATATATAACTAACATCAGATAACCAAAATCATACACTGTTCTAGAAGACACTCTGGGCCTTAGAGCAATTACATCAGTTTGTGCATAAGATTCCATCTATTTTAAACTTAAAATCTACTTTTTCTATTTTACACACCTATTTTTACAAAACACCAACATCAGTTTATTTATTTTATACATTTATTCAATAAAATATTCATTTTTTTACAATTTTTTATTACTCTCCCTCGCCGCCCTTCTCTCTCACAGACCAACACTCCCTCACAAACCCAGACCCAGACCCAACACTCTCTCACAGACCCAGACCCAACACGCAAAGAAAAGTAGAGAATACCACGAATATGCTATTTTGAGGATAAGGATTCGCATGCGGACAATTCGACGAGGACGATTTCTTGCAGAAAGAGAAAAGGGAGAAAGGGATACCAGACGATTGGGGATTGAGATGGGGTACCAATGTCTGATCCCAAGGAATGTCGCGTTTTAGGTTGTTGTCGCGTCTGGGATTGTAGAGTGAAATATATTCGCCTTTTGCGTTGTTTTCGCGTCTGGGGTTGTTCCTCTCTCTAGGCCTTCAGCGTGCAAGCTCCATTGTTGTCGTCGGCGTCCGATTCCGGCGGTCCGGTGATCGAAATGGTTCGCTTCTTGGATCGGTCTTCTTGTTTGGTTCGTCGACCCAGACCCAGCCTTTTTTGTTGTTAATTTTCTTTATTTCTTGTTTGGTTGGTGAGAAAGTGGTGGAAAAGAGTAGAAATAGAAGGAAAGACGATCGGTAACCACAGATCTGTTGATTTTCTCTGTGTTTGGTTAATTTTCTTTATTTCTTGTTTTCTCTGTGTTTTTCTCGGTAACCAAACAAATCCTGTATAATACTAATTTCTTGTTTTACTTGATTTTGGAAGAAATTTTTTGATGTGGCGTTCTCTGTTGATGAATGTGTGGCGTTCTCTGTTGATGCATGTGTGGCGTTCTCTAATGATCGGCGGCAGTGAGAGTGAGGTAAGAGTGAGAGCGAGAGCAACTAGAGATATAGAGAGAAGAAGAGAGAAAAAACTAATAAAATAATAAATGGAAGCACTACAGTGACTGTGCATATATGCACAGTTACTGTAGCAATTGTGCATAAATGCACAATTTTACACCCACTGACGTGGGTGTTTTTTGGGCCAAAATGTGTAAAATGACTACCTTTTTGTATTTTGCAAAACTATCCACCAGCTGATGTAGTTGCTCTTAACGTTTCTAATAAAGTCAAATCATTCACATGGCAAGCATGTAGAAACATCATCCCAACAAAGGCTAACTTGTGTAGGCGTAAGGTGATTGATAGTTCCACCTGTGAGGCTTGCAGATTGGAATCAGAGAGTAGTGGACATGTTTTCTGGGGTTGTGAGAAAGCACGGGAAATCTGGATACTATCAGGTATTCCTTTTGATGCACACGAAGTCAACTTCCCTAAATTTGAGGACCTAATTTGGCATTTGAAGTTTGAACAAAGAGTAGGGAATGATCTGTTGGAACTTGTCATTATGGTGTCCTGGGCCAATATTTGGTTCAACCGTAATGAAGTGCGACAAAAGAAAGCTAGACAAACAGGTCTAGCTATTTTGCAAAAGGCACGACACATACTGGACAAATTCCAAACGGCCAATCTAAAGTTGTCCAAGGCCAAAGATATGGAAGAAGTTCAATGGGAGGCTCCAACTATGCCATGGTACAAGGTTAACAATGATGCTACAATTTTTGCAAATAAAAAATCATCTGGAGTTGGAGTTATCATTCGAGATCATGATGGGTGTGTTGAAGCAGCAATTAGTAAATCCCTTCCATTACCATTGGGGCTGTTGGAGGTTGAAGCTAAGGCATTAGAGGAGAGCTTAATGTTTGCTTAGGTGTGGGGGTTCGAGATGACCTATTTGAATGCGACTCCAAGGTTGTTTGTGGTGTTGTGACTGGATGCAGCGATCCACCTTCAATGATAGGCAACATAACTGAAAGAATTCGACACAAATTGCAAGACTTTCGATGGGCACAAGTTTCACATGTTCGTCGGTAGGGCAATCGCCCTACACATTTATTAGTGAATATGGTAGGCATATCGTTGATTATGTAACTTGGATAGAAGAAACACCTTTTATAGTTAAGTCTGCTATGGCTCATGATATAGCGATGTTATCTTCGTTTTAATAAAAGTTATCAATTTCTTATAAAATGAAAAATGAAAAATAAAAAACACCAGCCCCACATTATCCTTGTAATGCGAGTTCTGATATATGATTAATTAATAGGACAAAAAAATATTTTAAAAAAATCTACAACTTCAAGAAAGTTTTGGATTATGTTTAATGTTAATCTTAATCTTCTAGTAATTGCCAAAGAATTCAGCCAAAAAAAAAAAGTAATTACCAGAGAAGCGGGGAAAAAAAAAAGTTCCACCCACCCACCTTTTTGTTCTTATTCTACCCCTTAATTTAGGGCTACGATTGTCTTACCTCACTTGATTTAAGTCAATAAACTTTTTTTTTTGCACAATAAGTCAATAAACTTTGAGAAGAATAAAGTCAATAAAGTGAATATAAATAAGCAAAAGCATTGAAAATGTATACTTTTTTTAATAAAAAAAGCCACACGGTACCTAAGCTGTAACAAGTAACAACTGGAGGTAAATTGTTAAACAACTAGTTGTCTAGTAGCTAGTATGTTGTAGCTTCGCCGGTGACTAGTAGTATGTTGTAAATAAAGCTCAAATTTTTCTAAATTTAGTAAACGATTCTAAATTTAGTAAACGACGTATTTGAATGGTAAAGCTTCAAGCAGGAAAAATAATAATTTCTGAATGGTTATTTAGTTTTTTTATTATAAATAAATGTAATTTTTTTTTAAATAAGAAAAATATAAAACTTTAAAAAAGTGTGAACTAAGATATGCGATCCACCAATTTAAAAGAAAAAATAAATAAATAAATAAGACCCACCCAACAATCCATTTTTATCTAAGCCTTGATTATAGGAATATATTGGTGCCCTTCTTGAACAATATTGACATTATAAAATTCATTAAACAATCAGTAAAAAAACAGAAGGTAAATTAAACTAATTAAAACTTCCCGGACGAAGAAACGGGGAACACCCACCCCTCCTTTTTTTTTTTTTTTTTTAATCAAGTACTAAATTAGTGTTTTGGTATTTAAAGTTTAAAAAATAAGTATTATTGGATCTTTGTCTATTTCTATTAGTTTTCAAGAAATGTTATGTTAACAATATTTTCATAACACTTCACAACAAGTCATACATGGTAAGTAGTTTGGTTCTAATTTGAATCTACAACTTAAAATTACTTTTTCACCCGCCCATAACAACCAATAACAACTTAACACTTCGGATTTGTTGGAAAAGTATTGTAAAAATGCTATGAACATAGCATTTTTCTTAGTTTTCTTATTTGTGTATAACAAAAGAGTCGACACTTTTTCTTTTTTAGAGTAATGCTATTGTTACAAACTGTTTTACACAAGAGCCAATTTCGTACCGGAAACTGTACCGGTTTAATAAGTGGAATGATATATTTCGGTACTGGTCAATACTGATATACCGTTTCGGATTTACCGCAATTTATATAAATATATATGAATTTATATAAATAATTAGAGCTTATTAATCTTAAAATATAACTTAATATATTTAATTATAACTTAAATTCCTATTTATTTTGTTTATGCTACTAGCCCATGTCTAAGCTATTTTAAACCTCTATCCAAGCCCAATATTTTATTGGATTTTACTAATGTGTGCCCTTAGGGCACACATTAATTTCCATTTTTGGAAAAAGTTTTCTCGAGAACTGAAAAAGTAATGACAGTTTTTTCAATTCCCGAGAAAATGTTTCTAAAAATAGAAAATTTAATGTGTGCCCTAAGGGCACACATTAACCGGACCCTATTTTATTTGACAAGCCTACAATATTGATATTGAATGATAAACAATTTCCCAAGAAACAAGAGTGGCGGACAGCTATTGGAGTAATATTTGACTATTTGTACAAGTTTTTACAGTTCCAAGAAAGCTTTTTAACCATTCACTTCAATTCAAAAAAATTTACCCATCACGTGAGGGGTTAGTACTCAGTAGAATCAGACTCACACCAGTCACACACTCACATGGCAAGCAGCACATAAATTAAGACCCATATAAAACAAAAATAAAGAAGAAAATAAACCAGAGGAGAAGACCAAAATGAATAAGAAAAAGACGACGACGAAGAAGGGAGATAGATCAACAAGGTGAGGGTGACAAAGAAGCATGTTTACTGCGTAGGCGACGTGATCGACGCTAATCCAATAAGTTATTGAGAGGAGGGAGAGCGACTTTTAGATCTGATAGTTAACTTCTTCTCTTTTTGGTTTCGGTCCGGTATGCATTTATTGGCTGGAATCCGGTATTTGGTCCGATATGACCGGATCAACCCGGTAGGACCGGTATTTAATCCAGCACGAAACACAGGCATTTCTGTACCGGCAAAGGTGTCGGTACCAAAGTTACTAGTCATACCAGCCGGTACGGTATGAGATTCACTACCTTAATTTTACAACATTTTTATAAACTATTAAAATAACAAATTCTTTTTAATTCCTAGCCCACCCTGTAGAACATGAAGATAGCAATAATATTTGTATGACGTTGGGTATACTATATATACATGACGTTGAGATGGTGAGGTGGTGGGCATTTTCTGTTTGGCTGAGCTGCTCACGTCAATGAGATTGAGCGTGACGCACAAGTAATCAGGTCTGATCTTTTCAGGAGCGGCTTGATGCATTTGGCCTAACTCAAAAATTGATTATCTTGTTTTAGATGCAAAATTACTACTAATAATCATAAACTATGTAAAAAAAATTAATTTTTTTTAAGAAATTTTATAGACAGAAAAAATTTGACAAAATTTTTCATATGTCATTGATAGTGATAAGTAAAAAAGTGGTGTTAAAGGTAGAATTAGATAAAAACTAGTAAAAATTTGCTAACTAAACTCTTATTATTATTTAATTTTTTTTAGAAGTGCAATATTCACAATTTTTTTTTACAATAAATCCGATGTTTTAAGTTGCTTTTTATTTTTTATTTGAAATATCACTATAATTATTTTTTTGCCATCAATTACAGGCTTTAACAACCTGCTACTTAGCATTAGTTGTAAAAGTATTGTGGAAAAATATTGTGGATGCATTTTTCTCTATTTTTATTTGTTTTTAAAATATTATTTTATTTATTAATTTTAAATAATCCTATTGGTTAAAATTTGAAGGCTTTTTTTTACTTAGGCCCTTATGCAACCGCATCTCTTGTTCTACCATTCAACCGGCCCTGGATTCATTTTTACTCATTTGTTCTCACTCACACATTTGAGGTTTCTCTGTTATTTCCGTTGAACTTCCCAGTTTTCACACTGTCAAAAAAGACACGCTGAATGCTTATTTTAATCTTACTCAACTACACGAAGTTTCTTACCAATTGCCTTAGCCTTGTGAGACAAGCTCAGGAGTAGTGACGCATGCAGCAGCTCTATAAAAGGAATGTAATAGAGAGAAACACGCAAAGAGTGAAATTAAGCTGTGTGAAGAAAAGAAAAAAAAAAGTGCCTCGTTCAGAGCGGAGATCTTGTTGCGATCTTGGTTTCACTGGGTTTCTAGAGAGGTATTGTTGTATTTTTCAAATTTATTGTGAACTTAAGTTTTGAACATAAACTTTTTTTTTTTTTGCTGAATTAGTTTTGAACACAAACTTGGCCACTACGTTCTCTATTTTATTATAGTAGATTAGTCCCTCTATATTATAAGGTTTTCGGTTTTCCACATAATGCACATTTTTTTTTAAGCTGAGACATTATGTACACTTGTTCGTGTGTGATTAACTTTCTTGGTGCTTGGTACTTGGTGCTTGAGTGATTTTTATTTTATTTTATTTTTTGCTTTAGGTTATGTTTAAATTTTATTCACACATAGATGGAGATTTATCCTAACAAATTTATGACAGATGTCCTCTTTGTGAAGTGACTAAAAAATTTCATAATTTTAACTAGATTGCATAAACAAATTAACAAAACCAAGAAATACTTGGTGTCCGAACTTACATTGCGGCCCTCAAACCATAAAAAAGTTGTATCACATTCATTGACTACATTGTCACTACAAAAAAAAGGGTCTATAGCTGCGTTTCAAAAACGCGGCTATAGGATTAGAGCCGCGTTTCCTTAGCCGCGTTTGCAAACACGGCCTAAACACCGAAGCAACAGGCCTATAGCCGCATTTTTAAAAAACGCGGCTATATCCCAGCTTGCAGCTGCGTTTATAATCGTGGCAAAGGGTTTGGAGCTATAGCCGCATTTTTAAAAACGCGGCTATAGGTTTTTTAATAACAAAAAAAAATATTTTGGGTTTTTTTTTTCCCAGAAAACAAAAAAAAAAAATTTGGGTTTTTTTTCCAGAAAATTCAAAATTCGAAATTCAAATAAAAAAAATTCAAAATTAAACGCAAATCCAAAAAATTCAAAATCAAACACAAACTGAAAAAATTCAAAATCAAATACAACATACTCACAATACAAAAACACCCAGAAAATTCAAAATCAAACACAACATACTCACAATACAAACACACCCAGAAAATTCAAAATCATACACAACGTGCCCCAAAATTTAAAAACACATACCCATGTAAACATAATCACAATATTAGCAACACAATAACACAAATTCAAGCACAGATCCAAAAAATTCAAAATCAAATATTGCTAGAATATCCACTTCATTCAAAATTTTCAGCATCTCCTCCATTTTCTTACTAGCTATACATAAACTAACAAAAAAAAAAAAAAAACTAGATCTATTGACAAATCAGTGTGCTTGAGATGAAGAAAAAAAGAAAGAAAAAAAAAAAAAGTAGTAGCAGCTCCAAAGAAACAAAGACAAAAAAAAAAAAAAAAAAAATAGAGTTACCAAGATAAGAAGAAGGCAGAAAAAGAAAAAGAAAAAAAAAATAGAGTTACCCAGATGTGAGGAAGGAAGAAAGAAAAAGGGAAAAAAAAAAAAGGGTTACACAGATGTGAAGAACGAAGAAAGAAAAAGGAAAAAAAAAAAAAAGTTACCCAACTATGAAGAAAAAAAAAAAAAAAAAGATGAAGGAAAGAAAGAACCTGAAGAGCTACGGTAGAAGAAGAGTGAGGGAAGAATGAAGAAAGGAAAAAAGAAAGAAAGAGATAAGAAAGAAAAGAAGAAAGTGGGGGTAGGTGGAGATGTAGGTGGGGAAGGGGAGGGCACGTGGGAAGCTAAAGGGAAATTTTTTTTTTTTTTTTTTTGTTACATATAGTGGCGTTTTTAAAAACGCGGCTATAAAACGCCGCTATAGGCCCCCCATTACTTATATGGCTGGAGCTATAGAAAAACACGGCTATAGCTCACTTGAAGCTGCGTTTAAAAACGCCGCTATAGGTCACCATTAAAAAATCTTTATTCGACCGGACTTCCTTTAAAAAATTATTCTGCTGGAGCTATAGCTCACTTGAAGCTGCGTTTAAAAACGCGGCTATAGGTCACCATTAAAAGATCTTTATTTGACCGGACTTTCTTTAAAAAATTATTCTGCTGGAGCTATAACCGCGTTTTTGAAAAACGCGGCTTAAGGTCAGCTATAGTCGCGTTTTTAAAAAAACGCAGCTATAGGTCGCCCTAAAAAAAATTTAGTCTACTGGGCTTATAGCCGCGTTTTTGAAAAAACGCAGCTCAAAAACGCAGCTATAGCTGGAGGCTTTAGGGTCCGTTTGGATACAGCTGAAAACTGAAAACTGAAAACTGAAAACTGAAAACACTGTAGCAAAATAATTTTTAAATGTGTAAATAGTACCGTGGGACCCATTTTTAATGAAAAAGTTACTGAAAAGTTAAAATTGTGGGGTCCATAAACAGTGCACAAATGCACTGTTCATTGACAAAGTCAACAAGTGCGGCCACTGTTCATTGAACAGTAGCCGCACAGTGACAATAAACAATAAAAAATTAGCCTTTACTCTCCGGAAATGCTGAAAAGTAATTAAAAAAAAAAAAAAAAAAAGATAAAAACGTAAACGCGTTTGGGAAGCGCAAAACGCGCTTCCCAAACGCACTCTTAGCCGTGTTTTTGATAAACGCAGCTATAGCTAGAGGCTTTAGCCGCGTTTCTAAGAAACGCGGCTATAGGTTAGCTATAGCCGCATTTTTTTGTAAACGCGGCTATAGCCCGCGTTTTTTGTAGTGTGTTCTCATTTTTACAGGACTTGAAAGAGGTGATTGGTCGACACCTATACCCACAAACCATGTTTTCTCTCGAGGAGTTGATTCCATCATTGAAAACATTGCTCTCAGCTACTTTTGTGATGCTAGTAGGTCCCGTAATAACAGAACTCATACCTCCTGTAATCCGCGATTATCTCTTCGCCTACTTTAGGCGTCGATTCACTTTCATTATTAAAGAGAAATGTGATTTCGATAGAAATGAAATCTTTGAAGCTGCCACAACCTACCTACGCACCAAGGTTACTAGTGATTCAACAAAATGTCTCGAAGCAAGCAAAACCTTCTGGCAAAAGAAAACAACCTTTGATATTGCAATGGGTCAAGAGGTTCTTGATCGCTTTCGAAACATTGAGCCTCAAATGGAAGCTTATGGAAAAAGGAGATCTCGTTCAGCAAAATCATGAGATATTTTTTGAGCTTTCCTTTGAGGAAAAATTCGAAAAGGTTGTGCGAGAGTCCTATTTACCTGATATAATAAGACATTCTGAGACTATAAAAAAAGAAGAGATGGTAAAGCTTTATAGCCGTGAATCTGACCGTCCTGATGGTCGTGCATGGAGTTGTGTTAATCTTGAACAACCAGCTACGTTTGAGAAGTTGTCAATGGACCTAGAGATGGAGAAGATGATCAAGGCTGATTTGGACAGGTTTGTTAGAAGGAAGGAGGTGTATAAGAAAGTTGGCGAGGCATGGAAGCGAGGGTATTTAACCTTGATTGCTGCCATGGCTAATTATCTCAAGTTTGATATCTATGATTTAAACCTTTCGGGCAAGGTGTCAGATATGTTGTTGAGAAAAATTTTGCTTTCAACGTCTAATCGTTCCGTGCTGGTAATTGAGGATATAGATGATCTCGGCGCAGAGGTGAATGATCGAACGCAACGTGATAAGTTGGTTAGCATTCTTTGTTCTCATAAAAACTAGTTTACAATTACTCCGGTATATATATGGGCTCCATACTTATTCAACTAAATCCATGTAAGAATCACACAATTGTGTGATTCTTACATGGATTTAATTGAATAAGTGCGTGTAGTGCGGATGTGTATTAAGTCTTACACTGGATGTTTATTAGATCGAAATGGATTATAAATTATTACAACGTGTTTCAATTATAACATTTTTTTTTCTACTTTTTTTTTTATAGGAAGAAGTGTTATAATTGAAATTTTTCCTAATCAATTGACTAGATTTTTTTTGTAGTATAGTGCAAATATAAGTAGCATTTTCCTTTTGACAATATCTCTATCTAGCTATATATATAATTGATTGCCACTCAATTTTACTTTGTTGATTTAGGTATTAGTTTTAGGATTTATTATTCATCTTTCAATGACTCAATAAGTATGCAAGTTTGTTTTTGTTAGACTTAGCTATAATTTTTATGAGATATCTAGCTAGCTCAATGAGTCTAATTAGTTTCTACCCTAGTAGAAAAATTTCCTACCATTGGATATATGTACTATCGGGCTTGAGTCTGAGGATTAGTATTTTTCCAAAAATGAAGTATAAGATTGCCTTCCAATTATCTCTCTTAAACCTCATGCAAGTTAGAGTTCTGTGTATTGAGTTTAACTTTTACTGAGTACATATGCTATGAACTAGCTGATGCAAATGACATTATCTTACGATTTCATCTAACAATATTTACTTTCATGTTATTTTTTCAATTCACGTTTTCGGGCTTATTGAACATCATAGATGGTTTATGGTCGAGCTGTGGAGATGAGCCAATTATTGTGTTCAACACCAATCATTGTCCTGCTTTGTTACTCCCAGGCCACATGGACGTGCACGTGCACCAGTCATATTGCACCATGGAAAGGTTCAAGCAATTGGCTTTTTATTATCTTGGTATCGATGGTGACCGCCAACGCTTTAAAGAGATCGAAAAATTGTTGGCGAGTAAAGAGGTTACCCCAACTGAAATTGCAGAGGAAATTTTGAAGAATGATGATAACGATGATTATCTTGAAGGACTTGTCCAATTTCTCAAGATAAAAAAATTTAGGAATGAAATGGCTGCGGAGGCAGTGTAAAAATCCAAACAAATCTTAGTATCCTCTAATTTCAATAGAAATGGTTTGTGTTCTTAAGGAATAAGAAATGTTCCAAAAGTCATTTAAGCACTTGTCAAATTGCATTTAACTGATGTGTATTCCCTTTACCATCATTAACTGCCTTTTTGGTCCCCGTGACCACGAGTGACACTCTCTGCTGGTGGTGATCCTTCTTCATCCCCCTCCTCACACCCCCCCTTTCATTTCTTACTTTTCTTCTCTTTATGAAATAATATGTATCGTGTCAATGTCTGGGTGTGCAGTGCCGTGAATCTGCTTAGTGTACTTGTGCAAATTGTGTGACCATGCGTGTGAGATCTTGATGATTTAAAAGAGAATTGCATGTTTATTCATGGGATATTTTGCTTTACGCTTGTTATGCGTGCTGCTATTTGCCTCTGATCGCTTTACTTTTATTGCTGGTAATGTTGACTCCCACTCTCAAATTTGTTACCCCTACCTTTACTTTTGTTGCCGGTAAAATCTTACATGTTTATGGTGTTGAGGTCTCATTTTTGACAGTGTTGATGTGAATGAGTTTCTTGTTCTATGTGGGTTTTATGTGTTGGAGAATTATGGGGCTTCATTCTTGATAGACTAAGAATTTATTGACCCCTTTTGATAAATTAACCAATTAATTAGTCAAATTAATTAATTAAGTCAATTAACATGCAAAACGCGTGGTAGCACAAACAAATCACCAACTAAGTTAAATGCAGCGGAAAATAAAGTTGACACAGTGATTTGTTTATAAATGGGAAAAACCTCCAAGGCAAAAACCCTACCAGGTGATTTTAAGATCACCACTCCCGAAAATTCACTATTATCACAACAAGCAGTTACAAATAAAGAAATCCCAGTAGTTTATACTAACCTACAATTGAACCCTTACCCCAATACACAATTGGACTTGTTTTGTAGTGACAAGTTCTCCTTTTCAATGCACGACTCACAATACGTGACTAACCAATTGATGCATAGATCCAAGTACGTGACTAACACAGCAACTTGAGAAGAATGTTGGCTACAAAGTTCTTCAGTTCATCCACACGATGAAGATTAAGAAACTCCTTGGTCACAAAACCCTATGGCGCACAAACGCAGCAGCTTCTTCAAGAGAAAGATAAACTAGGGCATATGTCTCTAGGGGTGTGCACGGTTCGGTCAGCTCTGTTTTTTCTCAAAATTGTTACCGAACCAATAGGGATCGGTTTTCTCATAATTAAAACCGATTCATACCGATTAAGGTCGGTTTTCCAACCTATAGTGGTGCGGTTTGGTCGGTTCGGTTTAATCGGTTTGGTCGGTTTGAAACATTAAAAATTCTATTTGTTTTTTTCTTATTTTTTTTATATATATAAAAAAAAAAAAAATTCCTTTCAACCTATTCAGTATTCAATGGGACTAAAGTAACAATGTAACACTACGAAGTCCAAACAAGTGCTAAAAAATTGATAATAATAAAAAAAAACATTTTACTAAAAAAAAATGATAAATATTACTAAGTTTATAGTTTATAGCTTCTATTTTTACTAGTTTATAGCTTCTATTGTTAAAATATTGTAAACGTAGCATTAATAATGATTCATCTTTTTTTTTTTCTTTTTTTTTAAGTATAAATAAATATTAATATATATTATACACCATTATACCTACACAGTGGTGGGAAAATAGAGTAATATCTAAGTTTGATACTTGAATTTTTCTTTTAAACTTTTCTTTTGTCATTTCCAAAGCTAGACACGTGTGGGGTCATAAAAGTTGAAACGTTAAAAGAGTTAAACTCTAAAAGAGTACTAATCTCTCTAGAAGACAATAGAAACTAGAAATTACAAGAGTAATAAAAGACCAGACCAGTGCACTGTAGAACAAAGAAGAATCAGTGCAAAACGAAGAAGAGAAGAAGATGAACGGTGGCATGCAACATTGGAGACCATTGATGGGTTTGTAGTTTTTTTTCTTCTTTTTTATTTTATTTTTTTATTTTTAAAAACAAAATCTCGATAAAACAACGCCGTATGCAAAGTTCCAAACCTCTGAAACAGGGGTCGGTTCGGTTTAGCGAGGCTTCGGTTTCGGATTTGCTGCTCTGATTACTGCACCGCACCGGAGTTAGAACTCTCTTCATGTTCCGTTCACCGACATTGGCTCCGTCAGTCGATTGCAGTGGTGGTGTGGGAAGGTCGGCTCCGATTCTGGTTTGCATAGCCCTATATGTCTCCGGCCACAATATGCTTACAACAAGTGCAACAACCTTATGACGACCCTTAAAATAATCCTTATATATGTCTAAGGTTGTGAAAAAATAAAACCTAAACAAATACACATGGATATGCGTGAAATCAGATCTGAAAAATTGATTTTCATAATTCTCGATAGATACAACTGTCGAGCTTATCTGTTGAGCTTCACATTTTAAATCTCAATAGATACATTTGTCGAGTTATCTGTCGAGCTTTAAAACACAGCACTTCTTCATTTGATTTTTGGACAGATTTGAATGGCTTCAATACTTGGACTTGAACTCTAATTCCTTGAAGTATTAAACACATCCTAGATCTACCCAATTACAAGTAAAGTGCATTTTGTTAAAGGATTAGCCAATTCTAAATGACATATGTTCTTAACATGATCCACATATGTCCTAACAATCTCCCCCTTTGGCAATCCATGACAAAACCACAACAAATAAATGAAAATATAAGAGAAGTCATAAATCACTCAACACATACTCACTTGTTGAATACAATAAAATCTATCCTAACACAAACTCTTGAAAAACTTTGCAAGAAGAGAGTTCATGGCATGGAAGACTTTGACAACCTATATTTCTGAAAAACTTTTAAACAAAACTCATCATGGCATCTTAGTGTGAAACAGAAATAAAAGATTGCATACAATAAATAAGAAGCATGTGCATAAAGAGAGAAAAGAAACAACACATGAAGAGATAGGTGAAAGAATGTAATAACAACATCATCAATATATATATCAAAAAGAGTACAAGGTTTGCTATCACAATTAGGGATGGCAAATGGGCGGTTTGGGTCATAAATGGGTTGGGTATGTAATTACCCATTTATCTATTTATGACCCGTTTATATATAAATTAATTATCCATTATCCGCCCAACCCATTTAATTAGTAACCCACCCATTTAACCCATTTAACCCATTTAACCCAATAATATCTCTAAAACTAGTTGAATACCCTATTGACTTCCAAAATTACCAAAATACCCTTAAATACTCAAAATGGCCCAAATACCCCCTACACTTTCAAAATTACCAATATACCTTTGGACATAAAAAATAAAAATAAAAATAAAAATAAAGGACAAAAGTAAAAAAAAAAAAGCAGAACAACTAAAAAAGATTCAAGGACCACAACTCTTCATAATCGAAGCAAACTCACATCAGGATTTGTACGAAATAAGGCACAAACAAACTTATCTAAATAATAATAAAATTAAAATTTAAAATATATATATACATATATCTCACCACTTTGGTGTTGATATTCTTGTTGCCAGTGGTGGATAGATGTAGAAAGAAGAGGGGTAAAGAAGAGAGAGAAATACACGAAATGAGAGAGGGAATAAGTCTGTTAGGACCACAAGGTTTTTCTGGGTTTCTATGAGAAGAAGATGAGGTTTTTTCTTATAGTTTTCCTAGCTACCAAACACAGAAGGGAGAAGATTTACGTGGCTTTTCCATTTGATTTTCTCGGCTATCAAACGCAATCATTAATAATTTTTCTTTTTCTTTTTAAATTTATTTCTAAAAAATCAAAGGAAATCGTTGTGGTGTTGTTGATGATAAGAAAAAGGTAGAAAATTCAATGAAATTCAAAGAATTAAATCTTCAATCAAAGATTAGAAGAGCAAGAAGATCTTCTTTACCGGCAGATAAGATGCGAGGGGAAGAGATGGGGAGGAAAAAGAAAGAAAATACTGAGATAAAGAGAAAGAGAAAGAGAGACAAGCGTGAGATTAGATTTGTTATTTGGTTACTGAGAAAATTAAAGTTTTGATTTAAATTAAAGTGTTGCTAATACACTTTTGTTTGGTTACTGAGAAAATCAGAGGGAAAGTGTTTAAGGAGAGTGTAACTAAGGATGAGACCGAGGTCAAATGTTTTGGTTTAAGGAGGTTATAATGTTTATTTAAGTTTTAGATTTTACAAGGATTTATTGGGTTTTTGTGGGTTTCTTTAAATTTAAATTTTAGATGGGTTTAGTGGTTATTAGTGGATTTATCCATTTAGACCTATCTAATTAAATAACCAAATGGGTCTTTACCCATTTAACCCAAATATTCAAATGGGTTAGGTTAAGACTTATCCAAATAAGGTGGGTAATTGGTGGGTTCATGGATATGGATAAAAATTGCCATCCCTAATCACAATGTAAGAACAATGTATCTAAAATAGAAAGAAAAGAAAAAATACAAAAAGTCCTCACTACATCCCTTATAAAAATAAACACTCCCCCTAACAAAAATAATCTCCCATATTAACTCTCCCCCTAAGTACATGACTACTCTCATACCCAAAACTACTCCCCCTTTTTGTCACGAATGACAAAGGGTAAGTCACTGAGAAGTAGTCATCTCTTCGTTACCAGAAGAGCTAGAATCCTCATCCTCATCACCATCACCATTAGAGTTACCATCATCGTCCTTGTCCTTAGATGCCTCTGGAGAAGGAGAGGGAGACGCCACAAAGCCACCTAGGTGAGCCTGTCGTCGTGCAATACGACCGACAAGGGTGATCACTTGATACAACTCAGTAGTGAGTGTATCGATGCGAGCATCCATGCGCTGAAGCTGCGCCATGACCACCTCGAGGGTCACACCACCTGCAGAAGTATAAGGGGCGGATGAAGATGAAGCGGAAGAAGCCAGAGGAGTCACCATCTCGGTCCATGGCCACTTTGGTCGAAGCTGGGCCTCTCTCCATCTAACGGTCACCGCGTCAATGGCACACATAACAGAGAAGTGAGGAGACTCGGGATAAGAGACAGAGAAGTGGCGAATGATCCTCGTGATAGTAGAAAGAAAGATAAGCTTATCACGGATCGTCGTATCCTTATAACATCTATAAGGGAAAGTATGAAATGAGAGGGAAAATCTATAGTAAGCCTTTTAAGGAGGGATAACAAAAAGCAAGCACGAGGCTCAGTAATCGAATTATAGTGAGACAAGGGATGAAAAACAAATGTCTACACCATATTCAGGAACCTCAAACCTTTGGCAAAGCCCGAGCAAGAGGTGTGTTGACGCTCACCCCAAGATAAAGGCGTCTCATAGAATAAAGACATGAGTTCATCTTTAGACGCAGTCTTAAGATGAGGACAGCTAGGGTAGTTAGGAAACTCTACCCTCGAAAAGTGTAGCACTTCGGATATAAGATTCGGAGTGACCACAACCCGAATACCTCAAACGCGAGTGACGAACTGAGGTGAGTAAAACTCCTGTATGATCATGGAGAGATAGGTGACTGGGATGTCACAAAGGGACTTCCAACCCCTACTATGAATGACAGTGGGTAGGTCAGTATCGGAAAAATCTGAAAGGATGACTTGGCGTTCCAAATGAATGTTGCGTCAAGAAAAGTTCTCCGAAAAGTCCTGATGGGCTTTATCATCACGGAACCAAACATGAGAAGGAGTAGGATGAAGATGATGCACCGGAACGAAGAGGGTTCTGGGACAGAGTGGTTTTGCACTTGGGTGCCATGTGCAGACTAGCCGAAAGAAAGAGAGAGAGAGAGAAAGACAAGCAAAAGAGTACCAACAAGATCAATATCAATAATAAAGAATAGAGAGGTACGTATGCATGAAAAATGCATGAACATGTGACATGCAACAATAAAAATATCATGGGTTCAGCCCAATTTAATCCTACCAACACACATGATTTCAACATAGAAAACACACATCTAAAATGTATGAAACATTGTTAAAATGCAAATGCGATGCAATGCATGAGTATACACGATCATTTAAACAAAACCCATCCCAAAAATTTTGCAAAAACCTCATCAATTTTTAAAAAACCCAAAATATTTCCAAAAACCCAAAACTTAGGTCAAAATGAATTAAATGCGTGATTAATGAGAGAAGGAAGATCATACCAGAGGGAAAATGCAAGCTTGGGGCCGAAGATCGAGTGGGGAAGGTGAAGAGGTTGAGTGAGAAGTGTTTGGGAGAGATAAAAGTGATATTCTATTGAGAGAAAACAGAGAAAAGTGAAGGAGAAATCGTACTGGGGCTTTATATAGAAAACGTGAATCTCGATGGATTGAGAGGTATCGAGAGTTGTTCACAGCAAAGTGACCTTGATGGATTGAACAACTATTGAGCATCTATTGAGCAGATAGAAACTTTCTTGATGGATCGAGAATTTGTCGAGAAGCTATCGAGACAAATTCTCAAAAGTTTTGATGGATTGAGATTGCATTAACTTCTGTTGAGAAAGGAAGATCAAAAGGCTCGATAGATAGCTTAGCTGTTGAAAGGAGTCGAGAAGCTGTCGAGATGTGCAAAAACAGTTTTTCAAAGAAGAGAAAAACACAGAAATGAATGCAATCAAGCATGCTACTCAACCAAAGATCCAATCAACATTTTAAACTCTTAAAAACATCTCTCAACAAGAAAAATGTCAAGCATTTAGGTCCAAAACACACACACACACACTAAACAAGACTAACCAATTTTATGTTTCAAAAACAAATCAAGACAGTTTAGTAAGCATACATTAACATGTATTCCTTGTGATGGCCAAGTCACATTATACCTGTACATGTATCAAAAGTAGCAAAGAATATTGCGTGTTGTGTGTGAAAAACATCGCAAGATTTCATAAGTGTCTACATGTTATGACAATTTGAGATATAAGAAAATCAATTTAACTTACACATAATTATAACTGCTTGATGGGGACTATCACTTTTGAGGTACATCCTATAACTCCCACATCTCCTAGAAGACATGCTTGCAATCATATATAAAGCATTTTGATTCTTTTTGCTTTTATTTTCTTTGCAAATTTTTCTTTTAAGCATACCATGCATGGGCACATAAGAGAGAGAAGAAAATACCCAATTGTGTTAAGCTCTTGACATTGCACTTTTGCTATGCCAAAGCATACAAATGTCATTTCATGATTGGCGGGTAACAGTGATGAGATGGTTATTTATGCCTTTCTCGTAGGATTTTCTAGTCCTTCCCGTCAAAAAGAGTGATACGAGTGTTAAGTACAAGAGATTATTTAATCTTACTCATCACAAACACGAGCTACAAAGCTCACTTGCTTAGTTGTGCATAGAGATGCTCATCTAAGCTATAAAAGATAAAAAGTTTAGAAAACTTTGTTTCGATGGCCATCCAAGGTACACACGTACCAAAGTACACAAAACACACACTGTTTTTGTATTTTTCTGATTTTTCAATTTTTATGAAAACAAAATAAAGCAAAAATGTTAGCAAACAAACAAAAATATTTTAAACAAAGCAAAGCATAAAACTAGACTAACTCAAAACAGGAAAGCAAAACACACAAGTAATGAATAACAAAAAGAGAAGGAGAGAGAAAAGTGATTGAATCACTTAGAGTCTTTTTCCTTCCACACTTTGGAAGAACCTTTCCATTTGGCAAACCCTTGATCCGGCTGTGAAGGGGAAGAAGTGAAACCATTCAAGTTCGTAAGGAATATAAAGGCTTTAAGAAGATCTCTAAGAGGAGCAAGAGAGGATGGAAACTGATTCTGGTTTCCCAATGAGATCATATTGTTGCTCTGTTGAGTGGCTAACCACTTATAGTAATTAGGTCGAGTATGTCCAGTCACTCCACAGTGATGACAGAGATGCTATTTTTTCTGTTTAGACTTTTGGTTATTGCCCTTCTTAGCCCTAGGTTTTTTACTTTCTTTCTTATCAAGCTTAGGGTGTGCTCCTAGGATAAATTTACCATTGTTTATGTTCTTACTAGCTACAACAGTTTTTACATCATTGTTCTTAGATTCAACATTATTAGCAGGAGAAACAAACACAGTAATACTAGAAGAAGCAATACTAGGAAAAGAGAAATCATACCCTAAACTGGTTCAATCAGAAGCAGATTTCTGAAAGCTAAGCATCTCATCAAGTTTTGCACTTGAAGTCCTCTCCAATAGAGCTCTGACTTGAAACAACTTCGCTTTAAGCTTCTTAGTTCTCTCGGCCAAGAAATTGTTCTCAAGCCGCAGTGCTCCAATGGTCTGATTAGCTTCATCAAACTCTGTGGAGATTTATTCTCGTTCAAGCTCCACATCACTGAGCTTCTTGGTGGCCAACCTATACAATTTCTCATGCTTTTCTGAGACCTTGTACAATTTTGCATAGGCCATGTGAATGTCATCCTGTTCATCCATCTTCTCAAACTTAGATTCCACCAAGTCCTCTTCTTCATCCACTTCTTCAACAATCCCCTCAGTACGATTTACCAAGGTAGTGAAGGCATTCAGGATTTCATCATCCTTATTGTAACACCCCATAATTTTGATACCAATTTAATTATTGTATGTAAATTATAAAGGAGGCCGACAATTAAATGGATTAAATTGATTTAGGCCTAAGATATTAAAAATAAGATAAATACTATGGGATATGAAGCCCAAGTGAGGTGGCATAAGTAAATATTTGGGCCTTAATAACCCTAGCCTTTTACCTTTTAAGTTACACGTGTATGTACATAAGAAAGTTCCTTTTGTTTTCAGCTACAACACATGAGTGAGCTGTTTCTTTTCTTCTCTACGGTTGTGCACAAGTAGTTCAGGTATGGTTTGTCTTGCTCTAAATTTAAGAAGTTGAATAGTCAATAGCTAGCAATTGTCATGAACCTAGACTATCATTATATTAATAGAATAAGGGCTCCTAGAATTGTTATTATATTAGATTAGGAATGGTCAATATGGCTGTATGTCAGGAAAGCTTTGAAATTGTACCTAATAGAGTAATAGGCTTGGACTTTATCATGTG
Organism: Quercus ilex subsp. ballota; assembly: GCA_032727855.1. Lineage (NCBI taxonomy): Eukaryota > Viridiplantae > Streptophyta > Magnoliopsida > Fagales > Fagaceae > Quercus > Quercus ilex. Next base: position 13,987,100 of record CM064911.1, on the reverse strand, counting down.
AAAGGGAAAAGGTTGCTTTGTGGTTTTATATGTATATTCGTATATGTCCATCTTGGATCTAAAACTATAATTATTTTAATGGGAAAAAGGGTGCTTGTGATTAATATGTAATCGCCTATAGCCTCAATTGTTGACCGTCAAACCATCACACTTTTATTATTGTCTAAGACTAGTCCAGCAGCATCAAGGGAACATTTGGCTACTAGATTGATAGTTTAAGGCTATTACGTGGCATCCTAGATTTGATTGAATAAATATAATAAATTTTTTTTGCTATGAAGATTTAAAGCTTTTAAAAGGAGGGCTGGTATTTGATGGACCCCAATCTGGGAATTTGATGATGAAGTTAGCGTTATGATCTTCTATTACATCCGTACAGTTGTAAATTGTGTGATGGAGAATTTCCCAAGTTGCCTCAACTTGATGAATTGCTTTGCCATAGTGTTTGTGGGAATAGGACTTAGATTGAATATATATAATATTAGAGTGAATTAGATAGTTAAGTGAATAAATAGAGAATTTGGATATATCAGTATTGTCTAGGATAAAGTTGTTCAAGTGTAAAAACTGATTTTAAGTGGGAAATTGTGTATTGATGGACCTATCTTTAGTGTTGCTAGGTTCTAATTCTACAGATTTGTTGTGACTCAAGGGTGGTTGATTTCTTTATTTTGCAACTAAGAGATAAGTGGTGTTTACTAATTTTGGGGGTTTTCCCAAAACAGTGTTGATTATTAAACTATTCTATATCAAAGAAATATGTTGATATTCTATATATAAATTGATATTTTATAAATGTTTGATGTGCACATTGACTATTCGTTTTATGAAAAACTTGTGGGACAACCTGGATTTATTTAAACTTGTATGTGTGAATATATCTTTATATTTTGAGAATTATGAATGGATTATTTTTGTGAGCATATTGAAATGTGTTTTGAAAACCTATGGCAAGTCGTGATTAAAAGCTCAGTATTGTATTTAGTCCTTAGCAAGGGACGATCCTACTGTAGCTAGTCCTTAGCAAGGGACGGTCCTGGAAAAGGGGATAGTGCACATTTGATAACTCCTTAGCAAGGGAGTATATTATTGAGAATCCGAAAAGGAAGCTCCTTAGCAAGGGAGTTCACCTTTAGGTTCGAAAGGAGCCATCCTTAAGAAAGGGGATGAAAAGGAGGTTCCAGTCCCAAAAAGAGGACAGCACAACCCTATCAACGGGGCATAAAAGTTGACCACGAGAAAAGCCTAGGAAATTGTTTATGTGATGGTGTTAATATATATATATTATGATGGCTCACAATATAAAGATATTTATATATATATATATATATATATGAAGTATTTGATGATAAATATTGATGAGTTACAAGTTATGAAATTGTATTAAGAATTATTTATTTGAAAGGTTTGTTCCCACACCCCAATGTTAGTGGATTCCAGTTATTAAGTTATCTCAGCCCCCTTTATTTCCCATTACAGATACGTTAGAAGGGTTATTGCAGTAAAGATTCTTGGGAGACAACAATTACAAAACTATTTTGTGGAACTGGGGATTTTATTATTATTTTTATGGCATTAAACATTGTATTGGAGAATCATTTTGAGGATGTTTTGTCTTTGGTGAATTAGAGCTCTGACATTTGTGATGAGATTTAAGGTTGCTGGTTTCTTTTATTTAATATTTTTATGGATTATTCAGATTAAATAGACTTTTACTGCTTATGATTTTGGGTTGTTGCAACTGTGGTATCAGAGCTTAGGATATAAGTCTGTAGACACTTGAAAACTAGGTTATGATCCTGTAGACACTTGAAACTAGGTTATGATCTAGATTTTTTGTCAAAGCATTTGGTATGTAGGTTATGTTTGATGAGATATTTTAAATAATTTTGGCAATGTTACTTTATGTTTAGTAAAAATAATTGTTGCACCGTCTATATTTCTTAATTTCTTTGTTAACTAGGTATCATGCCGCCCAAAAAGAAGAGAGTAGCTAATTCCAATAATGAGAAACCTATTGTTAATTTGCGAAGGCCAACCAAAGCGAAGGTTGATACTGAGGCTGAAGTCACTCAAGACATGAGAAATAATGAACGTCCTAGGGTGACACGCACTGATCCTTTGGATGAAGCTGCTACCCGACTATTGGACAGGTTGGCCCATGTTGCTAGTAGAGGCGCAGGTAGAGTAGAGGCAAGGGCTGGTTGCTCTTTTGAGACTTTTATGAAGCAGAATCTCCCTTCTTTTGATGGGAAGCCAAACCCCACAGAAGTTGAGAACTGGTTCTTGCAGATGGAGAAGTTGTTAGAAGCATTAAATTGCACTGACTCTCAGAAGGTGCGGTTTGCAACTTTCAAGTTGATTGGGGAAGCTGAGCATTGGTGGAGATCCATTAAGGCCATTTTGGAGGGAAAGGACATTGAGAGAAACCCCATCACTTGGGAGAAATTTAAAGGGGTTTTCTATGATAACTACTTCCCTGAGGTGGTTCGGGAACGAAAAGAGAGGGAATTTGCTAATGTGGTGCAAGTATGACTGTTGAGCAATATGTGGCTAAATTCATCGAATTATCTCACTTTGGACCCCACTGTATCATTACTGAGGCGAAGAAGGCAAACAAATTTCAAAAGGGGTTGAATGAGAGACTTCGACACCATCTGATTGCATCAGGGGTTGATAATTATGTAGAGTCAGTTAAGAGAGCTATGAGACTAGAGGAAGATTTCAAGAACAATGCTAGGAAGGAGAACCCACCTAGAAACACTGGACTGACAAGCTTTCAACAATGTAGTGCTTAAGGTCATTGGAACAAGAAAGGATCTTTTGGGAGGTCTGGGAGTAATTCATCATCAAATAAGCCAAAAAATTAGAATCCACCCCAGAATGCTTAAGGTAGAAGTTCGAATTCTTGCCCTATATGTGGAAGGTTTCAAAGAGATAAGCCATGTTTCTTTGAAGGAAAGGCTTGTTATAATTGTGGGAAGACAGGACACTTAGCCAGAAGCTGTACATCTCCTCAACAAAACTCAATGGCACAACCTGGAAAGAATGATCGGAGGAGGAAAGCACAATGGAGAGTGTTTGCACTCGCACCACAAGATGTTCAAGCTTCAGATACTGTGGTTACATGTATCCTCCCATTATTCTCAAACTTTGCTAAAACTCTATTTGATTCTAGATCTATACACTCTTTCATCTCCTCTCGATATGCTAAGTTATGTGATAAGAAACCTGGACTTATGGATTATGACTTGTTTGTGGCCACGCCTATGGGTGATTCTTTGGTGTGTAATTCTATGCTTAAGTCTTGTGTCATCCAAATTGATGATAGGGAAATGTTAGCAAACTTGATTTTGATGGACATGTATGACTATGATGTAATTTTGGAAATGGACTGGCTGGCAGCTTATCATGCTAGTGTACATTGTTTTAGAAAAGAAGTGGTGTTTTGGCCTCTAGGAGAACCTGAATTTCGATTTAAAGGCTCTAGGATGCATACTTTACCTACGGTGATATCAGCCCTTCAAGCTAAGCATCTATTACGGAAAGGATGCCAAGAGTACCTAGCTCATGTGGTGGACACTAGGAAAAAGGTATTGAAGTTGGATGATATCCCTGTTGTAAGGGAGTTTCCTGATGCCTTTCCTGAAGACCTACCAGGGATACCTATAGATAGGGAGATTGAATTCTCCATTGATTTGCTCCCTAGAACTTCTCATATTTCGAAAGCACCATATCGGATGGCACCAACTGAACTTAAGGAACTCAAGGAACAGTTATAAGAACTCCTTGATAAGGGGTTCATCAGACCAAGTGCATCTCCTTGGGGTGCACCAGTTTTATTTGTGATGAAGAAGGATGGGACTATGAGGTTGTGCATTGACTACCGTGAGTTAAACCGAGTTACTGTGAGAAACAAATACCCTCTTCCTCGTATTAATGACCTATTTGATCAATTGCAAGGGACAAGTCTTCTCTAAGATTGAACTTCGTTCTGGGTATCACCAATTGAAAATCAAGAGTGAAAACATACCCAAGACAGCTTTCAGAATGAGGTATGGGCACTATGAATTCTTGGTAATGCCATTTGGATTGACCAATGCTCCTGCTGCATTTATGGACTTGATGAATAGGGTATTTCATGAGTACTTAAACCACTTTGTTATTGTCTTTATTGATGACATTCTAATCTTCTCCAAAAGCATGGAAGAACATAAAGAGCACTTGAGAATTGTTTTTCAAATTTTGAGGGAGAAGAAGCTATATGCAAAGTTTAAGAAGTGCGAATTTTGGCTTGACCAAGTGGTGTTCCTAGGGCATGTGATATCTGAGGCAGGGATTTCTGTAGACCCTAGTAAGGTTGAAGCTGTGGTTGATTGGGCAAGACCGACGAATGTGAGTGAGATTAGAAGCTTTTTGAGCCTTGCTGGCTATTATAGGAGGTTTGTGAAGGGATTTTCCCATATTGCAGCCCCATTGACTCAACTAACTCGTAAGAATGCCAAGTTTGTGTGGACAGAAGAATGTGAAAAGAATTTTCAAGAACTTAAGCAAAGGTTAGTCACTGCACCAGTACTAACCATCCGTAGCACCTTGGGAGGCTTGTCATTTATAGTGATGCTTTAAGAAAAAGGCTGGGTTGTGTGTTGATGCAGGATGGTAAACTCATAGCTTATGCTTCTCACCAATTAAAGAGTTATGAACAAAATTATCCCACTCATGACTTGGAGTTAGCTGCAGTGGTGTTTGCATTGAAGATTTGGAGACATTATCTCTATGGTGAAAGGTGTGAGATTTATACAGATCATAAGAGCTTGAAGTACTTCTTTACTCAGAAAGAATTGAATATGAGACAACGAAGGTGGCTTGAGTTGATTAAAGATTATGATTGGTCAATCAATTATCATCCAAGCAAGGCTAATGTGGTAGCTGATGCACTTAGTCAGAAGTCTTCTAGTTTCTCAGCTGCCTTGTTAACTACTCAAAAGGATATTATTAAGGACTTGGAGAGGATGGGAATTGAAATTGTCATGGGTGATTCCCAAGTCTTGATGGCCAGTTTGACAATACAACCCACTTTGATTGAGAAGATTAAGAGTTCACAGGTTGATGATGCACAAATTGTAAAGATCATAGAAGAAGTACAAGAAGGGATGAGACCAGGATTTAATGTGTCTAATGATGGTGTTTTGAGGTACTTTGTGTGCCAAATGATCTTGCATTAAAGAAAGAGATTATGGAAGACGCCCATCGTACCCCATACTCAGTGCACCCTGGTAGCACCAAAATGTATCGTGATATTCGAGAAACTTATTGGTGGAATAACATGAAGAAAGAGATAGCTCAGTTTGTGGAGCAATGCTTGACTTGTCAACAAATTAAGGCACTACACCAGAAACTTTTAGGACTACTGCAACCACTTCCCAATCCTGAGTGGAAGTGGGAGTGTACATGTATGGATTTTGTGACTGGTTTGCCAAGATCTCCTAAGGGACATGAGGTCATTTGGGTAATTATGGATAGGATGACAAAAAAAGAACATTTTATTCCGGTTAGGATGACTTACTCACTTGATCAGCTAGCACAGATATATATTGATGAGATTGTGAGTCTTCACGGAGTTCCAGCATCAATTGTGTCTGATCGAGACCTAAGATTCACCTCAAAGTTTTGGGAAAGCCTGCATAAAGCTTTGGGTACTAATCTTAGCTTTAGTACAGCCTTCCACCCGTAAACAGATGATCTATTAGAAAGGACTATTCGTACTTTGGAGGATATGCTAAGGGCTTATGTATTGGATTTCAAAGGGAGTTGGGAAAAATACTTGTCTTTAGTAAAATTTTCCTATAATAATAGCTACCACTCTAGTACTGAGATGGCTCCCATGAGGCTTTGTATGGTAGAAAATGCAGGTCCCTATTGTGTTGGGAAGAGGTTGGTGAGAGGAAATTGTTGGGACTAGAAATCATTCAGATGACATTTGAGAAGATTAATCTGATTCGTAAAAGATTGCAAACAGCACAAAGTCGACAGAAGAGTTATTATGACAACTCGAGAAGGAAAGTAGAATTTGAAGTTGGGGATATGGTATTTTTGAAAGTCGCCCCAATGAAGGGTGTGATGAGATTCAGGAAGAAGGGGAAGTTGAGCTGCAGATTTATTGGTCCATTTGAGATCCTAAAACGCATTGGTAAAGTTGCCTACGAGTTGGCCTTACCGCCTACCCTTGCAAGAGTGCATAATGTGTTTCATGTTTCCATGTTGATGAAGTACATCCCGGATCCTTCACATGTTTTGAACTATGAGCCACTCAAGATCAAAGACAACTTGACTTACAAGGAAGTTCCAATCCAAATTCTTGACTGCAAGGATCAAGTGCTACACACCAAGACCATATCATTGGTTAAGGTCCTTTGGAAGAACCACACAGTGGAGGAGGCATCTTGGGAGCGAGAAGATGAGATGAAATCAAATTATCCAGAGCTTTTCGTTAACAAAGGTATGTACAATTTTGAGGACGAAATTTTTTTAAGGGGGGAAGGATGTAACACCCCATAATTTTGATACCAATTTAATTATTGTACGTAAATTATAAAGGAGGCCTACAATTAAATGGATTAAATTGATTTGGGCCTAAGATATTAAAATTAAGATAAATACTATGGGATATGAAGACCAAGTGAGGTGGCATAAGTAAATATATGGGCCTTGATATTCCTATCCTTTTACCTTTTAAGTTACACGTGTATGTACATAAGAAAGTTCCTTTTGTTTTCAGCCACAACACATGAGTGAGCCGTTTCTTTTCTTCTCTATAGCTGTGCACAAGTAGTTCAGGTATGGTTTGTCTTGTTCTAAATTTAAGAAGTTGAATAGTCCATAGCTAGCAATTGTCATGAACCTAGACTATCATTATATTAATAGAATAAGGGCTCTTAGAATTGCTATTATATTAAATTAGGAACGGTCAATATGGCTGTATGTCAGGAAAGCTTTGAAATTGTACGTAATAGAGTAATAGGATTGGACTTTATCATGTGAAAGGGAAAAGGTTGCTTTGTGGTTTTACATGTATATCCATATATGCCCATCTTGGATCTAAAACTATAATTATTTTAATGGGAAAAAGGGTGCTTGTGATTGATATGTAGTCGCATATAGCCTCAATTGTTGACCGTCAAACCATCACACTTTTATTATTGTCTAAGACTAGTCCAGCGGCATCAAGGGAACAATAGGCTACTAGATTGATAGTTTAAGGCTATTACGTGGCATCCTATATTTGATTGAATAAATATAATAAAAAAATATTGCTATGAAGATTTAAAGCTTTTAAAAGGAGGGCTGGTATTTGATGGATCCCAATCTGGGAATTTGATGATGAAGTTAGCGTTATGATCTTCTATTACATCCGTACAGTTGTAAATTGTGTGATGGAGAATTTCCCAAGTTGCCTCAACTTGATGAATTTCTTTGCCATAGTGTTTGTGGGAATAGGACTTAGATTGAATATATATAATATTAGAGTGAATTAGATAGTTAAGTGAATAAATTGAATATATATAATATTAGAGTGAATTAGATAGTTAAGTGAATAAATAGAGAATTTGGATATATCAGTATTGTCTAGGATAAAGTTGTTTAAGTGTGAAAACTGATTTTAAGTGGGAAATTGTGTATTGATGGACCTATCTTTAGTGTTGCTAGGTTCTAATTCTACAAATCTGTTGTGACTCAAGGGTGGTTGATTTCTTTATTTTGCAACTAAGAGGTAAGTGGTGTTTACTAATTTCGGGGGTTTTCCCAAAATAGTGTTGATTATTAAACTATTCTATATCAAAGAAATATGTTGATATTATATATATAAATTGATATTTTATAAATGTTTGATGTGCACATTGACTATTCGTTTTATGAAAAACTTGTGGAACAACCTTAATTTATTTAAACTTGTATGTGTGAATATATCTTTATATTTTGAGAATTATGAATAGATTATTTTTGTGAGCATATTGAAATGTGTTTTGAAAACCTATGGCAAGTCGTGATTAAAAGCTCAATATTGTATTTAGTCCTTAACAAGGAACGATCCTACTACAGCTAGTCCTTAGCAAGGGACGGTCCCAGAAAAAGGGATAGTGCACATTTGATAGCTCCTTAGCAAGGGAGTATACTATTGAGGATCCAAAAAGGAAGCTCCTTAGCAAGGGAGTGCACCTTTAGATTTGAAAGGAGTCATCCTTAAGAAAGGGGATGAAAAGGAGATTTCAATCCCAAAAAGGGGACAGCACAATCCTGTCAACGGGGCATAAACGTTGACCACAAGAAAAGCCTAGGAAATTGTTTATGTGATGGTGTTAATATATATATTATGATGACTCACAATATAAAGATATTTATATATATATATATATATATATATGAAGTATTTGATGATAAATATTGATGAGTTACAAGTTATGAAATTTTGTTAAGAATTATTTATTTGAAAGGTTTGTTCCCACACCCAATGTTAGTGAATTTCACTTATTAAGTTATCTCACCCCTCTTTATTTCCCATTACAGATACGTTAAAGGGGTTATTGGAGTAGAGATTCTTGGGAGACAGTAGTTACGAACTATTTTGTGGAACTGAGGATTTTATTATTATTTTTATGGCATTAAACATTGTATTGGAGAATTATTTTGAGAATTTTTTGTCTTTGGTGAATTAGAGTTTTGACATTTATGATGAGATTTAAGGTTGCTGGTTTCTTTTATTTAATATTTTTAAGGATTATTCAGATTAAATAGACTTTTATTGCTTATTATTTTGGAGCGTTACACTCATCATCCGAATCATCCTCAAGGTCGGCGTCGCTCAAAGTAGCAGTAAGTGCCTTGCTTTTCTCAATGGTCTTGAGATACATTGGGCACTCTTGTTTCATGTGTCCAAAGCCTTGACATCCGAATCACTTTGGTCCTGAAGGAACAGTGTACTGACCACCATCCCTGGATCCTCAATAGTATACTCCCTAGCAAGGGAGTATACTATTGAGGATCCAGAGATCTAAGCATCTTTCTAACAATCTTGGGTTCGGGAATGGTTTCTCCAAGATTAAATGCAGAGTACATTATGTCCTTGAGCTTGGCATATAACTGATCGAATGACTCATCCTCCTTCATTTTAATTTATTCAAAGCTTGTAGTAAGCCTTTGAAGCTTTGAATCCTTGACAACCTTAGTTCCTTCATAGGTTGTCTAGAGGATGGTCCATGCTTCCTTCGTAGTTCCGGTAGAGGATATCTTCTTGAACTCATCGTCCGAATCATCCTCAGGTTCGGTGTCGCTCAAAGTAGCAGTAAATGCCTTGCTTTTCTCAATGGTCTTGAGATACATTGGGCACTCTTGTTTCATGTGTCCAAAGCCTTGACATCCGAATCACTTTGGTCCTGAAGGAATAGTGTACTGACCGCCATCCCTGGATCCTCAATAGTATACTCCTTAGCAAGGGAGTATACTATTGAGGATCCAGAGATTTGAGCACCTTTCTAACAATCTTGGGTTCGGGAATGGTTTCTCCAAGATTAAATGCAGAGTTCACTATGTCCTTGAGCTTGGCATATAACTCATCAAACGACTCATCCTCCTTCATTTTAATTTATTCAAAGCTTGTAGTAAGCCTTTAAAGCTTTGAATCCTTGATAGCCTTAGTTCGTTCATAAGTTGTCTAGAGGATGGTCCATGCTTCCTTCGTAGTTTCGGTAGAGGATAACTTCTTGAACTCCTCATTCGTGACCGCACTGAATAAAACATTCAATGCCTTGTTGTTGAAGTTTGCCGCCTTGATCTTAGCATCATCCCAATCAACTGATGCTTCCTTTGGCTTGGTCCAACCTATCTCCACAGCTTGCCACACTTTTTCATCTAATGATTGCAAGAAAGCTCTCATGCATACTTTTCAGCATGCATAGTTAGTGTCATCAAATAAAGGAGGTATAATTAACAATTGTACTCTATCCATGACAACAGGGGTCAATGGATCACACAGTAAAGATTAACCCTAATCAAAGTGTGCTTGCTCTGATACCACTTGATAAGCCAAGAATGTATTGACCCCTTGTGATAAATTAACCAATTAATTAGCCAAGTTAATTAATTAAGTCAATTAATATGCAAAATGCGTGGTAGCACAAGCAAATCACCAACTAAGTTAAATGCAGCAGAAAATAAAGTTGACACGGTGATTTGTTTAAGAATGGAGAAAACCTCCAAGGCAAAAATCCCATAGGGTGATTTTAAAGTCACCACTTCTGAGAATCCACTATTATCCAATAAGTGGTTACGAGTAAAGGAATCTCAGTACTTTATACTAACCTATAGTTGAATCCTTACCCCAATACACAATTGGACTTGTTCTGTAGTGACAATCTCTCATTTTCAATGCACGGCTCACAGTACGTGACTAACCAATTGATGCAAGAATCCAAGTACGTGACTAACACGCCAACTTGAGAAGGATGTTGGCTGCAAAGTTCTTCAGTTCATCCACATGATGAAGATCAAGAAGCTCCTTGGTCACAAAATCCTACAGCACACAAACGCAGTAGCTTCTTCAAGAGAAAGATGAACTAGGACATATGTCTCTAGTCACAATATGCTTGCAACAACAAGTGCAACGACCTTATGATGGCCCTTAAAATAATCCTTATATATGTCTAGGGTTGTGAGAAAGGAAAACCTAAACACATACACAAGGATATGCATGAAATCAGATTTGAAAAATTGATTTTCGTAATTCTCGATAGATACAGCTGTCGAGCTTTATCTGTTGAGCTTCACATTTTAAATCTTGATAAATACATCCATTGAGGTATTTGTCGAGCTTTAAAACACAACATTTCGTCACTTGATTCTTGGATAGATTTGCATGGCTTCAATACTTGGACTTGAATTCTAGTTTCTTGAAATATTAAACACATCTTAGATCTACCCAATTACAAGTAAAGTGCGTTTTGTCAAATAATTAGCCAATTCTAAATGACATATGTTCTTAACATGATCCACATATGTCCTAACAATTCTACTAGGGTAAATGAAGGTTAATGATAATGGATTTTCAGAATTTTATTGGTTTTGATGGATGATGAGGGAGAGGGCAGAGGATATTTTTACAAAAATGGAGGATAGTTTTAGTTTGTGAAACAGCCCTAATCCTTTCTCTCTCTCTCTCTCTCTCTCTCTCTCTCTCTCTCTCATAGTTGAAGTCGTCCCCTCTCATTTTGTAACAGCCCTCCCAGGCTAGCACCTATGGCTTTGAGTCATATTTAATTGGTATTTAATCATTTAATGATTTTGCAAATTTCTGTACCTTTCACCTTTGATGCTTATATAACAGTCTTTGGAGGTTATCAAAGATGCTTTGGTGCTTATCAGTTATTTGATTAATGTACAAAGAGAGAATAGGAGCCGATCACATAATTTGCTATGATATGACTCCCACCCTTTCACTTCTCCCTTATTTTGTCTTTTATTTGTTTGATGGTTCTGAAGTTAGTGGTTTATTATTTTAACTTTTACTCCAAAAAAAAAAGTTGGTGCTTTAAAAAATATATATATAATAACTTAATTTCTTTCATGTTTACACTTGCATAACTCAAGTGTAAGCCTTTAAGTAAGATTTGAAATTCAATTCAGTCGATGTAGACTTCGTAATATAAACGGATGTTATGTCAAAAAAGGTAACACATGCCACGTCTTTTTCTATGTTCCATTTGGATTAGACTTTTTCGAAATGAACTACTCAAATTCCATATGGACCGCACTCCAGAACTCATATTGAGGAACAAGGGAGACAACCAAATGAGAATTTGTATGTGTATAGTTTTAGACCCCTTACCAAAATATGCTTAACCTAATATTATACTAAGTTGATTAACAAAATTGTTATTCAAGATTAGGTTTAGCACAAATAACACCAAATAATAAAGCAGCGAAAAATAAAGAACACAATGATCTGATGACCTAGGAAAACCAAACCGGTAAAAAACCTAGGGAGGATTTAACCTAGCTATCCTCAAGATAAAACAGATTCACTATGAAAGAATTGAAGTTTTTACAATAAGACTTAAACCACTAACATCCTATTGCTATCTCGTGTAGAAAACTTACTACCACGACCACATGACAGCGTTGAATTCACAGACTACTTTTTTCCTTGATCCACAGCAACCACAAGTTCTCCTACTTGTGTTTTTCTTTAAACTCTTGAAACAACAATCGAAGAGATCACCAAGTTTTTGAAATCAATCTTGATCTTGATAACCCTAAGTGTGTATAAAGGTAAACACCTCTAGATCTCACAGAAGATTCACACACACAGCATGTCAACAACCTCTAAAGCGTGACTAGGGTTTCTCCTTTTATACTTGAAGCAAAACATAAAACCCTATATGTCATATGGGCTTGACCTGAGATGGAAATTTTGCAAAAAAAAACAATCTGCATGAGATTCAATCAATTGAGTCTAATTTTTGATCGATCGAGCCTTGCAGATTTAGTCCAGTAAATTCTATAATCACTTGATTCCAACTTTACAATTAAACACACTTTGAGCAGTCTAAATCTAGACTCTAAGTTTTGATCATGGTTTGCCAACATATTACACATTGAAGTTTTAATACATTAAATTCCTAAAGTCTTAGAACCTAACAAACTCCCCCTTTAGCAATCTGTGACAAAACACATAACAAAACAGAAATGCTCAAAGTTACAAACAGCCCATTAAACATTAAACATGCCCAAAAAAAAATTCAACCTAACTACTATCTATCAGTTGCCAGTGTAGACAGCAGCACGACTGAATAAACCTGTATATTCCTAGAACACTTCAACAAACACATAAACGCATGTGTGGAAAATACAAGTAAAGAAAAAATAAATTCTTGATTTCACAAAATAGAAAATAAAAGAAATATATCATGAATAATCTCATAATATAAATCAATGGCCAATGTAGCACATGTGAAACAAGAAATAATAATAGAAATAAAAACATAGTATCTCCCCCTAACATATACAATCCACAAGAAAATAAATATATCAGAAGAAAAAATAAATACATCATGAACCAAAAAAAGTATACATCATGAAGCTCCTAGATACAATCTAAAGCTCCAAAGCTCCATAAACATCAAAACCCCCCCTATCTCCATTAATCAATATGTACTCCCTCTTTTTGTGATGAATTGCTAAAAGGCAATCAAGGCTCATCATCAAAAGGAGGTGGTGGAGAAGAGCGTTGAATACTCGCCAAATCTACACACAATGCCTGAAGCTTGTGAGCACATCAATCAAAAGCTGTCCATGTACCGCCTGAACGGTCATGACAGTATCCAACATACTCCGAATGGATGAATCATCTGAAGAAGAAGGTGAAGGATCAACAGCAGCAGTGGGATCAACAAACTCCTCAGCTGTGAGGTCACCTGAAGGAGGAGGATGAGAAGTAGCACCTAAGGAAGACTCTACTTAAGGGCGTTTAGAGCTAGCTTTCATCTGAGCTGCTCGTTGCCCAAGGAAGGTGACACCTATGGGAGCTATGATATGGACAGGCTCAGATGCAAGAAACTCCTCTAATCCTAAATGTAATAAAATCCTATGAATAAAAAAAGGGAAGAAAAGACCATGTGCTGTAAAGCTACTCCTATGAACCTCAACTAAAGAACGAATGAAAAGAGACGGAAAACACATAGGAGCATCAGTCACAAGGGCATACAAAAATGCACATCTCTCAATAGGAATAGTGTGCAAATGGGAAATAGGCCAGATAGAATGACAAGAAATCTGAAAAAAAAGATAATGGATCTCAGTAAGCTCATGAGAGGTGATACGAGGATTAGTACCCCACTGAATGGAAGTACCAGTGAGATATGACATAATGTCATTAAGAGGAGGGGTCTCCGAATAAAGGTAGACTGGTTGTCGTACCAAAGGTACCCTAAGAGCTGAGGCCACTATTGAAGGAGTAATGGTATACTCTTCACCCCTTATCCAACTCATCACATACTGGACGCTGGAATCATCGGAGTGGGCAGAGAGGTTCGAGTAGAACTCTTTAATCAAGGCAGCCAGAAGAGGATGAGAAATATCCAACAAAGGTAACCAACCCTTATGCTTAAAGTTCCTCCTAATCTCCCCATCAAGCTCATCTAAAATCACCATTCACTCAGCCCAAACAGACCTAAATATGTTTAGCTTCTTATACGTTTCTTGGTTTTTATCAAACCTAAACCTCTCACTATCGAAGGCTGGGGTAGAGGTGGAGGTGGTTTTCTTGTTGGCTCTAGTCTTCCTAACCATCATGCTAAGGGTTGAAAAGGCAAGACACAGCAGAAACCAAAGAAAGAAAACAAAACCAAGGCCAGACTGCATTAGACAAGGTTAGAGAGAAAAATAGAAAATAACAATCTATATGATGCATGACATGAATGAACAAATGATGCATGCTCTAATGCATTGAAAATTGTTCAATTTTACTTTATAAACCAACAATTGACTTGAACATAGAGTCTTAGAACAAAAACCCCAAATTTTGAAAAACCCAATTTCAAAAAACCCAACAAATTGATCAATTTATCGTTACACAAGTTAGATAACATTATATAATGACATAATCAACCAATAACACAAGTCAATTTCATCAATTTTGGCCTAATTGAACAAAATCCCTAATTTCATGTAGTTTCAAGCCCTAGAATTTCAAATTTTTCCCAAATCACAAATTTAATCAAATTAAAACATGGGAAACATGTTAATATCATCTAGAGACAAAAACCCAATGATTAAATGTGAAAGAAAACAACTTAAAAAATCAAAAACCCAAAAATCTTAGATTTGAAAATTACAACAAAAATGCATGAAAAATGCATGAAAATGTGAATAAACTTAAAAATAAGTGTTAGGACATATGTGATTCACTTGTTAGGAACATATGTCACTACTTTATGTAATTGGCTAATCCTTTAACAAAATGCACTTTACTTGTATTTGGGTAGATCTAGGATGTGTTTAATACTTTAAGAAACTTGTTTCAAGTTCAAGTGTTGAAGCCATGCAATTATGTCCAAGATTCAAGTGTGAAAAGTGTTGTTCATTAAAGCTCGACAGCTAGCTTCTATTGAGACCTGCAGAGCAGTTCTAGCTCGTGGCTTGACAGCAGCTCAATAGATAGGGCATCTGTCGAGGTTTATGAAGCTCAGTTTTTCAGGACTGTTTTTCATCCAATCCATGATTATGTGTTTGGGCTTTCTTTTCTCACAACCCTAAACATATAAAAGGATTATTTTAAGGGCCGTCAAAGGTGGAACAAGTTGCACAAGTGTTAAGCAAAGTTTGTTCAAGTAAATTGTGATTGGAGACCTAGTTTGCCCTAGTTCATCTTTCATGTGAAGAAGTTGCTATGTTTGTACACCGTAGGGTTTTGTGACCAAGCATCTTCTTGATCTTCATCGTCTGGATGAACTGAAAAACTTTGCAGCCAACAACCTTCTCTAGTTGGTGATTGAAGTTGCGTACGGGGATCCGTGTAATTGGTTAGTCACGTACTAGGATCCGTGCAAAAAGGGTAGCGTTCATATATTGAAGAGTTCAGAGGTTCTGAAGCAGTAGAAGGTTTCCATTGTAAGTTCATCTACGGGGATTGTAGAGTCTAGGGACAAAGGTTTTGGACTAGATCTGAAACTTCTCTTTACTATAATGGATTGCTTTTCAGGAAGGTTTCCTCCCAGGTTTTTTACTATGAAACTAGTTTGTTTCATTGGTTTTATTGGGTCATCATATCTTGTCTTATTTATTTTTCCGCTACATGATTTTGACATGATATTGATGTTTGCTTGTTTTAACAATTTTTATTCATAATAAATCTAATTAACAACTTGGATTTAAAACTTGTTAATTCTATCAACCAGGGTCTAAATTTCCTAACAAGAAGAGATAAAAAGGTCTTACTTGCACTTGAAGACAAAGATACTTGAGAAAAATTAGGAAGAAAATGACAAAATAGGCTCAGATTGGATCGGTCGAGCAAGAACAATGATAAAGCTTTTGAAAAAATTTGAAAAGTGTGAAGAACACGTGAGAGAAAAGCCTTTTTAAAAACTCACTGACCGATTTCCGATCGTTCGAAAATTAGATTCAATCGATCGAAAAGCAATTTCTATCGATCCAGCACTAATCAAGCACCGACCGAGCCAAGTAGATTGTAACCAAAGTTTTTATCACATTTTTGATCAGTCAAGCAACATGTTCGATTGATCAAAATTTTGGAAAAATTAGATTTGTGAAAAACAAAATATTTTAATGCAGAAACTCCTCAAAGCACATTGTTTTATGAATAAAATGCATGAGCATGAGATGAAAAGTTTTTCTAAAACACTTGAATTCAACCCAGAACTTCCCAAAAACAAGATTTTCAATCAATTTGTCCCCAAAAACTCAAACATTAAAGCATATTTTGCGTTAAAATCAAGAAACTTTTAATCTTGGATGGCCACAACAAGATCACATATAATAGAATGTACTAAGTTTAGCAAAGAATAACTTGTGCAGTGTGTGCAACTAGCAATAGCTTGAGATACATGTGAGGTGATATGTAGAATGTAATCAATCACAATTTCTACAAAATTCATCACATAGGTTTGAAAGAGACTATCACCTAAAGAGTTACATCATATAACTCTCACATCTCCTAGAAAACAAGCTTGCAATCATGTAAGTTTCTTGTTTTTCTCTCATAATGTACACACCAATTTTATTTCAATGTGAGAATATTTAAGAAACCAGATAATGTACACACCAATTTTATTTCAATTTTGAATTCATTATAGCCTAATAATATACACACCAATTTTAGCTTTAGTCCGAGGTAACACCTTATATTCTTTTTGTGCATGTGCTACACTTTCTCATGCACAAAATCATATGATATGCACTAATGTGTTCATGATTGGCTAGTAAACAATGGTGAGATGGTTATTTATGCCTTTCTCTTAGGATTTTTTAGTCCTAACAATCAAAAGCATGTGACTTCAAAACCAAGATCATATGATCAAAAACTATAAACAACTCCCACATAACATGCACTACATAGCTAAAACTAGCAAAGTGTAGTAAAATAAGCTCATCCAAGCTAAACAAAGTACATAAACATGTTATGTAAAGATAATATGGCCAGCCTTGATTACAAATCCAAGATAAATAATGCAAAACACATTTTTATTTATTTATTTATTTTTAAGGAATAACAAAAACAACCTATCATGAAATGCAAGAATGTTATACAATGCAAATCCTAAAAAATAAAAAGAAACCAAAACAACAAAAGAAGAATGGTCACAAAGAATAGAGAGATGAAGCACAAGGACCATGAAAGCCAAAGATGACTAGAGACACAGAATCACACCAATTACTTGATGAAGTGTCTCAAACTTACTTCTATCAAGAGGTTTGGTGAAGATGTCAGCATTCTGACGTTCAATAGGGATATGTTTAAGAGCTACAATTTTTCTTTCAACCAGATCCCTAATAAAGTGATATCTAATCTCTATGTGCTTAGTCTTAGAGTGTTGAACAAGGTTTATTAGAGATATCGATAGCACTAGAATTATCACAATAGACAACCATGGTGTCTTGTGATATTCCATAATCACTCAAAAGCTTTTTCATCCAAAGAAGTTGTGAACAGCAACTTCCAGCAACAATATATTCTGCTTCTACAATAGATAGAAAGACAGAATTTTGTTTTTTACTCATCTAAGTAACAATATTGGTCCTTACATAAAAACACCCACTAGTGGTCCTTTTTCTATCATCTGCATTGCTGGCCCAATCAGAATCTGAAAATCCAGCAAGAGACAAATTTGACTCTTTGCTATAAAACAATCCATAATCACAAGTTCCACTAACATATTTTATGATTCATTTAACAGCATTCAAATGTGACACTTTAGGATTAGATTGAAACCTAGAACATATACTAACACTGAAAGCAATATCAAGACGACTTGTAGTTAAATACAAAAGACAACCAATCATGCTTCTATATAATGTAACATTAACAGACGCACCTGAAGGATCATTGGTTAGCTTTACATTAGCAGCCATTAGTGTTCTAGCATGTGTAGCTTTTTCAAGTCCAAATCTCTTGACTAGATTCCTAGCATATTTTGCTTGGTTAATGGAAATTCCAAAATCCATTTGCTTCACCTGCAATCCCAAGAAATAAGTTAGTTCACCAACCATACTCATTTCAAACATCTTCTTCATTTCATCTGCAAAAGATTTAGTAAGAGAATTATTAGTAGCACCAAAAACAATATCATCAACATAAATTTGAGTGACTACAAAATAATTCTTATCCTTTTGTATGAAGAGAGTAGTATCTGTGAATCCTCTTTTGAATCCATGCTCAGTGAGATAGGTAGTTAACCTATCATATCATGCCCTCGAAGCTTGTTTCAATCCTCAGAATGCTCTTTTCAACTTGTAGACATCATCCGGTCTGTGTGGATCAACAAAACCCTTTGGTTGTTCAACATATACCTCTTCTTGCAACATCCCATTCAAAAACGCACTCTTGACATCCATTTGATACAACTTGAAGTTCAAGTGACTAGCTATAGCCAAAAGTATCCTAATGGATTCCAGTCTTGCTACCGATGCAAAAGTCTCATCAAAATCAATCTCTTCCACTTGTGTGTATCCTTGAGCAACAAGTCTTGATTTATTTCTAATGATTGTACCATGTTCATCTGACTTGTTCTTAAAAATCCATTTCGTTCCAATCACATTTACTCCCTTTGGTCTAGGAACTAATTCCCACACATCATTCCAAACAAATTGATGAAGTTCTTCATGCATAGAATTAACCCAATTAGCATCTTGAAGTGCTTCATCCACTTTCTTTGGTTCAAATTGGGATAGATAGCATGAGTGAGTAATACATTCAAAGCTTTGGATCTCAATCTCATGTTATCATTCAAACTATCCAATATGTTTGTGACAAGATGATTTAACTTTACTCTAGCAGATGGACCTTTGACCAAAGATGTGAAGGTACCTTTTTGTTTAGACGAGGAACTAGGCTCACTTTGTTTTTGTTGGATTTCGCGAACAGGAGTGGATGGTTCTGAAACTAATGGTTCTAAAACAGCATCATTCAACAACTGTAGATCTTCATCACTATGCTTTCCAACATAATCATCAGGAAGAGAATCATTAACCTCCATTGTCTTTTCATGAACCGGAAGAGTATCTTCTGAATGAGATTCTAAACATATTTCATCATTGATCACCACATTTGAAGACTCCATGACTATTTTAGTTCTTAGATTGTATACTCTATATGCTCTACTAGTGGAAGAGTATCCCAGAAAATAGCCCTTGTCGCTCTTTGCATCAAACTTTTCTAGGTTCTCCCTATCACATAAAATGTAACAGTCACTGCCAAATATCCTAAAATATTTGACAACAGGCTTCTTTCCTCTCCAGAGTTCATAAGGAGTTTTCTTGGAATCTAGTATAAAATACACTTGGTTGAGTGTATGACAAGCAGTGTTAACTGTTTCTCCCAGAAGGACTTAGGAAACTTCTTGTTATGTAGCATGACACGAGCCATCTCTTGAACAACCCTATTCTTCCGTTCCACTATTCCATTCTGTTATGGTGTCTTGGGTGATAAGAACTCTTGATGTGTGCCTTGATCATTGCAGAAGGTAGCTAGTTTTGTGTTTTCAAATTCTCTCCAATGATCACTTCTAATTCTGGCTATTACAGTACCATTCTCAACTTGCAATTTCTTGCACAAGTGTATCATCTTTTCAGGAGCCTCAGCCTTGTCTCTCAAAAGTACAACCCAAGTATATCTAGTAAAATCATCCACAACAACTAGACTATACTTCTTTCCACCTAAACTCTGAACTCTAGCAAGACCCATGAGATCAATGTGCAGCAACTCCAAAGGTCTTGAAGTTTGAACTTTAGATACAGACGAATGCTTGGCCTTAACTTGTTTACCCATCTGACATGGTCCACATATGCCCTTCTCTATCTTTTCAAACTTGGGAAAACCAATAACTGCATCACACTTGGAAATCTTCTCTAATTGCTTGTGACTTACGTGTCCCAACTATTGATGCCATAAGTCTACTTGATTGATCTTAGCACTGAAACACTTGTTACTTATACTTGTTGTTATACTATAACAATTATCAGCTGTCCTAACACCAATACACATGCAGTCACCTCCTCCATCAAGTATCTTACATTCATACTTGGTAAAGAGAACATTCAGTCCATTGTCATAATTCTGACTGATGCTGAGTAAGTTAGCCTTCAGCCCATCAACATACCAGGCATCTTCAAATATTGGCAACCTTGGAATGTCTACAGTTCCAATGCCTCTGATCACATATTTGCGTCCATCTCCAAACGTGACTATCCTAATCTTTCCTTCAAATAGTGTCTTGAATAGAGCTTTATTTCCTGTCATATGCTTGGAACAACCACTATCCAAATACCAAAGACAAGAATCACGTGCCTTTAAGGTGATTAAAGCAGTATAGCACACATAATTATCATCACATGTAATTATACCAAGATACTCAAGGAAAGACTTAACACATGCAACAAGTGACACAAACCAAAAGTAGACAAGATGGAGTTTTAGCAATAAGGACATCAAAGAATCCATGACAACAGGGGTCAAGGATCAACTCTTAGATCAAAAGATCTAAATACAAGAGCTAACCCACTCTGATACTACTTGTATAGTGTTAGACCCCTTACCAGAATATGCTTAACCTAATATTACACTATGTTGATTAACAAGATTGTTATTCAAGATTAGGTTTAGCACAAATAACACCAAATAATAAAGTAGCAAAAAATAAGAACACAAAGATCTGATGACCTAGGAAAACCAAACCGGTAAAAAACCTGGGAAGGATTTAACCTACCTATCCTTAAGGTAAAATAGATCCACTATGAAAGAATTGAAGTTTTTACAATAAGACTTAGACCACTAACATCCTATTGCTACCTCATGTAGAAAACTTACTACCATGACCACGTGACAGCTCCGAGTCCACGTACTACTTCTTTCCTTGATCCACAACAACCACAAGTTGTCCTACTTGTGTTTTTCTTTAAGCTCTTGAAACAGCAACTGAAGAGATCACCAAGTTCTTGACATTAATCTTGATCTTGATAACCCTAAGTTTGTATGAAGGTAAACACCTCTAGATCTCACAGAAGACTCATACACACACACACACACACAGCATGTCAACAACCTCCAAAACGTGACTAGAGTTTCTCCTTTTATACTTGAAGCAAAACATAAAACCCTACACTTCATATGGGCTTGGGCTAAGTTGGAAATTCTACACACAAAAAAAAAAACAATCTGGAAGATTCAATCTATCGAGTCTAATTTTCGATCGATTGAGCCTTGCAGATTTAGTCCAGTAAATTTTGCAATCACTCGATTCTAGCTTTACAATTAAACACACTTTAAGCAACCTAAATCTAGACTCTAAGTTTTGATCATGGTTTGCCAACACATTACACATTGAAGTTCTAATACATTAAGTTCCTAAAGTCTTAGAACCTAACAGTATGGTTAGAAATTTCTAGGAATAATGAAAGGAGACATGCAAAAATGTAAGTCTAAATATTGGTGCTGCAAACAAGGCAATGGATGAAGATGATCAAATTTTGGATAATTCAAAAGACCTATTTGAATTTTCAAATTCTTCTTATGGCAATAACTCAACATGAAGAGATTCAAACTATTGAATCTTTCCCTCAAATACGGGCTTTGAATGCACTTAAAGCTCTTTGGGCTATCTTGGAGAGTATGTACTGAGTTTTTTTTTTTTTTTTTAATAGACTTTGCCATTTTCTTACCCATTTGGCTTTGAGAAACTTGTTGGCTAAAACATGCATCCAGTATTTTAGTCCAACTAATTAAAGGATAATAGTAAAAAGAAAAAGCTTAGCTCCAAATTAATTTGGAGCTATCTTCCTCCAATCCATTATGTAGCAATTAGAGAGACTATTAATGTGTAGTTTTAGTTAAGTGATATATTTTTTTAATAAGTTATGTGACTTTTTTAAATAATACAACTGGATAGTTTCATATATTTTCACATAAGGGGTTGGAGGAGTGAGGATTGCTCCATTTCGAACCAAATTTTGTTCCACTTTGGTATGTGTATGTCTCCTAAAACTTTGTTAGTTTTGGTATTGCAACACAAGATATATAGTTTTCAAATTCTTTTGCTTTTGTTGGTTGACAAATTCATTGTGATAAATTGAGAATTATCCCAAAACGTAAATGGTTGGAAAATGCAGAATTTAATCATTTAACCAAACTTCTAAGAGCATCTCCAATGGTATAGCTAAAGGCAAAATATTCTCTATAATAGAAAATGAGACCAAAAAAATGGTCTCCAATAGATTCTCTAAACTCTAAATTTCTTTTGGCTCATGAACAGTAGCTCATCAAATCTGATGGGCAACTATTCATTCTTCAAATATTTTTTTTTTCTCTTATAATAATCAGGTGTTGAATAAAAAAAATGTTGGAAGATGTGTAGTTGTTAAAAAAAGAATAAATAATGAATGAAGAAATAATATTTAAATGAGATAGAGAATAGGATAGAGAATCTGTTGGAAAGTGTATTTGAAAAAGTGGGTTGATAAAAGGTAAAAAGTCACTGTTCATTCTCCAAACAGTACAAAAATTTGATGAATTTGCTGGAGATGCTCTAACCCATTGAAATCTACAATGATGAATTATAATAAATTTTAGTTTGCTAAAAGATGCACCTATTTATATATTTTTGGAGCATTTGATTAAAGGACAACAAATGTAGAGTTTTTTTTTTTTTTTTTTTAATGAAATTATGTGAGGAAGCATTCTCTCTCATCAAGTGAAAATTATCTCCGATGCATAGGAGATATCTTCTCCTCATTAAGCATCTTTCTCTCGTGCATTGAACCTAAGGTCCCCCTCTTAAAAAAGGGATAAAAAGATATTACTTGGACGAAGTCATCATATTCACATTATTCTGCAATCAAATAGTTAGACTAAACTAGAGTTTAAAACAGTTTCTCAAAAAAAAAAAAAAAATCTAGAGTTCAAAATTTGCAGTCAAACTCTTGATTCCTGAAAGTATTAATTCATGTTACTGTTGGAAGAATAGTGCGGCTCTTAACACAGCTTTTAAAAGCATCCCCCATGTGGTTAGGCTTCATGAATGTTATTATCAACTTCTTCCCCTTAGAAATTTTCTTATCATAGATATGGCCATATGGGGTTTAGAGGACGAGATTATGTACAGAATCAGGGCAAAACTTGTGTGCTTCGTACTACATAAACATTGAAGAATAGCCCACTGTGCTAATGTTATGGGTCGGGCCTTTATTACTAAAATCTGGGTTCTTAAACTTTTTCTCAGATATTTGTTTTTTAAAAATATATATTTTATATGGGCTGGGTCAGGTCTCTCTAGCATGGGCCCCAAATCTTTTGAATGGCTGATGGGTTCTTTTGCAGCCCCCAAGGACCTCCCCTTGGCCATGTGATTGAGAGAGAGGACAGGTTAGACATAAGGGTTGGTTTTTGATTCTATATATTATACCAAGCAATGATTGATGCTTTTGAATGCTTCAGATTCTATCCACAATTTGTTCGGTTTTCATGGATAATCTATTGTTTTAGGTTTAGGTTATTCATAATACTCAGATTCAGAGTTTGAACTTTTGGATTAAGCTTACTGTAAATGATTGCATCATTGGGGTGTCCTTCATTGCTTTGAGAAGTAAATTTTGACTTGAACGAATAAGATGAACTAAAGTATATATGAATGAAATAAGATGCATGTGGCTGTGTTGTCAATTGCCATTACTCGTATTCTATACCATATATAAACTCTACAATGATGTAGCTCTTCATTATAACAAATGGTCTTGGTTGATGAAAATGAAAAATCACTGTAAACAAAAATCGAAATTGCTATCTTTATTTTAAACTCATATGTGCTCAATTAGGATTGATATATATTGGTCATGGTGAGCAAGGAAAACAAAACTTATTTTTTATTTTGCACACATGCAAGCAATGAATATATGAACAGGATGGCTTCAGTCAGTTTGCTAGATAATGTCTTCCAACTCTTTTTCACATTGCTTCACAGAATTAACATCTCATGCTGATGGTGTTTGATGATGTGTAAGGCTAAAAGATGTTGAAACATAAGCAACTCTAGGATCTTTTGTTTTTGGTTTTGCATAGTAAGAGCATGCAATTACAAAAGGAAAAACCCACCCACACTCCAAAAGGAGAAAAAAAGGGTACTTAGATTTGGGCAAAAGTGACTTTTATTTACTCGAAATCATTGGTTGAAACTATTTCACTTAAAATTGTTCATATGCAAGTTTTAAAAAAAAAAAAGATGGGACTCTAGAAGGAGGATGCTTGGGTGAAGATTGTTAGGTGAATGATCTCCAAAATCATATAAGTGTAGAATATATTTATTTAATGAGGTTTATTTATATGTAATAATTTATAATAGAAAATAACGTTAATTTATATGTAATATGAAGTCGTATATATTTGTTGCTACAAAAATGAATGTAGATTTTGCATAAAATTCTCTCATTGCCTTGATTTTTTTTTTTATATAAAAAATTGCCTTCTTTATTTTTATGTTGTATTCTCTTTTTTCTTTTAGTTTATTTTTGCTGGGCTAATTAGGCTCTTATTGATATTTGATTTCCTTTAAGCTCATATTCCATGTCAATTAGAATTTAGAGGTGCATGTTTAAGAAGAATAAATAGAATAGATGGGATTCTAGAATGTTATTTATGTTAAAATTTGAAAATCCTTTATTTTTTATGATGGCATAATAGTGTTTTAGGTCTGACTATAGTAGATAGCATGCTTGATCCTAAGAAGTCACAATAATTATTTTTTAGACGTTAACAGTATCAAATTGGTCTCTTCAATTTTTGGAAAATTATTCTAAAGGCCTTTCTAAGCATTTTGATTCATTTATATTAATTTATCTTTAATGCAGTCACACTTTGTTTTATCTTTGTTATTATAAATATAAGTGATTTTAAATTTAACTATCCCGTGCATCACACGGGTTAGTGGCTAGTAATAACTAATAGTCGAAACATTTGACTTTTTGTTGATCACTCCTCATTGCACCACATGGCTACGTAAATTAATGCAGTCTACCATTAAAAATAGAGAACAATGTATTATTTCATTTGGTGCTTATACAAACCATTTTAGTATAATTTTTTGCTACAGTTGGTGTTCAGTTGTATTGTTCCAACAGGTAGTTATAAATTCTACAATTAAAAACATTGAAAAATGTACCTTTCGTTTGGTGCTTGAGCAACCGTTTCTATTTTATTTTTTTGGAAACATTAAGCAACGTTTTAGTACTATTTTTACTACCATTGGTGTTCAGTTGCACCATTCCAGTGGGTAATTATAAATTTTACATTGTTTCGAATAAATTTAACTTTATATTTCTCCAGGCAGGAAAACACAAAAAAACTTCATCTCATTCTTCACGCTCTCTCTTCGTTCGGAGAACCTTTAGTTTTTACAAAAAAATTTGGGTGGTTTTAAACGCCATGTTCCATTTTAGTTTTCTTGATTCAAGTTATTGAGTCACATTTCAATCTTTGAAAGAAAATTTGGATTTTCACTCTAATTCTCTCTTACTAGACTCCCTTTTTTCAGATATGCCAAAGGAACTTCCAAACTGGGCAAAACCAAGAGGTGCAAGTAGAAATAGACTTTTGTTCTTTGCAATGGGTAGTGTTGGGAAAGGTAATACAAAATTTAGAGTCTTCTTTTCAAACACTATTTTCATTTGATTGTTGTTATATAATATGCATTGAACAAAGTTTCTCTCCAAACTAGTTTGAAGAGAAACCCTACAAACTCATCATATATCTTTATATTGAGCGTGAATTTTGAAAATCTAACCGTTAGATTGCATGTTCTTATTACATTCTTAATGCTTACAAAATTTCAAGAAGATCAAAGATCAATTGCTATGTTATCAAATAAATGTTATAATTTCAAGTTTTTGTAATCTAAAGTTGTATATAAAAAATAAGTTAATTGATCAAATAGTAAATAACATAGCTTGGAGAGAAATTTGAAGAGTTAAGAACATAAGAAACATGAAATTCAACGGTTAGATTTTCAAAATTCACATCCAAAAAAGAAATATATGAGAAATTTGAAGAGTTTCTCTCCAAACTAGCTTGGAGAGAAACTTTGTTCATATGCATTTGTAGTAAACCAAACTCAGTTGAACACATAGAGTGTGGCTTCTTTTTTATTTTGCTTCTTTCTTATTAATCTTATTTTTCCACTTGTTGGTTAGTTTCTCACTGTCCCTAAATACCAACAGTATGATTTTGAATTCTAGGTTCAATATTTTATTTTGCGAATTGGAAGGTTTAACATCAATTAAGACAAATATCATGTGCTTTCTTATGACATAAAAGCCATGGAAGAGTTTGGTTTTTGGCTTTACACTGTTCATGGAATAATTTAATTAGTTTTGTAGTTTCGTATATTTGATAGTCTTCAATTTGTTTGTTCTGTCTATTTGTTATGTTATTGTTGTTGTTTGTTGTGTTACAGGAACTGTTCAATGTGTAAATAAGTTGTATATTTCTGTTTTAAACTATTAATATTTTTTTTTAATAATAACAATCGTTAATATCTTAGACATTATTCAGAAGAAAACAAAATCCTATATCTTAGGCATTGATACATGAGGTGTGGATTTCTGACTTGGGTTTGATTGTTTGAACTATTTGATGTGCTCATCCCACACTTAGGATTGTTCATTATTGGTTTTATGGTACATTCTAATGTTGAAATTTTGTGCACACTATGTGTTTGACAAAATGTCTTACTTACTGTTGCATTAGTTTATATCCACTACATGGTTTGTGCCTATTGGTTTTAGTAGCCATTGGTCATTGCATTTTTTCTAATGTGCATTTAGGCATACTATGTCATCAACATAAGTGGAAATTTAGTACTATGTACACTAGAACTTTCCATCATCAAAACCCAAGTTGCAACATTAGAAAATTTAATAATCTTCTTAAATAGGAATGAATTCTGGACTATACCTTCTTTATTAATATATGTATATAACTAAACAGTTACAACTTGAAATTTGATTGAGATCATCTAGATAGGCATGTTTTATAAATTAATTGCAGTAAAGTGAAACAAAAAATTACATCTAATTATATGTAGCCATTCTTAGACCTCATACTCCTATTAATGGCCCGCATCTTTCCTAAATATCTAAGCCAAGTTAATTACATTTCAAATGTATGCAATTCATATCACTTTCTGGTGGTAGTTTCTTATTTGATGTATTGTTTAAGAAAATAAGGCAATGATTCGTGAAGGAAAAGACAATTCAATTTTGGTTAGTGGAGATAGAGGTGCTGGTAAAATTGAGACAACAAAGATGCTCATGAGATATCTTGCACACTTAGGCGGGCAGTCTGGAGTAGAAGGACGCACAATTGGATTTCAGATTTTCCTAAATGAGTATATGCTTGGCATATTATCAAAAGAATTAAGTAAAAATCAAGGTTTATGTCCACATTGACCTTTAATATCACAGTCCAACCCAGTTCTTGAGGCCTTTGGCAATGCCAAAACAATTCGAAACAACAACTCAAAGTTTTTATTAGTTTTCCATGGTTTGCTTTTCAATGAAGACTATCTTTACACTTTTATTTCTTTCATTTCAATTATACATATTGCATATATATTTCTTAATTATGCATATGTTTTAGGTATTTCTGTTTGAACTTCTCATTAGAAAGCTTCTTTCATGTCATAGTGACATTTTTTTTTTTTTTTTTTGAAAAGGTCATAGTGACATTATTATGTAGATATAGTTGGGCAGAAATTAGAACGAATCTGCTAGAAAGTTTGCTTGTTTGCTAGATTACCAACTCTGAAAGAAAATACCATTGCTGTTACCTCCTATGTGCCACACCACCTGAGGTATTTTACAATATTTTGCTCATTAATTTGTCTCTTTATATATGTCATTTTAAATATAAGTTCTATTTCAAGTTTTTTTTTTTTTTTAATTTGCTTGCATTTTCTTTTTATTAGGGAGGATTTGATATGATCTGCAGTGGGAGAGACAAGATTGAAACTTCAGAGCAATTGAGATTCTTTCTTTTTTTTCTTTTTTTGTCTGGCTTATTTATTAACTTTCTACCAAGTTTTTATGCGCTAAGACTAACTAATTGCAAATGGATATGATTTTCAATTTAAGCAAGCAGAAGAAACAGCATTGAAGCTTGATTTGGACAGGCGTTAATATGTTGTTACTTATGCAGTGAACCACATCAAGTGTAGTTTCTACTCATTATAATGTCTATCAATATTGTATTCTTTGTTTGAGGACTCAGGCTATGTTGTAAAGCTGTTTGTACCATAAAATTGTTCATTTCCTTGCCTTTTTATTGATTAATAACAGTAGCTAGATAAATGTGCGGCCTAGCAAAATGCCACATGTTGAAGTTATCATTTCTTTAAACTTTAAAGTTCACCTGTTAAGGCAACATGGAGCAGTTGTAAGTTATTAATGAAAAGAGAATATGGACGCACTAATATAGGTGAGTGACTAATGGGGATACTTTGTCATGGACAATGGGAATTAAATTCTGAGAACGATGATTGGGGCTAGGGGGTTTGGTGTCATGGTGAAGAATAAGTTTTTAATTAATTTTTTGGTTATCTTATATTCATTATCAAGGAATAGGTTATTTTTGTGATAGCTGAACGAGCACCCTTTTCAATATTAATTGTTTAGTAACAAATACCAATCAAGCTTTATACTCAATAACAAAAATTCAATTCCTTAATTAAAAGATTAATATTATTCTATAAAAATTCAATTCATAATATATTTGAATTGTCATTGTAAATATGAGACTTTTGTGTTTGGATTTAATTTAAGTTTATGGATTGTGTTTTTGTTACTTGTAATTTAAGTTTCATTGATATTTTTGATTTAGTAAATTAATGTTTCATATCAAAAGTAGGAATTTTTTAGACTAGAATTCAATGTACAATCAAAGAGGAAGAAAAAAAGAATTGTTTAAATTTTCATACGCAATAACTTTCCCATGCAACGCTCGGGTTAGCGACTAGTTATTATAGAAATAGAGAAAAATTTGAGTACATCCTTTGTTGTGAGAAAAATTTACTAGCCATTTCTGGGATATTATGCTCCATTGGATCTAATCCTATCTTGTTGACTACAATAATGTTTGAATTTAAAAATCAGTCACCCAGGGTGTATTTATCACAAGCAAAAACTGATGCATTCCATTTACCATATAGGGAAGGAAAATTTGTATATTTCATATGCCTAGTTTTAAATCCAGTTTGATCTCCACATGCAACAATCTCACAATGATGGGCTTACAAAGACTATTTGACATTTTGAAATTGGTGGTGGACATGAAGATGTGAAGTCATCCCTTAAGGACAGAGTGCTATTTTGGTTGTTCTCTTCCACTCCAAATGGCTCAAAAGTCTCAGCACTTTTTATGTCATTGTTGTGCTCACCAGCAGAAGCTTCCCAATTCCGTTTTGTACATCAAGAATTTTATGTCGAGATAATGGTTCCTAAAATACAAAAAGATGTAAATCTTGCTACAATCACAAAATTGCTTAAGCCTTGTTCCTTGAAGGATCAAAAGTCTTGAGGCTCTCCCATATCAGTACCAGACTAGTAGGTTTTCCCGCCTAACAAGAAGGTGCTCTGTGGATGTTAGCTTTGTTCAATTAATTTATGTTTCTTGGTATAAGATTCTGACTTCCAAACAATGATTATTTTCAAAATAGTTGCAAACTCTTTCACAAGTTTCTGACACAAAATGTGCAACACATTTGCAGCTTCTAACAACAGTAGACCAAGCAATTGCTCCACATGATCCAATATACTGGCCTGGTTTGATATGGTTTCTTCCAAAAATATCCCTTAATTTGTTTTTTCTTGTTGTACTACTCTCCAATGCTATCATGTATTTAGCTTATTTCTAGTACTACTTAAGTTGCATGTGTTACGGATTCTATATTGTGCTCATACATGATGATAGGCAGTTGTCTTGTCAGTTAGCTTCATGGGCTGCTTTTAGTTTTTTTTTTTTTTTTAAAGCATAGGAAAGCCTAATGTTTCCTTTGAAATTAATACGAGTTGAAGATTTAAAAATACTAGCGGTTTGAAGGCACAGCTATAGGGAAGTGCCAATTTTCTTAGTGATATGAATTTCAATAGTACGTGTTTTAGAGATCATAATGAGATCAAATTACTTTATTTTACAAAAATAGATACGATAATGGAGTATTATCAAGTATGAGTTATCCAATTTATGTTGCAAGTGAGATATTGGGGTCTTTCTTCTCAAATATAAGTAGTCTTCTTGAAGGAACTTCAAATCTTTTGTTGTAAGAATTTTGAACTATTTTTCTCCCATCTTTAGATTTAGACAAAGCTACTAATATTTTTTATTTGAAACAAATTTTGTTTTGCAATGCATGAAAGTTGTCACCAACTGAAAGTTTTATTTTTATTTAATTTAAAAGTTAAATTTGAATATAGAAGATTTTGTTTCACATTGGAGGGGGCCAGGGGGCTGCAAACTCCATCTAAATTTTTGTAGATTTTGCTGTGGTTTGCCATCACATTGGTAGCTCCCTATCTCCAAGACCTCTTAATTGTTTATTGTCCTTACAAAAGTGGGTAATTGTTGTTACCTACATACTCTTGCACACAATTGAAAATAGTGACTTTCAATGAAAATTTTGCTTGTATATGGTTGTGTGCAAGAGTTTGTGTAATAAACACCTCCCAAAGATACTAATCTCTTCCCTATTTCTACCTTTATTGGGGTTGTGTATTTCATATTATTTTAATGGGCTTTCAAGCAGTTTTCTTAATGGACCATGCGGTTCCATTGATCCAACTAAAAGCCCTTTGTAAATTACTCATTCCTAGACTCAGCCCAAGTTCTTGAACAGTTCAGCAATACAATTTAATGATGTATCATATATTAATTCTTTGGGGTGTGACAAGGTATTAATTCTTTGGGGCTAAAACATAAAGAGCTCTAAAAATTCCAAAATATAATATAAATGGGCTCATAGTCATGTCCGAATAAGAAAAACAAAAAATGAAGACAAGTTTGTTCTAAAAGTGGGCTCCATGTGGACCTAAAGCCCAAACGCCGTTTCTGAAAAAACTTGACCCAAATTGAATTTCCTTCCCAATGCTAATCCAAGAAAATACCGTTTGTGTAACACCAAGTCCAACCAAGCAATACAATCATTATCATCCCACAACAATATTTAAAAAATGCAGTATCTCATGCTTTAGCTAAGTTAGTTAACTTTGTTAAAAGTAATGTACTTATGTTTGTTGGAATAACCCTTGGAATTTATTTGGTATACTTGGAGGAAAAACTCTTTATTTGCTTTGTTGAATGAAATTTTAGATTTATATTATTAAAAAAAAAAAAAAAAAAGGGTTTGATGAGATTATAAGGACCATGAACATCCAATATTGAGAACTTATTGGATCAACTTAATACTCGGCTGGATGAACTTATTTTCATATTTTATTTTGTTTACTCTTTAAATACAATATTTTTTAAAAATTGCCTATAATTATATTTTTTTCAAAACAAATATAATTTATTAGAGGAAACAAATTCATCAAATGCACGTAGGATGTCTTTATTAGAAATACTAGGAAGTACTAGTTGAGTTGCAAAACTCTTGACATAATGAAGGTGAATTATAAAGCTTACAGTTGGAACTGAAAATTAGATACATGAAATTGAATTCTATGGTGTTTTGCAATTTTGAATTTTTAGGAAAAATTAAAATGCTACAACATGTATAATTGGAACTTGTATATTTAGGAAAATACATGTCCAAAAAACCGATATATATTAATAGCTCAAAATAGTATGAATCTTGTGGGAAAAGTAAAATAGCGTTGGCATTGCCTTACTCAGCATCGGGAAAATTCTGTTATGGCCATTATTGATGATGTGGCATGGTCGGTTAAAGAAGTTAAATTGGAGGATTGTTCCAAATTTACTGTAGGGAATATTAGGCCCAAAAGTGGTTTGAAGCCCATTAAATATGAATGTGGCAAACATTAATGAAGTATCATTTTCCCAACCATGGGCTTTACAAAGTGGCAGATGCAAACTATTAGATCTTTCCCTCAAAAAGATCTCAATATGAAGCTCTTCGTGCTATTCCTAGAGAGGAGGTACTGAGTGTTTTTTTTTTTTTTTAATTATTTTTTTAGGGTGCTAAAAAAAGGAGGTATTGAGTGTGCGTTTTGGCATGGCTTAAAAAAACTTATTTTTTTTACTATTCAGCTTACTTTTGTTATTATTCATGGGTCCTACGGCACTTTTTATACTATTCATAGGTCTCACTATATTATTTCAGCTACTTTTTAGTTTTATCTACAGGATTTTCAACAAAAAGTTTTCAGTTTTAGCTAAATAAGTTGTTCCCAAACAGACACTGAGTTACAAACAAAGTTTGGCTACAATAGGGATAGGAAGATAACATGTATTTCTATAATGTTCAATTTACATGATATGGACACACTCATTTTCTTATTGTTGACTGTAACCTTAGGTTACAACTAAATTTGAAGCCATCCCATCAAAATTTAAAAAAATATTTTTAGCCAAACTTTGTCAGAGACATTTTTCAAATTCTTTTGCTCTTACTGGTTGACCAATTCATTTTGAAATATTAGGAATTGTCATTTTAAGAATTAAGAAATATAATTATTTAACCAAACTTTTAACCCATTTAAATATACAATGATGAATTATAATCAATTTCAATTCACTAAAAGATGCACCCTATTATATATTTTTGGAGCATTTGATTAAAGAACAACAACCGTAAAGTAGACAATGTGAGTCAACATGCCCTCTCAATAAGTGAAAATTATCTCCTATGCATAGGGATGCATTTTTAGCCTTCTTCTCTTGTGCATTGAACCTAAGGGCCCCCTCTTTAAAAAAAAGGGGAAAAATATATTACTTGGACTAAATCATCATATTCACATTATTCCTCAATAAAACAATTAAATTAAATTAAAGTTCAAAATTTGTAGTCAAATTCTTGAATCCCTATTTTTTTTTTTTTTTTTTCATATTTTTAGAGTACTTTTCTAGTATTATGGAGTAATCTACTCATTTTCATAGGAGATTTTTAACTTCTACACTACGTAGACCTTTCTTATTCTAAAACAACTAAACTATTTCAAATCAAATGAATATGTTATATTAAAATCTAAATAAAAGATAATTAAATCCTTGAGATTGATCTTATTCGTATCATAGATGGGGTTTATAGGAGGAGAACATTGTACTAGTCTGGGCAAAACAAATGGACTTTATACAATGTAAATACTAAAGGATAGCCCACTGTGTTAATATTGCAGGTCTTGACCCAATCGATTGAAAAACCAACAATCACATAGTCTAATCCATATTTAAACACTCACAACTCAATCTAGAACCTTCCTTGCCCAACCTAATTGATTTTGAGGAAAAAGAGATAGAGAAGAGAAGCATTTTAAGCCCATAGGCCATCCCAAGTATTTTTGTACATTCAACAATATCAAACTCATAATATGAACGGTCCAAAGCACGAGTCAGTCACTGTTCTTGCTGTTATTGATGTTTTTGTTTTACCAATACCTGTCCTTGTCCATGATTAAACTAAATTTGTACTCAATTAAAAAATATATAAATAAAATAGTTAATCGGAGGGTGACAACAAAGTCCATCAAAACTATTGTAAATTTTGTTAATTTGTTGCTATATACTTGCCATCACTTTGGCAGCCCATTTCTCAAATGACCTCTCTATTACTCGACCAACTTATTATCCTTATAAAGACACTAATCTCATCCCTCTCTCTTCTTATGTACAAAGCTTGTGGGATCCCTGAAGTTATGTTACAAGGATATTAATCTCAATTTTGCCTTAATGAGACAATCTCTGACAAGAACCCAAATTTTAGCCATCATACTCATGTAACTTGTTAGGTTCTAAGGTCTTAGGATTTTATGTATTTAGAACTCTAATTTGTAATGTTGGCAAACCATGATCAAAACATTGTATTTAGTCTTATTTAGACTTGCTCAAAGTTGGTTTAATATTGTAAAGTTGGAATCGAGTGGCTGCAGAAGTACTTGGGACTTTCGGCCTGGCTCGATCGATCGAAGAATAGACTCGATCGATCGAAAATCGCAAAGGTTGATTTTTCTGCAGAATTTCCAACTCAACCCTACTTCATTAAACGTTTAGGGTTTTATGTTTTTACCCTAGGTATATAAACTAAACCCTAGCCATGTTTTTGAAGGTTGTCCATATTGCTTTGTTGCTCATACATTGCTATTTTGTGTGAATCTCTTGTGAGATCTTTGAGGAGCTTTCCTTTACACAAAACTTAGGGTTTTCAAGGTAGAGATGATTTCAACATCTTGAAGATCATTACTGTTGCAACCATTGGAACTTAAAAGAAAAGCAAGCGGGGAGCTTGTAGCTGATTGAGGAATTCAAGAAAGAAGTAGTCTGTGGATTCGGAGCCTGCGCGTGGTCGTGTCAGGAAGTTCTATTGGTGGGTAGCATTAGGAAGTCGAGCGGGGAGCTTGTAGTCCTTTTGTAAGAACTTCAATTCTTTCATAGTGAATTCTGTTATGCCTTGAGGATCGGTGGGTCAAATCCTCCCCAGGTTTTTACCGTGTGGTTTCCTGGGTGATCATATCTTGTGTTCATTTATTTTCCGCTGCATTATTATTCTTGATATGATTGTTTGATTGTTTTAACCTAGAATTGCATAATTTGACTAAGTAACAACTTGACTAATTAATCTAGGCTACGCAATCTGATTTGTTTAAGGGGTCTAAATTCCTGTCAAGTGGTATCAGAGCAGGTAGCTCTTCTATTGTAGATCTTTTGATCTCTGAGCTGATCCTTGACCCCTGTTGTCATGGATAATTTGAAGTGTCTTTCTGATCATGTTTCTGCTCATGCTTCTGCTGATTTTATTGATGCCTGTGATGTTTTAAATAAAAAGGACACTATTGTTTCTGCTGATTTTTTTGATGCTTTTGAAACTCTTCGTAAGGAATTATCTAAATCTTTGAAAATTGCTAAGAAATTTAAAGAAGAGTTAAAATTGGCTAATCTTGAAAAAGAGGAATTGATTGTGAGATTAGATGAGTCTAATAAAAAGAATGAATTTTTGAGAAATCAAATTTCCTCTCAAGATGAGAAGATGAAAAGCTTGGAACAAGAGTTAGTTGAATTTAAAACTAAAAGTGAAAATTTGACTAGTACCAAGCCTGTTGTTGATAACAGAAGTGTTTCTGTTTCTCTTAAGCCTAAAACTGAGAAAGTTTATATCCCTCCTTTTAAGAGGAATAATAAAGAAAATGCTTATTTTGCTAGGTTAGACAAAGGTAAAAGTTCTGATGTAGACGCTGAAATTTCTAAACCTAAGTCTAATCCTACTGTTAGAGAGCATAATAAATCTGTTTTTGTGCCTACTTGTCACCATTGCAGTGTTGTTGGTCATATTAGACCAAATTGTTCTTTGTTGAGGCAAAAACCAAAATCTGAGACTAGATTTGCTGTTAGGAATACTGATGTTCCTAAATTTGTTCCTGTATGTCACTTTTGTGGTGTCTCTGGTCACATTCGTCCTAATTGTCATAAATTGAAATTTAAGCATTATGTATGTCAATCTAGGATATGTGATGATATTTCTCCTGCCATAAGTCCATATAAATCGTTTCATATTCTTTTGAAAAATTTGAGCTTGTTGGCTTGTGAAAGGAATTTGCAGGATTTTAGTCTTTCTCAGAAGATTGGTGTAATTCCTCAAATACACTCTGCTTCTCATGGATTTTCACCTACAAAGCCGAAGACTTGTGCTATATGGGTGAGAAAAGATCCTTTAAGGTGAGTGTTGCTGACTTGTCCCTGTTTTAATTCTTTCTATTGTTTGTGGACATGTCTTGTTTCTGTTTTTGGTTGTTTTGTTTTTTCTAGGTTGTTTTTTTATTAAAAAAAAAATCCAAAAACATTGAAAAATTTTCAAAAAGACAAAAATATTTTATTTTGTGTCTTGTTTTATTTTTCTTGAGGATTACATGAGTTTTAATATCTCTCTTGATTTAGAATATGCTTGACATTGTGGAGAAACTTGAATAGTTTGTGCTAAGCTATTTTTGATTTTGTGTGAGTATGTACTAGTTTGTACATGTACTCAAGGGTTAATTAAGAAATTGATATTTCTTGTTTGTGTACCCTCTATAGCTTAGTTTGGCACTATCATGCATTGTTTTTGCATTGTTCATTTAGCATAATATGTGCTTTTTGTTTTTGGTCATAAAATTTGTTGTTAAAACCAAAAAGATTTTTGTGTTTTGTATTATAGATCTTGGATTTATAATCAAGGTTGGCCACCTTCTCTTTACATAACTAGTTTATGTACCTTGTTTAGCTTTGATGAGCTTATTTATTGCACTTGACTAGTTGAAACTTTGTAGTGCATGTTGTGTAGGAAAGATGTTTATGGTGTTTATCACTTTGTCTTGATCTTGAAGTCACATGTTATTTGACTGTCGGACTTGATCCTTTTGAGAAAGGCATAAATAACCATCTCACCACTGTTCACTAGCCAATTATGAACACCTTAGTGCATATCATAAGATTTTGTGCTAGAGAAAGTGTAGCACATGCACAAAAAGAACATAAGGTGTAGCCTCTTTAAATGCTTAAATGCTTAATGCTTAAAACTGGTGTGTACTATTAGGCTTGATGCCATTTCACATAATCTAATCTGTGTGTACTATTAGGCTTTATGCCAAATTTCACCTAAATAATGGGGCAAAATACAAGAAACTTACATGATTGCAAGCTTTTGTTTTAGGAGATGTGGGAGTTATAGGATGTAACTCTTTAGGTGATAGTCTCTTTTGAATTCTATGTGATGAATTTTGTAGACTTTGTGATTGATTGCTATTCACATATCACCTCATATGTATCTCAAGTTTTTGCTAGTATCACACACTACACAAGTTACTCTTTGTTAAACACTGTACATGCTAGTGTATGTTTTTGGTCTGACCAACCAAGTTTGAAAATATCTTGAGATTTATGCACAACATATTTGTTGCTTGAGAAAATTCAATGGGAGAATGATTGAAATTTGTTTTGAGAAAATTGGGTTTAAAATTTTGGGTTTTTGAAAAATCATTCCATCTCATACTCATGCATTTTGTTTCTTCAATTTAATGCTTTGAGGAGTTATTTTCAAAATTAGGTTTGTGTTTTTTCAAAAACTGTGATTTTTCTAAAAATTCAGTGAGCCTCTGTCCATGTCGATCGATCCAGTCTGATTTTCGATCAATCGAAAAAGTGTTTTAATTTGTCTCAAAATGACTGTTTGTTTCGATCGATCAAATGTGATTTTCGATCAATCGAAAAAGTGCTCTAGTTTGTTTCAAAATAACTGGTTCATTCGATCGATCGAATGTAATTTTCGATCAATCGAAGATCATGGAAAAGCTTTTTTAAAAAATCAGATCTGACTTTTTCAAACACTTTTCAAATCTTTTTCAAACTTTTTCTTTCTCTCTCCGACGAGGCAAGCTCAATTGTTCCATTTTTTGTCGTTTTCCTCCGAAGTTTTTGCAAAGAATCTCTTTCCTCAAGCCGGTAAGACCCTTTTGCCCTTCCTTTTGAATTTATTTTCATCTTTTCATGCATAAATCCATGCATTTAGGGGCGATTTTCGCACTTTGCAATTTTGGGATTTTCTGATGATTCAAGCCTTATTTTATGCAATTGATCATTGGGTTTTTGTGGGGACACATCATAAACATGATTCTTACATGTTAATTTGATCAATTTTGAGTTTGGTGAAAAATTGAAAAATCTAGGGTTTGTTCTTGATCCGAATTGGGGCTTTTGTTAAATTGGGTAGAATTTGATGAAATTGGCTTGTTGTGTTGTTGTAATTAAGCATTATAATCTATGTGATGTGTTTTGTAATGCTCAATTCATCATTATATTTAAAAAATTTCAACAAGTGGTTTTCAATTTTTGGGATTTTTGATAGAAATTCCCTGTTCAAGCCAATTTTGTCAAATTACTCTCAATTAAACTTAATTGTTTACTGCATTAGATCATGCATCACAACATTTTATTGTTCATGCATCATATCGATTTTTTGTTCTATATTCTTTATTGTGCTAATTTGCAGTCTGCCCTTGGTTTTGTTTTCTCTTGTTCTTTGTGGTTTTCACTTTGTGTCTCTATCCTTTCCTTAGCACTATGCCTAGGAAGACTAGAGCTCGTAGGAATGTTCCCTCACCTTCTCCTTCACCCCCTCCATCCTTTGATAGTGAGAAGTTTTCGAGTGAGAAAAACCAAGAGATTTTTGAGAAGCTAAACATTAGGAGAAAGATATGGGCTGAGCGTTCTGTGCTGTTAGATGAACTTGATCCTGCCATTAGGGCAAACTTCGAGCGTAGGGGCTGGTTACCCTTGGTGGATGTTTCTGATCCTCCTCCACCTTCTGCCTTGATTAGAGAGTTCTATTCGAACATCTCTATCCGCATCTATGATTCCAACACTCTAGTCAAGAGTTGGATACGAGTTGTAGAGTACTCCATTACTCCTCGGGTAGTGGCTGATGCTCTAGGGGTACCGTTGGTTCAGCATCCTGTCTATCCATATGCTGAGTCTCCCAAGATTAGCGATGTTTTGTCTTACATCACTGGTACTACTGTCCAGTGGGGTTCTGATCCTCGGATCACTTCTGCTGAGCTCTCCGGGTTACACTATCTGTTCTTTAGGATAGCTTGTCATTCTATCTAGCCCATTTCCCATGTTCACACTATTCCTCTTGAGAGGTGTGTATTTTTGTACGCTCTGGTTACTGATGCTCCTATTAGTTTTCCCCATCTTTTTCTTCGTTCTTTGAACGATGTTTATAGGAGTTCATCTACTGCTCATGCTCTTGTACATCCTATTTTCATTCATAGGATTCTTCTCTATCTTGATCTTAGTGGCTTTCCTTCCTCTGAGCCCGTTCATGTGATAGCTTCTATAGGTGCGTCTTTTCTTAGACAGAGGGCCACTCATCTTCGAGCTGGTTCTAAACACCCTAGGTCTGGGCCCTCTAGTAGCGCACCTCCTCCTTCTTCTTCTGCAGGTCTTGCTGGTGAGGATATTCCTAATCCAGTTGGTGCTAATGATGCTGTTGCTGATGTTCCTCCACCTCCTTCGGCCGACTTCGATGTTCGTCGTACTTTGGAGACTGTCATGACCGTTCAGGCGGCTCATGGTCAGATTTTGGTGGACTTGCTGGATGAGATTCGTGCTCTCCGAGCTGATTTTGCACGTCTTCATTCACCCTCACCACCTCCTTTTGATGGCGACTTGTGATTGCCCTTTGGCATTCCGTCACAAAAAGGGGGAATGGAGTTTTTTGACTTGTAGTGGAGTTTTTGTAGTTAGGGGGAGATTTTTTTTGAGGAGCTTGCGGAGTTTTTAGATTGTATCTAGGTGCTTCACTTTGTATATCATTTTTTTTGGAGATATTCATGTTAGGGGGAGTAACATTGATTGATATACATGTTATTTTTATTGATTCTTGTTGCTTTGTGATTCACTGCGTATTGATTTATATTTATGAGTTAATCATTCTTATATGTCTTTATTTTGTGTTGTGTGAATCTTACAAGAATGTTATACCTGTTGTTTTACTCTTTACTGTCACACGTGCGTTTATGCGTTTGTTGAGTATTTCAGGATTATACAGGTTGATTCAACTAAGCTGCTGTCTACACTTGCAACTGATGGATAGTAGTTAGGCTGAATTTGAATTTATGAGCATTATCTTTGTAAAGGGCTTTTTACTTGTAAAACTTTGAGTTTTTATTTAGGGTTTTGTCACGGATTGCCAAAGGGGGAGTTTGTTAGGTTCTAAGGTCTTAGGATTTTATGTATTTAGAACTCTAATTTGTAATGTTGGCAAACCATGATCAAAATATTGTATTTAATCTTATTTAGACTTGCTCAAAGTTGGTTTAATATTGTAAAGTTGGAATCGAGTGGCTGCAGAAGTACTTGGGACTTTCGGCCTGGCTCGATCGATCGAAGAATAGACTCGATCGATCGAAAATCGCACAGGTTGATTTTTCTGCAGAATTTCCAACTCAGCCCTACTTCATTAAACGTTTAAGGTTTTATGTTTTTACCCTAGGTATATAAACTAAACCCTAGCCACGTTTTTGAAGGTTGTCCATATTGCTTTGTTGCTCATACATTGCTGTTTTGTGTGAATCTCTTGTGAGATCTTTGAGGAGCTTTCCTTTACACAAAACTTAGGGTTTTCAAGGTAGAGATGATTTCAACATCTTGAAGATCATTACTGTTGCAACCATTGGAACTTAAAAGAAAAGCAAGCGGGGAGCTTGTAGCTGATTGAGGAATTCAAGAAAGAAGTAGTCCGTGGATTCGGAGCCTGCGCGTGGTCGTGCCAGGAAGTTCTACTGGTGGGTAGCATTAGGAAGTCGAGCGGGAAGCTTGTAGTCCTTTTGTAAGAACTTCAATTCTTTCATAGTGAATTCTGTTATGCCTTAAGGATCGATGGGTCAAATCCTCCCCAGGTTTTTACTGTGTGGTTTCCTAGGTGATCATATCTTGTGTTCATTTATTTTCCGCTGCATTATTATTCTTGATATGATTGTTTGATTGTTTTAACCTAGAATTGCATAATTTGACTAAGTAACAACTTGGCTAATTAATCTAGGCTACGCAATCTGATTTGTTTAAGGGGTCTAAATTCCTGTCATAACTCTTAATAGCTCTACCAAAACCTGTAACCCATGTCCCATTACTGTCTCTCAAAGTACCACCTGTTAAGGACATATTTTATGTAGTTGGTTAATCTTTTGACAAAACGCACTTTACTTGTATTTAGGTAGATCTAATATGTTTTTAATACTATAAGGAACATGTTGTTCAAGTCTAGTATTAAATCCATGAAGATTGGACCAAGAAACAAGTGAAAAAAAAGTGTTCATTAAAGCTGGACAGATAGCTCGACACCTGTGGACAGATAGCTCGACAGCTTCTCGACACCTAGCTATCTATCGAGCTCTTAAGGTGTTTTCTTATTGCAATCTCGACACTTTCTCGACAGCTAGTGGATCGATCGAGAAAGCTCCTGTCTCCTCGATAGCTTCTCGATAGCCGTATCTATTGAGGTTGTTTAAATCTCGACACCTCCTCGACACCTACTATCTATCGAGGTTACGGGAATTCAAATTTCCAGATCTGATTTTGGGCCAAGCTTTTGTATTTGTGTAGGGTTCCTTTTCTCACAACCCTAGACCTATATAAGACTTATTTTAGAGGCCGTCACATAAGAGAATACAAGGAGAACATATGAAAAAGGTGACTGATGCCTTATTCTCTCTAAAAGAAGTTACTGCGTCTTTGCGCCTTAAGATTTTATAACCAAGTGTTTCTTGATCTTTATTATTGATGAAGTGAAGAACTTTGCAGCCAACAATCTTCTTCTAGTTAGTGATTGAAGTCGCGTACTAGGATCCATGCATCATCAAAGGGTGGCGTTCATATATTGAAGAGTTCAGAGGTTCTGAAGCAGTAGAAGGTTTCTACTATGAGTTCATCTATGGAGATTGTAGAGTCTAGGGACAAAGGTTTTGTACAAGATCTGAAACTTCTCTTTACTATAGTGGATTGCTTTTCGGGAAGGTTTCCCCCCAGGCTTTTTACTGTGAAGCTGGTTGGTTTCATTGGTTTTCCTGGGTCATCATATCTTGTCTTATTTACTTTTCTGCTGCATTCATTATTGACATGATATTGATATTTGTTTGTTTTAACAAGTTTTATTCATAATAAGTCTAATTAACAATTTGGGTTTAAAACTTGTTAATTCTATCAACCGGGGTCTAAATTTTCCAACAATTGGTATCAGAGCGGGTTCACTCTGATTGGATTAATTTCTTGAGTGTGATCCATTGACCCCTGTTGTCATGGATAGAGGACAATCTTTATTTATACCTCCTTTACTTGATGGGACTAATTATGGGTACTGGAAAGTTCGTATGAAAGTTTTTTTGTAGGCCCTAGGTGAATAGGTATGGCAAGCTATTGAAGTTGGCTGGATTAAGCCAAAGGAAGCGCCGGTGGATTGGGATGATGCAACAATCATAGTGACAAATTTCAACAATAGGGCTTTGAATGCTCTGTTTTGTGGGGTGACCAATGAAGAATTTAAGAAGATATCATCACGGAAGTTGCCAAGGAAGCATGGACCATTCTTGAGACCACCTATGAAGGTACCAAGGCAGTAAAGACTGTGAAGCTTCAACAACTCAGTAGTAGTTTTGAAGAAATAAGGATAGAGGAGGATGAGACCTTTAATGAGTTCTATGCCAAACTCAAGGATATTGTGAATTCTGCTTTCAACCTTGGAGAATGTATTGCAGAATCCAAAATTGTTGGAAAAATCCTTAGGTCCTTACCTGAAAGATTCCATGCCAAGATCACTGCCATTGAAGAAGTTAAGGACATTGATCAAATTCCTTTGATTGAGCTTGTAGGGAACCTTCAAACCTATGAGATGGGATTAGGCTCAATGGGAAAAGGTGGAAAGAGTAAAAACTTGGCTCTCAAGGGTATAGAGGAAAAGATTGAGAACTCTGAAGATGAAGATGAAAGTGAAGATGAGGATGAGGATCTAACCTTCATAACTGATGAGATTATCAAGCCTCTTCAGTTTAGAAAAAAGGATAAAAGCAAGCCTCTTAGGAAACCTAAATCCTCTAGGAAGGGCAAGAATGAGAAACCCCTTATTCAATGCCATGAGTGCAAAGGTTTTGGTCATATAAGGATAGAGTGTCCAAACTATCTCATAAAGGAAAAGACCGAGAAATCAAAAGATAAAGGGTTGGTTGCTACCTGGAGTGATACTGAGGATGACTCTTCTGATGAGTTTGTGGATGAATGTCGTCACGTTTTGGCCTTTGCTGCCACAACAGATAAGATAATTGTGGAGAATGCTAGTGACAATGAGGATTCTTCTGATGATGAAGTACCTAAGAAGATGACCTTTCAAGAAGCCTATGATAAGCTATGCACTGAATTCATAAAATCTGAAAAGACTTCTCATCTTTGTAAAAAAGAGCTTAGTGAGGTAAAAAATAAAAAAGTTGATCTGTTAGTCAAACTAGATGAGACTACAAGATTAGTTGAGACTCTTGTTGTGGAGAACGCCTCATTAGAAGAGAAGATCAAGAATCTTGAGGTTGAGCTTAGTCAAGCTAGAACTCAAATAGAGAGGATGTCTAGTGCAAAACTTGATGAGGTATTGAATGCTCAAAAGCCTAGTTCTGATAAGACTGGCTTAGGATATGTTGTTTCCTCCAGCCCCTCCTCTTTCACGGCTTCTGGATCAAGGACTGTCTTTGTGCCACAATCTGAGAAAGGTGATAAAGGTATGAAATCTAAAATTGATTTGGCTAATTCTAAATCCTTTTTTAGACCTCATGTTTGTCACCATTGTGGTGTTTCTAGACACATTCGTCCTAATTGCTTTAAGTTGTATCCTCATAAGCAATTGTCCAAATGGTCACAGGTTTCCTCTCAAGGACCTACACCTTTTTTTGGAGAGTTATTAAAAACTTTGAGTTTTTTAACTCAATTTCAGGAGAATTCCAATTCTTCTATGTCCTTTAATAGACATACTAGGACATGTGCCTTTTCATCTTCACGACCAAAGACTTGTGCTGTGTGGGTGAGAAAGGAGCCTAAGACTTAATTGTCTTTTCTGTTTGTCCTCTATCTTGATTCTTTCTATCTAAAGTAGGACTTTCTTTACTTGATTTCTTATCTGTTTTTGGAATCATGCTTTCATGCATCTGCATATTTCTATCATGTTTTCATGCATATGCATTTTTCTTTCATGCATTCATGTTGTTTATCTATTTTTGTTTGGTTGTTTTGTTTTTATTTTGTTTTGTTTTGTTTTTCATAAAATAAAATTAAAAAAAATTGAAAAATTAGAAAATACAAAAACAGTGTGTTTTGTGTACATTGGTACTTGTGTAC
This sequence comes from Quercus ilex subsp. ballota, assembly GCA_032727855.1. Taxonomy (NCBI): domain Eukaryota; kingdom Viridiplantae; phylum Streptophyta; class Magnoliopsida; order Fagales; family Fagaceae; genus Quercus; species Quercus ilex. The sequence goes on along the minus strand of CM064911.1, from coordinate 13,942,759 downwards.
CTTGGATGGCCATTGAAACAAAATTTTCTAAACTTTGTATTTTTTGTAGCTTAGATGAGTATCTCTATGAACAACTAAGCAAGTGAGCTTTGTGACTCTTGTTTGTGATGAGTAAGATTAAGTCATCTCTTGAACTTAACACTCATATCACTCTTTTTGACGGGTAGGACTAGAAAATCCTAAGAGAAATGCATAAATAACCATCTCACCACTGTTGCCCGCCAATTATAATATGACACCTGTATGCTTCGGCATAGCAAAAGTGCAGTGTCATAGACATCTGTATGCTTCGGCATAGCGAAAGTATAGTATCAAAGACATCCGTATGCTTCGGCATCGCAAAAGTGCAATGTTTATGCTTAACATGTTGGGTATTTCTTTTCTCTCTCTTATATGCCCATGCATGATATGCTTAAAAGAAAATATGCAAAGAAAATAAAAGGCAAAAAGATTAAAAAATTGCTTTAAATATGATTGCAAGTGTGTATTCTAGGAGATGTGGGAGTTATAGGATGTACCTCAAAGGTGATAGTCTCCATCAAACAGTTATGATTGTGTGTGAGTTAAAATTATTTTCTCATATCTCAGATCATCATAACATGTATACACATATGCAATCTTGCGATGTTTTTCACACACAACACGCAATATTCTTTGCTACTCTTGATACATGTACAGGTACAATGTGATTTGGCCATCACAAGTTTTTACATGTGTTAATGTATACTCACTAAACTGTCTTAACTTGTTTTTGAAATATAAAATTGGTTAGACTTGTTTAGTGTGTGTGTGTGTGTGTTTTGGATTCAATGTGCTTAACATTTTTCTTGTTGAGAGATGTGTTTTTCACATGTTTTGCATCCTTCTATTATCTTGTCATCCATAGCATCTTGTTTCATTACATTCAAGCATTTATATGGATTCTTTGTGCCCCCTTAATCATCCTTGATCATCTTTATGTTTCTCGGGTGAAGCTTTCTAGTTTCTTGTACCCTTTGTTAATCATGACAAAAAGGGGGAGAAATTGTGGAGACTTTGTGATTTCTGTTTAAGATTCTACAAGTTAGGGGGGAGAAATACATTCCTTTGTAGGGGGAAATGTGTTTCATCTTGTTAGGGGAAGTGCTTACTTCCTTCTTCTTGTACACCGGTCTTATGACCATGTTTACATACATTTTGCTTATCTTTGTTATATGATATGATGATGTATGTTTTCTTCACCTACCTTTACATGTGTTGTTTCTTTTCTATCTTCATACACATGTTTCTTATACTTTTATGCAATCTATTATTTCTGTTTCACACTAAGATGCCTTGATAAGTTTTGTTTAAAGTGTTTCAGAAATACAAGTTGTCAAAGTCTACTTGCCATAAACTCTCTTCTTGCAAAGTTTTTCAAGAGTTTGTGTTATGATAGATTTTATTGTATTCAACAAGTGGATATGAGTTGAGTGATTTATGACTTCTCTCATATGTTCATTTGTTTGTTGTGGTTTTGTCACGGATTGCCAAAGAGAGAGATTGTTAAGGATATATTTTATGTAGTTGGCTAATCCTTTGACAAAACGCATTTTACTTGTATTTGGGTAGATCTAATGTGTGTTTAATACTTCAAGGAATATGTTGTTCAAGTCTAGTATTAAAGCCGTGAAGATTGGACCAAGAAACAAGTGAAGAAAAGGTGTTCATTAAAGCTGGACAGATAGCTCGACACCTGTGGATAGATAGCTCGACAGCTTCTCGACACTTGGCTATCTATCGAGCTCTTAAGGTGTTTTCTTATCGCAATCTCGACACCTTCTCAACAGCTGGTGGATCGATCAAGAAAGCTCCTGTCTCCTCGACACCTCCTCGATAGCTTCTCGATAGCCGTATCTGTTGAGGTTGTTTAAATCTCGACACCTCCTCGACACCTACTATCTATCGAGGTTACAGGAATTCAAATTTCAGATCTGATTTTTGGGTCAAGCTTTTGTATTTGTGTAGGGTTTCTTTTCTCACAACCCTAGACCTGTATAAGACTTATTTTAGAGGCCGTCACATAAGAGAATACAATGAGAACATATGAAAAAGGTGACTGATGCCTTATTCTCTCTGAAAGAAGTTACTGCGTCTTTGCGTCTTAGGATTTTGTAACCAAGTGCTTCTTGATCTTCATTGTTGATGAAGTGAAGAACTTTGCAGCCAACAATCTTCTTTTAGTTGGTGATTGAAGTCGCGTACTAGGATCCGCGCAATTGGTTAGTCACGTACTGGGATTCGTGCATCATCAAAGGGTGGCGTTCATATATTGAAGAGTTTAGAGGTTCTGAAGCGGTAGAAGGTTTCTGGTATGAGTTCATCTACAGGGATTGTAGAGTCTAGAGACAAAGGTTTTGTACTAGATCTGAAACTTCTCTTTACTATAGTGGATTGCTTTACGGGAAGGTTTCCCCCAGGTTTTTTACTGTGAAACTGGTTGGTTTCATTGGTCTTCCTGGGTCATCATATCTTGTCTTATTTACTTTTTCGCTGCATTCATTATTGACATGATATTGATATTTGTTTGTTTTAACAAGTTTTATTCATAATAAGTCTAATTAACAACTTGGATTTAAAACTTGTTAATTCTATCAACCGGGGTCTAAATTTCCCAACACCACCCTTAAAAAAAATAAAATAAAATAAAATAAAAGCAAGTTTCATGAACGTTATTATCAATTTCTTTCACTTAGAAATGTTCTTACTCCGTTGGGTTCATAAAATACCCAAATTCCCATTGAAAAAACAAGATTCCAAGGCTAGAAGAAACATAAACCATGAAAAAAAGATTGAACGACTCTAATTTGATTCAAGAAGTTGGTAGGAAACACCATAGACAGATAAAAACATTCCAATTTAAGACGCATGAATAGCTTGCAAAAACTTGCAATCCTTCATCAACCAAATTTAATGGGTCATCACGTCATTCTTTTAATAGACCATCGAACACCAGCGATCCAAATAAAGCTCACGGTTGGCCAATTTCTTACACTGAGCTCAAGTTCTTAATTGATTCAGTCTATGACTATTTAATGATTTATTAATTCATTTGGGATGTGATGTCAGGAGGTATTTAGTATTCACTCCATAATGTCTGGGTCCCTAAGCCTGTTTGGTTTGGTAGTAATTTGGAATTAAAAAGTATGGTACAAATTATATAAAATAAAAAATAAAATATATATATATATATATTTTTTTTTTTTTGAGTATTCATAATGTAAAAAATTTTGTTTGATACCATATTTTTATTACTTTTTTGAAACACAACTGAAATCACAGCAAGTATTTTGCGTATGTATTTTTATTTTTTTTAACAAAAGTGTGTTTTACATATTTTTCAACATCTTGTGGGTCCCATGATTTTGAAATAAATTATAATTATGTTATTCAAAACTGATACTTGAAAACTAAGTATATATATATATATGTGTGTGTGTGTGTGTGTGAAACCTCCTTCTAGAGATATAAATCACAACCCTTCATCTCCAACCCACAAGAATTTATATTTGTAGAATGATTATCACGCCAAGAGTGCGTAACAGCCACAATTTTTAGCACTTAAAAACTGAGAATTGTAGTTTAAATCTTTCTACTAAATGCACCTAAGCCTTACATTTCTTAGTCAGATCAAGATTTTTAGAGCTCTTTAGAGTACTCTACCACGTACAATTCATTTAATCTGGACCGTTCAATTTGTTAACCAATGACTTATGTTATAAAATGTCATTAATCCACCTAGAAAAGCCTTAAATGATAATGTCATATCAGCTATTAAAAAGGAAAACAACTTTACAAGTTCGATTTTATTTCTCAAAAAAAAACTTTACCAGTTAGATTGTAATGTGCCTTTTGGAAGACCAATAACTGTGTGGGATCTACTACAACGCACAATTCAGCCACCCCATTAAAATCAGTTGTCCTATCTCTTTCATCTTCATTTTTAGCAATCAACTTCCACTCGATTTCTTGATTTTTACTTTTGGAACCTAAACTTGTTACTTGACACTTCCTTCCACAGAAAATAGTTACAAACATTACGAGACATCTGTCTCTTGATTTGTCTCATTTTAAAAGAATCCTCATGTAGTTAGCCTTTACAAGTCAACAACTATGTTCTCCACTTCTCCTAAAGCAAGTTTCATGAATGTTATTTTCAATTTCTTCCCCTTACAAAATTTCTTATTCTAGTGGGTTCATAAAAACCCAAATCCCCATAGAAAAAAACAAGATTCCAAGGCCAAGAGAAACAGAAACCATAAAAAAAGATTGAACGGCTCTGATTTGATTTAAGAAGTTGCTAGGAAGGCTCAGTAACTTACAAAAACTCGCAATCCTTTATCAACTAAATTTAACGGGTCATCAAGTCGTTCCCTTAATAGACCATTAAACTCCAGTGATCCAAATATCACGAAAAGCTTATTTCTTACACTCGGCCCAAGTTCTCAAACAGTTCAGCCTATGACTATTTAATGATTTATTAATTCATTTGGGGTGTGATGTGATGAGGTATTTAGTGTTCACTTGGGTCCCTAAGCTCGTTTGTTTTGGAATTTGGAATTAAAAAGTATAGTAAATTTTTTTAAAAAAATTATATTTTGAGTATTCATAGTATAAAAAATTTGTGTTTGATACCGTATTTTTATAGCTTTTTTGAAAAAAAATTGAAATCACACACTCCGGTGTTTTGCATAAGTTTTTTTTTTTTTTTTTTTTTAACAAAAGTGTATTTTTTTTAATGTATTTTTCAACATCTTGTGGGTCCCATAATGTTGAAATTAATTATAACTATGTCATTTAAAATTGCTACTTAAATACTAAGTGTATATATGTGTGTGAAGCTCCTTCTTAGAAATATAAATCACAACCCTTATTTTTCAACCCACAAGAATCTGTACTTATGGAGTAATTATCACGCCAAGAGTGTGTAGTAGTCACAATTTTTAGAACTTAAAAATTGAGAACTGCAATTTAGATCCATCTACCAACTGCGCCTAAGCCTTATATCACTAAGTCGGATCAAGATTTTTAAAATTTTCTAGAGTGCTCTACCGCTCATTTAATCTAAACCATTTAATTTTTTAACCAATAACTTATATTATAAAATGTCATTAATCTACCGAACAAAAACCTTAAATGATATGTCACGTCTGCTATTAAAATGGAAAACAACTTTACAAGCCAGATTTTATTGTGCCTCTTGGAAGATGCAATAACTGTGTAGTATCTACCACAGGATTTAGGATATCTTGTACCCGGCATATACCCTCTCCTACCACAGCTGTCCTATGATCCCTCTTTCATCTTCTCTTTTAGCAATCAACTTTTGAGACCCAAACTACGATGTTCCTTGACTTTCTTCACAGAAAAAAGTTACAAACATTACGAGAAATGACCCACCAAATTTCCCCTTCATTTTACTCAGACTTACCTTCACAGATCACATTTCTCTCTCACTCTCTCTTGGTTCAACAAAGCTGAATTATGAATCAAATTCACTTTCTCAAAAGTAAACACTCAAAGGGGGAATGGAAAATGCCTTACACCTAGTCAGAGGTAAGTCTTTTGTCCTTTTTTGTCCTTATTTATTTATTTGTACTGTCACCAATCAGCAATTCAAGAGCATCTACATTGATAGAGCCATAATTTTAGTTATTTAGCCTTATCAAATGCTACTTTATCTATTTTACTTTTTCACTTTACAAAACATCTAACATCAGTAGTTTTATTTCAGGTTTCAACAAAATAAAATAACATAAATAACACAATAAAATAATATATCTACTATAATAAAAAATAACCACTGCCACTTAAGGCTGTAAATGAACCAAACCGATCATGAACAACTTGGCCTTGGCTCAATAAAAAGCTTGTTCATATTTTTTTTTTTTATATAAATAAGCCAAACTTGAACCTTAGTTTTAGGCTCGTTTAATAAATAAGCCAATGCCAAGCAAAAAAATTTGTTCACGAACAAACTCGTGAGTTATTAGGCTTGATACACAACAATTCAAGCATAGACTCATTTATAAGTTTATATGTGTTAACAAAATATACTCATTACACATATCTTAATAATGACATGGCCAACATGAAACCACTACCTATATTTCCTTAATTTTTTCATTCCCTTTAAACTGATAAAGAATCACTTTAAACTATAGTTACATTTAAAAATAATTAATTAGTTAAGTAGGTCACATATGATCCTTACCTATCAATCATCTAAAGTAAAGTTATAAAACATGTTAGTATTTTCTCATTCATAATAGTTACAAACAAGTAATTTTCTTGTCCTTTACCATCTAACGTGAATGTAAAAATTTTATTTTGAACAATTGCTAAAGCTGTAAATAAAGAATGATGAATGAATGAATTTAATTATGTAAATTATTAATTTGAACAATAGATAATCATAAGTAAAACTAGATTGTTAGATTCGAAAGACTTAGGATTTGATGTATTTAGAACTCTAATGTGTAATTGAAAGCTTGAAAATGTGTTGAAAAAAACAAGAGCTATTTAGACCCACAAATTAAAATTACGGCTTGGTTGATTTTACACTAACTTAATACTAAGTGTGGAATAGTGTAAACACAAGCATATAAGCAATACAACTACTCTAATCCATATTTAAAGCAACACAGCAGTAAAAATGAAATGAACAAGAGTAGGGAAGAGAGATGCAAACACAGATAACACCGAGACGTGTTATCGAAGAGTAAACTGAAGAACTCGGCGAAAAACCTCTCCGCCGCCCTCCAAGCGGAAATCGATCCACTAGACAATCAGTTGGGATACATGGGTTAGCAATAGACCCTCCAAGCCTAATCTACCCAATGTACCTAAGCCCTCCAAGCTCCTACTCCAACAAGGCTTCTCGGAACCATGTCTTGTCTTAGTTCTCCGGATCCTGCAACAAGCTCCATGTTGCATCTGCCATCATCGGCTTCTTCCAATGCTTCTTAGCAGCACCAAAACGTCACTTAACACTCTCAAAGGGTGTGGTAAGTGTTTGGCTATCAACCTCTCAATGGTATGGAAATGGAGAGGTAGGAGATGAGGAAATTCCTAAAACAAATGTGTAGAGGATTGTGGGTATAACAATCTCTAACTCTCAAGGTGTTTGGCTAGGGTTTTCTCTTAGAGGCTCTCATTTCAATTGTGGGTAATATGGGTATATATAGTGTGGGTACAGAAAGTGTGATTTAGACTTGACAGGCTGGCAGAACAGAATGCCTCGCGGGTGTCTCGCAGGAAGGCCTTACCCGCGAGATACTCGCGAGACACAGTTGTCTCCATTTGGCCTGACGCTTCGCATTCCAGCATGTGCAGGGCACATGAGTCACTTCGCAGGAAGCTAAGTCGCGAGATACCCGCGAGAAATCTTCAGTCTTCAAATGCTTGAGTCTTCACACACTCTCTCTCTAACACACAACCCTTACAATGAAATCCCACAATAAATACAGGGTATAACAGATTGAATATAATTACAATCAAATTTGACACGGAATATAAGCCAACAAAACAAATGGTTGTAAATAATAACTTTACAATCTCCCTCTTTAGCTATTCCGTGACAAAACCCCTAAAACAGACTCTAGACTTAAACGTGAGTTTGGGAACAATGGCAAAACTCACTCACACCTAATCTAGAAACTGTGAAGCTCTTGAACCATAATGACAAGTATCTCTTGAAACATAACAACACAATTAGTTCATTGTTATGCAGAAAACTTGTAATGAAAAATGGGACAAGCACAAAGCGATCAAGCAGAAATGGAATAAAGTAATAGACCATGGCTTGACCAAACATGCAATCACTATACAATAGTGATCACGATGCTCATTCACACATGGAATGAACATCCGGACATGCAAGCTAATAAGCTCAATTGCAAACTACCAAATGCATGTCCAACACTCAACCAATGCATAAAAACATATATGCATCTAGGAACAATCCTACAAGGGCACAAGAGTGAGGTACTTAAGACACATTAGCAATATCTTAAAAGTAAAAAAATGCTACAGAAGCATTAAGAGAATCACAAAACAAACTGAAATAAAACTGAGATTAAAACAGATTATTAAAGCTTTAAACAAAAGAAGTAAAAACAGTAAGCATAAAACAGCAGTTATAAAAACTAAAATAAACAAAGGTAAACCGTTTATGAACCAATAACCAATGCTTATAAGTTTAAAACTATGCTCCCCCTAACACTGTGCAAGCTGTTCCTCAGCTCCCCCTCAAAATTTTCTCCCCTTTTTTGACCGAAATGGCCAAAGAGGCTAGAACTAATCCGACTCTGAATCTGATCCATGCGCCATAGACAAGTCTTGTATCTGTGAAGACAATGCAGTGATCTGTCCTTGGAGGTATGCAAACTGGGTCGCGATGTGTTGCAGATGGGAGTCAAGCACTGTAGACATCTGGTCCATTTTAGCTAGTAATTGATCAAGTTTGCTAAAACCTTAGGTTGGAGCAGAAGATGATGGCTAAGCCGCGGCCTCTAGAGCAAAAGTGAACCTATCAATCTCCTCCTCTATATCTCCACCTTCGTCCTGCTCAACACGAGGTTGTGGTATGGTATGCACACCAGTCTTGGAGCCTTTGATGTGTGTTGTGCTCCTAGTCAACGTATGACCACCAATGGGGTAGTCCCTCTGAACTACTGTGAGGCCACTTGGAAGTTTGAGGTTTGCCTTAGCAATCAAGCCCATAATCAGAGAGGGAAACAGCATTACCGTCCTTGAGTTCTGCTTTGTAATGCTCTTCTTCAGGACATGGATGATATGGCCACAAATGTCTATCTCTTTATGGGTAAAGAGATCATACAGAAATCTTGTTCTTGGAGCCGATAGTGTGGTAAGGTTGGTGACCGGATACAGGTTATGGATCATCACATAACTCAATGTTCTCATCTCTAGTGAAAACCGGATTGTATCCATTGATGATTTCTTTGGTGATCCTCCAAGTAGTTGAATCATCTCAGCAATAGAACCCATTTTGTCCTCATACGCCACTGTAATTGGCTGTGGGGGAGGACAAATCTCCAAAAAGTCTTGGATGATTTCTCTTGTAATCACAAATTCTTTGTGCCTTACCCAGCACTCAATGCGATCTCCTTCAACAGTGGCATTTGAGAAAAATTCCCTAATTATCTCTGAATAGACAACCCCCACTAGGTTCAATAGCTTGGTCCAAGTTCTTTCTTTGAATACCTCAGGAATGAATGTGTCCTGAAAAGTTTCTAACTGAACCACCCTTTCCATGATGATCGTCTTGTCCTTGTAGCAGTCATTATACTTCATATCAGCTTCAGCAGACTTGAAATGATTAGAATCAATACGTGCTCGTTTTGAAGTTGGTTTCTTTGTAGCTGCATGCTTGGTTGGAGCCATCTGTATAACAACAAAACTAGAAAAGAACCAAAAGCACAAAACACAAATAGAACATAAAACTTGATTAGATTAAAGTTAGTTCCACAACATAGGCAAAATTAGCCTAAAACAGAGCATAATCAACTCAAAACAACATGCTAAAGCATATAGAACAAGGAAAAATAAACACAATGCATGAAAATAAGATATTGTGCATGAGGGTGCATGTGTGTGCGTGTGCTGATGCATGTGTGTGTGTGTGTTGATGCATGAGGATGCAACACCAGATGCATTAGGGGTGCCTAGGTGTGTGCCTAGTGTGTGCATGGCATGGCATTGAGGCACAAAATGGGCAAAGTGTGTAAAACACATAGCCATTGACTTAAACATGAAAAACATGGCAAAAGAGACCTAGACCAATTATTGGAACTAAGTTTAGTCCAATACAACACACAAATGTCACTTAGACATTTTGTCAAACACCTAACATGCAACAAAGCAAATATCACATAAAAAATGCATGAACATGGTGAAATCATGCCTAAATACATGTTAAAATGCCACTTGGGGCCAACACAGATGCACAAAGGACAAATGGGACTCAGCCCAATCAAAGAAATTGAAAAAAATTTCTCTTTAAAAGGAAACCCAACCCAATTTTTCGAAAATCCCCAATTTTCAAACCCTAAGCATAAAAACTGCATAATTCGAAAATAAAACATGAGAAAAGTGTAAAAGGTACATACCTTGAAAGGATTGTGCTGAAATTTTGCTTGAAAATGATGGGGTTTGAATGAAATAGTGATTTGGGTTGTAAGAGGTTCGAAAGAGGTTAAGCGAGGGAAATGAGAAAGTTTTGAAAAACTGTCACATCTACTACATATAAACTGAAAACACGCGTTTTTTGCAGGTTAGACAGTAGCGAGACAGTCGCGAGAATGGCCACTGAAGCACATGAAATTTCGCGAGAAGCTCTAGGTCGTGTTACAGTCACGAGACAGTTGCGATACCTTCTGTCTGATTTTGGAAAAATCCAGTTTTTGCCAAACGGCATTTCGCGAGAAGCTGTTGGTCACGAGACAATCGCAAAACAGTCGCGAGAGTTTCTGTGTGACACAATGAAAAAAAATATTTCCCTCAAGCTCATTTCGCGGGAAGCTCTAAGTCGCGAGCTTCTCGCGAGAACACCTCTGAACCAGTTTTTGAAGAAAAATACAAAAATGCATTTTGAACAAAAACTAAAGACTCGAAAGTATAAAATCACTTTCAAAAACATATAAAACACTCAAAAATCTTTTTGGGTTTGATCATCAAGTATTTGAGCATACACATCACATTTGAACATATACAATCACACAAATGAGATAAACATTCATTGAATCAAAGTCTTGTGTGTTGTGGGTGAGTATCAAATGTAGAATAGTCCTTAGACCAGAGTGAAGCTTCAATGATCAATTCAATCGAGTCATACACAACTGATACGAAATCAAGTAGACTATCTCCATTATAGAAATGAGTATATATGACCTCCCACACATTGATTACACAACTTAGAAGCTTTTCATTTGGCTTCTACATAAATCATAACATTTGATCCTTTTTGGAAAATACATCTTTTTTTGAGATTGGTACTTGAAATTTTGATATTTCAACATTGAGAGATAGCCTTTGGCTTTTTGAGCACCATACAAATACATTAAAAGAGTCGTTTTCCCTTTTTCCTAGTCAAATACTAGTATGTGCGACAGGCTTTTACAGCTCAAAATATCTTTTCATTTGGAGATTTTACATTTGGTGAGCTCTTTTTGCAAAAACATAAAAATAAAGTGGGAAGAGATATAGACATAAGTTTATGCAAGTATCAAGACCAACAAGACTATTGACCAATTATTCATGACAAGTTTGAAGATCTATTTGCAACAATCACACATAGTTTTCAAGATTTCTCCCACACAAATAAATGTGAATATAAAAACAAGCTAAGCTCATAACTGCACTATGCCATAAGTACGAAGGTACTAGGCCAAACTCACATGAGATATGCACAAAACAAGCGATCAAACTTTTTGAAGATTTTTCATTTTTTATGGGTTTTTGAATTTTTTGAACACACTCAAAAACAAATCGAAACAAAGTAAGATCTACAAAGCAAAACAGGCACAAGCCAAACAAGTAAAAGAAACATGCTATAATATGAAGGCAATGCATGATAAGATGCAACAGCAAATGCCCCTAATCATTGAAAGAATTAATGCATGGACATGTTATAATGCTTATGCATGAGTACCCCTCTTCACCCACACGTCACGTGCGTTTGGGGTGATATCCTTGATGGATTGAGTATGAGAGTTGGGACTTTCAAACCTTCGTGTGAAGCTTTCCAAACAATTGGTGAAGGCACCAATCATCTTCATCACGTCCATCATCCCGGGATCACCGTTTTGACTTCTTATTTGCTCACCACCCTAAGACCTCTCGTCATTTCTCCTTCCTCGTGACCAAGGAGCACTTGCATTGTTCAATGCTCTCAGCTTATGACAGTTGGGTCTGGTATGTCCTTGCAATCCGCAAAAGTGACAAACATGATTCATTCTAGGACTCCGTAGTGATCTTGGAAGAGATCTTCCTCTAGCTTCAAATCTGGCTTCTAATTGGTTACGGGACTTATTAAACACCCGTTGATCAGCTCCCTTCTTCTTCTTTTCAACTTTAACTTTCTCGGGGATTGATTCTTCCACAGCCGACTCTTTGGTCTTCACAAATTTCACTTCTTTGGTAACATTGGCTGATGAGCTACTCCCTTCGGCGTATCCCAACCCGGACTTGTCTGAGAAAGGCCTTTGAGATGAAATAACAGCTTCTAACTTCTTGGAGGAGACCCTCTCTATCTTGGCATAAGCTTGCACTACCTCTTGCTCAAGAAATCTCACTTTTGTGTAAGCTTCTGATAGCTCACCATTTAGTGTTTCAATCTCACACTTCGCTTCTTTATATCGCACCAGAAGACTTTTGTAATCTTCCTCAGCCCTCTTCATCTTTTTAATGGCTGCGTTAGCCACCTTTGCATATCCACCGGTCTTCTCAAGGAGGGAATTATAAGTCTCTTGCAGACCCACTTCTTCTCCATCTACCTCATCTTCAGATTCCTCATCTATTCCTACTGATTCCAAATCAAAGTGCTCACCAAGCTCCTTCACAAGTGCACCCAAATCATCCGAGGAATCCACATGAGCAATGGTCATAAATGCGGAGTAGTTTCCTTCTCCGTCACAGCTCTCTTCAGAATCAGAAATTGAAGAATCCGAATCACTCAGCGTTGTGGCATATTCTTTGCCTCTCCCTCTCAAGAAATTGGGACACTCCTTCTTGAGATGTCCATGGCCATTGCATTCATAACACACAATGTCTGAAGGAGATTGAGAATCCTTCCCTTTTTTCCTCTTAAACTCTCTCCTATCACCTTTTAAAGATGAAAACTTCCCTCTATTGAAAGGTTTCCCACTGTTCTTCATCTTCAAAAATTTTCGAAATTTTTTCGCAAGAAATGCTACTTCCTTCTCCACTCCATCTTCTTCGGAGGAATTATCCATTCTTTCAGTGATGGTTTTAAGAGCAAGAGATTTGCTTGACTTATGGGAAGGTAGTCCTAGCTCATATGTTTGGAGAGACCCAATTAGCTCTTGGATCTTAATTTCATCCAAATCTTTACTTTCCTCTATGGCTGTGACTTTTGATCGAAAGCTCCCCGGTAAGGATCTCAAAATTTTTCTCACCACCTTAGTATCTTCAATCTTCTCACCAAGATTGAGCTTCACAATCACAATTTCATTAAGCTTTCCATAAAATGAATCAAATGACTCATCATCTCCCATTTTAAGCTCTTCAAACTTGGTGGTAAGCATCTGAAGCTTTGTGTCCTTAATTTTCTTTGTACCTTCATAGGTAGTCTCCAAAATCTCCCAAGCTTCCTTGGCAACTATCATGTGAGATATCCTATGGAATTCATCTGGAGACACACCACAGAAGATAGCATTTAAAGCTTTACTATTAGCATTAGCCGCCGCAAGAGCTGCCTTATCCCAAGTGGATTTTGCAGCCTCCGACCTAGTCCAACCTACTTCAACCGCATCCCAAATGGTATCATCAATAGAGCATAAAAATGCCCTCATTCTGACTTTCCAGAAAGCGTAATTGTTACTGTGGGGCCAGAAAATCAGGTAGCCTAGGCCCACTCCAAGCCAAGCCCAAGGGCCAACGCCAAGGATGCATAAGGGGTCCGAGGATGAAAGCGCGTGGACTGACCCCCAAGGAACATATCCGAGGAGGGGCCCACCCTCAGGCATCCGAGACCTCGGAAGAACACGAGCACCTCCCCACCGAAGGGGACTCCTTGAATATCCGAGAAGGAAAGGGTCCAGTGCCACGCGTCGGCAACGGGAGCACGGCGAAGGAGCAAGACTTAGGCGAGCTGTCACCTCTGCATTGAATGCGCTCATCTAACCCCCCCTGGCCGCATTAATGGGGATGTAACCCCTTGACAGGGTAACAGCGATCATGGTGGGCCACTCGAGTACGGATAAGGCCTCTGATGGGACAGACGGTCAGAGGGGAGGCCAATGGATGATCAACAGAAGGAATGAGGGGATAGGATGGAGAGAACTATATAAGAAAGGCGAGCAAAGCAGTTGGGGGGGGATTTTTGGAGGAGGCCATTGAAGAGAATGACATAGAAGGACTCAGAGGTCATGTCAGTTTCAGGGGGGAACCTCCTCGGACAAGGGCCGAGGAGCCATCCTTAGTTGTAAGTTGGGCTCACTCCCCTTCAATGGAAAAAGGTGGCTTATGCTCCGTTGTTAGTCTGTGAGCGCCTAACCCTTCGACCCACTCTCTAAAAATGTATTGTTGGTGAACCTTCCTAAACCGAGTCCCTACAATTGGCACCGTTTGTGGGAAGGATTAGTGCGCTGGCAGGCGCAACGGGCGATCGTTCCTAAGTAGTCATTCTACGGAAGGTTGGTGGCGACACATTAAACAAAAACAAAAAAACAAACAAACATTGCAGAAAAGTAAAAGATCCAAAATAGAAGATTCAACAAAAAAGAAAAGGAACTTCATATTATTTTATTAAACAGTAAAGTACAAGATACAAACAAAGGCTCAGGCAGGCGTGTTTTAAAACTAATTCTACAAGCTAATTCTACAAACAGAGGCCCAGGTGGACCTGTCCTAAAACTAGCTAGAGGGAATGGGGCTGAGGCTAGTATGCTCCAAGGCCACCAACAACTCCTTGTCCGGTGCGGCGGAGCTGGAACAAAGAGAGGAGCCGACGCAGGGGCACCGAGACGCCCTCCCTCATGATGTTCCCTTGATTCTCTCCAATCCTTATGAGCGTTGGCCGTTGGAGACGGCAACACTCGGGCACCAGCCATGACGTGATTTTGCGCGTCTCCTCCGGCAGGGGTGCGCCCCGGGGAGGAGCGTTAGGTACTTCAGGGACACCCCTCCTGGCCACCGTGCATGGAATTATCAGGGTTACGCCTAGACTCTGCCGTGCCGGAAACCTAGTGAGGGCTACGGTCACAACAGCTCTTGGCCGGGACGGTAGGGCATTTGGCCTGTATGTCCTCACCCCCGCCTAGGGCCGCCCTATCTCTTCCAACTCTGGTCACAATCCTGGCAGGGTTATTGAAGGGGCTCGGGGAGCTGAAGGGACGTGTTTCTAGTTGTGTTGGGAAGTTCATGGAGTGCGGAGAAACGTTTCCCCCAGAAAGCCTTATATAGAGGTTGAAGACTGGTGGGAATTAATCCACACAAAGTTCGAAAAGAGAATTATCAGCAGTACTAATCACGAGGGTGCCAAATCCTAAGGAAACCGTAGACCGCTTGATTTGTAGCAATTCACAAGGATATTAATGAAGGCGTGTCTCGCGCATCGAAGCGTCAAGCGCGGAGCGCGAACGGCCAAGGGGCGCCTCGTAAATGAGGAAGATGGGAACTCGAATTGAAGACGAGGTCAATGCCACATGTAAGATCAAAGTCCGAGCCACCCTGCCCAAAGCACCGCAGAGTTAATAGTCCATACTTACAGAAGAATGGAAGTGTTAGACAGAACCAAGGCATTGCATGGTCCTCGGACTCAAGCCTATGGGGAAACTAACCACTCAACTATACCTGGGTACTAGACAGAACCAAGGTATTGCATGGTCCTCGGACTCAAACCTATGGGGAAACTAGATACTTACAGAAGAATGGAAGTGTTAGACAGAACCAAGGCATTGCATGGTCCTCGGACTCAAGCCTATGGGGAAACTAACCACTCAGCTATACATGGGTACTAGACAGAACCAAGGTATTGCATGGTCCTCGAACTCAAACCTATGAGGAAACTAGATACTTACAAAAGAATGGAAGTGTTAGACAGAACCAAGGCATTGCATGGTCCTCGGACTCCAACCTATGGGGAAACTAACCACTCAGCTATACCTGGGTACTAGATAGAACCAAGGTATTGCATGGTCCTCGGACTCAAACCTATGGGGAAACTAGATACTTACAGAAGAATGGAAGTGTTAGACAGAACCAAGGCATTGCATGGTCCTCGGACTCAAGCCTATGGGAAAACTAACCACTCAGCTATACCTGGGTACTAGACAGAACCAAGGTATTGCATGGTCCTCGGACTCAAACCTATGGGGAAACTAGATACTTACAGAAGAATGGAAGTGTTAGACAGAACCAAGGCATTGCATGGTTCTCGGACTCAAACCTATGGGGAAACGAACCACTCGGCTATACCTGGGTACTAAACAGAACTAAAGTATTGCATGGTCCTCAGACTCAAACCTATGGGGAAACTAGATACTTACAGAAGAATGGAAGTGTTAGACAGAACCAAGGCATTGCATGGTCCTCGGACTCAAGCCTATGGGGAAACTAACCACTCAGCTATACCTGGGTACTAGACAGAACCAAGGTATTGCATGGTCCTCGGACTCAAACCTATGGGGAAACTAGATACTTACAGAAGAATGGAAGTGTTAGACAGAACCAAGGCATTGCATGGTCCTCGAACTCAAGCCTATAGGGAAACTAACCACTCGGCTATACCTAGGTACTAGACAGAACCAAGGTATTGCATAGTCCTCGGACTCAAACCTATGGGGAAACTAGATACTTACAGAAGAATGGAAGTGTTAGACAGAACCAAGGCATTGCATGGTCCTCGGACTCAAGCCTATGGGGAAACTAACCACTCAGCTATACCTGGGTACTAGACAGAACCAAGGTATTGCATGGTCCTCGGACTCAAACCTATGGGGAAACTAGATACTTACAGAAGAATGGAAGTGTTAGACAGAACCAAGACATTGCATGGTCCTCGGACTCAAGCCTATGGGGAAACTAACCACTCAGCTATACTTGGATACTAGACAGAACCAAGGTATTGCATGGTCCTCGGACTCAAACCTGTGGGAAAACTAGATACTTACAGAAGAATGGAAGTGTTAGACAAAACCAAGGCATTGCATAGTCCTCGGACTCAAACCTATGGGGAAACTAACCACTCGGCTATACCTGGGTACTAGACAGAACTAAGGTATTGCATGGTCCTCGGACTCAAACCTATAGGGAAACTAGATACTTACAGAAGAATGGAAGTGTTAGACAGAACCAAGGCATTGCATGGTCCTCGGACTCAAGCCTATGGGGAAACTAACTGCTTCAAAATATCCTAAGTGTTAAACAGAACCAGGGCACTGCATGGTCCTCGGACTCAAGCCTATGGGGAAACTAACTACTTTAAAATATCCTAAGTTAGGAAAGGACCGAAACCCTAACTAACCCTTGGGACATAAGGGGGCTGCCCACGCATACATTCTTTCCCCTTATCATTGTTACTGACACAATTGGCCGACATATAATTCAAGCTAAAATCATGCAAATAAAAAGAAAAGAGAGGAAGCAGGCAGCGTATAAACAAATAAGCAACTAAAATAAATAAAAAGGGGAATTAAACTCCCATTACAACAAAGTGTCCATAGAAGTTGCGTGGCAAGAGCCACCTTGCATAAAAATAAAAAAGAGGAGAATAACAAAATAAAATAAAATGACATAAGGAGCTTAGACCAAGGTCAAGCAAGCGGCAAAGGCAGGTTGAACCAAGACGCTAGGGAATCTACTCCTTCTGCTCAGGCTGGCCAGGGGCAACCTCTGAGTCCTCTGAGCCCTGGCCTAAGGGGACGGCCTGCAGGGGTACGGCGAGAACGGCTGCCTCTTCGGTGGTGGGGATTTGAGTATCGGATGGAGCTTCCGCTACCTCTTAGGGCACCTCCTCGCTCGAATTTTCCCTTAGTTCAGCAACCCCCACCTCCTCAACAATCTCCCCAGCCTTGGCGCCATCAGGGGCAGCCTCGCGGATAACGAGGGGGTAGTACACGCTCTCCGCCTTCCACAGGTCGGATGTGGCCTCCACCCTAGCTTGTTTGAGGGCCTCAGCCCAGACCTGGGAGTAGTATCACCTACATACGCCCGGAACTTGAGCTTTATAGAGAGCCTCTACCTCAGCCACCTCATCAGCGTAGGCTGCAGTCTCGGCCTCCTCCTTGGCAGTCAGGGCCATCTCCCTACCAAAATTCGCCTTGACCTTAGCCCGCCGAGCTTCCTCTCTGGTCCACTCTGCCTCCCTCTGGGCCCCCTCGGCCATGGCCACCTTAGCTTGAAGATCGGCGATCAGCTCCCTCGCGATCCCCAGCTGCTCCTTCACCTCGCCCAGGCGCCTCGTCTACTCCTTGGCCTGGTTCTGGGCACCCTTAAGGCCAGACACAACACTGTCCCGAGCCCTGGTCATCGCCTTCAAGTCCTCTCGGGCCTTAGCAAGGTCAGCCTCGGAGTTCTTCAGGGTCTAGGTAGCCTGAAACCGCCTATTGCGCTCCTGGTCGAGGGCTTTCCCCTGGTCGTTGGCCGCCCCTTCCAACCTATAGACGGCCTGGACAGCCTGCAAGGGTAGCCAATGCACTATGAGCCCAACTCAAGAGAAAAAAGGGGAAAATGAGAGGAAAGGAAAGGGAGTCGAAGTTCTAGTCTTTACCATCCCTAAATACCGCTTAAGGCTGAGGAAGACCTGCTTACTCCTCATAAAGTCCAGCTCGGCCATGTCCGCTGGGAGCAGCAAGCACCTCTCCAGGGCGTCACCCACGTGCGCGCCTTCGCCCTCGTTGAAGTCCCTTAGGGAGGCATCATCCTTCAGGGGCTCCTCATGGAGCATTGGGGCTAGGAGCCAGGCATGGGCCTCGGACGAGGTGGTGTCGACCTGCCTGTCCTGACTTTTGCCACCTATCTTAAGCTGCTTGGACGGCCGCAGAGTGTTGTCCTCCTCCTGCGAGGACACTGGCTTATCCTCCATAAGCCTTTTGCCCTTATCCTTCTTCTTCTTGGGGTCGGCAGGCACGGACCCAGAGAGCAGGCTCGTCTGGGAAGGAGGAGGAGGAGGAAGCTTCCGCTGAGCGGAAGCCGACCTAGTCTTCGGAGGTGGAGGGGCAAGCTTCTGCTGGGACTTCCTCGATTGGCCTTCGATCAGGTCCAACAAGCTGGTGGTGGGCTTCCTCTTGTAACCCATCGTTGGCAAAGGAGGGGCTTCTGAAGTGAGGAGGTCTGCTTCAGTCAAACGAGGGTCACCCAAGTCCTCGGGAGGGTCCTCGGACTGATCAAGCTGGGCGAAAACGTCAAACGCGTCCTCCTCCCTCTCTAGAGTCTCCTCGGCAGCCTCGGCGAATACTTGGGAAGAAGAAAGGACGGCTACAGTAACAACTTCTGGTTCGGAGGGCCCCTCGGGGAACTGAAATCCGTCCTCGGTCACTGTAATTCTCTGAAGCCTAAGGTCGTTGGCTCGGATCACGTGATTTGGAACCAGAAAGGATTTCTGGGCAGGAGTATACCCCAAGATTTTATGGGCGGCCCTAACTTGATTGTCGTCCTCGTTTATATAAACCGACGCCCTCAGCACCTTCTGCAAATCTTCTAGGTTTACCAAGTGGAAGTGGCGCTCAAAAGCGTGCGGGTCTGAAGGGGAAATACCACCACATTAAAAAAAAAAAAAAAAAAAGGGGGGGGGAAGAAAAAAGACAAGAAAACTTAAAACCCCTCCTGCTCCCACTGCCCCACTTGGTATTCCCTCTGTTGTTGGGCAGTGAAGGCCATCGTGCCACTCCCCGGACACGATGAGGAAATCCTCGTTTAGCCCCTTGCTGGACTCAGGGAGGCACTGGATGAGCCGCACCCTGTCATCCCTCGTCTTCAGGTAATAAGACTTGCCCTTAAGGAGCTGAAGGTTGTAGCACCAGTTCACATCATGGTGGGTCAACCTTAGCCCCATCTTCTTGTTCAGAGCGTCCACACAGCCCAAAATCCTAAAGACGTTTATCCCACACTGGGTAGGGGCCAACCGGAAGTGCGTGAGGTAGTCCCTCATCACCGGCCCCATGGGGATCGTCATCCCCCCTTCGAGGAAGGCGACAATGGGAATTACCACTTCGCCCTCCTGTCTCTGTAAGCGCCAATCTCCGTCCTCACAATATCTCAGACCTACATTGCTGGGAATTCTGTAGTCGGCGATGAATTTCTCCATCGCCTCCTCAGTATAGACGTATTTCTTAAACCTACCCATCCCAGTTGACGCCTAAAAGAACTAAGAAAGAACAGGTGAAGGAGAAGAAGGGGTAAAGAGGGAGAGAGCTCAAAGAGGGATAGAGCGACTTACTGGGAAGAGGAGGAGCTCCTAGGACAGGCTTTTGTGCTGGAGATGTAAGTGAGAGTGTATCTAAACTCAGGAAGGACGCGCGAGAATTCTTGATTGCAAATAAGGAACAGGAAGAAGCGGTTCGTATGGGTATTTATACCCCAAATCGAAGAGCCATGCGGGTTTTCCCGCCCATAAATGCGAAACAAGCCTCCACCATTGGATTGGTAACGCCTCGTTAGACGTGGGGAGCACAGAGCCGCTTGAATTTAATGATGGGCACGTTGCGCGCTCCGAAACGTTAGCAACGCGCCTTGGGCAGATGAATAAACCCCAGTGCTGACAGGGGGCGTAAGGCTCAACTGGGCACGGAGCAGGCCCGAGGATGTCAAAATCCTCCTCCCCGCCCGAGGATGCGTGCAGCAAGATTTTGAAGAGCTATTGTGGGGCCAGAAAATCAGGTAGCCTAGGCCCACTCCAAGCTAGGCCCAAGGGCCCACGCCAAGGATGCATGAGGGGTCCGAGGATGAAAGCGCGTGGACCGGCCCCCGAGGAACATATCCGAGGAGGGGCCCACCCTCGGGCGTCCGAGACCTCGGAAGAACACGAGCACCTCCCCACCGAAGGGGACTCCTTGAATATCCGAGGAGGAAAGGGTCCAGTACCACGCGTCGGCAACAGGAGCACGGCAAAGGAGCAAGACTTAGGCGAGCTGTCACCTCTGCATTGAATGCGCTCATCTAACCCCCCTGGCCGCATTAATGGGGATGTAACCCCTTGACAGGGTAACAGCGATCATGGTGGGCCACTCGAGTACGGATAAAACCTCTGATGGGACGGACGGTCAGAGGGGAGGCCAATGGATGATCAACAGAAGGAAGGAGGGGATAGGATGGAGAGAACTATATAAGAAAGGCGAGCAAAGCAGTTGGGGGGGGATTTTTGGAGGAGGCCATTAAAGAGAATGACATGAAGGACTCAGAGGTCATGTCAGTTTCAGGGGGGAACCTCCTCGGACGAGGGCCGAGGAGCCATCCTTAGTTGTAAGTTGGGCTCACTCCCCTTCAATGGAAAAAGGTGTCTTGTGCTCCGTTGTTAGTCTGTGAGCGCCTAACCCTTCGACCCACTCTCTAAAAATGTACTGTTGGGGAACCTTCCTAAACTGAGTCCCTACAGTTACCATAAAAAAATGGTGGAACATTGAGGGATTGAGACCTATCCATCTCAAAAAGGGTCAAGGATCACACTTAGGTATTTAAACCACAGCAAGTGTACCCGCTCTGATACCAATTGAAAGCTCGAAAATGTGTTGAAAAATACAAGAGCTGTTTAGACCCCCAAATTAAAATTACGGCTTGGTTGATTTTACACTAACTTAATACTAAGTGCGGAATAGTGTAAACACAAGCGTATAAGCAATACAACTACTCTAATCCATATTTAAAGCAACACAGCAGTAAAAATAAAATAAACAAGAGTAGGGAAGAGAGATGCAAACACAGATAATACCGAGACGTGTTATCGAAGAGGAAACCGAAGAATTCGGCGAAAACCTCTCCGCCGCCCTCCAAGTGAAAATCGATCCACTAGACAATCAGTTGGGATACATGGGTTAGCAAGAGACCCTCCAAGCCTAATCTACCCGATGTACCTAAGCCCTCCAAGCTCCTACTCCAACAAAGCTTCTTAGAACCGTGTCTTGTCTTAGTTCTCCGGATCCCGCAACAAGCTCTATGTTGCATCTGCCCTCATCGGCTTCTTCCAATGCTTCCCAGCAGTACCAAAACGTCACTTAACACTCTCAAAGGATGTGGTAAGTGTTTGGGCTATCAACCTCTCAATTGTATGGAAATGGAGAGGTAGGAGATGAGGAAATTCCCAAAACAAATGTATAGAGGATTGTGGGTATAACAATCTTTAACTCTCAAGGTGTTTGGCTAGGGTTTTCTCTCAGAGGTTCTCATCTTAATTGTGTTTAATATGGGTATATATAGTGTGGGTACAGAAAGTGTGATTCAGACTTGACAGGCTGGCAGAACAGAATGCCTCGCACCCTCTCGCGGGAAGGTCTTACCCGCGAGATACTCGCGAGACACAGCTGTCTCCATCTGGCCTGACGCTTCGCATTCCAGCATGTGCAAGGCACATGAGTCACTTCGTGGGAAGCTAAGTCGCGAGATACCCGCGAGAAATCTTCAAGCTTCAAATGCTTGAGTCTTCACACTCTCTCTCTCTCTAACACACAACGCTTACAATGAAATCCCACAATAAATATAGGGTACAACAAATTGAATATAATTACAATCAAATTTGACACGAAATATAAGCCAACAAAACAAATGGTTGTAAATAATAACTTTACAGTAATGTTGGCAAACTATGATCAAAACAATATGTTTAGTCTTGTTTAGGCTTGCTCAAAGTTTTGTAATTCATGTAAAGTTGGAATCGAGAGGCTGCAGATGTATTAGTGCATTTCGGCCTGGCTCGATCGATCGAAGGTTAGACTCGATTGATCGAAAGTCGGCCAGAATGTTTTTCTGCAGAATTTCCAACTCAGCCCTACCTCATTAAATGTTTAGAGTTTTATGTTTTTGCCCTAGGTATATAAGGAAAAACCCTAGCTAGGTTTTGAGAGTTGCTCTGGTTGTATTGTTGCTCATATTTTGCGGTTTGTGTGAATCTCTTGTGAGATCCTTGAGGAGCTTTCCTTCACATAAACTTAGGGTTTTCAAGGTAGAGATATTATCAACACCTTGATGATCAACTCAATTGCTACCATTGGAGTTTAAAGAAACACAAGCAGGAGTGCTTGTACTTGATTGGAGAATCCAAGAAAGAAGGAGTCCGTGGATTCGGAGCTTGTACGTGGTCATGTCAGTAAGTTCTACTGGTGGGTAGCATTAGGAAGTGAGCGTGAGTGCTTGTAAGTCCTTTTGTATGAACTTCGATTCTTTCATATAGTGGATTCAAGTTTACCTTGAGGATAGCTAGGTCAAATCCTCCCTAGGTTTTTTATCGGTTTGGTTTTCCTGGATGATCGTATCTTTGTGTTCTTTATATTTCCGCTGCTTTATATCTTGATATGATTATTTGATTGTGTTAACCTAGATTTGCATAATTTGACTAAGTTAATCACTTGGCTAATAAACTAGATTAATCCAATTGTTGTGTTTTAAGGGGTCTAAAAACCTAACATAGATGAATGATAAAATGAGTATACTATTTTCTTTTTCTTTTTTCTTAATTTTAGAGATTTAGGCATTTAATAATGTAATTTTATTAGATCTCAAGCTCAAAAACTGGACTTGAGCTCGAGTTTGAGCTTGATATTAAGCTTGAGTTTGGCTTAACTAATTAATCAAGCCAAGCCAAGCCAAGCCAAGATTAAGTTTTTTGGCTCTCCCACGAGCTCAAGCTCAAACACTATTTTTAGACTTGTCACAAGCTCAAGCCAAACTCGAGCTTTTGATTTTTCCTGACTAGCCAAGCTTGAACATGCACTACTTAACAAAGTTCGGCTCGTTTATAACCCTACCGCCACTAACACAATAAAATAATATAACTTTTTAATAAAATATTATTATTTGTTTTACCTTCTTAGCTACAGTGCATAGCCATCTTTTGCAGTGCATTGTAGCAGAAAAGCCAAAAAATTTGGCTTTCCCTCCACCATTGTAGCATGTTTTTTTTATTTTTGGTGGTGCTAAAAATAGCAATATAATTTTTTTAGTACCACCAGTAATAATGCTCTAACTCACCAGCAAACATAAGTTAAAGATACAATTAACACGTACTTTAAGGATAATTATTAGCCATCTATTTTAAAAATTTTTGGCATAACTTCTATGAGAAATAGAAAAAATTATCAAAATATTAATTACTTTTTTTTTATTCATAATTTTTTTTCTAAAATGGTCGGTTAAAAATTGCAGTTAGATTATCTGTTAACGTTTTAAAAGTAAACACTGAGGGTCCGTTTGGTACATGTGTTTAAAAATTGAAAATTATTGTTTAAAAACTTTTGTGGAAATACATGTGGGTAAAAAAATGTGTGAAAATACGTAAAATATTGTTTAAAAACTGAAAATTATTATTTGAAAACACTCACCAAACACTCCCTGAGTCTTTTTTTATTCTTTTGCATGTACAAACGTTACAGGAATGCTAACCCAAGAGTGTCTTTCGAAGTTGGAAAGTTTATAACCGAAATTTCGTATGACAAAATGATGAAAATAAACTCGATTAACTAGAGAAATTAATTGAGTTTAGGTAAGCCTGTTTGGTGAGTGAGTTCAAACTCACATTTTTACATTTTAAACAACATTACATACATTTTCACATATTTTTTTACTTATACACATTCCAAAAAATTACAAATGATAATTTTCAAACTATTCTACTAAACAACCTCCTACATCTCTCATCCACTTTATGGTAGTGGGTAGGAAGTGGGAACCACCACAACTGATAGCACAGCTGCAAAAGAAAGAGCCATTTTCTAATGTCAAATTTTCAATTATTGTGCTTCCTGGAAATGGCACAATGACTTACTGTGTCTGGGATCCACCGCCACACGCAATTATTCAATCATCCCATTAAAATCAATTCAATAGTTCACATCTGATTCACACGCATATAGTGGCAAAGGACCTTTATTGTGCACGACCTAAAAGCAAAGATGATTTTTTTTTCCCCCTAATATAAGTGGAAGATTTAATTATAATATCTTTTTTATTATTATTTATGAAGTATAAAAGATAAATCATTTGTAAGGAGCACTAGAAATAAACTTCAACTATACATTACATTATTTACAAAATATTTAGTCTTATATAATAATTGAATATAAAATGCATTATGTTTTCTTGAAAATAAAAACTACAAAATTTAAAACACTTTTAAATAACAAATATAGATAGCTTAATTTTGCAAATCTAATATATTGTATCAACTATACTTTGTTAGAAATAATTAAATCATTTTAAGAATGGTTTGGAACTAACCATTGTAAGCCTCATTTATTATTTTCATTTTTTACTTTAAAAAAAAAATCGCCAAATTTTTCCATGCATAGTGCAGTTTGCGACTAGTATTAAGATAAAATTGTCTTGGGTTGTCACTAATACGGCACATGTAAAGAATATAACCCAAAGTGATTAACATATTTTTATATTTTGTATGCGAATAAATTATAATTATTATTAAAATATAATTCTACTCAAATTTTTATTCATATAATTATAGTATAAAATCTAAAAGTTCTTATTACAAGAATTTCCACCAAAATTTATAAAGACAAATCTAAAAAAGATAATATGAAATGAGACCTTTTTCATTATTTTAGGTGAAAGGGAAAGGGGTCTTAGAGTTTCAAATTTCAATGGAGAACTAACCACCATAACTAATTATTCAATTCTATGTTTAAATTATAATTTATATTGAAAAGAAATGAATTTTATTCATATAAGTTAAACGAGTTTAGTTGTGTCAAAATAGGTCAATCTGTCTTGATAGAGATAATGAATCAAATCATTTGGGGTTATTCACATTATGTTGGACAATGAAAATTAACTATAAAAATTCACATTATCTTTGGAGAATGTATGGTTGGTGTTATCCAATGTTGATAAGATTATTGAAACTCAACAAACTCATTTCCTTTTTCCGCGAAGGATTATTTATTTTGATTGATTTTTTTATGAATAGATAGCCATATCCGATTCCTTTTGTTTATTACTTAAAAAATACAATAATAAAAAAATCAATTAGTCCTATGGTTCTTCAATCTTCTTCTTTTTCATGAACAACCTTATCAATCAACCACCACACATCCTTGGTGTGATAGTCGCTCCACAAGTATAAATGCTTGTAAGGTGTGGAGGGTAAGGGCCGGAATTCAAAACTCTAGAGAGGAGTTTCACACACATATACACTTAGATTAGGCTAAAGTAGATTTTCTATCATATATATAAAAATAAAATAAAATAACATTATCAAACAACTTCCACTCAATTTCTTAATTTTTACTTATGGGAAGTAAACTTCATAGTTCCTTCCACAGAAGAACCTTCATACCACTCAGATATTTTTGGCAACTAAACTTACTTCCAACTAGTCAAACTTATCATTTTCTTATCTTCTTTTTTTCAGAAACAAGTAAGCAACTTCCAGTTTCTCAAAAAAAAAAAAAAAAAAAAAAAAAGTAAGCAACTTCCACTATATTTATTTATTTACTTAAAGTTCATTCCACACCAGCTCAAAAACTTGACCCTGCATTGAATTTTCTTCATATAAAGGCTGCGTTTGTTTCAGTGTAAAATCTTTTCCGAGTGTAAAATGTTTTCAGGTGAAAATGTTTTCAGGAAAAGAAAATATTTTCTAGTGTTTGGTTGCATTTTGAAAATTGTATTAGAAAATAATTTCAAGTGTTTGGCAACATTATGAAAAATACAAATTTTCTACTAGTTTCTCACATTTTCTCAACCATTTTCTCAGCTTCCAAACAAATTTATAATAGAAAATTGCAAGATATAAACTTTTTAAAGAAACAAAAATCAAAATAAAACCATTAAACTTTCAAACTCGGTCAAACAGAAAGGGGGAGGAAGAAAGAGTGAGAGATTGAGGGGAAGAGAGTGGTAGACTGAGAAAGGTTGAAATCGGGTCAAGGCTCCAATTTGTGTTTGGCGTTGATGACGAGCTTTAGTGGCGACGAGAACGAGATGACAAGGCTCCGATCTGTGTTTGGCGGTGACTTTTCAATCGGTAAAACTTGATTTGAAGGTATGGGTTGGTTCGAATGAGGGATGGGTCGATGGAGGTGGGTCGGTGAGGACAAGGATGAGGGATGGGTCGGTGGAGGACGAGGAAAAGGGATGGGTCGACAGAGTGGCTTTCATGCGACGGCAGGGCCATGTGTCGAGGGGTGGTTCTGGGCATCACCGGCAAGGATGGGTTTGAACAAGGATGGCAATCTGACCGGCGAGGATGTGCTTGGGTTCTTCAAGTGGAGTGTGCTTGAGCTCTCTCTCTTCGGGTGTGTATTTTCCGGAAACTCGTTGAAGGTAAAATAAGAATGGAAATGGTTTTACGGGTAAGAGGGGTTATTTTCCAGTCAACTTAAACCGTATTTTCCAGAAGTACCTAACACCCACAAGGATGTAAAATAATTTCCTAAAACCATTTTCAGGCGAAACAAACGCAACCAAAGTTACAAACATTTCTAGAAAATATGCCCCAATTATTGTAACCCCAATGGAAATAATGGTTTGACTAAAGCACACCAACTATTAGAGCATTCACATCAGCTCTTTTATAAATGTGTAAAATACACATTTTGCACCAAAAAACACTCCTCATCAGTCCTTTTAAAATCATGTAAACTTGTGAAAAATTATCAACAAGCTACAGTACCTGTGTAAATTTACACGGGCACTGTAGCTTGTGTATTTAATTTTTCAATAGTTTTTTCTCTCTCCTCTCTAACTGACTCTCATCTCCTACCTCTCTTTCCCAACCATTACAACATCCAGCGTGCCAAATCAACTGAAAATTAACCCCAACAAACCCACACACAAACACACCCACACACAAACAAACCTAAACGGACAGAGAGATCGGTGCTTATCGGAACGATCTGGGTCGCTAGAGCTCGTGGGTCGGCCGGTGAAGCATGGAGCGTGGATTGGTGCTTGTGGAGCGTGGATCGACCAGTGAAGAAAGGATCTGGGTCGCCGGAGCTCGTGGGTCTAGCTTGATCGGAGCTCATGGGTAGGCCGGTGAAGCATGGAATGTGGATCGGTGCTTCTGGAGTGTGGATCGGCTGGTGAAGAAAGGTTCTGGGTCGCCGGAGCTCGTGGGTATCGTTTGATCAAAGCGTGGAGCGTGGAACGATCTGGATCGGCTAGTGAGAGAAGGAAGAAAAGAGAGAAGGAATGTGACGATCTGGATCAGCCGGTGAGAGAAGGAAGAAAAGTGGATCGGCCGGTGAGAGAAGGAAGAAAAGAGAGAAGGAATGAGAGAAAGAAGAAAAGAGAGAGAGAGAGAGAGAGAGAGTTGATCTGTTCAGAAGAGAGAGAAAGAGTTGATCTGTTCAGAAGAGAGAGAGAGAAGGCGCTTATATAGGTAGAAGTGGTTGAGGGAAATAATAAAAAAATTGTGTAGAGTGAATATTTTATTGAAATATCTTGTAAAATAAATGAACTGATGTGGGTGTTTTGTAAAAGTGGTAGTGTAAAATAGAAAAATGAGGTTTTTTCGTGTAAAATAGACAAAAAATTTAGATGAGCTGATGTGAATGCTCTTATACCCCTAAAAAAAAATTGTGGATCTTGATCTTTTTACTGCTCCTTTCTAATATCAGAAATTATAGAAAAAGACACCCTACTCCAATGCTAACTCAAGGACCAATCACTCTAAGATCAAAGCTTGAAGTGTTTATTTCCATTATTGCTTCTTTAGTTTATTTGTATTTGTAGGGTCAGTTTTTGCGGCCCAAGCCCAAGGAAGTATGGATTCAGAGCTCACCGAGCCCAAAACAATAAATTTTGCAGAGAGTGGGTGAAAGAGCTAGGCTAATAATGAAAATAACAGTATTAAACGGCAACACCAATGGGAGGATTTGGATTAATGTGTTCTCGGACTGATATGAGTGCCATGTCCGAAGAGGTGCTTTTCATTGATAATCTAAGATTACAATTCCTGGAGCTACAGTAATCGAATATATTCTTTTCTATCTCCTCTTTTTCGATCCCCCTTATCAGAGGCACCCTTCCCTTATATAGCACTGCCTTCCTACATCTCCTCCGTCCACTTGTTCATCATCCAGGCACCCATTTGAGTGCATGTCCCATCACCCCACTTTTAGCCTTACGTGAGTGGCGGTAGCTGAGAAAGCACTGTTCAGGGGTCTTATCCACATAAATGCGGCCAGGAAGGTAGGTGCAGTGCATTAAATGTGGTGGTTGAAGTACGCCTCCTTGATATTTCTCTGTTCCCGTTATCTTTATGTATGTCCGAGGTTCCTTTCCCTCTTGACACTTGTCAAACAGATCGCTTGAACCTCCCATGCTCGTGTTGGGTCAAACCTCTTCGGATCTGAGGATGTGGGACTACTCGGACATATGAACATCTCCTCGGATAGTACACGTGCTCATCTCAAGGCATTCCCCTTTGACAGAGGCCTCCGACCGAAGGCCTTGCCTCCTCGGACGAAAGGTGTTCCTCATTCAGAGCCTTGGGCCCAATAAGTTGGGTTGGATTTCTCTCCTCACAGTATTTGTTAAGTACAGTATTTTTAAAATGAATAATTGTAATTTTGTACAATATACCCATGAAAATAAACTCAATTAACTAGATAAATTTTCCTAGTCTCTCAGAGTCTCACTCACCTTTTTGTAGTTGGTAGGGACCACACAGACGGATAGGCCATTGAAATCATGACCGTATCTGGGATCCACCATAAGAACATCTCCAATAGATGTTGTATCCGGGTTTTTTGGCTAAAATTTGGAGAATCTATGCACTATTCATGCTTCAACTAGTTCGGTATATCTGGATTTTTTTTTTGGCTTATGAACAGTAGCCCATCAAGTTTGATGGGCTACTGTTCATTCTTCAAATACTTTTTTTCTATTATAATAATTAGGTGTTGAATAAAAAAATGTTGGAAGCTTGTTAAAAAATAAATAAATAAATATTGAATGAAAAAAATAATATTTAAATGAGATAGAGAATCTGTTGGAAAGTGTATTTGAAAAAGTGGATAGATAAAGATAAAAGTCACTATTCATTCTCCAAACAGTACAAAAAATTGATGAATTTTCTGGAGATTCTCTAATGTACAATTACTCAGTCACTCCATTGAAATCAATTCAATGGTTCACATTTGATTCACATGTACAGAGTGTTATATGATCTTTCTACTACATGCCTTAAAAGCAAAAGAGGAAGTATTTTGAGAGTTTCTGCAAAACAAAAAACACTTTCACAGATCACATTTCTCTCTCTCTCTCTCTCTCTCTCTCTCTCCTGTTTGCGTTCTCTTGCCTTTGGTTTTTCACCACTCACATCTTTGGCAAGGAAGAAAGCATGGCCGGGGCTTTGGTGGGTGGAGCATTTCTCTCTGCATTCCTTCAGGTGGCATTTGACAAGCTGGCTTCTCGTGATTTCCTAGACTTTCTCAAGGGAAGGAAAGACATTGATGGATCGCTAAAAAAGTTGAAGAAGTTGCTGGGGTCTGCTAATGTGGTGCTTGTTGGCGCGGAGGACAAGCAATATACAAACCCATCTATAAAAGAATGGCTAGATGAGCTCAAACATGCTGTTTATGTTGCGGATGACATCCTGGATGAGATTGGCTATGAAGCATTGCGATGCAAGGTAAGTGGCTTCATCCCTACTTCTGTTGCTTTGTTTGACACAAGGATTAAACCTGATCTGGAAAATATTGTAAACGAATTAGAATCACTTATAAAAGAAAAGGATGGCCTTGGTCTGGAAAAAATTGCTGGTGGAGTACCATCACGACCACTGACAAATTTTCTTCCTGAAGAATATGGTGTGTTTGGTAGAGACAATGATATGGAGGCGATATTTCAGAAGTTCGAATCAGATGATGCAGCTGTTAATGGCATATGTGTTGTTCCCATTGTGGGTATGGGCGGGATTGGTAAAACAAGTCTGGCTAGACTTATATATAATGACAAAAGAGTAAAGGAGTATTTTGATCTCAAAGCTTGGGTTTGCGTTCTAGAAAATTTTGATAGTTTCAAGATAGCAAAAGCTATTTTTCAGCAGGTCACTTCATCTGCTTGTGACATTCAAGACATAAGTTTGCTGCAAAATAAAATGAAAGCGAAATTCAAGGAGAAGAAAATTTTCCTTGTTTTAGATGATGTTTGGAATGAGAGCTATAATGATTCCGTTGAGCTACTTAAAGTTTTTAGATGTGGGGCAAAGGAGACTAAGATCATTGTTACCACACGTAGTGAAAAAGTCGCATCAAATGTACTCACTGTTGCAGCTTTTCCCCTAAAGCAATTATCAGATGAAGAATGTTGGTCATTATTTGAAAAACATGCGTTTATAAATGGAAAGGCCAGTGAATTTCCAATTCTAGAGGACATTGGTAAACAAATTGTCCAAAAATGTAAAGGCTTACCATTAGCTGCAAAAACACTTGGCGGTATGCTGCGCTGTGAGCAAGATCCAAAGGAGTGGACAATGATTTTGAAAAGTGATATATGGAATTTACCAGAAGAAAAAAATAGCTTCCTTCCGGCTCTAAGATTGAGCTACCGCTACCTCCCTTCACATTTGAAGCGTTGCTTTACTGATTGTTCCATATTTCCAAAGGATTATGAATTTAAAAGGAAGGAGTTGGTCTTGTTGTGGATGGCACAAGATTTTTTGCAACAATCTAAAGGAAATGAAGGGATGGAAGAAATAGGTGAATGGTACTTTGATGATCTAGTATCTAGGTCACTTTTTCAACGATCAAGAATTATTAATAATCAATCATATTTCATAATGCATGACCTAATCAATGACTTGGCAACATTTATATCTGGAGAATTTTGTGTTAGGGAGGAAAATGATAAGTCATATGAAATAACAGAAAAGACATGTCATTTTTCATATCCCAAATGTCAATTTGATAACTCTAAGAAATTTGAGGTCCTTTATCAAGCAAAGGGTTTGCAAACCTTCTTCACAACAGAAGCATATCAATGGAACAAACATGACAATGTAGAGAAGATGATGATAGATGATTTGTTGGAGAAATTTAAAACCTTATGGGTGTTATCATTGCCTAGCATGAGAATAAGGGAGTTGCCTGATTCCATTGATAATTTAAAGCACCTTCGTTATTTGAATATTGGTTACACTAGAATCAATCACTTACCCGATTCTTTATGTAACTTGTATTATTTGCAAACCTTGATATTGCCATCGTCCATCACCAAGTTGCCTACCAACATGAGTAAACTAATCAACTTGCGCCACCTAGATAATAGTAAAGCCAATATGGAAGAGATGCCACCACAAATGGGTAAATTGAAAAATCTTAGAAAATTACCTGTTTTTGTTGTGGGCAAACATGATGATGGGTCCAGTATGAGAGAGTTGGGGGAGCTTTTACATCTTACTGAAAATTTGTCTCTATTGAACTTGGAAAACGTTCAATGCATTGATAAAGATGCTACAGAGATTATATTAAAGAATAAGCAAGATTTATCTAACTTGGAGTTGGCATGGAAACATGGTCATGGTGCTGAAGATTCAGAAAAGGAAAGGATTTTGCTGGAGCAATTGTGTCCACTAATTACGAGGGTACAAGCTTTTCAAAATGGTTAGGAGATTCGTCATTCTCTAAAATGGTGTCCATAGAGCTTCGTAATTGTGATAATTGCCTCTCCTTGCCTCCGCTTGGACAGCTACCTGACCTCAAGAGCCTTAAAATTAAATGTTTCGGTGAAATATCAAGTGTGGGCCCTGAGTTCTACGGGAATACGATTAACCCATTCAGAGCCCTTGAGTGTTTAACATTTAAAAATATGCCAGAGTGGCAAGAGTGGGTTATTTTTAAAGGAGAAGTTTTCACTTGTCTTCGAGAACTTTATATTAAAAATTGTCCCAAGCTTGTTGCTTCGCTTCCTAACTCTCCAGCTCTCCATGAATTAGTATGCACGGGGAAAATACAGATTCCAAGTGGTCATGACTATCAATCACTTAAAAGTGTGTACGTAAGGGGTGGCGGTGATTCAATTTTGTCATTTCTACCAGAGTTTGCTTCCCTCACTCGCTTGGAATTCTGTTGGTGCCCTGATTTAGTTTCCTTTCCCAGTGGAGGACTGTGCGCTCTAAATTTGTCTCAGATTGTAATCCAATATTGCATGAACTTAAAGTCACTGCCTGAAGGGATGCACACCCTCCTCCCATCTCTTGTGAGTTTGGAACTACGATGGTGTCCAGAACTGGAATCGTTTCCCTAGGGAGGGGTGCCCTCCAGCTTAGAAAGTCTTGCTATATACGGGTGCGAGAAACTCATTTCCCGTCACATGGAATTGGGATTGCAAGGTCTTCACTCTCTCAGAAGTTTCACAATTTCTGATCATCGCAAAGAATTGGAGTCCTTTCCAGAGGAGGCATTGCTGCCTCCTAATCTTACCGGTTTGGCCATCGGTTATTTACCAAATCTAAAATCGCTCAATGGTAAGGGGTTTCAACCCCTTACCTCTCTTAAAAACTTGCGTATTTGGGGCTGCAATAATCTTGACTGCTTACTAGAAGACGTCTTGCCCACCTCTCTTTGTGAGCTAAATATTTATAATTGCCGTTTAATGAAAGAACGGTATGGAAACGAGAAAGTGGAGGGCCGGGTCAAGATTGCCCACATCCCCAGAATATCCATATCTTGATTGAGCTATGAGTCGAAGAACGCTTCTACCCAGGTACTAATTCTCATTTTCGTTAATTCCCATCAAGCTACAATGAAAAGTTTAAATCTTTTTCACCAAAATCATTTTATTTCATCTAACTTTTTAATGCCAAGCTTTAAAGTATCTTTTCTTTTCAATTAATATATAGGTGAATATTTCATTAAAAGCCTGAAAGTATGTTTATAAACACTTAATCATAAGCTCTATAGACCATATATCATAAACCACAGGTTTAGTTTTAGTTTTAGTGTGCTATTTAATTGTAAATTACAGAAAAACTCCCTAACATACAGAACTATATACGTATATAAAGGAAGCATTAGATCATGCTACAGTTGAAATATTTGAACTAGGTGATTTTCAACATTGTTATATATGCTCATTTCATTGCCTTTTCTTTTGCAGTGTTACTTTTACTTGTAAATAACAAGTGCCTTACACAACGGTTGTCAATTTCATGCCACTGCTAGCCACTGATCCTTCTGCATTGTGTATGAATTCCTAAATGTCAATTCTCCCCAAAAAAAAAAAAAACCTCCAAAATATCTAATTAGTTTTCAAGTCACTGTAAAAGCTCATCCTTTACTCTCATTCTTGCCGGAGATGCTCTTGCCTCATTATACATTCTCTACATTTCTACTCTGGACTTCTGAAATACAAGACAAAAGACTTTTGTGAATGTTTAAACTAAGGTAATTCTAAATTTCCAGCATATGTATTTGTTGATCAACACATTCATTTAAAAAGTTAAAAGAATTTTTTAACAATCAACAAACCGCAAACTACCAATCAATCTGTCTATTGAATTGAGAAAAAAAATTATAAAAAAATGTTCCTTCAAATTATTTGATTAAAGTTTTAGAGGATAAAATAACAAATGGATAATGTATAGTAGTAAATAAAAAAAATTAATTGGTTTTATAATAATTTGTTCAAGGTATGTCATTTATGGTTGTAAATGCCTTATCCTATGCTCTACAGACCGTATATCATGATATTGATACCACAACTTTAGTATTAGATGTTTTAGGTTTTTTTTAAGAAAATTAATTTATATAAAAACTTCACGGCATCTAGAAAAATGTTCAAATTTATCTATCTATATACATTCCAGAACAAAGTAAAGCTTTCTAGTAGTAAATATTTTTGGTACACCTATGTAAGAGATGCTGTTAGATGTTTTTCAACCAGAGGCTCTGGATCCCAAGATTATGCTACAGTTGACATATATTTTTTGAACTAGGTGATTTTCAACATGCTCATTCATTGCCTTTTGTTTTGCAGGGTCACATTTACTTGTAAATAACATGTGCCTCACACATCCGCTGTCAATTTATGCCACTGCTAGCTGCTGGTCCTTTTGCATTGTATATAAATTTCTAAATCTCTGATATGTTTTCAAGTCACTGTGAAATCTCATCCTTTTCTTAATTAAATAATCATTTACTCTCATTCTTGCTGGAGCTACACTTGCCTCATTATACTTTCACTGCGTTTCTACTGTGCAGTTTTGAAGTGCAAGACAAATACTTTTGAGGTAATGCAATTTTTCCAGCATATGTATTTGATGAATAATACATTTGTTTCATAAGTTTAGAGTATTTTAAGAAATATTGGGATTTGACTTGGCTAGTTTGGCATTCTGTTTAATCTCAGGTAAACTATGTGGCAGTTGATAGCTAGTGCTGTTTCTTTACCTTCTAACAGCCGCTGAATCACACTGATCAAGTGTGGAGAGGGACTTACTCAGGCTTTCTCTTTGGAATTGATGGTAGACGGGAAGATGTGACGTCCCCTCCGGAGGATAGGTTGCTGCATTTGGTTCTTTTTTCTTCCTAACTTGAAAGAGCTCAAAAGGTTCAGCGTAAGACTGCTCTTGCTGTCCTCACCTGTCGGAGCTACCATTACTACCAAGAATTATAAATGCCCTATTGTGTGACAATGGTGCCAGAGGCAGAGGGGGGAAAGCTGGCCCAGGATTGCTGAGATGCTTGTTCCATGACAGATCAAAGTCTACAGATGCTCTGTGATTGTTAGGTTTGTTCAACTGATTTGTGTTTGTTGGTATAAACTTTGAACCTATCATTTGTTGGTATAAAATTTGAACCTATCATCATAAATGCTTTTAAAGTCTTTGTCAACTCTGCAAAGTTTTAAGCCTCTGACAATATTAGCATAAGGGACATTTGCTTCAAATCATCCCATTGATGAATAGAATGATAATAGACCTACCAAATACATCTCTTTCAATCAACATTTTTGAAGAGCTAAAGTTACTTTCAATGAGCCGCAATTATGTTTGTCCTGCCAGCATGTTCTGTTTTTTTAAAGTTTGAACTGCCCTATGTACTGTGTTGTAATGAAGAATAATGTAGAGAATGGTGCCTCATAGTTCCAATTCCAGCTCCTAGATTTGAAAGAAAAGATATCCTTTAGGCAATTTATAGGATATCAAGTGTGATTGTGAGTTCATTACACCTCGAGAACTTTATCATCTTCCATGTTATTTTACTTGGATGTCTTCCGAATCTTCCTAAATTCATACTTTTTTGGTACTTTTCCGTTGCACTCCAGTATTCAGCTTATCCACTAATTCTTTTCCTTGTACCTGTGCGCATTCAAATTATTCATTTATTGAATTAATTTGTTGTCATTGTACTTGTATTTCCTTTGATGGTGAAATGATACCAAAAACAGAAGGGAAAAAAGTGACACAAGATTGATCACATCCCTTGCAGACATATAGATGACTAAGTCGTTGTTGTACAGTTAGGTATGTTCCGTTCAATTATACACACACACACACACACACATACACACGCATATATAAGTTTACTTTTTGATAAATATGTCTGAAAAAGTGTTACTACTTGATGAAGGACTGGCTGAAGAACAGTGTCATAAGTTGATTCTGCCTTGAGATCAAGCACTTTTTAGGTGTTGTCCTTTGTTGAGGGAGTAGTTCCATTAGAAGAAGGGCAAAGATTGGAGCAAAAAATGCCTATTTTTTCAGAATATTAATTGATGATGAAGTGATCATACGGCTGAAAAGTGTACAACGTGTCCTCATTCACTGTTTTCTTCATTTACATGGCATCATTTAAATATTAAAGTCAGGTACATAAATGTTCCACTAAAACCATCTAGTTCTCAAAGTGATTTAGTACCTTCAATTATTGGATAGTCAAATTTAAATGATGTTAATTATGATGAATCAGAAGGCTTTCCAGATTCCTTCCTTCATTATTTTGGATATATCAAACTTAACTGACATGAGTAGGTATCTCTCATGTCACCACCTGAAAGGCTGAAACAAGAACAAGTCCATACAAAATTAGGAAGTGGTCAGCAATTCTTCTGCTTTATTATGTGTGCTTCTATTAGATAATTAGGAAAAGTGACTGATATGTTGCATTTATGCAGAAAGTTCATTTGTTCTAGGTATGATATGTAAAACTTATATTTCTAAAACTGTCCTTTGCAATGATGATTTTGGCAGACAGACCCTAGGGAAGTGTTGCCTAAGATTGCTAATGTCTATCCCAAATCAATTGACACTCTTCACAAAACTTAGTTTAAATACAATGATTTAATTAGGAAATTGTGCAAATCAATAATCTTTTTTTTTGTTTTGGTCAATGTTGTCACTTTCTCAGCTTGCTACCAGCATTTTGCTATTAAACTTTTTTCCATTCTTTAATATTTTAATTTATTTTCAAGGCTTCTGCACAATTTTACCTAGTTTTCCATCTGACTTGTATTTCTTTCGTGCTTCCAGATATGATATGCTATAAATAGCCCTGTGAGATTCAAGCTTGTGATATGAAAATTATTACCTTGCTTTCAAAATCCAGGGTGACTTCAGCCAACCAACTAAAACTTCCTCGGCAACCAGCACTTTTGGTAAGCATTCAAACCTTTTTCTTCAAGATTTCTAAAAATGGTTTACTACCGCTTATTTATTTATTTTTTGTTTTCAAGATTTATTCTCAAGTTTCCTAACCTTCTACTGTTACTGGTGCCTGGAGGTTGGCCCTGAGAGCAATGGAAAAAATAACCACTGGTGGTCCTCATTGTCAGCATTGAAATTTGATTAAAAGGAAATAATTTCCTTCAGGAAAAAATCAAGTATGAGCCAGGATCTTGAAATTTCTTCAACTTCATTATTTCTTTGTGAAATGTCAAGCAAATGTTTTAAGATAATAATTTTGTTCCTTTTGCACTTAATTCTTGAATTCAAATTGTATTTTCTAAACCTTGCCATATGCTTGACAAGAGGAGCTTGGGAAATTCAGGAGAAACTTATCATATCATCGAAAGAGTATTGGTGGCGGTAGCATTCCAAATCTCACCAAGTACTCCATCCTAGTTTCCACTAGACTAACCCTTCATTTATACATTTCCAAGTTTCAAATCCTTTGAATCTTTTTCCTTTTTTCTTTTTGTATATTTTTTTCAAAAAGATTAAGAAATCATAGGCATCAGCTTAACTTTTTGGTAGTACTCACTAAAACATTTCCTTACCATCACTAGTCCTAATATTTTATTTTGTGCAGCACGTGAACAAGGCCAATGTCCTGGCTTTCTCTGCTCACCACCAACAAATGCCCTTATTTGGCTGCGGACAGATCTGCCTATATGCTTCTTCTGATTAGTCCTAGGTAAAAATCCTTTAATTTTCAAATAGAAGCTTATACCAGTGCAATTCTGATGTTGAATTTTAAAAAAAGTGAAGCAGTAGTTCTAATGAGAACCATGTGAGCTTGCAAGTCATGGAATGAAAAAAATCCATACCAAAATAGGGGCTAGCTCATTTGTTTCAAACCAGTGCTCTGATTTATCATTATTTTAAAATTAGAAAAACATTTCTGAACAAATCCTTTGTTTGTTAAAAGAATTTCTTCTTCAATTTTACAAACCAATCTTGGCAAATTTTGGTGCTTGATAATGCTGAGTTATATTCCATCTGATACTTACAACACAGTATAAAAAATTATTGATTTTCATTGCATTTGAATGTAAATATCCATCATCCAAAGTGAATTTATCAATGCATTTCAGAAAATGCACCATTTTTCTTATTTTATTAAAGTGAGGGTAGGGGGTGATATAATGTATGATTTCTTATTTTCTACTTAGGAATGAATTATTTTACATTTCATATGCTTAGTTTAAATTCAATTAACATCATCAGATGCAGCAAACACTGCCAACGGGTGGATGGGGGCTTCTAAGAATCGAACACACTACCTGCGGATCGATATGGGCTCATAAAGACTCTTTGAGATTTTGGAAATGGTGGTGGTCGTGAAGATTTGAAGTCCTTGCCAGATGACATGTTGCTACTTTTGTTTTTCCTCTTCCTAACTACAATCAGCTTATAGGCTCAGCAAGTCACTCCTCTTGCCAAGATTGCTTTCAGTCACCGGTAGGAAGCGTCCAACTCGCTTTTTCCCATCAAGAATTTTGTAGTCTTATGCTGAGACAATGGTGCCTGAACTAGACAGGGAAAGCTGGCTGTTGACCCAAGATTGCCCAGCTCTTGTTCCTTGAAAAATCAAGGCAATTCTTGATTTTAGTACAGTAATTACTAATATGTTTTCTCCAACCAGAAGGTGCTCTGTGATTGTTAGGTTCATTCAATTGATTTATTTGTTTATAGACATTCAAAGATTTATGTCTCATGGTGTAAGCTTTGGACCTCTATCAAACATCTTTGCAAACTCTTTTGTGTGTACAATTATACAATGAAGAGCAATGGAGAGACTGGGCCCTTAGCACCTA
Organism: Quercus ilex subsp. ballota; assembly: GCA_032727855.1. NCBI lineage: Eukaryota > Viridiplantae > Streptophyta > Magnoliopsida > Fagales > Fagaceae > Quercus > Quercus ilex. The sequence goes on along the minus strand of CM064911.1, from coordinate 13,903,393 downwards.
GATTTGATAAAATTTGTAAATAAATGGTCACTTTCATGCTTAAAAACATTATGAAAGTGACAATTTGTATTTGTAAGCTTTTATATAGCTAAGAACATTAAGTGTGAAGAGATTCAAGCACACTTGTGTGGGCTCCAGCATAAGAATTTAGACCTAATTATATTATATTAACATTTTCTTCTTGTCGTTCGTATTTGATGTGAGACTTTACTAAGGTGTAAAGTGTAAACCCAACACCTATCTTATTCTAAAACATCGGCTCTATTCAAATCTAATGAACATTTACTATCATAGACATGGGGATAGATGGTGTTTAAAGGAGGCCGAATGCTCCTGGGTTTTCCGGGGAAAAAAGAAAGAAAATAAATAAGATGAACAAGAAGTATTTCACAAAATATCTATTTGAATTATAAACCTATGAGGATGCCAATAAGTGAACCTAGACTGGAAAAATACATTTTTAATTCTAAAATAAATTAAATTACTATTCTATATTTTACATTTTTCTTAAGGTGATTTAAATATAAAGGCAACTGTGCAAAAATATCCCAAATGTCATGTATTTGTTAGTTAGTAAACCAATTGAATACTACGTGACACTTTCATTAGTAATTTGCTACAAAAATATAGGTAAAAGAGATGAGATTAAATCAACCTAAAAGTATAGAGGGTGTGATTAGACAAAAAATAAATAAATAATAATAAAAACCAACTGTGAGTAGCCAAATACAAAGCCATCTAATTTCATCATCTAAACCCCCATTAAAATCTCAAACTTTTTTACGCGCACGCGTGCACAAACAATGATAACATTTTCCACCATTAGTAAGAAAAAAAGCATAGTCATAGTTGGATTAAATTAGCAACAACATTAGCTAAGCCCAAAATTGCATGATGCTTTACTTACAAATTAGTATTTGGTATAGACAGCAGGAACAGATAATTTCCTGTCTCAGGATATAAAAATGTTCAACAAATTTGGCACTGTACAGCTGAAACATATTTTGATATGCAACATGCATCTTTTCTTTCTGCCACATGACACGCTTGCTCTTCAGTAGTTTAGTCTCACAACTTCCAGGCCTATTTTTGAGTTCCAAGTTTTTCACCTAAACACCAATGAAGGACTTGAGATCTAGTCTCTGCAGTTATTAGCTTAATACCTCAGTTTTAGGAAAGGCATTGGCTGGTTGCCATGATTGTGATTGACATAGAACTGAACCTCCAGATCATTTAAAATTAGCAAAAGAAGAGGACTCCTGTGAGAAGCACTATTAACTACACTACTCCGTCATATTTTCCTCACTTGAATTGCTTTCAGGTTGCCTATCATTTTCATCATTTTTACTAGCTTCCTTATCTACTTCCCCATTTGAATGACTTGAAGGCAGAACATCCCCATCTGTCCTAGTATCCTCTTCCATGCTGCTTTCATGTTGCACAGAAGGTGTATCAGTGTCCATGGCATTGAACAAAGTTGTTGAATTTTGTTGATCATTTTGTCCCGAGTAGGTCATATAATGATCAAATTGATGACTCATGTATCGTTCCTGAGATCAAGAAAATTACAAGTCTCAACTTCAGAATTCAGCCAATTGTGCAATTACAGGTAACCAAAACAATAAAAGTTAAGAAAAAGGTCCAGGTTAACAGATTAAGCCATCATCCTGCGTGGATGAGGATATAGATTACATTCAAGTGTGATACAAATTTAAGGAATTAAAAGCATTTCTGCATAACCTAAAGTCAAAACTTCTTTCCAAATCGATGCACCAATCATGCACTAATGAGGACAGAAATTTAAAACCCGAAAAAGAAAGCCATACATACCTGATACCTCCAGTTAAAAATGCTAATCATCTCCTCAACACCACTGACAAGATGGATAGGTCCAGTGTCTTCAACTTGTCGTTCTGTATATGATGTGATCTCATTTAGATTGAGGGCAAGGCGATCAGGTCTCTGAAGCAGAAGTTGAAATGTAGGCTGCAGTTCATAGCATTGTTCAAACAGAGATCGGCGACAAAACACATACAAACCAAGTCGGGCACGAGACATGGCAACAACCAATCTTCTAACATCACGAAGGTGACCAACAAAGCGAGTACGCACAAGAGACAGCAATATAAAATCATTTTGTTGACCTTGAAACTTATCAACAGTTGTAACCTATACATAAACATTAGTGAAAACAGTAACATATTAATATGATAACATAGCGTGGTCCTACTAATATTTTAGAAGAATAACATCTAAACAGGCAACAATGACAATAAAATAAAACCTCACACAAGGGTGGCTAGGGTAGTTAATCATGTTTAACATGCACACAGGATATTAAAAAAGTGAAACCATCAATTAGAAGAGTCCAACCAGGCCTCTGCTCTTGGTAGAGCACATGTTCATCCTGAAAAATGTAAAATTTACACATCCTGACCCACAATTTAACTGTTGATATGCCTGCTAATTATAACGTAAAAGGGGGTTCGCTTAGTAATTTACCTTGCTGGGTGGACCAATGAAGTCATATGGAACACATCTTCTATTGATAACATCACGGATCAAAAGTTTCTGGCCATTGTAAGTTGTCAAGATGGATATCTTATTTGCTGGGTACCCAAGTAAACGCAGGTACATATAGACACTGACAACATATTCAGCTTCTCCCTCATTTTGATAAAACCAAGGGGAAGGGGCGCTTTCACCTCTACCTTGGTAATCAGGCACATCCACTAACTGATACTCATAGGAGAATCCAGCATTTGCTCTATGGAAGACAGCATCCTCCTTTACATAAGGAAGGTCACCCAAATCTCTGTACCTCCAGTTGTACAGTTTGGCTATACTTGGCCTGGCTCTACCCTGGGCATTGAGCTCAATATAAGGAATGCCGAGACGAACAAACCTTGTAAATAGACTCTGATCCATGTGGCTATACTTCTGGAAAGCCATGTTCTTCACAACAGGAGGCAACTGGTGATGATCACCAATCAGGATGCAGCGCTTAAGCCGTGCATAACCATCTTCTTGCCTCTGGAGCAACATTGGGATGAAGGTCTCAATCTCCAATATTTGGGCACTTTCTTCCATCAACAAGTTGTCATACTTGAAACCTAGCTGAAGAAAGTCCTTCCTCTTGAGAGCTGCATGAGTGCAAGTCATTGCAACAATCTTTGCCTGCTTGGTCATGAGATAATTTGCTCGATCAGCCGTTGACTTGAGCAATTCAAATGCCCTACACTCTTCAAGCTCTTGAAACATGGTCTTAAGATGACGAAAGCACCCCTTAGCTGCTCTCATGTCTTTCTCAAAAGACTCACCCATAAAAATTGGATGCGGAGTGTCAGAGAAAAATTCCTTGAAGGGAAAGCGGTCTTTAACAAATGTTGGTTTATCTTCATTCTCAGCACAAGCCGCCAAGAATTGTTCCCAGCGAGAGTATACATGAAGCAACCAGAAATATCCAGCAGTTTCGCATGTATAACCTACATCCTCAGGCAGTTGAAGAGATCTAGCTAACCTCTCCACTTCACCAAGCAGTTCTAACCGTCGGACAAGCATTGCATTCACACGGCCTTGCCTACTAAAATCAAGATCAGTCGCTAGTTCTTGTTCTCCTTGACCAAGACGGAGTAGATAACGTGCGGGTACATCCCTCTAAAACAATAAACATGAAGATGCATTAAAAACTATCCTACTAGTAGCCAAAGAACTGTACACACTACAAGCTCAAGCATAATCACTATACAAATGAAGAGGAAGGGCAAAGTTATCATCCTGAAGTGGTACCTGCATTATCTTCTCAAAAAGGTCATTCAAAGCCTGATTTGAATGTGTGATTATCAATGTCCGCTGAGAAGGACAATTGTGATAAAGCACATTCAGGATTTGCACAGCTGTATCAGTTTTTCCCGTACCAGGTGGACCCACAACCATAGTTAGTCCAGGCTGAATACCAGAGATGATTGCTCCAATCTGTGCAACAAAAAACACTACAAATACTTAGTGACACTTTCAAAAAGATGTAAACATGGCAAATGTAAGTAATGATGTTCACACAAACACCAGCACCAATGTTGAAATGAATCTAGAAGCAAAATATGAGAACACTAGAACTAAACTACAGTTGCATATTTTTTTTAGAGTTGAATAATTTTTCCAAAGTAGCACAAAGATAAGTTTATTCACAAAATTCCTCACAAGACTGCAACAAAAATTGAATTCAATCGAAACAAAGATTTGAGGATCCCAGAAAATGGCTTACCACATATATAACCCACAATTTACACTCAACACAAAAAGGTATCAGGATAATGTTTTTCATCCATGTGTGAAACTAAAACAAAAATAAAGAGAGGTATCTTCCAAGCCAAGAGTCTCTGCATTTTATTATCAACATGGAGTTGAACAAGTTAGCTCCAACATAGAGCTGGAAGCCTAATTACGCACATGAGGTATGCTAGTCTATGTACCTTCTCCATTGGCTATACTACGAAAGGGTATTCAAAATGATTACATGCATAATATCATCCATTGAAATTAGCATATGTACCATTCACAATATTAAAGACCATTCACAATACCAGCCATCAATGATCACAGCTCTCAATATGAAAATCCAATGAGAATCCTTGATATTCCAAAATCTTGTATATGTATCATTCACTTTCACAAGGTAAAATAAACACAAAAGACAACCAAAATGTCTGGAAAAAAAATATCAGATGCCGTGTCTAAATCATAAATTGCTTGAGCAGAAAGATGAATTTCAAAGCTAAAACTCTGTTACCAGAAACTTCAGTCATACAACCATGATAAACAGATGACCAATTCAGTCAATAAAAAGAGAGAGCAAATTCAGCCCAGGAGAAGATTAAAGTCCATTTACTTTCTTACTTCTCATTTCTCTTTCCTGTTAGAAGGGAAAACTCACACAGCCTGGGGTTGGATACTTAAGCTAGGTTCCTCTCATAAGCCCTAGTAACTGTTAGTGTGGTTCAGTACTGTTTCTTTCCAGTCAAAATGTTCAGGGGGTAAATTGCCCTCTCTTCCCCATCTGATCATCCCTATTTAGATACTACTATTAATCTAATTAGAACAGGACAGTTAAGAGCTAACTATGACTTTATATTCTAACATAATAATCAAGTTTAAACCAAGATACAAGTTGCATATAATTATATAAAGGCCCACTAAATGATCAATTTAGTTAACAAACTTGTCAATTCAAACTTAAATTCACGCAGCCAATGGGATAAGTACCAATTATATAAGGATTACAATAAATAGGCAAAGGACTTCGGATCATCAGAAAGGATTTAACACAAATAAGCATGAAAATAATACAGTGCAATTGAAAAAAAATAGTTGCATAGCACCTGTGTAGGTGTAAATCTAACTGAGTTCTGTTTTGGCTGATCTTGGGGATAAGGACCTGGGTCAGGAGGAGTGTATGCCTCAACAATGAGTGTATCCTCCATATTGACACCATCTGCTGAATCAACACCAGATATCTTATTCCCAGTAAGTGCATGACTACCGCCTTTCTGCGTCTTGGGAAGCCTAATTCGAAAAGGAGGCATTGGCTGCAAGTTTTCTCTGCCATCTGGATTTATAAAACAAACCTAAAAGAAGAGAAGGAAAGGTAGTTTTTTAGTGACATTATTTTTACTCAACGCATGATTATACATAAAACATCAAAAAGGGAAACAATAGCAAACCTGATAATCCGGAAAACTGTCTTTCAAATGGACAGCATCAAGAAAAGTATCTTTGAAATCTACTATTTCCAAAAGGTCAGGCATGTTAGTCCATTGTGCTGCAGAAGGATTCCCATAGCCCAAAAATACGTTGTGCAGCCAATCAGGAACAATACAATATTCATTCATAAGATCTCTTATAGACTCTAAAATTGCTTTGAAATTGTTTTCTTTTGGCTTCCTCCTCATCAATATATTGAATGTCCCATAAACATCATCTGCACCTTTCTCTGCAATATTGCTGACATCCATGTGGTATTGCGCTGTATCTAAAGCAACAGTTACAGTTCTCAGTTCCCCTTTTGGAGGCTTCCACTCGTCTCTTTTAATTCTTCCTGTGAAATCATTCATGAGAGTTCCCTCCTCATCACGAACCTCAATAATCTCACATCCCCTCACATACTGAAGTCCAAGCCTTTGTGGCACACTTGCCTTGGCAGCTTCTTCAGCACTTAGAGGCTCAAATGAAGGGCGAATCGAAAGTAAAAACAGAACATCGTGCTCTTTAAGGGCATTCCACTCTGATCTTATTTGTGCTTTATAACTGGAAATGCTAAAAGTCACGTCTGCAGTAACAGATGACGGCTTGACTTCTCCAATGTTTGGCTGTTTTACCTCGGTGATCTTAAATTCTTTAATTGGCACAGCCATTCTTGACCAACCACGAAAAGCAGTTTCTCCTTCATTATTGATGTAGGCAAGGAGATGCGGTACAGCTTCCTGAATATCCTCACGTATCTCATATGTTGATTCAAGACGGAAGAGATTAAAATTTCGCAGAAGATAATCATGAAGCGTTAAGAATTGTAAATTAAGTTTTGGAAGAGCTAGACATCCCTCGCCAGAGTAATTTATGCTCGGTACAAGGCTTTCATCCCACATAATTTGCTCGTTTGGGTAGAGTGGGAGAGCATTTATAGCTTCTTTTTGAGATTGTTGTTTCTCAAAAAAGGAGACCATGACTTCAATAAGAAAATCAACCCTTTCTGACCAGGGATCTTCCTCTGAGATCAGTTTGAGCTGCAAAAAGGGATCATGTCAGCTAGTGTCCAAAAATCATACAGTTTTTAAAACAATATCTTTATACGTAAACAGTCACGCACAGAGGGAGAAAGCATGAGAGGGGAGAGTACATTAAGAAAGAATATTACAGCCAAATGGTTTTATGACATGATTTTAAACTAGTGCAACACAAGATGAATGACAGCATCAGAATACCAGATTTGCCCCAGACAGAATTACAGAAGAATAACTTTCTCTTGAGTCTGCAAGGGACAATATAGGGACTTTCATGTACAAAAAAAATTATTAAAATATAATTCATTTCTAAAACCCAATGGCAGTTAAAGCCAGAAATTTTAATATAGTTACAATACTACATGCAGAATCATTAACATTAAGGCCTTCACAGGGTAAATCCCAGAACTTGTTGTTCTAAACAAGTACTTATAATCAACTTACCACTTAGCAGAGACATTAAAGAATATATTATTAATTTGCATCCCCCTTCCCCAACCCACCCCCAAAAAAATAAAAAGAGAAAGAAAACCTTATCAAATTTCTCATACACTCCTAAAATAAAAAATAGATCTAGTTCTTCTCAGTACCGTGCTAACTGATGGTAGAATTTTATGACTTGTGATTTTAGAGGTAAAAGAGTGATAATTCTTGGGAGCCAACAGCAACAAAAATGACCTTTGTATAAACAGTTGTGCAAGAGTAGAGGAAGCACTAACAAACTCCACATGAAGATCAACAAGAACTCATTCTGGTCCTAGGCATGAGATCAAAAGTGACCATCAACATAAGGCAACATGTAATCAATCATTCATTTACAAACCTTGTGGCAAACCAAATCCCTCAAATCCATAGGAGAAAGCTCAGACAATTTCTTAGAGAGATCAGCCCGCTTGTTAATTGCACCAATGTTAGCCAATGCAAGTTTTCGCAACTACAAGCACCAATGGAAAGAAAGTTGAGACATTTATCAAATTGAATTAAACAATAATCAGAGCAATAATGGTGATAACAATAATAATGATAACAACTAATTGTTCCTTAATATTAACATCATAAACAGCAACATTTTCAATTCAGAACATTTATAAATGCCTGCTGAGACACGGACCTTGGGGATCTTCTTGAATGCAAGCAGTTGAAAAGATTGGAAGCGGTCATAATGAGACTGCAGCACCTCATCATCTGTCAGTTGAGTCCCAACATGATCATTAATCTCAAATTTCTCATAGAACTGCAGCAAGTCGACCAGTTGTGCAAAGAGTTTCCCCTTCTCATGTTTATAGAGTGCACTCAGATGGCACTTGGCAACAACAGCCACATCAGCAACAAGAGGTCTCAGGTACCTGTATACCCCAGAAAAGAGACAATGTTTTGAAAAAAAGAGAATAAAATTATTCCCATAAAAAAAATGATATATAGAACTCAAGAAGCAAAAATAATGATAAAACATAGCATGAGTAAATAAGTTGACCAAAGGATTCCACCATTCACGGATCATAAAAGCATATAATTTCACTTTGAAAAATCTTTTCCAAGGAAGATCTAGTATTTGATAAAATAATCACCACAATCTAAAGAAACCAATGTCAAATAATGTGGGGAACAGGAACCAGTTGTATAGTATCATGTTGGATTTTAGGATTATTCTCCACATATAGGCAAGATTGAAGAACAAAACACTAAGATCTCAACTTTAAAAACATAAAAACCAAGGAAACTATTATAGATCAGAACAGTAAAAAGTCCCATTTCATCTTTCTACTTGCTAAACTTAATTAAGTGTCATTTCAAACTAAAATTACCATTAAAAAAACACAGAATGCAATCACATAAGCCCATCCACATCTGCTCAGATATAAGTTTACAAAAAAAAAAATTTAATGAAAGTAAGAATAATTTTATTGAAACAAGATTACTTCATGAAAAAAGTCACGAAGTACCCTTATGTATTACAAACGGAAAAAATATCTACATTTGAATGGACTCTATGAAACATTGAACAAAATTACTATTTGTAAGACCCAATGCAAACGACCACTCATAAAGAGAACTAATGAAGGATGCTAGCAATTGAGTTGACGTGCACTCCACATCTTCAAAAGGGAGTGTGGAAAATGATGAGGAAAAAAAAAGTGCACTTTACCTCCTTGTTGGCAGTTGGCTCAAGAGATCAATAAGAAATTCCATAAACCTCTCACAGTACAAAACACAAGCATCGTCAACTTGCTTCAAACCATAAGCATCAATTATTTTATTATCTTCATTAACATGTTGTTCCTGGGACAAAACCGTTGAATCCAATACCTGGTACAAATTGATAAACTTAAACATAAATGCCTTGCGCACCATAGTTATAGATCAAACAATTACTTCATAGTTTATTGTACGATAAAACCTCCAGAAATTCTTCAATAAGATTTCTCAAGAATTTCACTTCAAGCTTAGTTGACGGGTCAAAAAGCTCTCCTCGCTTTGTTGCCTCCTTAGCTTCTCTCTTTATCATTCTTTTCCATTTCTTGATCAATTCCTGATTAAGACAAAGCTCCATCTACAGAGAAGAGAAGCAGATATTTAATAAATGCCAACCACTATGGAAACAGATTAAGAAAGAGCATGTGTCGTACCTGAAAACGACCATATGACAAACTGTGCCAGGATTGCAAACTTGCTAATCTCAACACAGTCTCACTGACAACCTCATCTCCCAAGCTCTGTTACACAACATATAAATCAACAGACAAACAACTAAACAAGAACTCATTTATTTGCAAGAATGAATTGTACAATATAAGTTTATAGGCGCAAGCATATGTATACATGACCAAGTGTAAGACTGCGTTGAGCATGTAACAACGTCTGGACATATTTGAGTTTAGATGACTTTCAATTATTTCTTATCATAAGGGCAATAAGCGTTATGCAGCTCTACTTAGGAAGAATCAAATACAGGTATATTTTAAGTGCATGTCTGAAGTTTATTTCTTTCCACTGAGAATTTAGAAGTGCGAAAAACTAACCATCAGCAACTTAATCATTCTAACTTCATAAGACCATGAAGTGAAAATTAAAAAAAATGGAAGCATTGATGTAAAGAGATATAAATAATATATTAGTACATATCACATAAATAGAGTATGACTGCTAATTAAGCAAATTAAAAGGTTTAGGAGATAATGCATATATGGACCACATAACAGGTTAGAGACATCCAACAAGAGATTGTTTCTAGCATCTAAATGTATATGATCAAAGCATAAAGTAGGATGCTAGCATACCTGAAAGGCATTGATCATGAAAACCAAGTAATTCGTCTTCTCCGCAATGCTTAATTCTATTCCCTATAGTTACATTTGACATGTATGAGATTCAGATACATCAACAGTGCATCAAGTTCATCATATAATCAGATCATATGTTTAAAAGTAAACCTACCTTCATAGAAGTTCTTTTAAAAATAAAAATTCATAACCGCCTTTTCTTTTGACAAGTAATAAATTATATCTGGAAAAAATCAACAAGTACATGGACTACAATAGCTGAGAACATAATCAAACCGCCTTTGGAATGTCATACATTCAGTAAGACATTTACAAGTTTGTAAATTCTCAAAGAGTTAGACCATTTAATCAGAGGTTTCATTAGAAATCATGCTAGTTTATGACCATTACACATTCAAAGAAAGTGAGCATATATTATGGGAGTGCACATACTAAATAATCCTTTTAAACCTAAAACAGATAATGCAAAAACCAGTCTCATCATGATACATGCAAAAACCCAACAAACATGCTGCAAAAATTCATAAGCAAACAAAACAACTACAAAAGTCCTTATAATAAAAGGACCAAAATACAACCATAGAAAGAAAAAGTAGACAAACCTCCTTCAGCCGAAGAACCCTCTCAAGGAATCCCTTAAAAATGTCTTTTTGATCATAAAAGCATACCCAAGCTGCCACATTCTCCCGAAACTGCAAGTTTTCCACATAAAAAAACTGTGATTTCAGAAGCTCATCATAACTATCCATCCCATTCAAAATCAATCCCCCATAACCACATTTACAAAACAGAACACCAAAAACCTCATGCTTCTACAACTAAAGTGTCACAAAACTATTACAACAGATTAGACTGAGTCTTTTATCTGCTTCTTTTAATAGAATAAAAAAGTGCATATTACAGTATTATACACACATGCATATAGCACTTTTTTATGGTAAATTACACATGCAAACAACATAGCTGTTATATGGTCCACAAAGCATCTGTCATTTGCAGGAAGATTACAATTGCTTCAATCTGTCTTGCATGGAATTCAGGTATATTGGAACAGTATTTTTATTCTCCCTGCTAAAATTGTGAGAATCATTGCTCTAGGGCTTCTTGTGGAAGGGCACCAATAAGTGATGACTCATCTTTAGTGGCAAACGAGGCTTGGGATTTGGTGTGTGCCCCAAAAAGAGAGGGAAGATTAGCTTTAAAGAAAGTAGTTTAATGGAATAAGGAAGAAATTCTAAAGCACATTTGGAATATTTTTGTTAAAGCAGGTTCCATATAAATTCAATGGGTTTTGAGTATCTGTTAAGGAATAGAAGATTTTGGGTTGTCATATTCCTTGTGATGCATCATGGGGTTGGAGAAAAAATGGAAATTACTTCTTAGAGAGCTAGCTAGGCATTTACAAAAACATAGAATTGAGCAGGGAGGAGATGTTTTTGTGTTGCTAGATAACTCACGCACAGATGGTCCTTTGTTTCCTAAATATGGTTTCAGAGTTGTCTATGATACTGGCAATAACATCAATTTTCAAATCTCCAGTGTTTTATCTGATCAATAATTGGTGATGGGTGCTAGCTAAAGCTGATGTTCTGGTTGAAATTGAAGTTAAAGTGTTCAAGGTGAGCTTGGGAAGAGGGATTCTATTGCATGGCCTGTCTCCAAATCCAGTGTCGTCAATTGTGCAAATAAGTGGGAAGCTATCAGGTCTAAACTTCCAATTGTGGATTGGTGGAGTATGGTCTAGCACTCTTTTAGTATTCCAAGACACATTTAGTGCATGTTTGGATTGCACTGAAAAGGAAAGCAGACGCACATCTGCATTTTTTGTGTGGGTCCCATGCACTATTCACGAGACCTGCAAGTACTTTTTTCAGCAAAAACAACTTTAAAACTGAGTCCCACGGCATTATTCACACATTTAAAAATTATTTTGCTACAGTGTTTTCACTTTTCAGTTTTCAACAATAAGCTGTATCCAAACAAACCCTTCTAAGCTAGCTGACCTTAGAAATAGGCTTAGCACTTGTGATAGATTCTTGAGTTTGCGCTATCAAGGCAATTCTCTCTGTGTTTTCTGTGGGGGTTACATTTAGAGCAGGGATCACTTATTTATTGAGTGTAATTTTATCATAAGAATATGGCATCATATTGAAGGCAATCCGGGTACAACATTTTTCAACAAGCTGTCAGTACTTCAAAGGAAAAAGGGTCTCAAATCAGTAACCCGCAAAGTAGCCTGGGCTCTGGCTTTGTATAATGGTGTTACCAAATCTAAAGAAAGCCTTTATCAAGCTATTAAATGGGATGCAAAAATCAGAATTTTTTAAACCTCATTGCATAACAAAACTTTATGTAATTTGCGGGGTATATTCCTTGTACAGTTTTTTAATTTTTTTTTTTTTACTACGAAACCTTTCTAAAAAAGAGCCCTTTGGACTCACGTCTAATCATTAACACTTATAAGCAACTGACCCCACCCACCAAAACCAGTTACCAAATAATCCAAGTGCATTATTCACTCCTAACGGGCTAAGCAGTTAATACGGTTTTAATGAGTGCAAAGGGTGGTTTTAGCTAAAGATTTTGAGTTTCACACTTCAAAGTGTTCTAACTATGCTGTGCTTAGTAAAATCTCAAGCTCATTCATACAATTATAAACTAAATTTATAAAAATAAAAACTTTATACTTTATACTTTGTATATGAACTTCACAACAACTATTTTACCTTCTCATTGACCATGAGAATCATCGACATGACGTGCTCGAACGACGCCGTATCGGGGTCGAAATTGGGCCAGAGGTAGTTCTCCAAATACTGACTCACCTCCAAAATCATCACCCTCTGCAACGGCACAGGCTTTCTCCCTCCTTTGACCAGCAACTCCGTCTTGTAAATCTCCTTCACCAGCTCCGGATCGAACCGCTTCTCACCGCCGGAGCCTTTACCTCCTCCACCTCCTCCGGCAGCTTTCGACCAGTTATCCTCCGCGATCTTCGTGAGCCGGTCCCGCTGAATCTCCGACAGCGTTATCGTGCTCGGCAGCGCAGACTCCACCGGCTTCTCCGCCGCCGGCTGCGTCGCCGACGACGTCGGATCCATCGGGTACTCCGCCACCCTGTGCCGCTTGAAATCGTACGCGCCGGTTCCGTACACTTTCGTCATTGCGAGCAATTCGAGAGAAGAATCGAGGGGGTTTTGAAATTAGGGTTTTTTTGAATTTGGATGATAAACCCTAACCCTAACCCTAGAGAGAGAATTGGGGTTTTTTTTTTTTTTTTTTTTGGGGTTTTTTTCAAGACTCAATAATTTGATAACGTTATTAGAGGCGATGAAGGAATAACCCAACGGGCAAAAAACTCGGGTTTGTTTGTTGAGATGGGCTAAACCCGGTTCGTTTTCAGTTCTTTTTGTAGAGAGAAGGTGGGGCCGTTAAACCCGACGAAGCCGACCCAACCCAATATCTTGGATGAGGGTTTTATTTTTGGGCTCTAGTTGAGTCAAATGTTGATACAGGGTTTGTTAAAGAACTTTGTGGATTTGGAGTAGTTTATTCGTATTCTGACTCTTCTATTTTTTTTTTTTTAAATTGAAATAACGTTTATTTAAATTTTCTAACCCCAAAAAAAAAGGTTCTTATATTTAAAAGAAAAAACCATGTTAATTTTTATAAATAAATAAAACTATCTTTATCCCATATTTTCATGTAGTTTTTGTTTTTATTTCCTTTTTATGAGATTATTTAATGTAGTTAAAAGAATATCCAGGCATCTACTACTCTTTTCCACTTATCTAAGTAAAATTATTAAATTTTAGCTTAACTAGTTTGAAAACCCCTTAACATCAAAGTTTTCAAAAAATATAGTTTTTAACAGCTCAAAAACCTATTTTATCTATTTCAACAATTCACTTTATAATATACCCAACACCAAAAATTTTATTTTAACATTCAGCTTATTAAAATAATATAAACAATACAATAAAATAATATATAGCAACACAATACACAATAACTTCAGCAACAACAACCACCGCCTCAGCCACGATGAAACACTGTCATAGCCACCAAAACCTCTGCACAAGCCACCACCAACATCACTCACAACCGCAACCCCCAACCACCACAATCACAACAAATTGCAACCCACCACATCCAAAATAAATTAATCACCCAAAACCATCATCTTCGCCACCCACAACTTGCAAATCAAAACCCCACTGCCGAATCAATCAACCCACACACACAGCCCAAAGCCACCCCTTTCAACTGACACTCATAACCTAACTAAACCACCCAAAGTTGCTAAAACCCAACAAAACCACCCAAAGATACCAAATTGTAACCTCAGTGAGAAAGAGGGAGATTGAGAGGCATAAAGAAAGAGAGAGACAGAGAGAAAGAGATAGAAAAAGAGAGACCTGGCGAGAGAGAGAGAGAGAGAGAGAGAGAGAGGGGCTACAATATATCAAGTTGCTAAAACTTTTTAGATTTAGCACCTTTGATGTAGAGCATGTTTTGATGTGAATGCTTGTAAAACATAGTTGTCAGTATTGTATCGTATGCAAAAAGTTTACTTATTGTAAATGCTCATGAATCATCCGATACATAAATGTATATTATATGAATTGTATCGTATCGGTGAATCGTACGATATGTACGATACATAGACATGGGGGTTTAAAATGAGTTTTTTTGTTAAAATTTGTGGTTTTATTTGATTTAAATAAGTTGTTAAACTTTTTTAACACAAAATTATTGGGAAACTTAATTGAATTTAATAAAATAGCAAGTCCATGAATTTTTTTTTCCTCCCCTCTCTTTCTCCTATAAAATTTAAACTATACTCATAACACTCACTTTCATATGTGCAAATTTATTTTCTATGCTATTAATAATGTATTAGATGAAAATATTATTATTATTATTATTATTATTATGAGTCTAAAAAGCTAGAATGCCATGAAAAAATTATTAGAATAAAAAAACAAAAAACAAAAATAGTAAATGTTGATAATAATAAAGAAAATTTTTGTGACAAAATAATTTTGCAAGCTGCTGATGATAATATTAACTTAGATGGAATTGATTAGCCAAGATAATGACTAGATATTATTATTTTGGTTCATATATCATGTATTATCACTTTTGAGTTTAATAAATTTGAATATGCATGTTATAAAAATAAGTTAATTTGATTTATTTAGTTAGCTTTGTTAAATTTTATTACATAAGTAATGATTAAATTGATCATTAGTTGACCTAAAAATTGATTCACAATACGATTCATGATTTGACAACTATGCTCTCAAATAGTAGTATAGATTATCTAAATAAAACTCTTCAATTTTAGGTAAATTTTAAAAAATAGTTTTTTCTTTCACAACATTTCTCCGTATCCCATAAAATTAGGTAGACCTCTCCTTAAACTTTCTAAGTTTTTTTTTTTTTTAATCAACCTGGGCTTATTTCAAATAGAGTTAAACACGTGCAAAAAAAGAAAAATGTGAGAGAGAGAAACAAAAAAGGAGAGAGATTTTATAGGTAACCTAAAATTTTAAATTTTAAAACTTAATAATTTTACTTAGATAAGTTGAAAAGAGTAGTTGATAACTGGTTTTTTTTTTTTTTTTTTTTTACTACATGGGATAATCTCATAAAAATACAAATAAAAAAAAAACTACATGAAAATATGGGATAAGGACATGTTTTAAAAAAAACTTAACATGGTTTTTTTTTAATATAGGAACTTAGGTTTTTTTGTTTGGTTAGAAGATTAGAATGAACGTTATTCCAATTTAAAAATAAAATAGAAGAGCCTCTGAGCGTGTGCTTAAAGGCTAGTGATTATTAAAAAATATAGATTAAAGTGCAGACTATACCTCTAAAATTTAGGAGTCTTTGGATTTTATTCCTTAAAATTATTTTTTGTTTACATTAGTAGCGCCCTCATCCATATTTTCCATTAATTACCGCATAAAGCTATGCATGTTTAATTCATCCAATAAAACAATGCCATAACATTTTTGTAGCCTAAAAAAGATTTGAATAATTAAAACAAAAATGACTTGGCATAATGAAATGATGTGGTATCATTTTATTAGACAAACTAAAAAAAAAGTATGAACGGAAGAGCTGTTAATGCAAATGGAATATAACTTTAGGAGGTAAAATCTAAATTCTAAAATTTTAGGTGTAAAATCCAAAAACCTAAACTTTAAGGGTGTATTTTTTTTTTTTTTTTTTAAATGTGTGACAAAAAGTTCAAAACTAGCTTTTTTTTTTTTTTTTTAAAGAGTTAAAAGTTAGTTTATTTAAAAAAAATTAAAGTTAGTTTTCAAAGCACGATTTCAACTTAATTAGTTGAATTTGAAGTAAAATCAATTTTGAAAGTATAAAAAAATTAGTATATATATTATAATTACTTTTTCATTTTTGTTAACATAGCACAAATACCTAGAATTGTCTATAAAAACAAGTACAAATGCCTAATTGTACATACAACAATTTTTTTTTCCTGTGATTACTATAAAGTCAACTATAATCATATGGTATGTTACAACAGTCACCTATCTACCTCTTATGCTCCAATTCCTTGGCATATTACTATTATTTTGTTAGAAACTAAGTCCTTTGTGATGTGCCTTCATTTTTCTTTTAGTTGGGTTCCTAAGAGGGCCAACAAAGCAGCTCATGAACTTGGACGCACTACAAAAAAAAATAGCTATAGCTGCATTATTTTTTTTAGCGACGTTTACAAAAACGCGGCTATAGACTTAACATATAGCCACGTTTTTAAATGTGACTATAGGTTAAGTCTATAGTCGCATTTGTAAGTGTTTTTAACTGCATTTTTTTTTTTTTGGATAGGGTCTATACCTGCGTTTAAAAAATGCGGCTATAGGTCCAGCAAAAAAAAAAAATTTATATATAAATATATATATATATATATATTTATATATTTTTTTTTTAAGGATGACATATAGCCATGTTTACAAAATGCGGCTATAACCTTTGATAAGCAAGGCTATAGCCATGTACGATAGTCTCTTTGTAATAGGGTATTTGGATTCTTTGGTTCCAACTCCGCTCTTCCTGTTGTTGTGAATGTTTGTTGGAGGATGTTCTCTTTGTATCCTAGTTTATTCTTTCAATAAAAGCCTTTGATAAGCAAAAAACAATCTCCAATCACGTATGGCGTTAATGCTTGATTTTAATTATAATTTTATATATTTATAAACCCTAAATCAATAAAAATATATATATATATATATAAAATAACCATTTAAGAGATTCAATTTTTATTAATATAAATAGGCAACAAAGAATAGTGCAAATAAAGTTCGTAGCATCAAAACAGATATGTAAGGACTCAATTTGGGTTGGACCCATAAAAAGGATGGGTTTATAGCCCAACAAGCCCAAACAATACATTTTTAGAGAGTGGGATGAAGAATTAGGCCCTAACAGACAGGCAACTCTAAAAACAGAAATTCCAACCATTGGAGGTATAGACATCCAGGCTGCTCCTTAAGGTCGCTCCTCAGCACTCATCCAAGGAGCTTCCTCCCTTTCTCTTTTTCTTTTTCCTTTCTCCCCCCCCCCCCCTTCCCTCTTTTTTCTGTTCTATTCGGTTCTTCTTATATAGCTCCCTCTCTTTCTTCTCTTTCTTCCATCTGTTGATCATCCATGTGTTTTCCTTTTGATCGTTCGTCCCATCAGCTATACTATCAGCACTCAAGTGATTTATAGTGACCAAGGTTATCCAGTCCAGGAGTCACATCTCCATTAATGTGGCCAGGGGATTAGGTGAACGCATTTATTGTGGAGGTGACAACTTGTCCTAGGCTCGTCCCCCCCACTACTTGGGGTTAGTCTCAGTCTGCCGAGGACAGGGATATCCTCAGCGGGGATTCTAAGAGCTTAGGCCTTCATACATCGTCTTCATACAATACTTCTTCCTCGGTATAGGCCCTTGGCCAGATGTGAAGTGGGCCAAGATTACCAGGCTCACAGGCCCCATAATAGCCCCTCAAAATCCTGCTGTCCGTACCTTCGGACGGGGAGGAGGGTTTTGATATCCCTGGGCCCTCCACATGATTCACTTAACCTCAGCCCACGTCAGCGTTGGAGCCTTTTCGCCTGCTCGATGTTCGTTTTTGGCGTTTCGAGACTCAATGTGCACTCGCATTAAATTCTAGCGGCTTCACATTTCCCACTTCTTACGATGTGATGGTAATTACTCGGCAGGGATTTCCTGCTTTTATGGGCAGGAAGTTACGGTTGGTTAACTTAAATTGGGGGTATAAATACTCGTTTGATCCGTTTGGCATTCTTATTTGCGCATTCACTAACTTCGATGCACGTACTCTAAATCTGGTTCAATTTCCACACCGTCCAACGCCCTTTTCCAGCGTCGAAAGCCTGTCCGAGGAGAATCTCCCCATTTCTATAAGTCTTCTTCCCTCTGTTAGCACAAAATTTTCCTTGATTCTTCTTTCTCTTTCCCTCTTTCGAATCCTTTAGTCGTTGCTAGGAATGGGGAAATTTAAGAAGTTAGTTGAGTCTGAAGAGATGATGGAGAAATTCGTTGCCGATTATGGGATACCCCGTAATGTGAGCTTGAGGTATTGTGAGGAGGGGGATGGTACGCTAAAAGGAACGAGGGCGAAGTTATGATTCCCATAGTAGCTTTCGTAGAGGGAGGCATGAGAATCCCTATAAGGCCAGTGATGAGAGATTACCTCACGCATTTTCGGCTGGCCCCTACCCAGTGTGCCGTTAATGTGTTTAGGATATTAGGGTGCGTAGACGCCTTGAATGAGGAGATGGGGTTAAGGTTAACCCACTATGATGTGAATTGGTGCTACAATCTTCAGCACCTGAAGGGGAAGTCATATTACATGAAGACGAGGGACAATAGGGTTCGGCTCATCCAGTGCCTCCCCGATTCTAGTAAGGGTTTGACTCAAGATTTTCTCATTGTGTCGAGGGAATGGCATGACGGTCTCCACTGCCCGATAGTAGAGGGAGAGCCAGGTAGGGTGCCCGAAGTAGGAGGTGGTCTAGATTCTTGTATTTTTTCTCTGGTGCATATCTGCCTTGGTTGATCGCTCATAGGAGTTTTATTTCTCTTTCTGCAGATCCGTACGTCTTCGCGCGTCATTTTCACCTGGTCAATAAGGAGGATTTGGAAACCGTTCTTAGGGCGAAACTTTTTCTGAATGAGGCTGATAACCAAGTTAGAACCGCCCATAAGATCCTCGGATGTGATCCAGCCCAGAAGTCGTTCCCAGTCCCTAGGCATGTTATCAGGGCTCGTGATCCTCGGCTTAGGCAAATCACTATGGTAGAAGACAGTTTTGCATTTTTCGAAGGATCCCCCATTCCGGAAGGCATTCCGTTGGCAGGTTCTTCCTCGTCCTATAAAGCGGTAGAGACCGAGGAAGGGGGCTCGAAGAAAGGAGAAGAAGTGGTTGAACTAAGTTCGTCAGAGGACGAATTCAGTGTATTCGACCGAGTTGAACAACCCGAGGATCCTCCCGGTGATCTAGGGGACCCCCACTTGTCCGAAGTTGATCTTCAGCCCCCGAGGGTTGGTACCCAAACAGAGATGGGTCTTAAGAGACAGCCTCAAACCAGTCTTCTTGATCTGCTTGAGGGTAAGTCATAGAAAAGTGTGCCAAAGGAGTTACAGCCCAAGCCCCCTTTCCCAGGACTTAAGCCTTCACCTGCACATACTAAGTCGTCCTCTGTCCTTCTAATTTCAGACTCTCAGCCTAAATCCTCCGACCCGAAAAAGAAGAGATCCTCTAAGGGTAAGGATCCCATGGATGGGGGAAGATCCTATTCTTTTCCAGAGGAAGATAAAGCACGCCGACCTCCTAAACAACTGAGAATTCGTAGCCCCAGGCCTGGCTGCCTACTGCCATGCTCCATGGAAAACCTTTGATGGATGACACTACGATCCAAGAATCCCGAGGAAGTGAGGGGGCTCGCGTAGCTGATGCACTGGAGAGATCCCTCCTTCTCCCCGTCGACATGGTTGAACTGGGGAGCATGAATGGGCCAGAAGTTGCCTACAACCTCAAGAGATACCTGGGCATGGTAAAACCTCTGGTACTTGTTTATTCTGTTTGAACTTTATTGCCTAGCATCACCCCTCTCCTTTACAGTGTATTTGTTTCAGTTGGCAGGCCATCCAAGCTGTTTTCAGGTTGGACGAGGAGGTCGACGGCCAAAGTAACGCTCTGGCGCAGGAGCGTGACAAGTTCTTGAAGGCTGCAAGTACCCTTAAGAGATCTGAAGCAGATCTCAAGAAGGCAATCGGAAGTTTGGAGGAGATAACAAAGGATAGAGATAGAGCGGCCTCTGACCTAGCTGCGGCTACGAAGCAAGCCGAGGATCAGACAAAGCGCTTTGCAGGATGCTGAGGGCCAGCTGCAGGCTGCCAAAGAGGACGTCGTCGATCTGAAGAAAAAGCTGGCCGAGGCAGTTGGGGCAAAGGGTATTGCCGAGTATGCCAGGGACGAGGCTGTGAGGGCCAAAGAAGAGGCTGTATTTGCAAGAAAACACGCTGAGCGTTCCTTAGAACAGGCGGAGGAGGAGGCCTTTGCTGAGGGGGTCGCTAAGACTGAGGCTACCTTCAAGGCTCAGATCCCTGAAGTATGCAGGCACTTTTGTTCCCAGACTTGGAATGAAGCCCTCAACCAAGCGGGAGTTGATGACTCGTCTGACCTTAGGAGGGTAGAGAGAATATATTATCCCCCCGCAATTCGCGAGGTTACCCCCATTACTTCCGAGGAGGAGTCTGCATTACCCGCGGCAAGTGAAAGTCAGACCAAGACTGCCGAGGACACATCTTCAGCTGACAGACCTTCTGAGGAGGCTAAGCCCCATAGAGCGTTGGAGGGGGCTGGAACCGACGGTCAAGAGGTGCCCCAAGGTGGGGTGAGGCCTCCTACTGACTCCCGAGCCATCTTTACTATCCCTCAGATTTCTCCTACCGTAGAAGGGTCCTCTGAAGTAGCCCCTCCGGATCAGGGTCCCTAAGTGTTTCAACAGGCTCCTCTAGACAAACTGCCTACCGAGTTAGGGGAGTAAGCCCTCTCGTTGGATCACCCCGCTTTGATGGCGTAAGACACTCTTATTTGTTTTCTTTTTCATTTCATTCTGCTTTTTGGCTTGGCGACATTGTAACGAGACTACATACTTTCTATTTGAAATATATATTCAGTAGCTTACTTTTAGTTTCTTGATTGATGCTTCCTCTTACTTGTTGTACTCTAATGTTTTGCTCAATACCTTGGTTCTGTTCTGGACTTAGTCTCGTGAGGCAATCAGCTGTCCTTGAAGCGTGAATCCGAGGACGGTACCACCACTCAGTTCTATCTAACACTTTTGTTCTTCGGCAAATAGTTAGCTTTCCCATAGGCTTGAGTCCGAGGACCATGCAAGACCTTGGTTCTGTCTAACACTTCTGCTCTTCTGTAAGTAGCTAGTTTTCCCATAGGTTTGAGTTTGAGGACCATGCAAGATCTTGGTTCTGTCTAGTACTCAGGTATATTTGAGTGGTTAGTTTTCCCATAGGTTTGAGTCCAAGGGCTATGCAAGACCTTAGTTCTGTCTAACACTTCTGTTCTTCTGTAAGTAGCTAGTTTCCCCATAGGTTTGAGTCCGAAGACTATGCAAGACCTTGGTTCTGTCTAGTACCCAGGTATATTTGAGTGGTTAGTTTTCTCATAGGTTTAAGTCCGAGGACCATGCAAGACCTTAGTTCTGTCTAACACTTCTGTTCTTCTGTAAGTAGCTAGTTTTCCCATAAGTTTGAGTCCGAGGACCATACAAAACCTTGGTTCTGTCTAGTACTTAGGTATATTTGAGTGGTTAGTTTTTCTATAAGTTTAGGTCCAAGGACCATGCAAGACTTTGGTTCTGTTTAACACTTCTGTTCTTCTGTAAGTAGCTAGTTTCCCCATAAGTTTGGGTTCGAGGATCATGCAAGACCTTGGTTCTGTCTAACACTTCTGTTTTTCTGTAAGTAACTAGTTTCCCCATAGGTTTGGGTCCGAGGACCATGCAAGACCTTGGTTCTGTCTAATACTCAGGTATATTTGAATGGTTAGTTTTCCCATAGATTTGAGTCCGAGGACCATGCAAGACCTTAGTTCTGTCTAACACTTCTGTTCTTCTGTAAGTAGCTAGTTTTCCCATAGGTTTGAGTCCGAGAACCATGCAAGACTTTGGTTTTGTCTAGTACTCAGGTATATTTGAGTGGTTAGTTTTCCCATAGGTTTGGGTCCGAGGACCATGCAAGACCTCGGTTCTGTCTAACAATTCTGTTCTTCTGTAAGTAGCTAGTTTCCCCATAGGTTTGGGTCCGAGGACCATGCAAAACCTTGGTTTTGTCTAGTACTCAGGTATATTTGAATGGTCAATTTTCCCATAGGTTTGAGTCCGAGGACCATGCAAGACCTTGGTTCTGTCTAACACTTCTGTTCTTCTGTAAGTAGCTAGTTTCCCTATAGGTTTAGGTCCAAGGACCATGCAAGACCTTGGTTCTGTCTAGTACTCAGGTATATTTGAGTAGTTAGTTTTTCCATAGGTTTGGGTCTGAGGACCATGCAAGACCTTGGTTCTGTCTAACACTTATGTTCTTCTGTAAGTAGCTAGTTTCCCCATAGGTTTGAGTCCGAGGACCATGCAAGACTTTGGTTCTGTCTAGTACTCAGGTATATTTGAGTGGTTAGTTTTCCCATAGGTTTGGGTCCGAGGACCATGCAAGACCTTGGTTCTGTCTAACACTTTTGTTCTTTTGTAAGTAGCTAATTTCCCCATAGGTTTGGGTCCGAGGACCATGCAAGATCTTGGTTCTGTCTAGTACTCAAATATATTTAAGTGGTTAATTTTCCCATAGGTTTGGGTCTGAGGACCATGCAAGACCTTGGTTCTGTCTAACACTTCTGTTCTTCTGTAAATAGCTAGTTTCCCCATAAGTTTGAGTCCGAGGACCATGCAAGACCTTGGTTCTGTCTAGTACTCAGGTATATGCCCTGCTTCGTCGGGAGTGGGCCACCCTGTGGACTTGACCCTTGACCTCTCAATGCCCTGGGCAAGGGTGGTTTGGAATTCTAACCTTACGCGTGGCAGTAATCCCACCCTCAATTCAAGTTTCTGCCCTCTTCAGTTACAAGGCGTCTCCTGACTATTCACGTTCCCCGCTTGACATTTCGATGCACGAGGCGTGCTCTCATTAATATTTTCGTAGATTGATGCAGATCCAACGGTCAATAGCCGCTTTGGAATTTGGTCATGATTAATGTCGCCAATAATTCTTCTCTTGAGTTTTGCGTAAATCAATTCTCACCAACTTCCACTCTTTATATAAGGCTATCAGGAGGGAGACGTCCTTCTGCACTTTATGAACCTTCTAACAAAACAGGAAACATGTCCTCCCAACTTTCCGAGCTCCTTCAATAACCCTGTCAGAATTGTGATAAGAGTTTGGAGAAATGGGGCAGCCCTGGATGGCAGTGAGGGCGCACAGGCTAAAGGCCCTCCTTCCTCGACCGAGAGCTGTTGCGGCTATAGTCCGCGTCAGAATTTCGGCGTGGCAAAATTTGGGCGTCACCGTGATAGTGCCGTGTATGGCGGCTAGGAGGGAGGTCCCTGAAGTACATAACGCTCTTCTTCGAGGCGCATTACTACCGGAGGAGGCGCGAAAGATTACGTCATGTTTGGTGCCCGGGTGTTGCCGTCTCCAATGGTCAGCCGCGGTGGGGCTAGGAGAGAATCAAGGGAACGTTAAGAGGAAGGGTCACCAGGCGCCCATGCGTCTGCTCCTCTCTTGTCGTCGGCACCACCGCACCGGCCCAGGAGTTGTTGGTAGCCTTGAAACAGGCCTGCCTCAGCCCCATTCCCTCTAGCTAGCTTTAGGACAGGCTCGTCTGGGCCTCTGTTTGTAGCCTTAGTTTTAAAACACGCCTGTCTGAGCCTCGGTTTGTATCTTGTATTTCTTTTTCATTTGATAAAATAATGCGATGCTTCATCTCTTTTCCTTTGAATCTTCTATTTTTCTGCAAAAATTTATTTATTCATTTATTTATTTATATATTTTTTTGTGGCACATCCTTGTTAACCTTCCGTAAACTAGCTATTTAGGAACGATTGTCCGCTGCGCCTGTTCGTGCATAAATTCTTCCCACAGACGGCGCCAATTGTAAGGACTCAATTTGGGTTGGATCTAGAAAAAGGATGGGTTTCTAGCTCAATAAGCCCAAACAATACATTTTTAGATAGTGGGATGAAGAATTAGGCCTTAACAGACAAGCAATTCTAAAAACAGAAATTCCAACCATTGGAGGTCGAGGCATCCAAGCTACTCCTTAAGGTCGCTCCTCGGCACTCATCCAAGGAGCTTCCTCCCTTTCTCTTTTTCTTTTTCCTTTCTCCCCCTCTTCCCCTTTTTTCTGTTTTGTTTTGTTCTTCTTATATAGCCCTCTCTCTTTCTTTCATCTGTTGATCATCCATGTGCTTTCCTTCTGACCGTCCGTCCCATCAGCTGTACTATAAGTACTCAAGTGATTTATAGTGACCAAGGTTATCCAATCCAGGAGTCACATCTCCATTAATGTGGCCAGGGGATTAGGTGAGCGCATTTATTGTGGAGGTGACAACCTGTCCTGGGCTCGTCCCCCCCCCCCCACCATTTAGGGTTAGTCTCGGTCTGCCGAGGACAGGGATATCCTCGGCGGGGATTCTAAGAGCTTAGGCCTTCATACATCATCTTCGTACAATACTTCTTCCTCGGCATGGGCCCTGGGCCAGATGTGAAGTGGGTCGAGATTACCAGGCCCACAGGCCCCACAATAATTTATGCTTGAGATTGTTGAGGAATAAGCAGAGAGTTAAGGAGGATTAGCTTAAGAGAAATATTTCCAAATATGCTTCACCAATATAGAGGGCAAATGAGAAGGCTAAGAAGCTGATGATTAAGAAGGCATGTTACCTAGTTGGATGATGCTTCTATTAATGTTTGGCTTGACATTTTTGTGCTTTGACTGGATGGTTATAAGCTAATCCAAGAGGTGAATCTATTTCAATGGATCCCTTAATGGTATCTAGCTTGATAAACACATCAATACATGGATACATAGCTGGAGACAAGATAGGCTGCTAGAGCTTTTTAATCTCGATCAAGTCAGTGGGCCCAATATCTAAAATCCAAATTCCTTTAAGACATGTTCAAGGTAGGTTAATTTTAACACAGGATCACTAAGGTAAATTCACAGTTAAATATACTCGTAGAATGAGTCAAGAACACAAATATACCCATTACACCCTGCCTAATTTTGGAAGATGAAAGCTTATGAAAGGACCAAAATACTGTTATGGAGGATAGGATCAAACATATTGCCTATAAATTAAGGACAACATGAGCTACAAAATAAGATATCTAATACAAAATGCTTTCTGTGTGATGCAGCCTTTAGAAACATGTCCTCATTTGTTTTGCAACTGTCCCATGACATCTAGTTTTGGTGATGCTGAGGATATATAACTAATGGATTGACAATCTCTAACAATGGGGAAATTGTGAAGCTAGCTGTAGAACTGATAAAGGAGGCAATGTACTACTTCTCTTTGGAACCTAAGAAATTATGTTGCTCATCAGGGAGTAGAGATGAACATAGACGCTGGAATTAATGGTATCAAGAGCAAAGTGCATGAGTCTATATTGAGCTGATGGCAATTAAAAAAATATGCTATAATTTATTTTTTTTGCTTTAAATTGTCAATTTTTTTTATACCTCTATAGAAATAAAAGGGTTACAAACAAGACTTAAAATTATCATTGATTTACCTAAAGTTTTCCCTACTTTTATGAGTTAGTAGTAACTCCTTAGAGGAAAATTTAAAATAATTTTTAATTGAAAATTTGAAACTTATGAAATCTATAATTTAAGTTAAAAGTATTTTGAATGAAAAATTTTCTCCGGTTATTTTCAATTGTCTTATCACTTTAGAATACAACATTTTTCACAATTATTCTCAAAGTCAGTGAGACAATGTATGGTGATTATTGTATAATACAAGTGGTGTTATTGACATAGTATTAGACTATTAGTGATGGATAAATAAGAAAGTGATATTCATAAGATTTGAAAACTATTGGAAGTATTTTGCAACTTGATGACACTAATTATTGGCCCGTGCTCTGCCGAAATTTTTTTATTCAACTTATTATAATTTATAAATATTACAAGTAAACATGTTATGAAAAAAAAAAATATTTAATTGAGAGAAAGATGTTAGTATTATGATCGTAAGGGGCAAAACTAATGGCCAGACCCAACTTAGATGAGACTGGGTTAGGATGGAAGCCCAATACAACTAATTTGTAGAGGTAGATGGTCAACGTCAAACTTTTAAGTCCTAGTAGCCATAGTTTAATAATTAGAGAAAGAAGATTGGCAATGATAACAATTTTAATAAAGAACTATAATAAGGAAAGATAAATTATTATTTAAGTTCTTCCTTAAGCTGACCGAAGAGCAAAGGTTCTTTATATATATGCTTCTCGATTTTAAAATGATCACTTTTTCCCTCTATTTCCCTATTTCTCTCTCTCTCTGAACTTGTTTTTGATCCCCATCAAGGAGGATATTCCTTCCTATATATAGCCATTTGGATTGCATCCCAGCCTTCCACTTGGATGGCTGTTGATCCTTTCTTAGATGCTTGTCTGATCACTGCCTTGTTGGTGGCGAAAGAGTAGGCTACAGGCTGTGGAAACATTGTTCAGGGGTCATTTTGCCATTAATGCAGTTGGCTAAACTAGTATGGTGCATTAAATGTGGAGGTGATGTATGCTTTATCTAGAAACTTCCTCCATCCCTTGCTTGCATGTCACTACTACCTTCCTTGGCCTTCAACATTATGGCCTTGGTGGTTTATCTCCGGTCTCCCAAGAATTATCTACTCTTTGGGCGGGCTATACTCCTCGATTTCCTTGATTAGCTATTTTAACTAGATTGGGGCTGAACTGATGAATAGTTGGGCTCAGTTGCTCCTCAGGTGGACTCCACTTGATGATTCCCTCTCTTCAGGCTTCCCCCTCCCACAATATAGATTATTATTATTATTATTAGAAAATACAACCCATTAAGTTGTATTTCTTTTTATGTTTACATGTGTAATATAAAAGGTCATTGAGAAAAAGTATACAACACAAAAGGACATGTATATATGTTTAATTCGCATGTTGGTAGTTTTTTTTTTTTTTTTTTTTTTTTTTTTTTTTTTTTTTTCACGTGAAGATAAAATTATGTAAATCACTTTATTGTATTAATTATGTATTCATCTCTTTCTCCTAAAACTTAAATGACAAAGATAATGAATTAATACTCATTTAAAGAGAATGGTAATTATTTAGTTTTTTTCCTTCCTAAAACTCAAATGAAAACAATAATAAATAGGTGTGTTGACACATGCTATTTTTAAAAAGAACAAAGATATAAAAATTAATCTTAGCATTTCTTTTTTCGGCTGGCCCATCATTTTAGAAATTCGTCTCTTTCTTTTAATTTGTTTAATAATTAGATGTTTCTTCAATACAAAAAACATATACAATTAGCTAGTTATAAAAGGTTTATTTTTTCAATATATATTTTCAAAGATTTTATGCAACATTTATGGGGCTTCAAATGTAAGTAATTATTTTTTTAAAATAATAATTATTCTATTTATAATTACATTGTTCATTTATCAAATGATCAAATGTGAATAGTAAATAATATATAATGTATAATAAGTAAATAATATAGACATGCACCATCACCTTTAATAGTATTAAATTCAAAATATTTATAATGTACTACTATTAATTTAGGATTAAATGTGTTGTCACATGTCAGATGTAATATGTTATAGACAAATTGTTAATTGACATGTGGCACTATTTGTCCACATCATTCGAAATAGATAGAAGATTAAGCCACTTATCATTATTGTATGCATTCACTAATTACAAGATCTAACTTTTATAATGTATATCATAGATTGGTTGCACCAATTTGAATCCCCCTCCCCTGCAGTTTTTTTTTTT
The DNA here is from genome assembly GCA_032727855.1 of Quercus ilex subsp. ballota. Lineage (NCBI taxonomy): Eukaryota > Viridiplantae > Streptophyta > Magnoliopsida > Fagales > Fagaceae > Quercus > Quercus ilex. The sequence continues at coordinate 13,875,233 of CM064911.1, read as the reverse complement.
GATAGGTCTCCTGTAATTATAATTATTGAAGTATTCGTTGTTTTTTTTAAGTATGATTTGAACTTTATCTAAAGAGTTAATTGGAATAGAGTACACTCTAATTATTATTTTTTTATTTAAATATTGTTGTCCCCAAAGGCTAAAAGTTATTAAGAAAATAAAATAAAAATCTAGTGAGTCTAGACGAGTCAACTTGACCACCTGTAAGGTTGACTTAAATGAGAGCGTCTCAAGGGAAATGGGAATCAAAAAAGACACAACTCACGAGAGAGAGAGAGAGAGACATAGAACTGAGTCATGTCCACAGTCAACACTGTTGAATCTTCACTTCCAACCCAAAGGTAACCCAACAGTTTTCCTATATTCTACAAATTAATAAGTTGCCATTTCTCACTCTTTCTTGTTTGGTTTTGTTCACAGTTTCTGACTGTAGCTTTTTTTTTTTTTTTTTTTTTTGCTTTTAACAATCAAACTGAACATGGGTTTCTCATCTTTCAATGGTTTAAGATCGGGTTTTTACTACCCTTCCTCTAACATGGCAAATTTGACTGAACCCGTAGCTTTAGACCTTGAGTTTGACTCAAACTAGGCTTTGTGAAGTTTATAGTTTTATTAATTTGGAAGACTGACTGAGGTGCCAGTTACAAAATAGTGACTCTCTCTCTCTCTCTCTCTCTCTCTCTCTCTCTGTGTTTTATTTCTAAAATTTTCCAAAGGCTTCGTTTAAACGAAATTAGGACTTGCCCAAATGTTCAATTTTGTGCCTAAAATCTGTACAGGTGAAAAAAAATAATCAAGTTCCTTTATAAATATATGTATGTACATATGTATATTCTGTCCAGCTTACCCATGTTTTACCAAGCTTCTTTTGTTTTGGTATGAGTAAATGTTATGTTTTTATTTTTCTTATTCAAAATTTATGTTTGTTGAGGATTCATAATAGACACAAAATTTTCAGACTAAGGATTGGTGGTAATTTTTGTTGTTGTATCGCTCATTACCTTCAAATGTTATACAGTTACTGCCAAATTTGCACCCAGTTGTATACAGAAGTTTCCTTGGCTTCTAATCTTGGGAGATTTTTTATGACTATTCACTAAATTTATGACCAATCTTAATGGCCCATGTCTCATTAAGATTTCTTCCAGATAAGTTTATGATAACTCACAACCAAGTTAGCACTTAGCAGATTTGTTCTTTTGGGGAAGTGTAATTTCATCTACCCATGAATTTGGTTGAGTTTGCATTACCAACCTGGGGTTTAAAATATTACAATTTACCCACATGAGGTTTAATTGTATTTGCATCTGATATATTATTTTATTGTATTCAGATTATAATAAAGTTGCTATTTTGTTTCATGGCTTTCTTTTATTTTAACGATTTGGGCTTGGCAAATCAAACTCATCCCAAATCATAGGTAGTTAAACATAATTACTTTTGTGCTTGTTGGACAGAAGAGAAAAGTAACAAATTTGCAAGATAAACGAAAGAAGATAAGGTGATTCTGCCTTGACCACATAATGGTCAAGGTCATTGATCATAAATCATCTAATCTTATAAAAAGGATCCTTTAAACTTCTAGCAATTGTTTCATTCGTTATTTTATTACACATTAAAGAATATGAACCTGCTCCCAAGCCCCAATTCTGTAGGATGGCTCATTAAATTAGAGATATGTTTTTTCTACAATTGATGTAGGCGAGCTAAGTATCATGGATAGGAAAAGGGTTTGGTTGGCTATGTTTTAAACTGTTGATGAGGTTCAATGGTCAAAGAAATTAAGAATACTTGATGCATTTTTCTTTTAGGAAGCTGTTTTATAGAGGAATTGAGGATAATTTCATTAGGTTTGAATTGAATCTTAGAAGGCCTATAGGAATCTCACCTAGAAAATTTTAACAAGTCTCACCTATGGCATTCCAACATCGTGGAACCTAGTGAAACTCACACAGCAATGGACCAGAAATATAATATTTTACTTTCACAGGATTTGTAGCTTTCTAAAAGACTACAGTTTTGACCAAACTTAAGCTGCCTATACATTTCAAATCTTGATTGCCATAGCAAGACAGTGATTAAATATAAAAAAAGGTTCCCACTTTTGCGGGGTTTGGGAGAGGTGAATGGTAGGCAGCCTTACCCCCAATTTTTTCTAGAGAGGTGATCATTAGCAAGACAGTAATACTACTCTAGAATTTATCTGTCAAGAAAATGGGCAGATTCCACAATGATCATGGAAATTTAAATCTTTATCTTAGGACATACTCAAAATAATTGTTTTCTTGCATATTATATCAACTTGATCCTAAATATGAGTGATATACTCATCCCAGAAAGCTCATTTCTTAAGAAAAGCTAAATTACTAGAAATGAAGTCAGTAAAGTAGAATTCTGAGTCTTTAACTCAGACCAGTAGCTTCATCAGTGCTAGTTATAGTTAACTTGATAGATACTACCATACTATATTAGATTTCTTATATAAGATAATACCTCCACTGTGCTTTTCCCTCGTCAGATTATTGGGTAAAGTGGCATTGGTCACAGGTGGAGCCACTGGTATTGGAGAGAGCATTGTGCGCCTATTCCATAAACATGGTGCAAAGGTTTGTATAGTTGATGTGCAGGACAAGCTTGGCCAGGATGTCAGTGATACCCTTGGTGGTGAACCAAACACTTGTTATTTCCATTGTGATGTCTCTAAAGAAGATGATGTTTGCCAGGCAGTTGACTTCACAGTCAGTAAATTCGGTACTCTCGACATCATGGTCAACAATGCTGGGTTGTCGGGCTCACCATGTCCAGATATCCGTAATGTAGACATATCAGAGTTTGAGAAGATATTTGATATAAATGTGAAGGGAGTCTTCCTCGGAATGAAACATGCAGCTCGGATTATGATTCCATTAAAGAAGGGCTCAATAATTTCTCTATGTAGTGTTTCAAGTGTCATAGGGGGCTTAGGCCCCCATCCCTATACAGGGTCTAAGCATGCTGTGTTAGGGCTAACCAAGAATGTTGCAGCTGAGCTGGGGCTACATGGGATACGTGTCAACTGTGTTTCTCCTTATGCAGTTGCGACAGGCTTGGCTTTAGCTCACTTGCCTGAGGATGAGAGAACTGAGGATGCCATGGCAGGTTTTCGTGATTTTGTTGGGAAGAACGCTAACTTGCAGGGAGTGGAATTGACTGTTGACGATGTGGCTAATTCTGTGCTCTTCTTAGCAAGCGATGAAGCACGGTATGTAAGTGGGGCTAATCTCATGGTTGATGGTGGCTTCACTTGCACAAATCACTTACTACGGGTCTTTAGATGATGCATAACATTCAAGAATTTGGCTGCCTTGTCTTAGTAGCTGTTGGAAGCTTATTGAAGTGCAATAATCCTAGTGGGCAGGGTCAATAAGTGGTAAAAGGTTTAATTCACTGAATCCTTCATAGAAAGTTGATTTCGATATCATCTGTTGTACACTAAATATTGCAGATGGATTGTGACTTTGCAAGTTGAAATAAAAGTACATTTCATGATGGACTTTCAACAATTTTTTTTTTTCCTTTCAAAACAAATCTATTGGTTGTCATTTTATGTTTAAAAATTGGAGCTGGATAACTTTTCACAGATTTTTTTCATTCTAAACTAAACTAGTTCTTTTGAACAAGGTGCTTGTGCCTTTGGTAGAAGTGACCGTGAATGGTGGTTGGCACAGGAACAGAAGATGGTGATGCTGAAGATATTGGTGATTCAAGTTGACTGAGTTGTGACAATTCCTATGGTTTATAGTTGTATAGAATTATTGGCAGTTGTGTTGTTAGGAGTAAAATGGTTTTGTGGTGCTGGTGTCATGAGATTAGTGTTGTTAGATTGCAGTTTTCTGGTGGCAGCTATTGTGGATATAGCTTCCCAAGCTTTTGAAAATTGTACGGTAAGATGTTAGGAAAATCACTCAATTGAATTCCTGTCGTAATTTGAGATTTTCTGGTTAAATAGCACCAAGTATGAATAATACATGAATTTATCAATAAAATTAATGTACACTTAGAAAAAAAATATAATTAAATAATACAGTATCATCTATTAATAAATTTTTCTGAAACAAAAGATCCAAGATATTTTAGTTAACTAACACACAAGACCTTATTATGTTTAATGGACATTATACATTCTTTTCTTTCTTCAAAATTCTTTTCCAAGATGGTAATACAAGTCCTAAATTTTAGAGGCTAGAGGCTAAAAAATCTCTATGATCATTTTCAACCAAAAACCAAAACAGAAGTTCATTAGAAGTGTAGGGTTAATTTTTGTAGCCCAAGCTCACGAGATACGGAGTATGAGCCCTATGAACTCAAGACAATGAATTTGTAGAGCGTGGGTGAAAGAACTAGGCCGGATATGAATTAAACAAGAGTTGGTTATAGTATTTGCGAATAATCTAACATGCAATCACGTAAAAACAATGGTAGACCTAATGTCCGAAGAGGAATTTTATTGAATGAAATTAGGTTACAAGTTCCAAAGTTATAGTAAAGTTGTTTTTTGTTTTTCTCCCTCTCTTTTTTTTGATCCCCCCTCTATCAGGGGCTCTTCTTCTTTATATAGCATCTTTTCTAATCATCCCAATCGTCCACTTGTCCTACATCTGCTTACATACTTGAGTATAGGTCACATCAAGCATCTTCTCTAACTTTTTGGGAGTGGCGGTAGCTGAGGTTGCACTGTTCAGGGGTCTTCTCCACATAAATGTGGCTAGAAAAGTTGCTGCAAGACATTAAATACGGTGGTAGTAGTTTTTCCTTAAGATATTTCTTCATCCTTATCATCTCCAGAGCTTATCTTTGTCACCAAAATTGTCAGGAAGGGCATTCGGGCCTTCTGTACGTTTATTTGATCAAAACTATTCGTATCCGAGGAGTAAAACCTCCTCGGACAAAGGGTGACCTCTTCGGATTGTACTCTTCTGCCATCTCTGGGTTTGTTGCCCTCAGGTGAACTCTACCCCAACCCGTTACTACTCTTCGGACACAAAGTAATCTCAAAAACAGGGCCCCAGGCCTAATTGGTAGATCTGGGCTTTTACCCCCCACAATAGCCCCTTAAAATCTTAATTTTTCCCTCGCATCCGAAGATGAAAAGTGGGATTTTGACTTGTCACGGAGTAAAGAGTTTGAGAACAGCCACATGTCTGAACTAGCACGTGTGTAGGCGTAGATATAAGCGCTTCATCATTGCCGCTGCTGTTTCCATATTCCCAAGGCGCTGCATTAATTGTACCAGGTGGCGCCTTGTCCTTTGTATCCAACGGTGAATGATTGATCTGACGGACGTGGTTCTTCCTCGGGGTTTGGGCGAAATAACTTCCGCCCCTTCATGTGACCCGGTATAAATCCTCAGAAGAAGTTACTTCTTCCTCACTTTGCAAATTTTCAGACAATCCAGCAAGAACAAGCACACGACTCCATCCAACTCTTTTAGTCACCGATTCCAGTTTTCCCCAGAGTCTTCACGAATCCTTCTACGAGTTTGAAAATCTTTCTCCGACCTAGTTCTTATAAGTTGTCATCCATTAGATCCTTTAGTGTTCTCTTCGGCCAGCCATCTTTTCGTTTTAAGTGCCATGGGTAAACTCCAGTATTTGGTAGATAGCCCTGATCAATTGGAGGCATTTAGGGCCGCATATTGCATACCCCCAAATGTGGGTGTGAGGTATTGCTCCCCAGAAAAAATACTAACAGATCGGAAGACGGGCAAAGTGGTTATCGCCTTCATTGCCTTTCTAGAAGGAGGGATGACCATCCCTATGGGTCCCATCACCACTAGTTATCTTAGGAGCCATAGGATTAGCTCGGATCAATGTGCGTCCAACATGTTTAGGATCCTAGGAGCAGTTGAGGATCTAAACCGCCATTTAGGATTGGGCCTCACTTGGCTTGATGTGGTGCACATGTATGAGTGCCACAGCTAACAAGGGGCGGGATATTATCTCAAATCCCGGTCCGACGAGGTTAGACTCATTTCCTGCCTCCCCAAATCCAACAAAGGGATGAAAGACGATTATGTGATCGTCTCAAGCGCGTGGCACGATGGTCCCCATTGTCCAACCAAGCCAGGAGAGCCAGGTGGGACATGCTAGATTTAGGTTCACTAACAGTAGGCTTAGGATCCCCGTCTTTTAACAATTTTTAATTCTCTTTGTGTTGTTATTTTCGAGTCTCTGATAAAGTTTTGCCGTGATTTTTAACAGATAGGAACCGCGTTTCTCCTCGACTCAGCCTTACCAATACTGCCGCACTCAACTACCAATTAAGATTAGAGATCTTTGTAAGCGAGGACGGGCAGCTGTGGTCGGCTCCTCTTATTCTCGGGTACTCGGCGAAAAAGAAAGACTGTCAACCGATCGGCAACGCTATAACACAAGGGGATCATCGTCTCAATCGCATAGACGTTGCTCGGAAAGGGTTTTTAGCACCACACGACCTTGCACCAGTGCCACACCCTAACCCACAGGCTGTACCGCTGCTTGTCCAACCAGTTACCCAAGTACCCCTTGAATCGGTGGTTGCAAGTGAAAGGGTTGGCTCTTCGACCTCCTCACTAGAAGAGTAGAGAGATAAATTCCAATTCAGAGGAGAAGCTTCAGGCAGGGTACAAGTTATACCGTCCTCGGACTCCGAAGAGGAGATTAATAGGCATTCCAGCGTCCGCCCACCCCTTCCGATAACTGCCCTTTAGGAAGTTTCTTTGGACTAGGAAGATATGGCAGATTTAAGGGCATTAATGAAGAACAGAGGGAAGAAGTCCGAGCCGAAAGGCACTGAGACTTTTCAACCAGTGGCGAATCTGCCTCCGTCGCCACCTCAGGTTCCTGACCCCGGCCTAAAGCCCGTACCAGACTTGAGGAAGAAAAGGCCCCTTGAAACTGAGGAGAGGGAGGTGGTGGTGGTGCCACCCAAGACAAATAAACAACAGAAGGTGGCCAGAGACCATCGGAGCAGAAAGGGCTTGTCTGTTGAGAGCCGGGACGAGGCCATCGTGGCAGACGTCCGCTGAGGAGGGCCTCGCACCTGGTCTCTGAGGTTGGAACTGGATGGCGCTCCGATCCCTTGGGACACCTCTCTCAGAAACTACGACGGGGGAAGGGCAGACTACGTTGCTGAGGCCTTGGAGCAGCCACTCCTCCTCCTATATGATATGGAGTCCTATAGGCGTTTCAACCAGCAGGAGTTCTTCTTATCCCTTAAGAGGGATATAGCCATGGTAAGTGGACTTAGTCTACTCAGTTAAACCACTGAGTCTTTTCAATCCTTTCTCTTTTTTTTTTTTTTTTTTTTTTGCTTTATACTCGGAATTTCCATTATGCAGGTTACTCAGCAAATCTTTGTGGCCGAGGAATGGAACAAAAAGTCCTACCTCGAAGCCCAAGCGGAGGCCCACTCTCGGTTCGAGGCTGAAAAATCTCTAGGCAATTTAAAGGAAGAATATGCTCTCTTATCCGAGCAATTCAAAGATATGACCAACCAGAGGAACAACCTCGACGCTGGCCTGAAAACCGCTGAAAGGCAGGCCGAGGAGCAGCGCAAACAGCTAAGCATGGTCGAAATCAACTTGGCTACCGAGAGGGAGCTGGTAAAAGGGCTTAGAGATGAGCTTAAAAAAGCCAAGGAGAGTGCCCGATTAGCCGAGCAGAATGCTCAACTGGCCAAGGAGGCAATCGAAGTTGAGAGAAAAGCAGCATACCAGCTGGGGGTGGATGAGACCGGGTCCCAGCTTACGGAGCAATTTGCCTCGGTTAGTCGAGATTATTGCGACATAACCTGGAACAAGGCACTGGACGATGCTAGAGTCCCTGCTGACTCGGAGCTGAGACTAACTGGGAGCATATACTACGATCCTGAGATCCGAGAGCTCCCGGTGGCTGATCCTCCTCCTACACAGCTCCCAGAGGCCTTGGATCAACCCCTAGCCAGCCAAGTCCCTGCTGCCAACCCTGAGGCCTCCAAGGAATTGGAAAAGGGGAAGACCCCTTCAGAGCCCCAGAAGCTACTGCTACTCGACCAAGCCAGGCTGCTGACCCTGTGGTCCCTCAACTGAAAACTTAGACATAGGGGGCTTTTGTTTTGTACTTGTATTAATTTTGTTTTTATGTAAGGAATTGTAAGCCCTTTTCTTTTGATCAATGAAACAGTTTCCCTTTTTCTTCTAGTGTTTTCGTTACATATCTTATGACTTATTATTGCTGCATATAACTGTACCTTGCAATTATAACAATGCGAATAAACTTGATCACTATATCATACTGATGGTATGAATAATCGAAATTGGTACCGAAAAGGACAATTCGTATAAGAGTAATAAGCAATGATTGCGGTGAGTAATTATGGAAGTTTTACATGTCTTTCCAAGTATACAAAGAGAGTGTGATTACCCCTCGGCTTTAAATTAAACACAACTAAGGAAGCCAATCATAAGTTAGAATCAATTTAAATACAATCAAGAATTTTAGCACTAAGCATTAGTGACAATAGTTGTGTGGGGGTGTTGACTAACCTGTGTCATTTGGTTCAAGGACCATAGGGAACAAACATATTTGTGCTAACTAACCAAAATCACCTGGTCCGAGGACTACAGACATGACTGGATTTAAGTTTAAACACTTAGAGAACAGTAACAGAGTGCTAACTAACCCAAATCATCTGGTCCGAGTACTACAGACATGATTGGATTTAAGTTTAAACACTTGGAGGACAGTAACGGAGTGTTAACTAACCCAAATCATCTGGTCCGAGGACTATAGGCATGATTGGATTTAAGTTTAAACACTTAAAGCACAGTAATGGAGTGTTAACTAACCCAAATCATCTGGTCCAAGGACTACAGGCATGATTGGATTTAAGTTTAAACACTTAAAGAACAGTAACGGAGTGTTAACTAACCCAAATCATCTGGTCCGAGGACTACAGGCATGATTGGATTTAAGTTTAAGCACTTAAAGAACAGTAACGGAGTGTTAACTAACCCAAATCATCTGGTCCGAGGACTACAGGCATGATTGGATTTAAGTTTAAGCACTTAAAGAACAGTAACGGAGTGTTAACTAACCCAAATCATCTGGTCCGAGAACTACAGGCATGATTGGATTTAAGTTTAAGCACTTAAAGAACAGTAACGGAGTGTTAACTAACCCAAATCATCTGGTCCGAGTACTATAGGCATGATTGGATTTAAGTTTAAACACTTAAAGAACAGTAACATATACAGAATCAGCATATTAATTGAAGAGAACGATCGACTAATAATAGTACATTTTAAGGTTATTTACATTCTAAGGACGTGGTATTACATGACCATCCAGGTCTTCTAAGAAATACGCCCCAATGCTAGCCCCTGAAGTAATACGATACGGCCCTTCCCAATTAGGTCCTAATTTTTCCCAAGCTGGGTTCTTTGCAGTACCCACAACTTTCCTCAGCACCAGATCACCGAGTTCTAAAGGCCTTAGCCTTACATTAGCATTGTAGTCCTGCCTGAGCTTTTGTTGGTAATGTGCCAGCTGAACCATGACACTTTCCCTCCTTTCATCAATCAGGTCTAAACCCCTTTCTAGCTGCTCATTGTTGCTGGTCGGACTGAATGAACTGGTCCTCAATTTTGGGAATCCCGTTTCCAGAGGTATGACAGCTTCAGCTCCATAGGTCATTGAAAAGGGGATCTCTCCAGTAGATCTGCGAGGCGTAGTTCTGTAGGCCCAAAGTACGTGTGGCAGTTCTTCCACACATTTGCCATTCGCGTCGTCAAGTCTTCTCTTTAGGCCATTTACTATGACCTTGTTGACAGCCTCTGCTTGCCCATTACCCTGGGGATAAGCAGGGGTGGAGTATCTGTTTATAATTCCTAGCTCACTACAATAGTTCCTAAATGCCTTGTTATCGAACTGCAGGCCATTGTCCGAGATTAGAGCATGAGGAATCCCAAACCGAGTGACAATATTTTTCCATACAAACTTTTGCACATCCACGTCTCTGATGTTGGCAAAAGGTTCAGCTTCGACCCACTTGGTAAAGTAGTCTGTTCCGACTATGAGGTATTTTCTGTTTCCTGCAGCTTTGGGGAATGGTCCCACGATATCTAAGCCCCATTAGGCGAAAGGCCATGGGCTGGATAGTGGATTAAGAGTTCCACCCGGATGATGAATTTTTGGGGCGAATCTCTGACACTGATCGCACTTTTTAACATACTCGAGGGCTTCTTTTTGCATGTTCGGCCACCAATAGCCTTGAGTAATAACCCGATGAGCCAAAGACCTTCCTCCCGTATGGCTTCCACATATTCCTTCATGTAATTCTTCTAGCAGTAACTCGGCCGCTTCACCAGGTTCTAAAGGCCTTAGCCTTACATTAGCATTGTAGCCCTGCCTGAACTTTTGTTGGTAATGTGCCAACTGAACCATGGCACTTTTCTTCCTTTCATCAATCAGGTTTAAACCCCTTTCTAGCTGCTCATTGTTGCTGGTCGGACTGAATGAACTGGTCCTCAATGTTGGGAATCCCGTTTCCAGAGGTATGACAGCTTCAGCTCCATAGGTCATTGAAAAGGGGATCTCTCCAGTAGATCTGCGAGGCGTAGTTCTGTAGGCCCAAAGTACGTGTGGCAGTTCTTCCACACATTTGCCATTCGCGTCGTCAAGTCTTCTCTTTAGGCCATTTACTATGACCTTATTGACAGCCTCTGCTTGCCCATTACCCTGGGGATAAGCAGGGGTGAAGTATCTGTTTATAATTCCTAGCTCACTACAATAGTTCCTAAATGCCTTGTTATCGAACTGCAGGCCATTGTCCGAGATTAGAGCATGAGGAATCCCAAACCGAGTGACAATATTTTTCCATACAAACTTTTGCACATCCACGTCTCTGATGTTGGCAAAAGGTTCAGCTTCGACCCACTTGGTAAAGTAGTCTGTTCCGACTATGAGGTATTTTCTGTTTCCTGCAGCTTTGGGGAATGGTCCCACGATATCTAAGCCCCATTAGGCGAAAGGCCATGGGCTGGATAGTGGATTAAGAGTTCCACCCGGTTGATGAATTTTTGGGGCGAATCTCTGACACTGATCGCACTTTTTAACATATTCGAGGGCTTCTTTTTGCATGTTCGGCCACCAATAGCCTTGAGTAATAGCCTGATGAGCCAAAGACCTTCCTCCCGTATGGCTTCCACATATTCCTTCATATAATTCTTCTAGCAGTAACTCGGCCGCTTCAGGATGCATGCATAATAAATATGGTCCTGAATAGGAGCGTTTATACAATCTCTGGTCTTCGGATAGCCAGAACCTGGTCGCCTTCCTCCGAATTTTGTCAGCTTCCTCTCTTTCTTCAGGCAAGATGTCTTCTTTCAAGAATTTAATTATAGGGTCTATCCAGCAGGGTCCGGTTCTAACTTGGTGAACTTGAACTACATCCTTTTTTGTCTCTGTAGGCCCATGCAAGTCCTCAACGAGGATAACTCTGGGCAAATTTTACGCCGAGGAGGTAGCAAGCATAGCCAAAGAGTCAGCATGTGCGTTACCACTTCTGGGGATGTGCAGCAAACTAAAAGAGTCGAACTCCGATTGCAGACATTTAACTCGACTCAGGTACCCCTGCATTCTTTCATCTTTCGCCTCGAACTCCCCTTGTACTTGACCCACGACTAACCTTGAGTCCGAGAACAATTCCACAGACTTTCCTCCCATTTTTCGGACCATAGCCATTCCCGTCAGCAGGGCTTCATACTCCGCCTCATTGTTCGTTGCTAAGAAGTCCAACCTTAACGACTTTTCGATAATGATTCTTTCAGGGGATATCAACACTAGCCCCACTCCAGAATCTTTTTGATTTGCACATACACTTCCCAACGGGAGGGGTCTTGCTAAGAAATCATGCCAACTGATTTTTCATCCATGTCCGACATAGGCATTACTTCTTCTAGTTGGGGCTCCGTGAACTCAGCCACTAAATCCGCAAGGACTTGGCCTTTGACCGATGTGTGGGGCATATATTTGATATCGAAAGCCCCCAAAATCGTACCCCACTTAGCAATTCTCCCCGTATAGTCAGCACTTCGGAGTATAGCTTTGAGTGAGAGCTGAGTAAGAACAATGACTGTATGTGCCTGGAAGTAGTGAGGTAGCTTTCGTGTGCCAAGCACCACTGCTAGGATGGCCTTCTCCAGTGGCAAATAACGGATCTCGGCCTCATGCAGTGACTTACTCACGTAATAAACCGGTCTTTGCACACCACAATCCGATCGTATCAGCACTAAGCTCACCGTGTAGAGAGCTATAGCAATGTAAGCAAATAATACTTCATCTTGCTCAGGACTGGACATAATTGGTGGTTGAGCTAGATAATCTTTAAATTGCTGAAAGGCCAAAGTACATTCTTCGGTCCACTTGAATCCCTTCCACTTGTGGAGCAAAGAAAAAAAGGGCTGACACCGGTCTGCTGATCGAGAGATAAATCGATTCAGGGCAGCAGTCATTCCAGTCAGCTTCTGAACTTCCTTGGGGTTCCGAGGAGCTTGCAAATCGTTGATGGCTTTAATCTGATTGGGGTTAACCTCAATTCCCCTGTGAGTTACCATGTACCCCAAAAACTTGCCAGACCCCACGCCAAATGAGCACTTGGAAGCGTTTAGGCGGAACTTGTACTTTCTAAGGACCTCAAAGGTACTTTCCAGGTCCTTCACATGGTCAGCAACCATCTTGCTTTTCACCACCATGTCGTCTATATAGATCTCGATATTTTTGCCCAGATATAGTTCAAACATCCTCGTCATCATTCTTTGATAAGTAGACCCCACATTTTTTAAGCCAAACGGCATTACTTTATAGTGGTAGTTACCAACTGGGGTGACGAAAGCAGTCTTCTCCTGGTCATCCAGAGCTAGTGATATCTGGTGGTAGCCTTGAAAAGCGTCTAGGAAGCTCATCCGAGGGTGGCCGACAGTGGCATCCACAAGCTGATCAATTTTTGGCATGGGGAATGGATCCTTGGGACAAGCCTTATTCAAGTTAGTGAAGTCCACACAGACTCGCCATTTCCCGTTTTTCTTCTTTACTGCCACAATATTCGCTAACCATTCCGGGTAGAAAACTTCTTTAATAGCTCCAGCTTGTTTGAGCTTGGCCACCTCTTCTCTCACTGCGTCGACATGCTCTCTAGACGGACGCCGAGGAGGCTGCTTCTTGAGAATAATCGACGGGTTGAATTTAAGATGGTGGCAAATGAATTGGGGATCCACCCCTAGAGTTTCGTAAGCATTTTAGGCAAACACGTCAAGATTCCTATTGAGCAACTCTATTAGCTCTTCTTTCTCCTGAGGAGGCAGCTGAGATTCGACTTGAAAGAATTTTTCAGGATCGTCCCCAATGACAACTTTCACTAAATCTTCGCATCGAGCGCCCTCGTTCAAATCCTCTACGGGTAATGTCCGAGACTTTAACTGCTATAAACCGCTTTCGGCCCTGGACGAGGGCTCGGCTTCAAGCTCGTGCTGGATGGCGGCCACTAAACACTGTCTAGCTACGGATTGATCTCCTCGGATCTCATAAACCTGCCTTTCAGCTGGGTACTTGACTTTATGATGCAAAGTAGAGGAAACAGCCCCCAGTGTATGAAGACAAGGTCTGGCTACGATTGCTGTATATGGTGAGTACACGTCCATAACTACAAAATCCACTTCTACCACTTCAGAGCCGGTCTGTACGGGCAAGCGTATCTGGCCTTTCGGGATGACAACTCTTCCTTCAAAACTCACGAGGGGGGAATTGTATGGTGTTAAATCTTGAGGTTTTAAACCTAGCCCCTTGTAGAGATCAGGGTACATTATCTCCACAGCACTACCCTGGTCTACCATCACCCTTTTTAGATCGTATCCTCCAATTCTGAGGGTTATTACTAAGGCATCATCATGGGGCTGAATGGTCCCTATTTTGTCCTTGTCCGAGAATCCTATAATCAATGGGGCATTCGATTTAGATCTCTTCGGACCATGGCCGAAATGCCCTGACGGTGATTGGACTATTGACATAACCTTCGATGGCCAAGACCCTGTTCTCCCTGGTGCAGCGAAGACGACATTAATAGTTCCCAATGGCGGTTTTGAAGAATCATCTTTTCGGGGCCCTGAACTCATCTGCCCTCCTCGGCTGCTGGAATGATGCAGACGATGTCTTAGCTTACCCTCGCCGACCAGCTGGTCTAGATGATCCCACAGGCTTCTGCAATCATCCGTGCTATGCCCGTGGTCTTGATGATACTGGCAATAGAGATTATGATTACGCCTCTCAGGGTTCCCTACCATCTTGTTCGGCCACCTGAAGAATGGCTCGTTTTTAATCTTTTCCAAAACTTGGTGTACCGGCTCTTTAAATACAGTATTGACCACCTGAAGATTGGTCGATCCTGATTGCCCAGCGAAATCTCTACGCGGTTTATTGCTATTATAACGATCCGACCGAAAATCCCTCCTCTCCTGGGGGGTAGCTTTGTCATTTCCCTTCCCTTGCTGCTGATCTTCCTCAACTCTTTTAAATTTTTCTATACGATCCATAAGCTGACGCATGTTAGTGACTAGTTTGCCAAATAAGGAGGTCCTTAGACCGTGGTCAGTGGGGAGGCCGAGCTTGAACGTGCTCAGGGCCATTGCATCAGAGTTGCCCTCCATATCATTAAACATCTCCCAGTATCTATCCGAATACGCCTTCAGAGTCACGCCTTCAGAGTCTTGCCCTCTTGCATGCTTAAGGACAATAGTGAAGACAGGGGCCTGGTTACTCTTCGGCAGGTGACAAAGCGTGAACCAAATGCCCGAGTGAGCTCTTTGAAGGAATTAATAGAGTCCGCCTTTAAGCTGTCAAACCACCTCATTGCCACTGGCCCCAGACTGAAGGGGAAAACCTTACACATAAGGGCTTCGTCTTTGGAGTAGACAGCCATCCTCTGGTTAAAGTGACTCACGTGTTCTACCGGGTCTGCCTTACTGTTGTAGATGGTAAACGTTGGCTGGTTAAAACGCCGAGGGAGTCTTGCCTCCTCAATTCTGCTAGTAAAAGGTGACCGAGAGATCTGATTCAAGGCCCTGCTCATAGCATCATTCCCTACGCCTCCGCGTGATGGACTTCTAGATCGCTTTTTGCGATGAGGCTCTTCTTCGTAGGAAAAGGATTCACTGGCCGGTATCTGAGATTTCTGCTGATAAGTGACGGCTGGCTCGTCGTCATAATCTTCATCAGAATACGAGGCAATCCGTTTCCTCTTTGCATGACGTAACTTCCTTTTCAGTTTTTCAACTTCTAGTTGCAAATCCCGGTTCTTCTCTGCATGGGACATGTGACTTCCGCCATGCGACTGACTTTGGCCAGTATGCATAGTGTGCACACTACCCTCACGATCTTACCTTCTTTCCAAGTTAAGAAAAGGGTCAGCATGTTGGGATGCCCCAGATTCTGCTTGTTGTTGGCTTCGTTCTGCCATCACCAACGGTTGTTTTCACCCCTGCACAAGCTCTTTCCACAGACGGCGCCAATTGTAGGGTCAATTTTTGTAGCCCAAGCCCACGAGATACGGAGTATGAGCCCTATGAACCCAAGACAATGAATTTGTAGAGCGTGGGTGAAAGAACTGGGCTGGATATGAATTAAACAAGAGTTGGTTATAGTATTTGCAAATAATCTAACATGCAATCACGTAAAAACAATGGTAGACCTAATGTCCGAAGATGAATTTTATTGAATGAAATTAGGTTACAAGTTCCAGAACTACAGTAGAGTTGTTTTTTGTTCTTCTCCCTCTCTTTTTTTTGATCCCCCTTCTATCAGGGGCTCTTCTTCTTTATATAGCATATTTCCTAATCATCCCAATCGTCTACTTGTCCTACATCTACTTATATACTTGAGTATAGGTCACATCAAGTATCTTCTCTAACTTTTTGGGAGTGGTGGTAGCTGAGGTTGCACTGTTCAAGGGTTTTCTCCACATAAATACGGCCAGAAAAGTTGCTGCAGGGCATTAAATACGGTGGTAGCAGCTTTTCCTTGAGATATTTCTTCATCCTTATCATCCCTAGGAATGCCCAGAACTTATCTTTGTCACCAAAATTACCAAGAAGGGCATTCGGGCCTTCTGTACGTTTATTTGATCAGAACTATTCGTATCCGAGGAGTAAAATCTCCTCGGACAAAGGGTGACCTCTTTGGATTGTACTCTTCCGCCATCTCTGGGTTTATTGCCCTCAGGTGAACTCTACCACAACCCGTTACTACTCTTCGGACACAAAGTAATCTCAAAAACAGGGCCCCAGACCCAATTGGTAGATCTGAGCTTTTACCTCCCACAAGAAGGATTAAGCAAACATCCTAAATTTTAGAGGCTAAAAATTTCTATGGTCATTACCCAAAAAAAGAAAAAATACCTATGCATAAAAAGGTGTTCAACCGATAAAAGATTTATTTAAACTCTTGTTAGCTCACCGGTAAATTTTTATTGTCGAATAAAAAATAAAAAAAATAAAAAGTAAAATTGGGTTTGATATAATATTGTATTTGTAAAAAAATTAAAATATAAAATATAAAAAACGTACGCACAAACTTGTTAGTTTTCAAACGCCAACCCATGGCTTCTCTTCAACCCGCCTCTTGGTCGCCATCTCTCCCTCAAAAGTCAAAACCCACTTTCTTTCCCTCCACAAACCTCAACAAATCCAATTCATTCAAACCATTCAAGCTCTCATCCTCTACAAACCAATTCAATGCTGAATCTTCAGAACCCATTTCACCAAATTCACCAGAAACCACTCCAGAACCTGAACCGGCTTCCTTGAGTCGTAAAAGAACTAAAGAAGTCACTGCAATCAAAACCGATTTCGAAAATTGAGCAGAACCCAGTTGAGGTTTCTGGTGAGAGTACTGTAAATGCCAATGGTGAAGGTGAAGGTGAAGGTGTTGGTGGTGGTGGCACTAAGGAAGTGCCAGTTTCGGTTAAGGTTGCAATGGAAAAGGCCAAAGAGTACAAAATGAATATAGGGGTTGTGAGTGCTTGAAAGAGTGACACAATTTCATTGTATGTAGGTTTCTTTTTTATAATAAAATGTTTCATAGAAATTAGAAAGTAGTAAAAAACATGTCAAATTGAGAAAGTAATTAAAGAATGTCTTTTTCATTAATATCTATCTTGTTACCAATTGTTTCTCAAAAAAAAAAAAAAACATGTTACCAATCTTTAAGCTGTAAAACGAGAGCCAACCATAAAGGCTAATTTTTTTATTATAAAAAATCTAGAGAATGCCTGTGTATTGAAGGAAATAGGAAAAAGACACAGAGAGAGAGAGAGAAACAAAGAATTGAGTCATGTCCACAGCCAACTCCGGTGAGTCTTCACTTCTACGCCAAAGGTAACACCACAAGTCCACAACACATCAAACCTTTCGATTATACTTCATGCTTCAAACTTTATTGTGTTGTTTTCTCTGACTGTTCTGCTGTCGTGGGTCTGAACTATGTTGTACAAAATAATAACTAATAAGATGCCTTTTCTTATTCTTTCTTGCTTTGTTTTGTTCAGTTTCTGACTGTAGCTTTTGCTTTTAACCATCAAACTGAACATGGGTTTGTTATCTTTGTTATGGTTTAAGATTTGAGTTTTTACTAAATCCAATGGTGGAAATACTTATCATTTCTAAAGGTTCAGTACCCTTTCTCTAACATGACAGTACTTTTGATTGAATGATTGAATCCGTAGCTTCAGACCTTGAGTTTGACACTCTAACTCAAACTAGACTTTATGAAATTTATAGTTTTAAAATGGAAGTCTGAGGTGCCAGTTACAATATAGTGACACACTCTCTCTCTCTCCGTAAATTTTGTTTTTTTAACCAAATGCTTGATTTTGTCCAAATTAGGACTTGTCCAAATGCTCAATTTTGTGCCTGAATCTGTACATGTTGAAAAAATCAAGTTCCTTGATAACGTATATGTATGTACATATGCATACTCTGTCTGATTTACCCAAGTTTTACCGGGCTTTTTTGTTTTGTATGTGTAAGTGTCATGGTTTTCTTATTCTTATTCAAGATATATGTTTGTTGAGGATTCATAGCTGACCTCAATATTTTGGGACTAAAGACTGGTTGTTGTTGTTGCTCTATTGCTCATTGTTTTCAAAGTTTTTAGTTACTGCCAAATTTGCATCCAGTTGCATACAGCAATTTCCTTGACATCTAATCTTGGGAGATCTTTTTACCACAATTCACTAAATTTGTGACCAATGTGTTTTACTGAATTTATTGAAGACTAGGGTTGAATTGGATGGAGGGAGAGGGAGGGAGAGTAGGGGGGGAGTAGAGTAGATGTGACTGGAAATTGGTAGGGCAATTGGCCCAAATCTCATTAAGATTTCTTCTAGATAAGGTTTAAATAACACACAACCAAGTTAGCACTTAGCAGAAAAGTTCATTGGGAGAAGTGTAACTTCATCTACCTATGAATTAGGTTGAAAATGAATTACCAACCTCGTTAAAATATTGCACTTTACCCACATATGGGTAAACAGAATTACTCTTGAGCTTGTTGGACAGAAGAAAACTAACCCATTTGCAAGATAAAAGAATGAAGATAAGTTGATTCTGCCTTGACCATTCAAGGTCATTGATCATAAATCATTTTTTAAAAGGGAGCCTTTAAAGTACCAGCACTTGTTACATTTATTATTTTATCAAACATGAGAGAACATGAACCTGCTCCCAAGCCCAACTTCTGCAGGATGGCTCATTAGATTAGAGATTGGGGTTGGCTAATATTGATGTAGGTGAGTGATGCGGGAGCCCAACCAGAAATTGTTTCAATATTAATTTATTTTAATTGGATTATATCAGATTTTAGGTTTTTTATTATTTAATTGAGTTGTGATAGGGATTAAATTTCATGTTCTTATATAGGGATTAATTTAGCATTTTAGTTCAGCTAGGATTAGTCATTATCTTTATCTCTTTAATTCCTGAAGCTCTATAAAGCTCCATGATTTATTTTGTATGGAGACTATTATTATCAATCAAAGATTTCCTTGTGAAAATGCTTTTACATTTGGTGGTGATTTCAAACAACACTTAGGTGGTGAAGCCTAAGGTTTACTGTGGGACTGTTGCGGTGAAGCCTAGGCTGTCCTGCATTAGTGAGCTAAGCATCATCATGGATAGGAAAAGGGTTTTGGTTGGCTTAATGGTCAAAGCAAAAAGGAAACTTGATTGTTTTTTCTTTTAGGCAGGTGCTTTTTAGAGGATTTGAGGGCACTTACATTAGGTTTTAATTTTGGGAAATAGTAAGAAATGTTTGAATCTTTTCAAAGCCCTTATAGGTGTGTCTTACCTATGGTGTCTCACAAATCTTGGAACTTAGTGATACTCACACAGCAATTGGCCAGAAATATAATGTTGAAGTTTAACAGGATGCGTACCTTTCCAAAAGACTAGAGTTTTGAACAAACCTAAGCTGCCTATCAGTTTAAAATCATGATTGCCATAGCAAGACAATAATAATGCTCTAGAATTTAGCTGTCAAGAAAATGGGCGGATGCCACAACGATCTTAGAAAGTTAAAATCTTTATACGATAATATCTCAAAATGAGTGTTTTCTTGCATATTAAATCAACTTAATGATATCCTAAATATGAAGGATCTACTCATGCCAGAAAACTTTTTTTTTTTTTTTTTAAAGCCAAGTTTGTACTAATAATCAAGTCAGTGAAGCTAGAATTGCTTAATTTTATTAGCTATGTTTTGTTTGACTCCTTTTTGGTTTTGAGA
The DNA here is from genome assembly GCA_032727855.1 of Quercus ilex subsp. ballota. Lineage (NCBI taxonomy): Eukaryota > Viridiplantae > Streptophyta > Magnoliopsida > Fagales > Fagaceae > Quercus > Quercus ilex. The sequence goes on along the minus strand of CM064911.1, from coordinate 13,855,404 downwards.
GAATTCTGAGTCTTTAACTCAGACCAGAAACTTCGTCAGTGTTATTTATAGTTAAATTCATAGATTCTAACATATTATATTAGATTTCTTATATAATGTAATATCTTCAATGTGATTTCCCCCCTCAGATTACTGGGGAAAGTGGCATTGGTCACTGGTGGAGCCACAGGTATTGGAGAGAGCATTGTGCACCTATTCCATAAACATGGTGCAAATGTTTGTATAGTTGATGTGCAGGACAAGCTTGGCCAGCATGTCAGTGATACCCTCGGTGGTCAACCAAGCACTTATTATTTCCATTGTGATGTCTCTAAAGAAGATGATGTTTGCCGTGCAGTTGACTTCACAGTCAATAAATTTGGTACACTCGACATCATGGTCAACAATGCTGGGTTGTCGGGTTCACCATGTTCTGATATCCGCAATGCAGACATTTCAGAGTTTGAGAAGATATTTGATGTAAATGTGAAGGGAATCTTTCTCGGGATGAAACATGCAGCTCGTATTATGATCCCATTAAAGAAGGGCTCAATAATTTCTCTATGCAGTGTTTCAAGTGTCATCGGGGGCCTAGGCCCCCATCCCTATACAGGGTCTAAGCATGCTGTGTTAGGGTTGACCAAGAATGTTGCAGCTGAGCTGGGGCTACATGGGATACGTGTCAACTGTGTTTCTCCTTATGCAGTTGCGACAGGCTTGGCTTTAGCTCACTTGCCTGAGGATGAGAGAACTGAGGATGCCGTGGCAGGTTTTCGTGATTTTGTTGGGAAGAATGCTAACTTGCAGGGGGTGGAATTGACTGTTGATGATGTGGCTAATTCTGTGCTCTTCTTAGCAAGTGATGAAGCAAAGTATGTAAGTGGGGCTAATCTTATGATTGATGGTGGCTTCACTTGCTCAAATCATATATTACGGGTCTTTAGATGATTTATAACATTCAAGAACTTGGTTGCCTTGTTTTAGTAGCAGTTGGAAGCTTGTTAAGTGTGATAATAATGGTGGGCAGGGTCAATAAGTAGTAACAGGTTTAAATTAGTGAATCCTTCATAGGAAGTTGATTTGAATCTCATCTGTTGTATTCTAAATATGGGGGATGAATTGTGACAGCATTAATTGACATAAAAGGATATTTTCATGATGGACTTCAACAAATTTTTTTTTTTTTAAAATAAATATTTTGGTTGTCTTTTAAGTTTGGAAGTTGAAGCTGGATCACTTTTCGCAGATTTTGTGATTCTAAACTAAACTAGTTTCTGTGGCCAAGGTCGAATGACTATCTCAATGTAGTGGTTGGCAAAGCCGCACAAGAAAAAAAGATTGTGATACTGAAGATATTGGTGATACACAATTTGAGTGAGTTGTGGCAATTCCTATTGTTTGTAGTTGTTTAGAATTATTTGCAGTTGTGGTGGTAGGGGTAAGAATGGTTTTGTCGTGCTATTATCATGAGGTTAGTGTTGTTAAATTGCAGTTTTCTGGCGGCAGCTATCGTGGCTCGAGCTTCCCAATCTTTTGGAAACTGTATGATAAGATGTTTGGAAAATCACTCAATTAAGTTCTTGTCATAAATTGTGAATAACTAGTCGGAGGCCCATGCGAAGCATGAGAATAAATAATTATTTTGTAATTGTAATATGATATATAATTTTTTCTCTAAAATTTGTTCTTCCTAAAAATTAAGCAATTTTTATTCGTTTCAATTAGGTCTACTTCAGTCCATTTCGGTATCATTCTGTCCAATTTGTTCCACTCGGTCCAATTTGGTCTACTCAATCAATTTTGGTCCACTTTGGTCGATTTTGGACTTATTAGGCCATAAATTGATTATAAGTTGCATTTTCAAACTTAGTAAAAACTTTTTTTTCCTCTTAATTTTTGGGTTGAAAAGTATGGAATTTTTATATATTAAAACTCTTTAATTTTGAGTTAAAAAATACAAACAAATTAGACATTCAAAATATGAGCACTAAAAATGATAAGTATTCAAAAGTCCTATTAGGTCTTATTCATTCCACTTTGGTTCTATTTAGTCCATTCGGTCCTCATTGGTTCTATTATATCTGCTTTAGTTCTATTCAGTCCACATTGGTCCTATTTGGTTTATTCTACCCACTTTGGTCCACTTCAATTATATTTGGGTCATTTGGTCCACTTTAGTCCTATTTAGTCCATTCTGTCTACTTTGGCTCTATTTGATCCACATTGATCTTATTCAGTACATTCTATCCACTTCGGTCCTATTTAATTGACATTAGTCCTATTCGGTCCTATTTCGTCCATTACATCCACTTTGCCCTAATCTGTCCATTCATTCTTATTTGCTTTTATTTAGTCTACTTCGGTCTACATTGATTCACTATGTCCTAGTCAGTCATATTCTGTCCTAGTCAATCATATTCTGTCCATTTGGTCCCGTTCATTTCAATTGGTCCAATTTAGTTCAATTGTGTTCACTTTGGTCCAATTTAATTCATTTTGATCCACTTCAATCCATTTTTGTGCACTTACATTTAGGGAAAAAAAAAACATTTTTAGTTTAAGAGCACCTATTCTAAATTTAAATTTATTTTATATAATTATATATATATATATATATATATATGTGGGGCCAAATAATCCTACGGCCCAGCCCACTTCATTCCTGGGCCGAAGGCCCGAGCCGAGGAGACATCCAAGTCCGAGGATGACTTCATCATCAGACGTCCGAGAATTTGAGGGATAGGCTCGTAGCAAGCAGTCACCTCCACATTAAATGTACCTGACAACAGCCCTGGCCGCATTAATGAGGAAAGGACCTTCAACAGCGTCGCCTTGGTTGCCGCAACTCCCAAAGAGACTGGGAAGGCGGCTGATGGGACAAGCATCTAAGCAAATGTCCTGATCGCTCAACAAGTGTAGGGCTAGGATCGTTTGGAAAAAGGGTATATAATGTAAGGGAATTCCTCCTGAAAAGGGGGGATGCAGGGATAGGATAAAAAAAGAAAAAGGAAGAGAGAGAAAAAAGGGCAAAAGCCTCCTCGGCCATGGGCCGAGGAGCACATCCCAGTTGTAAACTGTTCTAAGTTTTCCTTTAAATAAAAGAGACCGGAGTTCACGCCTCGTGAACGCCGGCCAGCGCTTAGACTTTCGATCCACTCTCTACAAATTCATTGTTCGAGGTTCGTTGGGCTTTTGACCCATATCCTTTGGGCTTGGGCAACCAAAATCCTAGACCCTACAATTGGCGCCGTCTGTGGGAAGGATTAGTGCGCCGGCTGGCGCAACAGGCGACTGTCCTAAACAACCATTCTATGGAAGATTGGTGGTGATGTAAAAAAAAAAAAGAGAAAGAAGAACTGCCAAACAAGCATTGCAGAAAGATAAAAGCTCGAAGATAGAAGATTCAGCAGTAAAAAAAAAAAAAAAAAACGAAAGTTTGAATATTATTTCATAAAAGAAAGAAGGTTACAGTTTACAATCAGAGGCTCAGGCAGGCATGTTTTACAACTGTTTCTACCAGCTAGTCCTACAATCAGAGGCCCAGGCGGGCCCATCCTAAAACTAGCTAGAGGGAAGTGTCAACCCGTACCCTTACTGGCATCAAGAGAATGGGAGAACTTGACAGTAAGAGGACGGAAGGGGGCTGGCTTGTTTCAAGACCACCAGCAACTCCTTTCTCGGAGCGACGAAGCTTGAACAAAGCGAGGAGCAGATGCAGGGGCTCCGGGACGCCCTCCTTCGTGATGTTCCCTTGATTCTCTCCAACTCCCACGAGCATCGGCCGTTGGAGACGGCAACACTCGGGCACCGCCCATGATGTGAGTTCGCATGTCTCCTCCGTCGGGGGTGCGCTCTAAGGAGAGACGTTAGGTACTCCAACGACATCCCTCCTGGCCACCGTGCATGGCGCCATCGGGGTTACGCCTAGACTCTGCCGCACCAGAAGCCCAGTGGGGGCTGCGGCCACTACGACTCTTGGTGCGGATGTTCTCACACCCGTCTAAAGCCGCCCCATAGCTCCTAATTCCGGTCACAATTCCGGCGGGGTTATTAAAGGGGCACGGAGGGCTGAAAGGATATGTTCTTTCTGTTTGTGTTGAGCGGTTCATGGAGTGTGGAGAAACCATCCCCCTAGGAGGCCTTATATAGAGGCTGAAGGTTGGTGGGAATTAATTCACACGGAACTCGAAAAGAGGGTTACCGAAGCGTTGGATAATAATGAAGTTGCCAGAATCCAATGGAGCCGCAGACCGTTGGACTTCTGTGGATTCACGAGGCCATTAATGAAGGCCCGTCTCGCACACCGAAGTGTCAGGCGCGGAACACGAACGGCCAACGGATGCTTCGCAAATAAGAAAGATGGGGGCTCGAGCTGGAGGCGAGATCAATGCCACGTGTAAGATCATGATCCGCCCGAAGGAGGAATCGTCCCCTAGTAAAGCAATCCGAGGACAAATCCCCACTCACCTCGAAGGCCAAGCGTTAGACAGAACCAAGGTACTGCATGGTCCACGGACCTAGGCCTACGGGGAAACTAACCGCTCCAGAAGGCCAAGCGTTAGACAGAACCAAGGCACTGCATGGTCCTCGGACTCAGGCCTATGGGGAAACTAACCGCTCCAGAAGGCCCAGCGTTAGACAGAACCAAGGCACTGCATGGTCCTCGGACTCAGGCCTATGGGGAAACTAACCGCTCAAGAAGCCAAGCGTTAGACAGAACCAAGGCACTGCATGGTCCTCGGACTCAGGCCTATGGGGAAACTAACCGCTCCAGAAGGCCAAGCGTTAGACAGAACCAAGGCACTGCATGGTCATCGGACTCAAGCCAATGGGGAAACTAACTGCTCCAGAAGGACAAGCGTTAGACAGAACCAAGGCACTGCATGGTCCACGGACTCAGGCCTATGGGGAAACTAACCGCTCCAGAAGGCCCAGTGTTAGACAGAACCAAGGCACTGCATGTTCCACGGACTCAGGCCTATGGGGAAACTAACCGCTCCAGAAGGCCCAGTGTTACACAGAACCAAGGCACTGCATGGTCCTCGGACTCAGTCCTATAGGGGAACTAACCGCTCCAGAAGGCCCAGCGTTAGACAGAACCGAGGCCCTGCATGGTCCTCGGACTCAGGCCTATGGGGAAATTAACCACTCCAGAAGGACAAGCATTAGACAGAACCAAGGCACTGCATGGTCCTCGGACTCAAGCCTATGGGGAAACTAACCGCTCCAGAAGGCCAAGCGTTAGACAGAACGAAGGCACTGCATGGCCCTCGGACTCAGGCCTATGAGCAAACTAATCGCTCCAGAAGACCCAGCGTTAGACAGAACCAAGGGACTGCATGGTCCACGGACTCAGTCCTATGGGGAAACTAACCGCTCCAGAAGGACAAGCGTTAGACAAAACCAAGGCACTGCATGGTCCTCGGACTCAGGCCTGTGGAGAAACTAACCGCTCCAGAAGGCCAAGCGTTAGACAGAACCAAGGCACTACATGGCCCTCGGACTCAGGCCTATGGGGAAACTAACCGCTCCAGAAGGCTAAGCGTTAGACAGAACCAAGGCACTGCATGGTCCTCGAACTCAGGCCTATGGGGAAACTAACCACTCCAGAAGGCCAAGCGTTAGACAGAACCATGGTACTGCATGGTTCTCGGACTCAGGCCTATGGGGAAACTAACCGCTCCAGAAGGCCAAGCGTTAGACAGAACCAAGGCACTGCATGGTCCTCGGACTCAGGCCTATGAGGAAACTAACCGCTCCAGAAGGCCAAGTGTTAGACAGAACCAAGCCACTGCATGGTCCACGGACTCAGGCCTATGGGGAAACTAAACGCTCCAGAAGAACAAGCGTTAGACAGAACCAAGGCACTGCATGGTCCTCGGACTCAGGCCTATGGGGAAACTAACCGCTCCAAAAGGACAAGCGTTAGACAGAACCAAGGCACTGCATGGTCCTCGGACGCAGGCCTATGGGGAAACTAACCGCGACAGAACCAAGGCACTGCATGGTCCTCGGACGCAGGCCTATGGGGAAACTAACCGCTCCAGAAGGCCAAGCGTTAGACAGAACCAAGGCACTGCACGGTCCACGGATTCAGACCTCTGGGGAAACTAACCGCTCTAGAAGGACAAGCGTTAGACAGAACCAAGGCACTGCATGGTCCACGGACCCAGGCCTATGGGGAAACTAACCGCTCTAGAAGGACAAGCGTTAGACGGAACCAAGGCACTGCATGGTCCTCGGACTCAGGCCTATGAGGAAACTAACCACTCCAGAAGGACAAGCGTTAGACAGAACCAAGACACTGCATGGTCCTCGGACTCAGGCCTATGGAGAAACTAACCGCACCAGAAGGACAAGCGTTAGACAGAACCAAGACACTGCATGGTCCTCGGACTCAGGCCTGTGGGGAAACTAACCGCTCCAGAAGGACAAGCGTTAGACAGAATAGAGGCACTGCATGGTCCACGGACTCAGGCCTATGGGGAAACTAACCGCTCCAGAAGGCCAAGCGTTAGATAGAACCAGGGCACTGCATGGTCCTCGGACTCAGGCCTATGGGGAAAGTAACCACTCCAGAAGGCCCAGCGTTAGACAGAACCAAGGCGCTGCGTGGTCCTCGGACTCAGGCCTATGGGGAAACTAACCGCTCTAGAAGGCCAAGCGTTAAACAGAACCAAGGCACTGCATGGTCCACGGACTTAGGCCTCTGGGGAAACTAACCGCTCCAGAAGGACAAGCGTTAGACAGAACCAAGGCACTGCATGGTCCTCGGACTCTGGCCTATGGGGAAAGTAACCACTCCAGAAGGCCCAGCGTTAGACAGAACCAAGGCGCTGCGTGGTCCTCGGACTCAGGCCTATGGGGAAACTAACCGCTCTAGAAGGCCAAGCGTTAAACAGAACCAAGGCACTGCATGGTCCACGGACTTAGGCCTCTGGGGAAACTAACCGCTCCAGAAGGACAAGCGTTAGACAGAACCAAGGCACTGCATGGTCCTCGGACTCTGGCCTATGGGGAAACTAACCGCTCCAGAAGGCCAAGCGTTGGACAGAACCAAGGCACTGCATGGTCCTCGTACTCAGGCCTATGGGGAAATTAATCGCTCCAGAAGGCCCAGCGTTAGACAGAACCAAGGCACTGCATGGTCCTCGGACTCAGGCCTATGGGGAAACTAACTGCTCCAGAATGACAAGCGTTAGACAGAACCAAGGCACTGCATGTTCCTCGGACTCAGGCCTATGGGGAAACTAACCGCTCAAGAAGGACAAGCGTTAGACAGAACCAAGGCCCTGCATGGTCCACGGACTCAGGCCTATAGGGAAACTAACCGCTCCAGAATGACAAGCGTTAGACAGAACGAGGCACTGCATGGTCCTCGGACTCAGGCCAATGGGAAAACTAACCGCTCCAGAAGGACAAGCGTTAGACAGAACCAAGGCACTGCATGGTCCACGGACTCAGGCCTATGGGGAAACTAACTGCTCCAGAAGGCCAAGCGTTAGACAGAACCAAGGCACTGCTTGGTCATTGGACTCAGGCCTATGGGGAAACTAACCGCTCTAGAAGGCCAAGCGTTAGACAGAACCAAGGCAATGCATGGTCCTCGGACTCAGGCCTATGGGGAAACTAACCGCTCCAGAAGGCCAAGCGTTAGACAGAACCAAGGCACTGCATGGTCCACGGACTCAGGCCTATGGTGAAACTAACCGTTCCAGAAGGACAAGCGTTAGACAGAACCAAGGCACTGCACGGTCCACGGACTCAGGCCTATGGGGAAACTAACCGCTCAAGAAGGACAAGCGTTAGACAGAACCAAGGCCCTGCATGGTCCACGGACTCAGGCCTATGGGGAAACTAATCGCTCCAGAAGGCCAAGCGTTAGATAGAACCAGGGCACTGCATGGTCCTCGGACTCAGGCCTATGGCGAAAGTAACCACTCCAGAAGGCCCAGCGTTAGACAGAACCAAGGCGCTGCGTGGTCCTCGGACTGAGGCCTATGGGGAAACTAACCGCTCTAGAAGGCCAAGTGTTAAACAGAACCAAGGCACTGCATGGTCCACGGACTTAGGCCTCTGGGGAAACTAACCGCTCCAGAAGGACAAGCGTTAGACAGAACCAAGGCACTGCATGGTCCTCGGACTCTGGCCTATGGGGAAACTAACCGCTCCAGAAGGCCAAGCGTTGGATAGAACCAAGGCACTGCATGGTCCTCGTACTCAGGCCTATGGGGAAATTAATCGCTCCAGAAGGCCCAGCGTTAGACAGAACCAAGGCACTGCATGGTCCTCGGACTCAGTCCTATGGGGAAACTAACTGCTCCAGAATGACAAGCGTTAGACAGAACCAAGGCACTGCATGTTCCTCGGACTCAGGCCTATGGGGAAACTAACCGCTCAAGAAGGACAAGCGTTAGACAGAACCAAGGCCCTGCATGGTCCACGGACACAGGCCTATGGGGAAACTAACCGCTCCAGAATGACAAGCGTTAGACAGAACGAGGCACTGCATGGTCCTCGGACTCAGGCCAATGGGAAAACTAACCGCTCCAGAAGGACAAGCGTTAGACAGAACCAAGGCACTGCATGGTCCACGGACTCAGGCCTATGGTGAAACTAACCGTTCCAGAAGGACAAGCGTTAGACAGAACCAAGGCACTGCATGGTCCTCGTACTCAGGCCTATGGGGAAACTAACCGCTCCAGAATGACAAGCGTTAGACAGAACCAAGGCACTGCATGTTCCTCGGACTCAGGCCTATGGGGAAAATAACCGCTCAAGAAGGACAAGCGTTAGACAGAACCAAGGCCCTGCATGGTCCACGGACTCAGGCCTATGGGGAAACTAACCGCTCCAGAATGACAAGCGTTAGACAGAACGAGGCACTGCATGGTCCTCGGACTCAGGCCAATGGGAAAACTAACCGCTCCAGAAGGACAAGCGTTAGACAGAACCAAGGCACTGCATGGTCCACGGACTCAGGCCTATGGGGAAACTAACTGCTCCAGAAGGCCAAGCGTTAGACAGAACCAAGGCACTGCTTGGTCATTGGACTCAGGCCTATGGGGAAACTAACCGCTCTAGAAGGCCAAGCGTTAGACAGAACCAAGGCAATGCATGGTCCTCGGACTCAGGCCTATGGGGAAACTAACCGCTCCAGAAGGCCAAGCGTTAGACAGAACCAAGGCACTGCATGGTCCACGGACTCAGGCCTATGGTGAAACTAACCGTTCCAGAAGGACAAGCGTTAGACAGAACCAAGGCACTGCACGGTCCACGGACTCAGGCCTATGGGTAAACTAACCGCTCCAGAATGACAAGCGTTAGACAGAACCAAGGCACTGCATGGTCCACGGACTCAGGCCTATGGTGAAACTAGCCGTTCCAGAAGGACAAGCGTTAGACAGAACCAAGGCACTGCACGGTCCACGGACTCAGGCCTATGGGGAAACTAACCGCTCCAGAATGACAAGCGTTAGACAGAACGAGGCACTGCATGGTCCTCGGACTCAGGCCAATGGGAAAACTAACCGCTCCAGACGGACAAGCGTTAGACAGAACCAAGGCACTGCATGGTCCACGGACTCAGGCCTATGGGGAAACTAACCGCTCCAGAAGGCCAAGCGTTAGACAGAACCAAGGCACTGCATGGTCCTCGGACTCAGGCCTATGGGGAAACTAACCGCTCCAGAAGGCCAAGCGTTAGGCAGAACCAAGGCACTGGACGGTCCAAGGACTCAGACCTATGGGGAAACTAACCGCTCCAGAAGGACAGGCGTTAGACAGAACCAAGGCACATCATGGTCCTCGGACTCAGGCCTATGGGGAAACTAACCGCTCCAGAAGGCCAAGCGTTAGACAGAACGAAGGCACTGCATGGTCCTCGGACTCAGGCTTATGGGGAAACTAACCGCTCCAGAACGCCTAGCGTTAGACAGAACCAAGGAACTGCATGGTCTACGGACTCAGGCCTATGGGGAAACTAACCGCTCCAGAAGGACAAGTGTTAGACAGAACCAAGGCACTGCATGGTCCTCGGACTCAGGCCTATGGGGAAACTAACCGCTCCAGAAGGCCAAGCGTTAGACAGAACCAAGGCACTGCATGGTCCTCGAACTTAGGCTTATGGGGAAACTAACCGCTCTAGAAGGCCCAGCGTTAGACAGAACCAAGGCACTGCATGGTCTACGGACTCAGTCCTATGGGGAAACTAACCGCTCCAGAAGGCCAAGCGTTAGACAGAACTAAGGCACTACATGGCCCTCGGACTCAGGCCTATGGGGAAACTAACCGCTCCAGAAGGCCAAGCTTTAGACAGAACCAAGGCACTGCATGGTCCTCGGACTCAGACCTATAGGGAAACTAATCGCTCCTGAAGGCCCAGCGTTAGACAGAACCGAGGCACTGCATGGTCCTCGGACTCAGGCCTATGGGGAAACTAACTACTCCAGAAGGACAAGTGTTAGAAAGAACCAAGGCACTGCATGGTCCTCGGACTCAGGCCTATGGGGAAACTAAACGCTCCAGAAGGCCAAGCGTTAGACAGAACGAAGGCACTGCATGGTCCTCGGACTCTGGCCTATGGGGAAACTAACCGCTCCAGAAGGCCAAGCGTTGGACAGAACCAAGGCACTGCATGGTCCTCGGACTCAGGCCTATGGGGAAACTAACCACTCCAGAAGGACAAGTGTTAGAAAGAACCAAGGCACTGCATGGTCCTCGGACTCAGGCCTATGGGGAAACTAAACGCTCCAGAAGGCCAAGCGTTAGACAGAACGAAGGCACTGCATGGTCCTCGGGCTCAGGCCTATGGGGAAACTAATCGCTCCAGAAGGCCCAGCGTTAGACAGAACCAAGGCACTGCATGATCCACGGACTCAGTCCTATGGGGAAACTAACCGCTCTAGAAGGACAAGCGTTAGACAAAACAAAGGCACTGCATGGTCCTCGGACTCAGGCCTATGGGGAAACTAAACGCTCCAGAAGGCCAAGCGTTAGACAGAACGAAGGCACTGCATGGTCCTCGGGCTCAGGCCTATGGGGAAACTAATCGCTCCAGAAGGCCCAGCGTTAGACAGAACCAAGGCACTGCATGATCCACGGACTCAGTCCTATGGGGAAACTAACCGCTCTAGAAGGACAAGCGTTAGACAAAACAAAGGCACTGCATGGTCCTCGGACTCAGGCCAGTGGGGAAACGAACCGCTCCAGAAGGCCAAGCGTTAGACAGAACCAAGGCACTGCATGGCCCTCGGACTCAGGCCAATGGGGAAACTAACCGCTCCAGAAGGCCAAGCGTTAGACAGAACCAAGGCACTGCATGGTCCTCGGACTCAGGCCTATGGGGAAACTAACCGCTCCAGAAGGCTAAGCGTTAGACAGAACCAAGGCACTGCATGGTCCTCGGACTCAGGCCTATCGGGAAACTAACCGCTCCAGAAGGCCAAGCGTTAGATAGAACCAAGGCACCGCATGGTCCACGGACTCAGGCCTATAGGGAAACTAATCGCTCTAGAAGGACAAGCGTTAGACAGAACTAAGGCACTGCACGGTCCACGGACTCAGGCCTTTGGGGAAACTAACCGTTCCAGTAGGACAAGTGTTAGACAGAACCAAGGCACTGCATGGTCCTCGGACTCAGGCCTTTGGGGAAACTAACCGCTCCAGAAGGCTAAGCGTTAGACAGAACCAAGGCACTGCATGGTCCTCGGACTCAGGCCTATCGGGAAACTAACCGCTCCAGAAGGCCAAGCGTTAGATAGAACCAAGGCACTGCATGGTCCTCGGACTCAAGCCTATGGGGAAACTAACCGCTCCAGAAGGCCCAGCATTAGACAGAACCAAGGCACTGCATGGTCCTCGGACTCAGGCCTATGGGGAAACTAACCGCTCCAGAAGGCCAAGCGTTAGATGGAACCAAAGCACTGCATGGTCCACGGACTCTGGCCTATGGAGAAACTAACCGCTCCAGAAGGACAAGCGTTAGACAGAACCAAGGCACTGCATGGTCCTCGGACTCAGGCCTATGGGGAAACTAACCGCTCCAAAAGGACAAGCGTTAGACAGAACCAAGGCACTGCATGGTCCTCGGACTCAGGCCTATGGGGAAACTAACCGCTCCAGAAGGCCAAGCGTTAGACAGAACCAAGGCACTGCATGGTCCTCGGACTCAGGCCTATGGCGAAACTAACCGCTCCAAAAGGCCCAGCGTTAGACAGAACGAAGGCCCTGCATGGTCTTCGAACTCAGGCCTATGGGGAAACTAACCGCTCCAGAAGGCCAAGCGTTAGACAGAGGCAAGGCACTGCATGGTTCACGGACTCAGGCCTGTGGGGAAACTAACCGCTCCAGAAGGACAAGCGTTAGACAGAACAAAGGCACTGCATGGTCCTCGGACTCAGGCCTATGGGGAAACTAACCGCTCCAGAAGGCCAAGCGTTAGACAGAACCAAGGCACTACGTGGTCCACGGACTCAGGCTTATAGGGAAACTAACCGCTCCAGAAGGCCAGGCGTTGGACAGAACCAAGGCACTGCATGGTCCTCGGACTCAGGCCTATGGGGAAACTAACCGCTCAAGAAGGCCCAGCGTTAGACAGAACCAAGGCACTGCATGGTCCACGGACTCAGGCCTATGGGGAAACTAACCGCTCCAGAAGGCCCAGCGTTAAACAGAACCAAGGCACTGCATGGTCCACGGACTCAGGCCTATGGGAAAACTAACCGCTCCAGAAGGCCAAGCGTTAGACAGAACCAAGGCACTGCATGGTCCTCGGACTCAGGCCTATGGGGAAACTAACCGCTCTAGAAGGCCAAGCGTTAGACAGAACCAAGGCAATGCATGGTCCTCGGACTCAGGCCTATGGGGAAACTAACCGCTCCAGAAGGCCAAGCGTTAGACAGAACCAAGGCACTGCATGGTCCACGGACTCAGGCCTATGGTGAAACTAACCGTTCCAGAAGGACAAGCGTTAGACAGAACCAAGGCACTGCACGGTCCACGGACTCAGGCCTATGGGGAAACTAACCGCTCCAGAATGACAAGCGTTAGACAGAACCAAGGCACTGCATGTTCCTCGGACTCAGGCTTATGGGGAAACTAACCGCTCAAGAAGGACAAGCGTTAGACAGAACCAAGGCCCTGCATGGTCCATGGACTCAGGCCTATGGGGAAACTAATCGCTCCAGAAGGCCCAGCGTTAGACAGAACCAAGGCGCTGCGTGGTCCTCGGACTCAAGCCTATGGGGAAACTAACCGCTCTAGAAGGCCAAGCGTTAAACAGAACCAAGGCACTGCATGGTCCACGGACTTAGGCCTCTGGGGAAACTAACCGCTCCAGAAGGACAAGCGTTAGACAGAACCAAGGCACTGCATGGTCCTCGGACTCTGGCCTATGGGGAAACTAACCGCTCCAGAAGGCCAAGCGTTGGACAGAACCAAGGCACTGCATGGTCCTCGTACTCAGGCCTATGGGGAAATTAATCGCTCCAGAAGGCCCAGCGTTAGACAGAACCAAGGCACTGCATGGTCCTCGGACTCAGGCCTATGGGGAAACTAACCGCTCCAGAAGGCCCCGCGTTAGACAGAACCAAAGCACTGCATGGTCCACGAACTCAGGCCTATGGGGAAACTAACCGCTCCAGAGGGACAAGCGTTAGACAGAACCAAGGCACTGCATGGTCCTCGGACTCAGGCCTATGGGGAAACTAACCGCTCCAGAAGGCCTAGCGTTAGACAGAACCAAGGCACTGCATGGTCCTCGGACTCAGGCCTATGGGGAAACTAACCGCTCCAGAAGGCCCAGCGTTGGACAGAACCAAGGCACTGCATGGTCCTCGGACTCAGGCTCACGGGGAAACTAACTACTTCAGATGATCTTAAGTGTTAGGCAGAACCATGGCTCTGCATGGCCCTCGGACTCTGGCTCACGGGGAATCCAACTACGTTTGATGATGCTAAGAGTTAGACAAAACCAAGGCACTGCATGATCGCAGGACTCAGGCCTATGGGGAAACTAACTCCTTCAGAGGATTCCAGGTGTTGGACAGAACCGAAAGCGCTGCATTATCCCAGGACTCAAACCTATGTGGAAACTAACTCCTTCAGTGGATTCTAAGTGTTAGACAGAACCAAAAGCGCTGTATGGTCCTCGGACTCAAGCCTGTGGGGAAGCCAACTACTTCAAGAGGATCCTAAGAGTCTACCCAAAGAATTTTCTACCTGGCCCTTAGGGAGCGATGGATCCACCCAAGCATACATGCCCTCGCTATAATAACTGATGCCGCAATTGGCCGAGATGCAATTGAAGTTAAAATCATACAAGTAAAGAAAAAAAAAAAACAGATAGCGTGCAAGTAAGAGAACAGCCACAACAAACAGGAAAAGAAATAAAACTCGCATTTCATTAAATCCATAACGATTACATGGTGAACACCACATTACAATCTAAAAAAATAAGAAGAAAGATACAAAAGATGAGAGAGACGACGGCGTCGAGGGGCCTGCCTTGCCCATCTATTTTCCTCCCTCAGCTGGGGGCTGGACTATAGCAGCTTCAAAGCCTTCTGAGCTTTGGCCAGAAGGGACAGCCTGCGAAGGCGTGGTAGGAACGACTGCCTCCTCAGCAGCAGGAACTTCAGCTTCAAAGGAAGACTTCATAACCTCCTGGGGCGCCTCCTCAACTGGGCCCTCACCTAATTCTGCCACCTTGGGAGGGTCACTTCCTTGGACGAGCTCACCCACGGGCTCAGCAATTGTTGTGTCCTCACCCGTAGCAGCGCCGATTCCCTCCGCAGCCTCCTCGGTCTCAGCGCCACTTGGAGTTGCCTCGCGGATGGCAGGAGGGTAGTACACATTCTCCTCCTTCCACAAGTCGGATGAGGCCTCGACCTCAGCCTGTTTGAGGGCCTCCCTCCAAACCTCAGCAGAGTAGCGCCTGCACAACCCGGGGACTTGAGCCTTAAAGACGGCTTCTGTCTCTGCCATCCCCGCAGCATAAGCCTCCTCCTCGGCTTCCCGCTTAGTGGCCAGAGCTTCCTCTCTGCCCTGGTCAGCCTCAAACTTGGCCCTTACGGCCTCGTCCCTCACCCACTCAGCTTCCCTCTTGTCCGACTCGGCGGCAGCCACCTTCTTGGGCAGATCAGCAAGTGGCTCCTTTGCAGTCTTTAGCTGCTCCTCTGCCTCAGCCAGGCGCTTTAAGTAATCTTCGGCCTGCTTCTGGAACTCGGCGAGACCCGACAGGGCAGTATCCCGAGCACTGGTCATTGCACTCAGCTCCTCCCCGGCCTTGGCAAGATCAGCCTCTGAGTTCTTAAGGACCCGAGTGGCCGCCAAGCGTTTCTCACGCTCCACGTCCATGGCTTTCCCCTGGTCATGGGCCACGTCCTCCAACCTGTAAGTGGCCTGAATGGCCTGCCCGACAAAACAAGTACACGGTTAGCTGAGCCCAGAAAAAGGGGGAGAGAGAAGCTACAACTCGAATAAGTCATAAATGACGAGAGACTTACCATTCCCAAGTTCCGCTTGAGGCAGAGGAAGACCTCCCTGCTCCTCATAGTTGCCAGCTCCGCCATGTCCGCTGGGAGTAGCAGGCACCTTTCCACCACATCGGCCACGTATGCGCCTTCGCCCTCTTTGAAATCCCTGAGGGAGGAGTCTTCCCTCAGCGGCTCCCCATGGAGCATTGGGGTAGGAAGCCAGGCCTGAGGCTCGGGCTGGTCGTTAACCTGTTTATCCTGGCCTCGGGAGCCTATCTTCAGCTGTTTGGATGGCCGCCGATCATCACCCTCCTCTCATGGGGACCCGGACCTCTCCTCAATTGGCCTTTTGCCCTTATCCTTCTTCTGCTTGGGATCAGAGGGCTCGCGCCTAGAAGGCAAACTCGTCTTGGGCGGAGAAGGAGGAAGCCTTGACTGGGTAGAGGCCGACCTGCCCTGAGCAGAACGAGTTTTTGGAGGAGGAGGAGGAAGCTCTGGCTTTGATTTCCCCGACTGGCCTTCAATCAGATCCGACAGACTAGGTTGAGGCCTCTTCTTGTAACCCATTTCGTGTCGGGAAAAGGACCTGGACACCGAGAAGTCTGCTTCAGTCAGACGAGGGTCACCCAAGTCTCCTGGAGGGTCCTCGGACTGGTGAGCTTGTTCAAAAACGTCAAATTCGTCATCGGCGGGGCCAATGTCAGCAACTTCCACTTCCTTCTCTAGGCCTACTTCGGCGGGCTCCGAGAGTCTAAGGGAGGAGGAGGGACCTGCAGGTGTTACGCCTTTTGATGTGGAGGGCACCTCGAGGAACCGAAACCCGTCCTCGGTCACGGTTATTTTTCGAAGCCAAGGATCCTTCGCTCTGATCACGTACTTCGGCGCCGCAAATGACTTGTGAGCCGGGTCGTATTTCAAGATCTCGTGAGCGGCCCTAACCTGATTGTCGGCCTCGTTCACGAAAACCTCTGCCCTCAGCGCCTTTTGCAAGTCTTCCTGGTTGATTAGGCTGAAGTGACGCGTGAAGGCGTGCGGATCTGCAAGAGGAAACACATCCACATTAGAAACCAGACGGTGCATAAAGAAATGGACGAAAGAAAGGATGGAACTGATTGGGGTCCTAAAACCCTCTCTCCATATTCCCATTGCCCCACCTGGGGTCCCCTCCGTCGTCGGGCAGTGAAGGCCATCATGCCACTCTCCAAACATGATGAGGAAGTCCTTGTTCAACCCCTTGCTGGACTCGGGGAGGCACTGAATGAGCCAGACCCTGTCATCCCTGATCTTCAGATAATAAGTTTTGCCCTTCAGGCACTGGAGATTGTAACACCAGTTGACGTCATAGTGGGTCAATCTCAGTCCCATCTTCTCATTTAAGGCATCCACACAGCCCAGAATCCTAAAGACGTTGACGGCACACTAGGTAGGGGCTAGCCGGAAGTGCATCAGATAGTCCCTCATCACCGGACCCATGGGTATCCTCATGCCACCTTCAACGAAGGCAACAATGGGAATCACCACCTCGCCCTCCTGCCTCCGAAAGCGCCACTCGCCCTCCGCACAATACCTCAAGCCCACGTTGGCCGGTATCTTATAATCGGTGATGAACTTCTCCATCGCCTCCTCAGTGAAGACATACTTCTTAAAAATACCCATCCCCAATGATGCCTAAGCGAGCTAAGAGAGAGCAAATGAAAAAGAGGAAGTTCAAAGAGAGATAGAGTGACTTACAGAAATGTGTAGGAGCTCCTCGGACCGACTTCTTATGCTGGAGATATAGACCCTTGTGTGCGAATGAACAGAGGAACCGGCTTTTTGAATGGGTATTTATACCCTAAAATCAAGGAACTGTGCGGGTTTTCCTGCCCCAAACTGCTAGGCGAATCCCCACCGTTGGATTGTCATCCTCCCGTTGAACGTGGGGAGCACAGAGCCGCCTGGATTTGATGAAGGGCACGTCGCACCCTTCGAGGCGTCGGTAACGCTTCTGGGGCAGACAAAAAGACTTTAGTACCCACAGAGGGCCAAACTCGACGGGACATGTCGCATGCCCGAGGACATCAAAATCCTCCTCTCCGCCCGAGGGTGCGAACAGCAAAATTTTGAGGGGCTATTGTGGGGCCAAATAATCCTACGGCCCAGCCCACTTCATTCCTGGGCCGAAGGCCCGAGCCGAGGAGACATCCAAGTCCGAGGACGACTTCATCATCGGACGTCCGAGAATTTGAGGGATAGGCTCGTAGCAAGTAGTCACCTCCACATTAAATGTACCTGACAACCGCCCTGGCCGCATTAATGAGGAAAGGACCTTCACCAGCGTCGCCTTGGTTGTCGCGACTCCCAAAGAGACTGGGAAGGCAGCTGATGGGACAAGCACCTAAGCAAATGTCCTGATCGCTCAACAAGTATAGGGCTAGGATCGATTGGAAAAAGGGTATATAATGTAAGAGAATCCCTCCTGAAAAGGGGGGATGCAGGGATAGGATAAAAAAAGAAAAAGAAAGAGAGAGAAAAAAGGGCAAAAGCCTCCTCGGCCATGGGCCGAGGAGCACATCCCAGTTGTAAACTGTTCTAAGTTTTCCTTTAAATAAAAGAGACCGGAGTTCACGCCTCGTGAACGCCGGCCAGCGCCTAGACCTTCGATCCACTCTCTACAAATTCATTGTTCGGGGTTCGTTGGGCTTTTGACCCATGTTCTTTGGGCTTGGGCAACCAAAATTCTAGACCCTACAATATATATATATATAAAAGTTTAATCATGGTTTGTAAAAAAATAATTGATAAATTTCAGTGACAATTTTTAAGGGAGTGTTTTTTCTTTTCAAGTTTAGAGTGAAATGTTATTTCTCTAAACTTTAAGGTAGAGTGTAACTATCTAAAATCCTTTGGTATTTTGGCCTAATCATGAAAGAGCAATGTAAAGCTTTTTAAAATAGCTGTTTGTTTGTTTTTTGTTTTTTTTTTTTGAAACTAAATTTTCATTAAACAAAGCCATAATAGGAACAGAGTAGAAAAACACCACAAGTCAACATCAGGACAAATCACCAACATAGACCATCAGACAACCGAACCAAAAAAGGAAAGAAAAACACAGATGCAAAAACTAGATCCCTTCTAGCCTACACAAATTTGCCAGATTCTCAAAAAAAAAAAAAAATTTGCTAGATTCTCAGGGACCCCACCAATCCATTTGCACTCCTCTCCTGAACTTTTGGCCTGTTGAGCTAGCTCATGGGCTATGTTGTTACTATTCCTGCAAATGTATCTAGCTTCTGCATAATTAAAGCCATTCATTCCTTGCAAAATGCCTTGAATTATATGACCTGCAACTCCCCACACATCTTTGCTGCAGATTGCTTGAACAGTTTGCATTGAATCTCCTTCCAATATGATCTGATTTAATCCCAGCTCCTTAGCAAGAACAATGCCCTGCTCCATAGCAATTGCCTCAGTCTCTTCCACTGCAAATCTACCAGACGGGGGCTTACTCAAAGCTGCAACCACTTGATTATTCCAATCTCTGATTATGACTCCAATTCCTGAATTACCTTCCATAGCTGGTACTGCCCATCAACATTTATAAGATAAACATCTTTAGGAGGAGGTTTCCAGGCCCTATCCTTTGTCCCTTTTTGCTTTATTAATTGAATATTTGCTTCTTTGAAATCTACAATCAGACGAATAGCAAAACCCCAGACATGCTCAGCAACTTCACCACCATCCCCATACACCACCTGGTTCCTATTATACCAAATTGACCAGGCCACCCCAAAAAATTTCTCCAGGTCACTTTGATTTTCTTGGTTCATTAAGCTGAGAGCCAAATCAGTGACATCCAGGCTGCAATCAAGAATTTTTATAGGACAGTCAATCCATTTAGCCCACACTGCCTTGGCAAAAACACAACTTAGAATGGCATGCTCAACTGACTCAGGATCTTTTTTGTAGATGGGGCATGGGACATCCATTTGGATTCCTTTTTTGAACAAATTAGTCAAAGTGGGGATTGCATTCATACATAATCTCCAAGCAAATATTCTGATTTTTCCCGGAATATTCAAATGCCACATCCTCTTCCATAGCGGAGCACACACATCACCCAAAGAGGATTCACCATGGTCTTCCTTTTCTAGGATCCTTCTAGCCACATAATAGGCACTTTTTACTGAAAAGGACCCTTTTGTATTGCCCACCCAGATTATAGTCTTCGGGAAGATGAAAACTTATAGGAATTTTAAGTATTGTTTCCACCTCAAAAGGTAGGAAAATATTTTCCAGCCTATCCCTCCTCCAACTTTTTGTGTCCGAATCTATGAGTGCAGAAACCATAGGAAAGTCTCCAAACTCTTTTGGTGGAGAAACAACCTTGTATGTTGAAGGAGTAGGTAGCCACTTATCATCCCAAATATGAATCAACTTCCCATTTTCAACTCACCACCTTGTACCTTGCCTTAAAACTTCTAGGCTTTGATGTATGCTTCTCCAAGCATAAGATGGGCTGCTTCCTATTTTTGCACTTAGGACATCACTGTTGGGGAAGTACTTTGCTTTGTATAAGCGAGCCATCAGTGAGCATGGATCAACTAAAATTCGTCACCCTTGTTTTGCCAACATCGCCATGTTTGTTTTTTTGTTTTTTGTTTTTTGTTTGTTTTAATTTATATTTGGTTTTTTCACTTTTTGGGTTTTAAATTTTTTTTTTTTTAAACCAGTTTCGAAAGTTGAGCAGAACCCAGTTGAGGTTTCTGGTGGAACTGTGGAAGTACTATAAATGGGAATGGTGAAGGTGTTGGTGTTACTGGTGGCACTTAGGGAAATGCCAGTTTCGGTTAAGGTTGCAATGGAAAAGGCCAAAGAGAACAAAATGAATAAAGGGTTTGTCAGTGCTTGAGAGAGTGATAAAATTTCAGGTTCTGTTTTGTAAAGTTGAGGTTTTGAGATAGAGAGAAAATGCAAGATTCTTTTTTTGTTTAGATTGACTGTGCCACAGTTAATTGTATCATTTTTTTTTAATGAAGAAAAAAAAAAAAAAAAAAAAAAAAAAAACTAGGCTCTTTATGTTATAGCTAGGTTCATTTTTATAATATAACCATGCTCTTTTCCTCCCCTCCTCCAAACCACACTCTCTGTATAATTCCTTCAGCCGTGATGGTGCTCCGGCCACTACATCTTTGTTTCTTCTTTTGTATTTTGTCTCTTCTTTCCCACACATTTTTTGCCGATGCTGCTTGGCCTTGTCCCGTTCCTTTTTCTTATATTTTTGTTGAGTTTGGAGCTTTCTTATCCGTGCTCATCTTGTATAGAAATGGTGTGGGCTTCTTTGGACTTGCTACACTTCACCTGGGCTGAGTTAATTTGCTGGGCGGGCCTATTGGATCTTTACCCTGTTCTTTCCTTTTTGGGCCTTAAAAAAGGCCCATTCTTATTCCTTAAGGAGGGGAAGAGGGTTATCTCAGTGCGGCTGTCTCCCAAACACTGCCCATACCCTAAGGTGGGCCAAGGGGCTCTATCTTTTGTCCCTCATGGGTATTTCTTTCTCTTTGGGCCATGTTTGCTTACTTTCTGGGCTTTTGGGGCACAGCCCAATTGACTTAGATTAGTGTTTCTTAAAATAAAAAAAAATAAAAAAAAAAATGTAGAAGGAATTGTCTAAACCCGGGAGAATAGTCACGTTTTTTTATTAGTGAGCACAACAAGATATCCTCATCCTAATTTTTTTTTTTTTTTTTAAAGAAGAGAAAAAAAAAGAACCTACTAGATTGGTAGGTCTATTACAATTCTCTTACTGGAATATATGAGAATAATATTAAATTGATGTCTTTACTTGCAACAAGCTTAACTGACCGCTGTTCAACTAGCTATTCAACTGATTTCAAATTAATAATGAAATTATGTAAGCAAAAAACGATTGCTTAATGACCTTATTTCTATCTTAAAACAAAATATACAGCTTTTTAAAGCATGGCATTTTTTAAGATACATACAATTTTATGTTTGCTTGATAAACAAAATAAGCTTATGAAAATAAACCCATCCAAATGCAAGCGCTGCATCATTCATTTGATTGGTGGTCAACAACTTGTAATGTTAATATAAACATTTTCATATGGAAGGTCAACATAATTGATAGATTACAATCATTGCTTGAATGCTGAATCCATGGTGCAGGCAGGCTTATAAAACTGCAGGCGCTCCAATACTACAGAGGGAATCCAAACGATGGCCAAGACGGCAATAGCAATTGAGAGTTGTAAAGTACTCCATTTCCTTTTTCTTTTTTTGTCGATTGGTAAGTTATAGACGCATTCTCGATGTGTTTTGAACCCACAACCTCACCTCCATCTAACACTTATAAAAGGAGGTGCCAATTGAGCTATAAGCTCATTTGCAGAGCTGTAAAGTACCCTTAAGGCCAGCATTTTGCCATATTGATTGCACGGACAGATAGACAAAGCCATTCAATTGTATAAATGATTCAGAGCCATGTAACATCAATTGGAGTGGAGTGGATCACCAAGTTTAAAGCATATGACAAAGAAATTAGCTATAAATCACAAGCAACCGTGTTATTCATAGAAACGTGGTGTTCAAGCGGATAGTAGCTGCAATAAGATCAACTATTAACCTACAATAGGTCTTATCAGAACTCTTTGAATTAATTGTGTAGTGACAAAAAATATCTTACAGTTGAGATATGTAAATGTAGATTGTAGACGCAAATGACGTTTTTGCAAGAAGAAAGCAAATGACCAGAAGTGTCTACAATATAAAGAACAAAAGTGCACTATTTACAGAAGATCAAAAAAGTAATCCAGACCTTGTCCAATTTCCCAGATTGATATGCCACATCCCCATGAACGAGCTTCCTCAAGTCGCATAGAAATTGACAATAATGATGGATAGAAAACTGCATGCTTGATATTGTCATCACTGGAATAAAAGAACAAATGCTCCCCACTGTTCTTTTCCCACTGCAACAAAGGCCTGTGCTTCTCCAACAATGAGAGGTAATCCCTGCCAGTAATAGCTCCACCACCCAACCCTGCAGTTCTTATAACATGTCAAGATATGGAGGACACTCTTATTTTATAAGATGAGAAACTAATAAAGAATTTTATCTATAAAGGGGTGTGTGTGTGCATGTGTGTTGCGTGGGGAGGGGGGGGGGGGGGGGGGTGGTGGTGTAATGCAAACAAACCCCTTCAACTTTGGGTTGTTGCAAACTGACCCCATGGAGCTTCAATTTGAACTTTTACTCCTCAAAGAAATTGCTCCTTCCATCCCATTTTTGTTATTTAAGACTTAAGAGGACTGAGAGTGGTCATATGAACAACTTGTGTCTCAAAAATCTGGATAGAAAAGTGATCTAATGCACAACGCATGACTCAAAAATCTGGATGGAAGATTTATGAGTGTGGGATGGTTGGCAAGGAAGATTTCCTCTCCATTGGAGTTAAAATCTCGAAGGTTATTCTTTTATGTGTATTTTAAACAATTTGGCCAATGAGCTCTAACTCAAATAGCCGTTCCTCCTCCTGTATAAGCAAGGTTGTAAGTTCAAGACCCACAGAGTGTGTAACTTACCAATCAAAATACAGTGGACAATTTGGCGAGAGGAAAAGTAGATCTTTGACAGTGTTGAATGTCCTCACCATGCCATCCTTTTTTTTTTTTTTTTGGTTTTAGTTAAGATCTTTGTATGGCTAGATGGCTACCTTGGACAGAATCCCCTTTTTTTTTTCAAAAGATAGTCCAATTTTTATATTGTAATTCTTGAAGAGTGATTTGAACTATTTTCTCTCATGCATAAAATTATTTTGACTTGCGAAAAAACTAAAAAGTAATAAAGAAACAAGTGTAACAGAAAATATGTAGCTCCTCTAAAACCATCAAGTAAAAAAAAGGGAAAAGAAGCAAGAACAAAAGAAATACCTCCTGTTAGGACAAAATCATTTCCATAGAAATTGATGCCAAGAAATATCTTGTGGGCAGGGCCCTGAGCGCTATTGCCAGTGGGACGAAGGATTAGCTGTAGCGTGGAATGAATCCACTTCAGAGGTGCATTAGGACCTGGATTTTGAGGACTTGAAAAGTCATAGGTCATTAGTGAGAATCCATCTACAGCATTGCTCAAGCTCTGAAGATCTTCTGGGCCAAAATCATGCTTTTGGAGCTTGTCTGAATGCGGTGGACCTATAACAAAGACCAGCTGCAACTGTTGTTTATCATTCCTTGCTGAGCTCAAAGAATGTAGTGCATGTCCAAGCTGTTTTATGAACAGTAGTGCCTAGGCTTGCAAAATAAGAAGGATCCCTCAGTAAAGAGCAAAAAGTGAAACAAAATGATTTCATGTCCAGCAAACAACACTACTGATTCACCGCAAATTGAGCGAGGTAATTTGAGAACAGATACATGCTCAAAGATCCATACAACAAAAAGACCTCAAATCTATCTGTGAAGCAGGCATATTCATATCTTTAAGTTACAGAGAAATCCAAATACTTAGAGCCAAAAAACGAAACAAAAAACTTTAAATCTAATATACTTGAAATGGTGAAAGGTTTGAATGCTGGGTCCAAGACAAAAGGAGAACCTCTCCCCAAAAACCATTTTCTCTTCCTGCATGGGCTGGGGGGTGGGGGGATGAGAAGAATCAACAGGCAATGCAACACAATGACAGAAAAATTTATAGAGTAATATTTTATTGTTTATTTCTTTCAATTGTCTACTGAAAATAGAGATTAAAACGACTATTTGAATAATTATTTGAATAATTAATTATTTATTTATTGAAACAATTGAGGAGTCCATAAACTATTTTGAAGATTAGTACCAAAAATTTTAGAAATTGAAACCAAAGAAGCATAAAAGTATGTTACCTTAAAGAAAAAATATTACACAAGGAGCAGAAAGTTTGAAATGTACCGAATTACGAATTTCTGGATCATGCAAGATACCATAAGCTGCCCACCTTGACCAAGCTTCTAGCACAATACCATCATATCCCATATCCCTAAGTATAAGAAAATCCACAAAAACAAAAAATTAACAAAGTTCTTTTTATTTTATTTTAAAAAAAGAAAAAGAAAATCCTTGACCTAATCACAGGCACAAACTACAGAAATCATTGAACAATAAACACCCTGCCCTAGGTATGAACAAGTTAATCACATACTCCACAAATATAAATGAACCCTATAAAAAGAACGGGAGTAAGATGTAAGTCTCTCTCTCTCTCTCTCTCTCTCTCTCTCTCTCTCTCTCGCGCATGAGGATTTGAATGTAGGCTAAAAATATTCATTTCAAATTTCAGTAGACTGCCATGGGCCTCCTAAATCATTGAAACTGCACAATGGATCTCCCTTTCTTCACATAAATAATTCATTATAAGGATGTCACTGAAAACACCAAAGGTATTTTACAAGAAAAGAGAAAAAAATAACAAAACAGAAGCAAAGGCAAATATAAATAAAGAAAAAGATTCCAAATTAACACATATAGTATCGATGAAGTCCAGAAAGTGATCAACTATAGAGGGATATGACTCTGTCGTCCAAGCATACAATTTGAGTAGAAAAGAGTTCTTAATGTCACTAAAAGAATGCTCTTTAACAACCAAACATGCAACCATTCTATTCTGTTTATAGACATGAAAGTAAGCATGAGGAAGAAACTCTCCAAAATGACCACATTTTTCAGCTTCAAAAATGACCTCTCCAGCTACATGAAACCCGTATAGAGTTAATTGTCTAGCTTTTGATTTATTAAGTTCAGCCATGGCTGATTCTAAATACCCATATATAGTTTTTTGTATGCTTACTTTCAGATAAGGCTTTAATAGATATTAACCCCAATTCAACCACCCCGTTTGTAGTGCCCTGACCCTTTTTTAATTTTTGTCACTTAGGATGAATTTAGAATGTTGAGATGGAAAATTGGAAATAAAAGGAAATATAGGATATGAAATTAAGAGAGTATGATTTTAAATAAGATAGAAAGGTAGAGAAGAATGCATATGGCTGATCCCAATTAGTTGTTAGAGATATATAGCCAAACCTAAAATTTTGGGGTTAAGGCTTAATTGTTGTTTTTGAAGTATTTATAGACTTATGATTCATTTTGTTAAATGCATGCATTGATTGAGTCATGCCAAAAAAAGGAATGATGCAAAACACATGCACAGTTTGGAATTGGGTTCAATTGATTACTTCCGAACCCAACTCTATGCCACGCTAGTTTTAATGTGTGTGTTTGCAATAGCACAAAATTCTTCTCGTCCTCAAGGACCCAAGTACCCTGTTCTCACATCTGATAAGCATTTAGCCGAAAATGAGAACTAAAACTGATTAAAAGGAAGCCAGAGGTAACACTAAGAAAAGAAAGAGTGAATCAAACTTAAGATGAATCAAAACAAACCAAAGCATTCCTTTTTGACATGCATAAAATGAATCACTTTTCATTAGAACATGGGCTAATCTAATATGCTTAGAAGTATCCAGAAATGTATGAAATAGAGGCTTACTTGCACTCTGTTACAATAAGTTTAATAGCTTTATCCCTTTGCTTCTTCCTCGTAAGCAATTCTGCAGGAAATGCTTCCAGAACAACTCTGGGTAAAACCTATATCCAAAGGATATATCATTAATAATGATTAAACAATTAATCTAGGTTTTCAGAAGATTATGATTATCAACAAGTGTGGCTCATTTTTTTTTTAATAAGTGCGTGTGGGTCAATTTTTTTAATAGAAAATATTCCTCCAAATCAGTTTGGAGCAATCTTCACCAACCCATTATGTGACAAAATTAAACCAAGTGTTATTTTATTCATGTGATTTAATTGATAGCCTCATATAGATAAGTTAATGACTTATGTGATCATGGTAAATGTGTATGGTCATTTAAATCATCAAGTAATAGGTTGGTGGAATTTACCTTTGAAACAGTTTGGAGGAAAATTCTATCAATTTTTTATATATGTATAATGGACTATGTTATTTTAAAACTGATCAACAACTCCATTTTTGCATGGTTAACAATCTCTCAAAGAAGTCTCTCCTTTTTTTATATAGGTAAAGGAGCCTCTCTCATTTTATAACACACTTCACCAAATTCATTTATCATTTGTAATTATTGCAACTTCAATATTTGAATAACCTCTCAACTGAACTATATAGCAAATAAATTGAACAAAAGGTACATGCAGATTTCTTTCTTGGATTGGTAAGCTATAAGTCCAATGGATGCTAACCCTAAACCTGACCCTTCACCCCATTCACATGGGGGGAGGTGCCATTTGATATAGAGCTCATTGTCAAGACATGTGCAATGTGTTGTCATCAAATTATCAAACCTATTTAGTTGTCAATTCCCTGAAGGAAGAAAGGGCCTAAACTAAAAATAAAATAAAAAAGAATTTCTTTGCCATACCCAAGCATCTCCTGACCTTCTAAGCTCTGAGATCCATCCTACATCAGCATTATGTCTCCCCTCAAGTATTAAGCCGGTCCCTTGGCTGGCAACAAAAAGAATGAAAAGAAACTCATACAACGATGTGATAGAATAAGCAGTTCTTATGTTTAATAAAGCATGAACATCTTAAACATCCACGAGGATTTAGAAGATACTGCTCCACCTACATTTGTGATTCTTTTTCCCCTTTTTGGATAAGTTTACCTACAGTAACGATGTCAGGGACAATCAAACCCAAAGCAACCACCCCCCCCGCCAGAAAACAAAAAATAATCTCACACACACAAGTTGGTTCATTTTTTATTGTATTTAGCCGACAATTCTATCATGACCAACAGAGGCGCTCTAACAAGATTGTCAACAACCCACTTTCATCACTTGGCCAAAATTTAAAATTTGGGAGCTTACCTCTTCAAATCATACCAGACAGGTGATAAATGTGTAAACTTGGAATTAAACCTTTTTGCTATTTCATAGCCCTTAGAGTTCCTGCACAGCTCCACAACACTAAGTTTCAATATAAAAAAAAATAAACAGACAAACAACATCAACAATCAACCCAAAAAAAAAAAAAAATTCCTCAACAAGATTAGTCAGGTCAGCCACATGTATTCTTTTCCTCCATTCAATTCCATCCGAAATCATAGTATCCATTACTTCCTTATTTGACATGTTCTTTTTAACTACTTCTACTAACGTTATTTTTGGTCCTCATCTACCTCTTTTTCATTCCCCCCAACTCAAATCCACTCCCCATTTCTTAGAGATGCATTAAAAACAAAGCCGTGCCCTATATATAAAACTAAAACTATAATCTCTTCTTTTTTTTTTTGGGGGAAAATTACAACTTACCTACTTGTAGTTTGGTGGAAATTTAACTTATCTACATGTGGTTGAAATTTGACACTTTACCCACTTAAGGATAGCTTAGTTAGAGTTCTGTAACCCACATTTGTTAAAAATGTGGCTAAATATGTAATTTTGCTCTACTTTTATGTCTCTCTCCCCCAAAAACACAAAAAGCATAAAAATACAAGATCAAATAAGATTTAAAAAAAAAAAAAAAATCAAGCAGAACACTTGTATCATGAGATTTCAAATCACAGGTAGGCAATTTAAATTTCAATTTAAATTTTAGACAAATCTCTAGAGGGTAAAATGTCAAATCTCAAACTAGTAGGCAAGTTAAATTTCAACCACAAGTATGTAAGTTGTAATTTACCTTCTTTTTTTTTTCTTTTCTTTTCCCAAAATCCAAAAAAGTGAAGTGTCCTACTTCAAACTCTAGAACACTCACTTTTCTCCTAGTTCCTACTATGAATGACACCATAGGGAAATGAAAACAAAGGCACAATTACAGGAAATTTCACATATCAGTTTCATCCTAAATTTTAAAAATGACAAAACAGAGCAATAAGCAATACCATGGAGTAATGTAGGCCAGTACAGGATACGTATAATGCCGGTGCGACGTGTTCTCCGAAACCTTTGAATTCTCCTGAATTTCATATATAACATTAAAAAAATAGATACATACTTTTTATGAACAAGAATCTAAAATTTTCTTTCTTTCACAACAAAATTGAAGCAGACTCTGTTTGGTTGCTGAGAAAAAAAAAATCCAGGAAATGAAGAGCTCAAAACCTAAATCACTACAATCCAGGAAAAAAAAGAGTTTGCTTTCTCAAATTTTCTGAGGAACCAAACATTGATTAGTAGAGTAGTACTCACAGCGAGGATTTCTTGGAAATCGACGTTGGCTTTAACAAGGCCTCGTTGGAATACGTAGGAGTCCGTAGGGTTCGTGGTCGCGGCGTATTTTATACGGTATACGAGTACGGAAATGGCGGGAGATAATACGAAGAAGAGGATGAAGATAATGGCGAGCCTGCGATTCGACGAGGCCGAGTCGCCGAGTTCGACTCGCTGCTCTCCTCCTTTATTCGAACTCGGTGTGACTCGGCGGTCTCGCTTCTTCCCCATTTGCCTCACCACACCGAGGCAGCAAACGTGTTTATTATTCGATTAAGGTTTTTTCCTTAAATTTTTGTTAAAATTTTTTGAAAAAAAAAAATCTAGAAAATATTTTTTAATTTTTTAATTAAAAAATTTTGAAGAAAAATTTAAAAAAATTGAAAAATTAACCGCAACAAATAACAAAAGTTAATGAAAAAACTTTTAATGATTAAACTTAAAAGTTAAAGGATTGAAAAGAAATTTGAAGAAATAGTTTAACATTTTAGCCTTAAATAAATATTAAAATTATTTAGTTTTTTTTTTTTATGAGATTAAAATTACCTAGTTTACTTAAAGGGACTATGACTTGTACATGATAACAAACGACTTAAGCTACATGAATGCGTTCCTATAAGAGTTCTCTTATTATTTGCTCTGATATATTTTAGAAGACAAAAGAATTACTACATAGTATAAACATATAGCTGCTTTTAATATAGTGACTTCTTAAAATTAAGCCTATGGCATCTACTTAACCAATTGTGACTCTAAATGTTTTTATATGTAGGCACTTTAAATAATCCTTTTTACACGAGATTAGCAAAAAGGGTTCAAATCATCATCATTACGTGTAAGGATACAATGGTAATGATACAGAAAATGGACGAAAAACTTCTTCAAATAAGTTGATGAATATAGGCTCATCATAGTGAATCAAGAAGACATTATGTCCTCATATTGCAATAGCCAATAAGCAAACTAAGATTATGATAATTGGTGAATGGTAAATGAATATGGCAACACTCAGAAAACTAATTTATAGGTTGAAAGTGTCAACTCTCATATCTTCAAATAAAAGGCCATATTAAATTTGAAAATTGCATAAGAAAGTTTAGAACAAAGCTTTTTTTGGGTTCTTGCATATGTTGGACCTGATTCTCAAAGTTTTCCTTTCCTACCTAATGCTGCAAGTTTGATTTCAAAGAAGAAAACCTGTAACCCCATTTAAGATAGAAAATCGCAAGTTTAAAAAAGGTAAAGGGAATAACAAAGTGAAGCTTAATCCTATTTATAGGAAAGGTGATATAATAACCACTACTTGCTCGAGCTAAAAAAAAAAAAAAAAACCATTACTTAAAGCTTTTTAAAGTTCCAAAAGTGGTGTTTCCCTTGATAGCCAAACACTATCATGACATCCTACAAATTGATAATCATCTATTGTTATAATAGCAGGGGGTGCCACCTTAAGGCCAGGGTAGTTCTAGGACCACCCTGACCTGATTATATATATATATATATATAATTAAAAATTTTTTATTTGTCTACCCTTCAAAAAAAATTTGGAAACACTCTCAATTTTTTTTATGCCAATAAAATTAAATTTTGCTTCATAATTTGTTCTACGTTCAGTAGATGAATGATTGTTTGATTGTGTACATTGAAAGAGATGTAACTTGTAGCATTAATAATGAGACTATCATGCAACGATTTCAAAATATGAAAATTCGTAGAAGACAAATATAAACTTTATATATTTGCGTGTTTTTTTATTGTTATTGTTATTGATATATGAATTTTTTTATATTGTATAATTTATACTTCTTAAGGAATACTATGAGAAAAATTCCTAAGGCCGTCACTGTTTAATAGTCCATCCTAGCCAAAGCTCCCCCTCACCTAATAAATTTGTTTCCAAGGGGAGAAATACCTTATATTCCCATCATTCAAATTTCAAATGGCTATCTGCAGATAGAACCTGAACCCAATGCAAGATCTTTAGCCAATCAATATAAAATTATCCATAAAATTCAACTCAGACATTTCGCCAAGCATGTAGAGTTCACTCTAAAAAACAGATAAATAATAACAAGAAAAGAAATGATCTTCTCAGCTAATGGCACAACAATGAGA
This sequence comes from Quercus ilex subsp. ballota, assembly GCA_032727855.1. Lineage (NCBI taxonomy): Eukaryota > Viridiplantae > Streptophyta > Magnoliopsida > Fagales > Fagaceae > Quercus > Quercus ilex. The sequence goes on along the minus strand of CM064911.1, from coordinate 13,824,611 downwards.
AAGATCACATAAACAAAAGAGAGGCACACCCAAGAACTAATATTCCCTGCATAGTATCAGTAATCAAGAAAAAATAAACATGCATGTTGGAGAAAACCCAATGTGAAAAAAGATTCTTAAGAAGCCAAAAAGCTTTGTCCTTTCATGTGATACCAAAAGCAGCAAAACAGAGGTATACCCATACCCTTTTGTCAGAATGTTGATTGCAGATTTTCTAACCACCTAAATTTTATCGGTTCTATTAATGCAACATTCATTATCATCAGCTATTACAAAAAACACAGATTAAAAACGTACCAAGCTTTAGGGGCCAAGCCTTGAGGCGGCAGAAACTATGAACAGAGAGAGAAAAAAGAGAAGAGGTGATGGGTTTAGCTGAGATGAGATGGGGACAGCGTTTAGGCCATTAACAAAAAAAAAGTCAGATCGAAGGGCGGTTAAAATGAATATTGAAACAATGGGGTGAAATTTATTTTCCTGGTTTGTGTTTAGTTCCGACCAACTTTGTCTCTTTCTCCATTATCACCTTATCAAGGCTTCTGAACGTATTTTAAGTGTTTTTAATGTTGCTAAAACAGTATAATGTTTTGCTTTTTAATTGTAAGCGTGACAGAATAGCTTTAATTGTAGAGCAAAGTTTCTGCTTTTATATATAATAGTATTAGATTAGATTAGATTAGATGTGTTTTTTTCTCAAAAAGAAAAAAAAGATTAGATGTGTTTGAGAAAGTCATAAAGGTATGTCTTTTAATTATTAAGACTAAAGCTAACCATAAATGGCTAGAGAATGCCTGTGCATTGAAGAAAATAGGAAAAAGACAGAGAGAGAGATAGAGAGAGACATAGAATTGAGTCGTGTCCACAGTGAACACGGGTGAGTCTTCACTTCCATGCCAAAGGTAAACCCACAATTCCACAACATATCAAACCTTTCTATTGTACTTCATACTTCAAACTTTATTGTGCTGTTCTCTCTGACTGTTCTGCTTTTGTGGGTCTGAGCTATATTGTACAAATTAATAAAGATGCCATTTCTTATCCTTTGTTGTTTTGTTTTGTTCAGTTTCTGACTGTATCTTTTGCTTTTAACTATCAAACTGAACATGGGCTTGTTATCTTTGTTATGGTTTAAGATCTGAGTTTTTCCTAAATCCAATGGTGGAAATACCTATCATTTCTGTAGGTTCAGTACCCTTTCTCTAACATGACAGTTTTGATTGAATCCTTAGCTTAGACCTTGAGTTTAACTCAAACTAGGCTTTATGAAATTTGTAATTTTAAATGGAAGTCTGAGAATGTAGTGACATACTCACTTTATTTCTGAATTTTTTTTCCAAATGCTTGATTTAGGCCAAAATAGGACTTGTCCAAATGCTCAATTTTGTGCCTGAATCTGTACAGGTTGAAAAAAAAAAAAAAAAAATCAAGTTCCTTTATAACATATATGTATGTGGATATGCATAATCTGTCCGATTGACCCAAGTTTTACCAAACTTTTCTGTTTTGGTATGTATAAGTGTTATGGTATTCTTATTTTTATTCAATATTTACATTCGTTGAGGATTCATACCTGAACTCAAAATTTTGGGAGTAAGGCTTGCTTTTTGTTGTAGTTTTATTGTTCATTGCCTTCAAATGTTACAGTTACTGCCAAATTTGCATCCAATTGTATCCAGCAATTTCCTTGGCATCTAATCTTGGAAGATCTTTTACTACAATTCACTAAATTTATGACCAGTGTGTTTTACTGAATTTGTTGAAGACTAAATAGGGCGAGTGGCCCATATCTCATTAAGATTTCTTCTAGATAAGGTTTAAATAACACCCAACCAAGTTAGCACTTAGCAGAATAGTTCTTTGAAAGTAGTGTAACTTCATCTACCTATGAATTAGGTTGAGTTTGAATTACCATCCTAAGGATTAACATATTGCACTTCACCCACATGAGGTTTATTTGTATTTGCATTTGATATATAAATTTATTGTATTCAGATTATAATAAAGTTGCTATTTTGTTTCATGGCATTCTTTTATTTAAACAATTTGGGCTGCAAAATTTTTGAGGTGGATAAAGTGTAACCTTTCAAACCACAATTTGGCAAATCAAACTCATCCCAAACCATATGTGGGTAAGCATAATTAATCTTGTGCTTGTTGGACAGAAGAAAACTTACACATTTGCAAGATAAAAGAACAAAAAAAAGGTAATGTGATTCTGTCTTGACCACATAATACTCAAGGTCATTGATCATAAATAATTTTATAAAAGGTAGCCAAGTACCAGCACTTGTTCATTTATTATTTTATCAAACATGAGAGATTATGATCCTGCTCCCAAGTCCACTTCTGCAGGATGGCTCATTAAATTAGAGATTAGGGTTTGCTGCAGTTGATGTAGGTGAGCTAAGCATCATGGATAGGTTTGGATGGCTATGCTTTAAACTTTTAATGAGGTTTGATGATCAAAGGAAAAAAGGAAACTTGATGTATTTTTCTTTTGGAAAGCTTCTTTTTAGAGGAATTAAGGACACTTACATTAGGTTTAATTGTGGGAAATAGTAGGAAATGTTTGAATCTTATCAAGGGCTTCTAGGTGTCTCACCTATGGTGTATCACACATCTTGGAACCTAGTGAAACTCACACAGCAATGGACTGGAAATATGATGTTGAAGTTAAACAGGATGTGTACCTTTTTAAAAGACTGGAGTTTCAAACAAACCTAAGCTGCCTATCAATTTAAAATCAAGATTGTCATAGCAAGACAATAATAATGCTCTAGAATTTAGCTGTCAAGAAAATGGGTAGATGCCCCAAGAATCATGGAAACTTAGATCTTTATTTAATGATGTTCTCAAAATGTGTGTTTTTAGCTGAAATTGAAAACTTTTTACTGAAAGTACTGTAAATAAAAGTAAAAGTTAGTTGAAATAGTACAGTGGAACTTATGAATAAAAAGTGCAATGAGACCCATGAATAGTAACAAAAATAAGCTAAATAGTAAAATAAGCTGGCTTTTTAAGCCATGCCAAACGCAACCTAAATCAACTTAATGATATCCTAAAGATGAAGGATCTACTCATCTTAGAATACTCATTTTTTTAGAAAATCCAAGTTTTTTTTTTTTCTAGAAATCAGTGAAGTACATTCCCTAGAATTGCTTCCCTTTTATAGCTATGTTTTGTTTTATACCTTTTTAGTTTTGAGAGAATTCTGAGTCTTTAACTCAGACCAGAAGCTTGATCTGTGCTATTTATAGTTAAATTCATAGATTCAAACATATTATATTGGATTAAGATATATAATATAATATCTTCATTGTGCCTTTCCCCCTCCTCAGATTACTGGGGAAAATGGCATTGGTCACAGGTGGAGCCACTGGTATTGGAGAGAGCATTGTGCGCCTATTCGATAAACATGGTGCAAAGGTTTGTATAGTTGATGTGCAGGACAAGCTTGGCCATACTGTCAGTGATACCCTTGGTGGTGAACCAAACACTTGTTATTTCCATTGTGATGTCTCTAAAGAAGATGACGTTTGCCAGGCAGTTGACATCACAGTCAGTAAATTTGGTACACTTGACATCATGGTCAACAATGCTGGGTTATCGGGCTCACCATGTCCTGATATCCGTAATGTAGACATATCAGAGTTTGAGAAGATATTTGATGTAAATGTGAAGGGAGTCTTTCTTGGAATAAAACATGCAGCTCGGATTATGATCCCACTAAAGAAGGGCTCAATAATTTCTATATGCAGTGTTGCAAGTGTCATTGGGGGCATAGGTCCCCATCCTTATACAGGGTCTAAGCATGCTGTGTTAGGGCTAACGAAGAATGTTGCAGCTGAGCTGGGGCTACACGGGATACGTGTCAACTGTGTTTCTCCTTATGGTGTTGCTACAGGCTTGGCTATAGCTCACTTTCCTGAGGAGGAGAGAACTGAGGATGCCATGGCGGGTTTTCGTGCTTTTATGGGGAAGATTGCTAACTTGCAGGGGGTGGAATTGACAGTTGATGATGTTGCTAATTCTGTGCTCTTCTTAGCAAGTGATGAGGCAAGGTATGTCAGTGGGGCTAATCTCATGGTTGATGGTGGCTTCACTTGCTCAAATCACTTACTGCGGGTCTTTAGATGATGCATAACATTCAAGAATTTGGCCGCCTTGTTTTAGTAGCTGTTGGAAGCTTGTTAAGTGTGATAATCTTGGTGGCAGGTCAATAAGTAGTAAAAGGTTTGATTTGAATCTCATCTGTTGTAGACTAAATATTCGAGATGGATTGTGACAGTGCAAATTGAAATAAAAGGATATTCCATGATGGGATTCAACAAATTTTTATTTTTTATTTTTATGAATATTTTGGTTGTCATTTTATGTTTAGAATTGGGAGCTAACTAAACTAGTTCTTATGAAAAAGTTGCTTGGGTCTTTGGTAGAAGTGACTTTGAAAGCAGTGGTTGGCACAGGAACAGAAGATGGTGATGCTGAAGATATTGGTGATTTATTTTATTTATTGGCGATCAATTTGAGTGAATTGTGGCAATTCCTGGGCTTTGTAATTGTTTAGAATTATTGGCAGTTGTGGTGGTAGGGGTAACAATGGTTTTGTGGTGCTGGTGTCTTGAGGCTAGTATTGTTAAATTGCAGTTTTCTGGTGGCAACTAACGTGGCTAAAATGGTAGTAAAATCACTAAATTATGTTCCTGTCATAATTTAAGAGTTTTAAGTTAACTAGCACTATGCATGAATAATACATGAATTTATTAATGAAATTAATTTAACTAAAAAAAGAATCTTCTCAAAAAAAAAAAAAAAAAAAGCTTAAAAAAGAATAAATAATATCATCTACTAATAATTTTTTCGGAATATGAATGTGTATTGATTTAAATAACACTTCTAATAGGAATAGAGAACATTAATTTATACTCATTGTAAAATTTGGTAACAAAGTTTCAACTGGAAGTCTGGAATAAATATTATTGCTATTTTGTTTGGTACTTTTGGCAATGAAATCCAAGTTGGAACGAATTGTTTTTTTTTTTTTTTTTTTTTTTTTTTTTTTTTTTTTTTTTCATTCAAATTTTTTTAAATGATTAATTATGAAATCTATAAACGAAAGAAAAAGCAATAGTAAACTAGTACTTGATAAAAAGTCAGCATGTAAGTTCTACACTGCGCCACCAATATTATCCTATATGAAATAGTATAAACAGCAACAGTGCCCCCATCTACCCCAGAGAATGGAATGAGCACTATCATTGGGGTGTAAAAACCCCCAATTACTATTTTAGCAACTAGACTCTTAAAAGCAAGCTCCATCCGGATATATAAACCCAAAAAATTATCCATCTTAGCTACAGTAAGGTTGCATATTTGCAACCTTGAGCACTAGCATTGGGGGTGTAAACACCCCTCAATTGTTATTTTACATCCAAAACCTCAAAAATGTTGGTCCATCCGGGTATGGGTTTTTAAAATTTTTAAACTTGTGAACAGTTGGTTCTTATATATAGAACCAACTGTTCACTCGGATGTTAAAAAAAAAAAAAAAACTATTATTTTAATTGAGAAATGTGAAACGAGGAAAAAGAAATGAAAGAGAAGAGAGAGAAACATGATTTTTTATATTATTTGATGTTGTAGTTTATATTATTTTAATGAGTTGTATATAAAAATAGAAACTGAGATGTTCGGTAAATTATAAAATAAAATGGTAAAATAGATAAAATAAGTTTTGAGATTGTAAAATATAACTTTTTTGAAATCCCGGATGGGAATGCTTACTATTCATGAGATTGTAAAGAAAAAACTACTTTTTTAATCTCTCACACACTCTTTCTTCCTCTCACACTCCCTCTCTCTTCTTACTTTTTATTTTTTTATTAGGTAGTTTATATTATTTTATTATGTTGTATGTAAAAATAAAAACTGGGATATTGGGTGTATTGTTGGATGGATTAATAAAATAAATAAAGTAGTGTTTAAGGATATAAAATATGTGTTTTTTTTACATCCCCCATTGCTAGTGCTCTTATGGTTGGTTTTGCTTTTGTGGCAATTAGGTGAATTGGATCCAATTTTGATTATATGTGGAGCCATTTTTTTTGTTTTTTTTAAGAGATAATTTCAATTTATTTCGTAATTGCTCTTTATTATCAAGTCAAAACATCAAATTTTTTGTGTAAATGGAGATTGAATTCCAAATCTCTTATTCGACGATAAGAAACTTCTAAGTGAAGGTTTCTATCCCTAGTCACTGAAACACTCTCATTAAAATTTTGTATTCAAGCAAATCCTAAGAAAGCGTTCAATTGAAAATTTTTTTTAGTAGATCTTTTATTTATTTCTTCTAATTCTTCTTTTATTCTTTTTGGGTTGAAAGACAAAAACATTTTAAGCTCTTTGAGTATTTAACTATTTTCTCTAATGTATGTAGTCTCTCATCCTATACACATTAGGTTATTACAAGAAGGAATCATTTAGGATCACCCTATATTGACCGATCATTTTGAAGCGAGTACTTGTTTATATTTAATTTTAAAATTATATTATATTTTCTTTTTTTTTTCAAAATAGTAAAATACAAATCCCACACTAGTTTATTATAACTATGTAGTCTCTCATCTTATACACATTAGGTTATTACAAGGAGGAATTATTTAAGATCACCCTAAATATTGACGGAACGTTTTGAAGCGAGGATTTCATTATATTTAATTTTGAAATTATACTTTTTTTTTTCAAAATAGTAATACAAATATACAAATCCCATACTTTTTATTATAACTATCAGATTATAAAATAAAATAAAAAATTTTAGGATTAAAATTCATCATTAGTTTTGTTTTTTATTAAAAAAAAATCCTTAATTTTAGAGACTAAAATCTCTTTGGCAAGGCCCTAAAAAAAAAACAAACAAACAAATCAATGCAGAAAAATGTGTTAAACCGAAAAAGCCTGGACATTATCCGACAGAAACTAAAAAACCAGACCCGTTCAGTTCCAACACTCGACTCAGCTCTCTCTCTCTCTCTCTCTCACGCCAACCCATGGCTTCTCTTCAACCTTCATGGCTTTCTTCCCTCAACACCATCTCTCCTTCAAAACCCACTTTCTTTCCATCCACAAACCTCAACAAATCCAATTCATTCAAACCATTCAAGCTCTCATCCTCTAAAAACCAATCCAATGCTGAATCTTCAGAACCCATTTCACCAAATTCACCAGAAACAACTCCAGAACCAGAACCAGCTTCTATTGACCCGGTGAAGCTCGCATTCGAAAAAGCCAAGTCGTATAAGAAGTCACTGCAATCCAAACCAGTTTCGAAAATTGAGCAGAACCCAGTTGAGGTTTCTGGTGGAAGTACTGTAATTGGGAATGGAGAAGGTGGAGGTGAAGGTGAAGGTGTTGGTGGTGGCACTAAGGAAGTGCCGGTTTCGGTTAAAGTTGCAATGGAAAAGGCCAAAGAGTACAAAATGAATAAAGGGGTTGTGAGTGGTGGAGAGGGTGACACAATTTCAGGTATTGTTTAGGAAAGTTGAAGATTTGAGATAGAAATAGAATGCAAGAATTATTTTTTTTTCTTAATTGAAGGTTTTGTTTTTATCATGTAATGTGTTTGATAAAGTACATGTCAATTAAGGAAGTAACAAAAGAGTATGACTTTGGATAGAATAAAGCTGACCCTGAGGATCCATAGTAGAACCCAAATTTTTGGGAATAAAGCTTGGTTTTTGTTGTTGTAATGTGTTTGATATTTTATTCATTACCTTAGTAAACATATGGAGTAGCAATTAAAAAAGAAAAAGAAAAACATATGGAGTGTTAATGATCTGTATGATTGATGGCTGATAACAAGTTTGAATTGTTGTTTGATGAAAAATGACATATTTGGTTGAGTGATTTGAGCTAAATTAGCTATGTGCATTTATTTTTAGGACTGAAGGGAGGAAATAGGAGTAATCTGGGAAATGGGGTTGTGGAGAAAACAGTTAATAAGAAAGGGGAGCTGTCAATTTCGAACATTGATTTTATTGGGCTTGAATTTGCGGATAAGAAGAGGAGCAGGGGATTGCCACCTGGGCTGGCTCCTGTTGTAGACCCTTTCCTGGAAGGGGACTTGCCTGAGGTGGAGATTATTGTTGGGGATACCAGAAAGTTTGAAGAAAAAACCTCATTGAAGCCTGAGCTGACTCAGGAAGACGATTCAAATCTTTACAAGCCAAAGGTTTCTTCGTGGGGAGTCTTTCCTAGACCCAACAATATCTCAAAAACGGTATGGTAATTGCTATGAGAACTGACGATAGAGTAGTGAGTTTATATGTTTTTGTCAATTGCTTTGGTGTACATGCTTTTTGTTGATGTTCTTTGTGGGCTTGGAGGATTATGTTTAGTAATTTGTTAAAGTGATGATATTATGTTGGAAAACATATTATATACTCTGAAGGTTTGCTATAGACAGTAAATTATCTTAGTTTAGAATCTCTTATTCAAGTTTCTGATATGTATAATCAAGATGGAAATTATAGAAAGGAAGTGAAAAAAGAAAGAAAGAAGAGGACAACATCGAGAACCAGCTCGGGCTCTGAACTATTTTGAAGCTTTGAACTTGTCAATGCTGATCAAATATTTGATTTTTGAATCTAACACATGTTATAATTACTCATCAATCTCAATGCTGGCCTCTGAGTACTGATACCAGCTAGGGCTCTGAAGTTATAAATTACATTCCTTATGGTAACTACTTTTGCTACATAGATGATGTGCATTCATTCTTCAAGCATTGAAGAAATCAATTAACTGAGTCAATGCCTGCACAGATGACAGATCCTTGATTGATGTAGATGACAATATCTATCAGAATGTCTGCACAAATCCTTGTGTCTATATTCATGTCAAACTTGTCCATGGACAGACTACACCAATAAAAAGCAATCAGATGGGTTGTTGTAAATGATTTTATGACTATTGAAATGCCCACAAAAATCTTTGATCTTTGTTGAAGAACTTGTCTCCCCCTGATGTTGTGTATGTGTATAGACGCATATCAAGAAATCCAGGAACAAGGTAAACACACAAATGAGTGAAAGATGGATTCTTCTGCATGCCTATATACCAATCAAATTCCTGGCATAAATTTTCATTTTTGTTGAAGAGGTTGGAGCTCTTTGGTTCCACCTTTTTAAATTAAAATATTGAAATAATTGAAGAAATGCGAGCTTCAGTTTCACCCTTTAAGCATTATTTTATGACACTAGTCATATACTTATATCTTACTGAAAGCTCGAAATGTGTTGAAAACACAAGAGCTGTTAAGACCCCCAATTAAAAGTTACGGCTCGATTGATTTTACACTAACTTAATACTAAGTGCGGAATAGTGTAAATGTAAGCGGACAAACAAATAAGCTACTCTAATCCATAATTTAAGTAACACAGCAGTAAAATGGAATGTAAAAGAGTAGGAAAGAAAGATGCAAACACAAGATAACACGCCAATGTGTTATTGAAGAGGAAAACGAAGAACTCGGCGAAAAACCTCTTCGCTGCCTTTCAAGCGGTAATTGATCCACTAGACAATCAGTTGGGATACATGGGTTAGCAAGAGACCTTCCAAGCCTAATCTACCCGATGTATCTAAGCCTTCCAAGCTCCTATTCCAACAAGGCTTCTCGGAACCGTGTCTTGTTTAGCTCTCCGGATCCCGCAACAAGCTCCATGTTGCATCTGCCATCTTTGGCTTCTTCAAATGCTTCTCAGCAGTACCAAAACTTCACTTGACACTCTCAAAGGGTGTGGTAAGTGTTTGGGCTATGTGGTAAGTGTTTAGGTTATCAACCTCTCAATGATATAGAAATTGAGAGGTAGGAGATGAGGAAATTCCCAAAACAAATATGTAGAGGATTGTTGGTATAACAATCTCTAACTCTCAAAGTGTTTGGCTAGGGTTTTCTCTCAGAAGCTCTCTTTTACATTTGTGGGTAATGTGGGTATAAATAGTGTAGGTACAGAAAGTGTGTATCAGACTGGACAGGCTGACAGAACAGAATGCCTCGTGGGTGTTTTGCGGGAAGGCCTTACCCGCGAGATACTCGCGAAACACAGCTATCTCCATCTGGCCTGACTCTTTGCATTCCAACATGTGCAGGACACATGAGTTACTTCGCAGGATGCTAAGTCACGAGCTACACGCGAAAACACTTCATTCTTCAATTGCTTGAGTCTTCACACTCTCTCTCTCTAACACACAACCCTTACAATGAAAACCCACAATAAATACAGGATACAACAGATTGAATAAAATTACAATCAAATTTGGCACGGAATAAAAGCCAACAAAACATATAATTGTAAATAACAACTTTACACTTACAATGGAGGATAGAATAGTCTCTTGGTTATTTATAGAAAAGGTGTATCATATATATTTGTCGCATTGTGTTCTCTGTTTTCTTTTAAAATTCCTTCCTAAGTAACTTTCAAAGTTTTACAAGCACATAACATTGAAGACCCTATCTCTTATATCTTATTTGACCATGGCATTGAATAGCAGAGTACAGAAACATTCGGAAGATGTTTTTCTACATTATCATCAAATGAGTCAATCCATCTTGTACTTAACTCTGTTGGTTTGTTAGTACAATTATAAATATATTTGTTAAGTAATCAGCAATTATCTTTTTCCCTAAAGCAATATGTATTTCATTATAGAGGATTGTTATTTGTTTCATAGTGGATGCCGCTTTTTAGTGTAAGTCACAAGTGCACCAAAAGACGTTTTTCTTAGAGATTTCTTTCTGTTCTTTGTCAGTTTGGTGGTGGAAGAGTTATACGCCCTGGGGAGGTGCTTGAAACAGCGGAAGAGAAAGCTGCTAAAGAAACACGCACAAGACAGTTACTTGCTGCCTACAGGAGTGAAATGGGCTTAGACATTGATCCAAAGTTAAAATCTGAATGTGAAGAGGTATGTTTCTATCAAAATATCATCTTCTTAACATGTTTTTATGAGCTTGTACATATGTTCTTGAATAAATGCTATAAGTGCATTTGTATCAAGCAATTCAAATTTGGTCTTAGACTTAATCATGTTTTTGTCATGATCTAAGATCTTAGTCCAAGAAAATCATTCAATTTATAAATTTTCACAGTATTTGAATTGAATTTAAAATTATGATTGTTGTTTATATTAAAATTTTAGTGATGTCTGGTTTATCGATGGCCTTGGTGGTTTGGATGGGGTATTGAGACTTGAGAGCGATGACTTGTTAGTGTCAATGGTTGTCGTGGTTGTTACAACTTGCTAAAGCTGGTTAGTAGTGGTGTTTGTGATTACAGTGGGTTGTGTGCAGTGGTATTGGACAATACTACGATGATGGTGATTGATGTGCTTGGCAATGATGAACTGTTAAAATTTAATTTGAAGTAGTTGTGGTTGGTGGGATGCTCGTGAGATGATTTAACAACTTGGTGTTAGTATTTAACAGTGGCAATGCTGCTGCTAAATAGTAAGTTTTGTAGCTTAGCTGGTGCAAAAATGGCATTGGCTATGAAGGGCTGTCATAGGGTATCTGCGGGTGGTGGTCTCAGTGGTAGTGGAGGCAGCATTTAATAATTCTTACCAAATGCTCTGTTCATTTCTTATTTGGGTATAATTTCCAATGATCTGAATTGGCTCCAAAATCCTCACCCCCCCTTTTTTTTTTCTTAGGGGTGGGGATGGGTTGAGGATTTGAAGATTTAAATTTTAAGCTTAAATTGCGGGCAAACAAACAAAAGTCAAGTCCCAATATCTTATATGGAAAAGGTTTAACTAATAAGGAGAGAATTTGGATAGGATAATCTACAATTTTCAATAAAGTTTGGCTTTGCAATATGGTTGGAAAATAGAAACTTTCAGTTAGAGAGAACTTGCTTTCACTGGGTCTGGAAACTAGTTTTTCAGTTTGACCCTTGTGTTTCTGTTATTATTTTTCTTTAACTGCCAGTAAATTAATGTTCTATTGCATTTTTCATTTTTGAGAGCCATAATGCATTATCATGTTTATAGGCATTGAAGGATGGGGACTCATTAATGAATATTGGAAAGCTTAAGGAAGCATTGCCCTATTATGAAAAGGTTATGGATAAGTTAACATTCAAGGTAATTTATTGTTTGAACTGTTTGAGCTGCTTTTGTACTTGAAAAGAGATCTCACCTCTCTCTCTTTCCCCTCCCCATCCCTTTCCCTAAAATGGAAAGCCATAAATAAGATGGGGCATATTTATAGATTTTCTATTTGAGTGCTATTGTGATTATGTATTTATTTATAAAAATGGTGGATTACTGATGTTAAGTTGTTAACTACCATATTTACTCTGAAATTAGGATGGTTGAGGCATTTATGGGTAGGATGAGTTAGGATTTGTTGTGCCATGGGCGTTGAAGATTAATGAAAAGTATACTCTATCTGGCTCATGATTTAGAGAGGAGAATAGGATTGGCAGTTTACATACCCAATTTTGCAATATTGAAGATATTATAGATAGGGAAATTCTTTTCTTAAAAGAAAAATCTAACTGAATTTTCATGCTAAATAATTTGGGAGCTCTATTTTCAAGATATATCTGTGTAACACATGATCCACCTCTTGTGCTTTTGGTGAGTGAAGCATGCTGTCACATAATTTTTGCATGAACTTTTTATATGATTGGTTAGTATATATACCATCACTCTAGAAAAATATACCATCCATAATTGAACATGCTCAAATTATGAATTGAGATAGGATATCAGGAAATTGATTCTCATAATCAAATTTGAATCTATTTCATTTGTAAAATAGGTGACGTGATTGGCAGACATCCTTGTTGTTGGAAAATTAGAGGAAACTCAAAGCTAGGTGGTTTGACAGGGTCTTTGTAAAATGGATTTTTGTAATGTGTTGTTTTAGGGAAGTTGAGCAGATAGCCAATGGCTGCACATGAAAATAGTCTGACTTGATTAGGGGACATGAATGATTTCTACTGAGAAAGGATTATATGCTTCACTGATGAGTTTAATAGTGATAATGAAGAGGTGGGCTTAGAAGTCATGTTAGTGATAGAACGTTGAAAATGTCTGTGGCTAAGTTCTGTATTTGTAGCTATTGCTTTTGTTTGCTCTTCCTTTTATGTCTTTTTACATGTTTCTTTTTTCTCCTCTAGTTCCTAGGGGTGTCTCCTCCTTTTTTATTCCTATATCTTTATACATTTTTATATCAAACTAGAAAAAGGAAAGAAAAGAAGTGTTCCTGGGAATCAAGAACTTCCAGTTACAATTTACTAGCTATAGTTGTATCCTCCCTTCTGCATCCAGGGGGAAGATTTCTTTACTCATCTCTAATATACGTGAACTATTTTTGCCTAGAGGTTTGGAAGATTCATTAATTACTGCACGGTTATATGTCAACTTAAAAATCAAATATAGCTTTATTTGCTAGTACACTAATTTAAGTGAGGTTATTGTACAACCTTTATCTATCTGGTTTTTTTCCCCCTCTTTTTGAAATGGTTTCTTTAGGAGTGACAGTATCTGAATATTTTGTGCTTTGTTTCATGCATATTATTCTTGCAGAGTGACCTTCATGGGTTAGCTGCGATACAATGGTCTATTTGTCAAGACTCGCTCAGTAGGTATATATGTCTTTTGAGATTTTACTAGATGCCCCTTATGACATCCCTTAACATGCCATAAAACTGAATTTGTTCATTGGGCTTTACGTGGAATATGGAATGAGTCTGTTGTTCCTTTGATGCATAATAAAGATACTTTTGTCATCAATTTGTCTTTAAGGCAACTTCTATCAAACTTATAAGCTTGTTTCCATCTTTGGGATTACTGTGGTCTCTTCATCCCACACTGTGACATGCATTTAATGCCATCTTACACATGTCATGCACTGATTAAAATTCCTTTGTTATGTGTACATCACAAAATTTTGTAGGTTTATTTATAAACGATTTTAAAAAAATAATTTGGTTGATCTTTGACCGGACAAACATCATCACATGTTAATTTTTGACTACATAAGTATTGTCATTTGTCACATGTAAGTTGTGGTTCAGGTTTCAGCTAGTGTGTTATACTCAATTGTCCTTGAATCATTTGCAAGCTTACAAACATTATAATAAATTCTGAGTTATTGAGATATGTAATAATATTTAAACTATATTTACTAGGTGTGAAGTTTGTGATGGTGCATCCAAAAAAAAGAAATAAAAGTTGTAACGGACAAGGCTTTGCTCTAGTCGTTGTAAACGTTTTTTGTGAATAAGGTATTTGAAATTGCAATGTTGAATAGGATGGTTTGGGGCTTATTTGAAAATCAGCTGCTGCACTTTTGGAGGTTCAGTTATGACAGTAGAAAATTTAGCATCATATAGGGATTTATATTAATTAGTTTTGTGAATATTTTTTACTAAGACTGAATAGCGAAGAAAGAAAGGAAAAAAAAAAAAAAAGACAACAAAACTTTTAAAAGCAAATATAGATGAGAGAAGTATAGTAGATGGGAGGACTTAATTTATATGGCCTAATATAAAAGGATAAATTGAAATTGTTAAGAGTCCTAGTCAAACTTTGATCACTTTGGTCCTACCCAAGTCAGGATAGATGAGATTATACTTCTTGAGTTCATATGGGTGTTAAATTACAATGATAAAAACAGGATTGAGAATTGTGGAAGTCAAATTTAATTTGCAAGCCTGACAACTATCACTACAATCTAGTTTTTCCTAAAAGCTACATACCATTGATTGTAATACCTGAATGGATATATCAAAGTTATTGTGCCTAATTACTAATAGTTTGCTGTGCATGAGTTGAAAAAATTTCAGGTAATGATGTATGTTAGATTGTATTTGTAACCTCTTGACTAGCAAAGGAAAGTGCTGAGTGATGTTAACAGTTGTAATAATTGCTGACAGGTTGAATGAGGCTCGATTAATGTATGAAAAGCTTCAGTCCCACCCAAATGCTCAAGTAAACAAGAAAGCAAGACAATTCGTATTCAGCTTTCAGGTAATCACCAATTCGTTGTGTGAATAATATAGTGTCTATGTTTATGGGTGAAAGCTAACAGGGAAGCCTCAACAAACATGAACAGTGACAGCATTTCAATGCCTAAATAGCTATTTGCTATGCGGGTATTTTCTTTTCCTAATCATCACAAATTAATGGTTTTCAAAATTTATTTTCCCAACACCAGTTCCTTATGTGTTACGGTTTCTTTAGAATTGATCTTTCACATTACAAAATAAAATCACTTTTTTTTTTTTTTTTTTTTCCTCCTGCTAAAATGAATTCACTTTTTTTCCCTACTTTTCTTGTGTGCCCTTTTTTTTTTCAACTGAAAATTACAACTCTTACAGGCCATGGAGATGATGAAGGTCACAACGAGCAGTCCTTTTTATCTAAAGAACACAGGTTACCAGAATTTTTTTGAAGCGTTTGTTGAAAATAAATCCAACTACCCACTTAAAGAAGCTGAGATTGAAGAGGGTTCTCTGAGTCAAGTTCTCCCATATATTATTTTTTTGGTTTCTCCCATTTTTGCCATACTGCTCATTGCTATACAAAAGAGGATATAAATTCAAAGATAGAGTTTACAACTACAACTAGGAAATGATTAAAAATCATTGATCTGGGAACTGTATATATCTTAACCACCCCCCACCTTACACGAAAAAAAGAAGGAAAAAGAAGCTTTTCCAAGAATTCTATTTACATGTAAGCAAGAGGCACGTATAGTTAGATTATACAAGGATGAGAAATTTGCGTGTGCTTGGCGTTATGTAAACTAATATGCAGGCTGAATATAAGGGTCAAGAATCATTAACATGACATTCACCATTTGAACACAATTGGGCCGTTAGCTATCTAATGCCAATTTTAGAATCAGAGAAATGCTAATGGGTCGTGAAAACTGAAAAACTCTCTCTTTATCAATATCTTTGGGGTCTTCCTTTTGTGAAAATATGAACTAGTGTCTACACAAAGAGCAGCACAATTTGACTGATCCAAATTTCATGTTTTATTCTGTTCTATGTTTAGTTGCAATTACGTGTGAATTATTTTCCCCCACTATTTAATCTATGCTACAATTTTTAAATAACCTTTTTTTTTTTGTGTTTAGTAAAACCTGACACTTTTTAACCTTGCAAATCTTTTTGTGTATAATTAAATGCAGTGCTTCTGTGCAAAGTCTTTCCATAAAATTAAAAGAAAAAAAGAAGAAGAAAGTAAAACAATCATGATGTTAATTTGGGTGCAGGTCATAGTGTTCTAGCAACATCAGAACTTTGTGCCTATTTTTTTTATTATATTCTTTGGTAACTAGTTAAAAACAAGGAGTAGATGAATGAATTAGGAAAATTATGTCAATTATTTGGGCGTTGATAAGCACTTGTACTTACTCTCTTAATCATGATATAAAATAATGAATCAATGGAGTAAAAACTTTTTTGGGAATGCTGAATAAAAATGGAAGCCATCTAATCTCATCAACTGTACTAATCTGCCTTGAAAGATGGTAAAAATTGAACAGATCTTATACTCTTAGTGGTGAAAAACACACCCCCAAGATTTTTTACATTACAGAGCAATCAGTGTCATGCTTTTCAACTCGCTTAACCCCACCATAATCTTTTGTCTAGTGTGCTAATAAATCGAAATAAGTTAAGATAGAAGATGCACTTGAATAATATTAAGCCCCTCCACCAGTCACTTACGATATATACCAATTGCTTACTTTTTTCCACCGATCATATGGGTTCACTAAGCCAGTATAGGGACGTATGAAATTTGTCCTAAAGGAATGCAGGAACTGATACAATATATTAGTGTTCATCTTAGAAAGAGAGCATATCCATAATTTCTGGGATTTGGGGTACAAATGCAAGAAACAAAATGACAATACCTACTACACATAACACTTACCAAAAAAAATGCTAATGGGTTGTGAAAAGCTCCACTTTATCAATATTTTTGGGCCTTCTTTTTGTGAAAATATGAACTAGTGTCTACACAAAGAGCAGCACAATTTGACTGATACAACTTTCATGTTTTATTCTGTTCTATGTTTAGTTGCAATCATGTGTGAATTATTTTTCCCCACTTTTTAATCTATGCTACAATTTTTAAATTATCTATTCTTTCCTTGGTTAGGTAAAACCTGACACTTTTTAATCTTACAAATCTTTTTGTGTATTATTAAATGCATTGCTACTGTTCTTAATCTTTTTGTGTATGTCATTTCTCCCATATAAAAAAAAAAAAAAAATTAAATACCATTTAAAACAATCAGTAATGCACCTATTGTTATTAGCTGAACTGAGCCAATAATACTAGTACCACAACAAAACTCACAATTTGCCCATAGGGCGAATTGTGAGTGGTGGAGTTGTGAGCAAGTTGTGGATCCACAACTCACAACTCGACGTGTGAGCAAGTTGTGGCAAAGTTGTAAGTTTTGTTGAGGTGTTAGCAATATTTTGACTGAGCTTATATTATGCTACATGCATGCACAAGTCTTGATGACATGAATAGGAGCTCATTGCTTACAGATTAGTTCATACCTATAGAAACTAAAATATATGCCACTAAACAAATATTTCAAATTATTTTAAAAAAATACACTTAGGTCAAATTAGAGTGAACAGACAAAATTAGTGGTGATTGTCAAGGAATTTGACTAATTTGTATTTTTAAGGTGTTATTGAAAGATGCATACAATTTCTATAAGAGCATTCACATTTGCAAATTGTAATCAAATTTTAAAGTAAAAGTTAAATTAAAAAAAAAAAAAAATTAACTACCAACTTTTCAAATATACCATTTATGATATATTCCATTGTTTATATTCTATATATATCTAATTAAAATATTCACTATAAATTATTTTATTTATAAAAAAAAAAAAAAAAAAGGAGAGAAGAAAAGTTTTACAAAATACTACTGTGCTCTCCAAATTTGTTGAGGTCCGTAGCATTTTGTAAAAAAATTGAATAATGTTGGAGAATTGAACGTGAGACCATTTATTTGGTGTATCTTGACTGCAATGCTCTTCAATGTGACTTAAAAAGTGTTTTGAAGAGTTGGAAGCTAATGCGTAATGTAACTTTGTAAAGGCCATACATTTCCATCTTTTAAGAAACTGTCTTGGAAACTAGTGGTATTTTTTCGCCTTTAAAAAAAAAAATTATAATTTCGAATTCCATTCATAATAAGATTGAGATTTGTAGGATAAAGAATGCTTCTATTGCTTGTCCAAAAACAAAGTTCTAACGAAGTATCGCTCTTGACCTCAACTTTTGTTATCTAATTCTGGCCTAATAAGCAATAGAGAGAGGAAAGAAGAAAAACTTTAAACTAAAATTTTGGTGGTCTTTAGACTTTAGTTTAGGCGTTAGTTTGCAAAATCAGTGCATTTTTTTTTTCAATCATGTCTTTGTTTTGTTGCAATGTAGAATCGTGAAGATTCATATATAGGGTTTATTACTGTCCGTTTACCCCACCAAAAATATTGGAGGATTCAGAATGGCCTTATGGGTTTGTGTAAATTATAACAAAACCTATCATTCATCTGGTGATTCAGTGCTAATTAATTCTCTAAAAGAAAGACACCAACTCATTATGTTGGTTTAGAAAAGTTTCTTGGTTATTTTTAGATGCCTTAATGTACCAAAAGGAAAAGCAGATTCCCAATAAGATCCTATTGTCTTTAATTTACCCAAGTTGATTACTTTCTAAAAACATATCACCTAAATAAAGAGATGCTACTAAATCATGTAAAGGTACACTTATTATCTATCTCTTCTTTTTCTTTTGATAAAGTAGGTATGATGCCTTATTTCTTTTTACGCTAGAGAGAGTACTACTGTTGGTTGATGCCTTATATATCATTGTTAATTAGTTCAGTTTTATGCTTTCATTAGTCAATGATTAGGTTAACTATCATCGCAAATGATGAATATAATGCCATCTTAATTAGTACTTACCAAAAACACCACAGACCCATTCCCAATTTCAGATTGCCAATTTGGCATGGTCTAACATTTTCTTTCAAAAATAATAATTAAAATTAATACATGGATTATCCTTAGACTAATAG
The DNA here is from genome assembly GCA_032727855.1 of Quercus ilex subsp. ballota. Lineage (NCBI taxonomy): Eukaryota > Viridiplantae > Streptophyta > Magnoliopsida > Fagales > Fagaceae > Quercus > Quercus ilex. The sequence continues at coordinate 13,805,482 of CM064911.1, read as the reverse complement.
ACTTCCTTGTTTTTGTCTATATATATATAATTTTTTTATATCCAAATTATATATAAGAATTCAAAGTTTCAAATCCAACCATTCCTGCCAGCAATCATTGTTAAAATGGCTCTTGGGGAGTACTGAACTATTAGATCTAAATTATGCAAACGAAATTTCTAGGAAAATACTTAATACTAACATTGAAACAATTAATAGGTCTTTAAGCACCACTGTTATATAATTCTTGCAAGAAATTTTGGATTAAATTTGAATGGTACACTTGGCTTCATGACGATTTCGTAGAAACTTCATCAGTTTACCAATTCTTGATTTGAGTCTTGCCTATTTGAGTACGAAATTGGAATTTTGGAAAAGAACAACGAAAGTTACGAAACATAGCGTAAATGTTTAATTTCTGAATCCACTAAGAAGCTTGCTAGTATGAGATGTGTTACATCATGTGTATCCACCTTTTTCTTAATAAATTTTTGAGCGTTCATTGAAATTTCAATTTCATCCCCTTTTTTACGATATCCATTATATATTTAGTTTTACTAATTCAAAAGTTTAAGATTTTCATAAATTAATACATCCAACTGCACATTTAGTAAAGATCTACCATATATATATATATATATGTATGTATGTATATGTATTTGTATATGTATGTATATGCATGTCATGTACTCAATGTGTCCTAGCCAGTGGCGGAGCCAGGAATTTAGGTCAGGGGGGGCAAGATTAAAAGACAATATTAGAAGTAAAAAATTAATCTAAAAAAATTAATCGATATTAATAACAAAATAAGTAAACAACTATATGATAATGTAATTATTATACAGAATCTAATATAAAATGTAAACTTTAATTTATTTTTTCACATCTAGCTTATTTTACTCAATTGCCCTTGGCGATTTTTTATATTTTGAAACCTCTGCATGATTTTTTCACACTCAATAGTCTTGAATATATCTTCCTCAATATATGTGACTAAGCAATCATTCATCACTGATCTCCTATTCGATTGCGTAATTGATTTTTAATTATGTCCATTACTGAAAAAGTTCTTTCAACAGTAGCTATTGCAACTGGTAAGATCAATGCCAAAGTCACTAATGAGTAAACCAATGGATATGAAACATTCTTTTTCATTTCTACCATCTTTTTAGCAAGCTATCCAATTCTTTTAACTGCTGAAACCTCTTCAGTGGACTGCATGTCAGGGATATATGTCTCAAGTTGGCTATCCAAGAAAGAAACTTGACACATAAAAAAATTCTACAGGTGGCTTTGTCTAGTCCATCAAGTTTACTAAGTGGGATCCATTAATTTTATATATAGAATTGTACTAGGAGTAGAAGTCTACTACTACTAGAAAAGTTGGAAAGGTAACGTGAATTCACTTAGTTGGGATTTTTTTTTTTTTTTTGTCGGAGAGAGGGGGGGGGGGGGGGTCAAAACATTTGAAAGTTCAGGGGGGGCAGGTGCCCCCCCTCGCCCCCCCCTCCCTCCGCCCCTGGTCCTAGCCTGCCCTAGCTATGAGATTTATAACTTGTATGTCTCTGATTATATTTACTATTTTACATCAATACCTACAATTGATATAAAAATGTCCACATTTTAAAACATGAAAATGGATGTTAAAAAAAAAAAGAATGTAAAAGTATCATTGGTTTATAAATAAGGGAAACATAAGAAAAATATACTTTAAGGCCTTTTTTGACAATAGTAAATGTATTTGTTATTAGATGATTTTAAAAAAAAAAAATCAATAAAGATGTTAAAATTCTTTAATATTTTTAACTTTGTAAGGAGATCAAATGACCCTATTATTTCTATATAAAAAGTCACTATGATTTTGTGTTTATAAATATATAAATTATATATATTTGAAAAAGTATTTTCAAATGCATGAAATATTCTATTCCAATAAGCAAATCACCGGAATGGTCATCATATTCTTGTATAATGTTCTTCGATATTAAATGTTCATTTGACACCAATTTATTTGGCTTTTATTGAAAGTTGCTTAAGATATAATGATTGTATCTTGTATCTAAGTTAATGAGTTCAAAAGCTGGACAAAAAAAAGTTGATAGCAAGCATACTTTTACTATATCCTAGAGATTTACAAATTTGACCATGAAAATTTTACAGGTCATATCTCTCCGCACGATTGGAACTTTTACTCTTTTTGCATAAAAGAAAGAAACATATATTATTTTATTACAAAAAAGAAAACAATCAAAGAGTAACATCTTCCTTCAAGCCAAAAAATGACATTTTGTCAGCGATATTGTCGTAAAAAGCACCATCTTTCGCTTTTGGTTTTCTTCTTTGTAAGCTAAGCTTTGTTCAAAGATAAGATACCTTGTTGCTTGTCCTTAAACTTAGTTATACTTATGTCACTATGTGATGCAAATCAAATTATCTTATGGTAGTTTCTTGACAATTTTAGATGTATGATCAATGGCATAAGATGTATCATTTCATCAGAAATATATAGTTCGAAAAACACCTTATTCTTCTGCTCTTTTTCGTGCATATATGGACCATATTTGGTGAGAGCAAGACAATGAAAAATGGGATTGTTTTTGGAGAATTTGGAAGTTACAGGATTTGGGTCCGACACATGAGGAATGTGAGAGCTGTCTTTCCATTTGCACCTCACGTGTTATGCCATGATAGCTTCCACTTGTGCTATGTTAGTGTTAGCCCCATAGGTTCAAAAGAAGCCAAACTCAATTCACATCTGCATTTTTCTTTCTTAACCATATATATATATATCGCTGGATTCAAAGTGTTCAATCCCTTATCATTGCACAAAGAGAATTTTTGACTCTCTCTCTCTCTCTCTCTATATATATATATAATATTAGGGCTTGAAAAGAACTTTTAACGTGGAAAGTGCATGGCTATGCAATGTGTACTGTTTGCCTGGTCTGGTCTGCCAACTCCTATAGTGGTGTCCACACCAAGCTTCATCAATGAAGCTGCAGAATTAATTTACACTTTAGGTTATAATGATTAAGCTCGATCTCCAATTGTGGTTTGACATATGCATTAACTTTATTTATTTATTTATTTTAATTATATAGAATAAAACAAGAAGTTTAGAGAGTAAAACATGGAGTAATATTTTCGGAATCAAATAAGTAGGAGATTGTTAGCTTTCTTCGAAGTTAATTAATTACAAATACTTCATGCATGGATAAATAAAATTTTGAGTTTGTAATTTAAGGAATTTAAAAAAAAAAAAAAAATTTAACATATATTTCAAGAAAATTTTCCCTGCAAAAAAGAAGAAGAGATTATTTGGAATTTATTCTTGTTAGATTATTGTTGTTATTTTTCTATTTGCTTGATAGTTGATATATCATATTAAAATAAGTATTCTTGTAATCTTTACATGTCATTATTATAAGCTTATAATATAAATATGTGCTGAGATGAGAGATTAACTGCTTTAGCTCTATTTTTTTTTTCTTGTCTCTTTCTTATTCTCTTTCTCATTCTTATCTCTTAACCCTAAAATTTTCAAATTTTACTACTCAAATATTCTTATTACAAAGTCAATGAGGCTCTAATTATGTGAGCATTTCACTAAGTTTGACAAAAAAATTATGTAGTGGGAGTGGGAGCCAGAAATCCATGACAAGGAAGCCAATAACTTAAAAAAAAGAAAAAAGAAAAAGAAAAAAGCCAAGATCTTGTTGGTCAAGTATTTGGGGACCTTTATGTAGGGATATTGGAAATTATGAACTATTCATGAGCAGATTGTAATATAAGGAAATCAAAACTATTTTCTTATAAAGCCTACTCTACATATAATTCTTTATTATTTTGTCTACCTATATAAAATTTTCATCAAGCTAGACTTTGTTACCAAGCAATGCAATAAATTAAGTGGCTGGGATTTAAATAAAGAAAAAATAGGGGTTACCCTTTGACCAGGATAGATTTGGTGGTCATGATTCATTCCTTTGCCCATGGGCATAAGGACACTTTCACTCACTACGGCAGGTAGCCCAAATGATAAACATGTGCAAAAAAAAAAAAAAACATATTCATTATCCATAGAGTTTTTTGTCAAATAATAATAATTATTTGGCTGAATATTTTGAACCCCAGGTCCCCCTAAGTTTTGAAAGTCATCAATATTTTGAGGTGCTATACACTCCTTTATCATGATATGTATAGCTAGTTTATATAGCCTTTATTCAGTTCTCAATTTCCTGTAATTGATTTTTTTTTGAGGTGCAAAACAGTTAACATGGCCACCCTTTAAACTAGTGTTGAGGTCATTTGGTATTGTATTATACACACGAAATTGAATTTTTCTCACACCAACAATTAGGGATAGACTACTATTGTGTGTCCCAAACATTAGAAATAAATAATTGTTTGCACTTATGCTGTGTGGCAATGATTTTTGTGGCTCTTCACAAGTAGTAAGGTGACAAGATTCACTTAATGGCCAATCTCTTTTCATAATGGGTCATTTCTACTTTTTAAAGCTGAATCAAGAACCACAAATATTTTCATTTTTTTGCTACAGTAATTAAAGACAAGTAGCTAGAACCTAATTTCAATTCAATTGGTTGATTAACTTTTTTGAGGAATAACAATCCTAATATACACAAGCTTGGATATGATCAGCAATCCTTTTGGTTCTTGCTGATGGGACCAGATGGTTAATGATCACCGACGAAATGGAAGTTTTTACTTGGAATGCTAATGCTCTTGCTTGGTCATTAAGGCAAGCAATATGGATATAAATTAAGTGTCTATTAGCTAGCCTCACCTAAGTACAAAAAACATTTGCAAAAAAAGGGTATTCATTAGAATCTTGATAAAACGTGTGTCACACCGAAATAGAAGTCGGTAATCAGTGTCGGTAGGAGTTTGGAAAAGATAGTAAAAGAGAATTGGCAACAAATTGTATGACATATTTTGCTGCGTCTTCTTGTTGGAGTTACCATTAATGTTCTATGTCAATCGAATCTCTATGCACCTCACGAAAATGTTGTTCACAAATATGTAGTTTCTTGGTGGCAAATACAAGCTCAATATAGTAGGAGTTAATTAAACAAGCGCCAATTTCCAAATTCAATCATATTTCTCTGTTGTCTATATTTGCATGCACTAACTAGATTGATCACAAACTTATTATTGTATATAGTCGTACACATTATTCTTTTCATGTTTTAAATTTGGACATTCTTAAAACAAATGAATATCATTCGTAAAATTGTGGGGAAATTATATTTTACCACCTTAAACTATACCTCATATTACAGTTTGCACCTTAAACTTTTAATTTACTTTTTGTACTCTAAACTATGACCATTGTTACACTTTGCACCACAATGTTAAGTTTGCTGTTAACTTGGATGAAAAATATAACACCACGTGAAAATACCTAATTTCCCCTCTTCTCAATGCTTTAAATACAGAAGATAAATTACATTTTACCATTCTAAACTATACTCCTTATTACACTTTGTATCTTAAACTTTGAATTTTCATTTAAGTTAACAGTAAAATTAACGGCAGGGGTAAAGTGTAACAGGAGTCATAATTTATGGTGCAAAATGCGCACTTAAAAATTTTAGGGTGTAAAGTGTAACATGAGGTGTAATATTTTAGAGTGGCAAAATGTAATTTCTCCTAAAATTGTGGATGTAATATGTACGACGCGTATATTAATAATAATTGTGAGAGAAACATTTACTGTGGAGAGAGAGAGAGAGAGAAGTTTTACATTTTAGAGTTGCAAATTATATTGAGTTTTAGAATAAAAAAAATTGATAAGGTTGTAAATTATTATTTAATCATTTGCGGCCATAATAGAAATAATTAATCATTCAGTGTGTGTGCATACTATTATAAATTAATTGATCTTGTGGCTTCAAAACCTGTATTTTGATGAGATATGGCAGATATATCATTTGATAATAAACTAGATTAATAGATGTTAACTACCCTACCTAAAGAAACACTTATAGCTGCCACGTACGTAGGAGTAGTTGAATATACCAAATCTTCATTTATGAATGTTAAGATTTTAAAAAGGATGATATGGATTTTTTCCCCCGTTTGAAATATGAAATGGAGTTAAGTTAGGTCAAAGATTGACCTTAAAGAATGGTTAATTTAAACCTATTCTTCAATTATAAAATTGTAGCATTATTACATAGTACTTCTATGATTTTTCTTAGTGCATAAAAGCCTTGATTAAATAAATAGAAAAGTTATTTTAATTAATTGATATCTTGGTCTAATGATAAAAAATAATCATTATAAAGTGAACATTATATACTCCAATCATATTGTATTTATATAGTTAATTAATAAAAAAGCAAGAGTAAATTAATTTGTTATATTTGCTAGTAACTTACCTCAAATCGATCAAGTGGGTAACTAAACAACTTTTTTCAGTTTTTATTTTTACTTTATTTTTTTTCTATTTCATGTTGGACTATAACATTACAAATCAAGTAATAACTCCACCATTTTTTTCGTATTTATATTTTAAGTTAGATCATGACATGGTTACATAAGACATCTATACATTATAAATCTTATAGTAGTTAGGTTTTGCCACGTTGCATGGTAAAATGCTAGATTTCTTATTTTCTTTCATTTCATTTTTGTCACTTTGAACAGAAACTAACAAGGTTATACGTACTGACTTATACATGACAAGAATTATATCATATCAATTAATAATTCACGTCACATTGAACAGTAATCCCACAAGTCTTTGATAATTTTTTTTTTCCAAACTATAAACTATGACAAGAGTCAAATTCGACGGGAGGTTTCACCATATCACATGATAATAACCCATATTTATTTTCTTTTCCATTTTTTTGTCACTTTAGACATATAATAATAAGATCACACATAAACGTCCAAACTCATAATGACTAGATATAATAAAATTGAATTCATAATATGTTGAGTGATTTAAATGAATCACATTTCTTGTCACTCTTTATTAGTCTTCAGGGACAAATATCTTCTTTCCTTCGTATGGTGTCCTAAAATGACCTGAGCCTAACATTGCTTCTTCTCTTAATAATTTACCAATATTTGAATATAAACCCAATTCTGAATCTACCTTTATAGTTGTTTCTGGATTCTTCTCATTGCACGGTTCAATAAGTAATAATTAATAACTTTCAAAAAAAAAAAAAAGTAATAATTAATAAGTTTGATCAATTTTCTTCTCTATTTTATGACTTTTTTCCCTTCCTTCTAAGCATTTTCAATTCCTTTATGTTCCCACTCTAACTAGTTACATCTATTTACTTATTGCTCTTTTCTAGTATCTTTGTATTTCCCTTTCTCCCCTTTTTTTTAGTTTTTTATTTTTTTTAAAATCCAAAATTTATCAATAAATGCTATTAGATAATGGGTCCTTCCCTATCTTCAATTTTTTTTAAAAATAAAATTAATATAAATATTTCGAATTCAAATTTTATCAATAAATATTATAAATTAAATGCTATTAGATAATGGGTCCATTTCATAATTCACTCTCTTTCTCCTTCATATTTTGACATACCTGTTCTTCCTTCATTCCCTAATCAAAAGTATTCATGAGTAATCTAATTTTACAAGAAAATAAAATAAAATTTAAGCACCATTTATCTTTATCAATATTTTACTCAAGTTTTTGAATGCTCCTTATAAGTTGCAACTTCTAATTCTTTTTTTGAAAATAGATTTTTTTTAAGTTATAAAAAAAAGACATATTTTTTTAAGTAAATGGTAGGAGTTTTTTTAATTATTTATTTTTTACATTAAATACTACAAACTTTATAATAAAATTACTCTTTTAATTCCTAAATAGTTTCTCTGCTAAAAGTATTAAAATATAAAATAATCCCTAAATTACAATGTGGTTTTCAACAAATTTTTTTTATGAAATAGGTTTTCAACATTAATATCATATAAATCATCTCTCTCTTTTTAAAATACTAGTAATTCATAAACCCCATGCTTCTTAAATTAATATCTATTAATTTGTGTCTTTCATCCATATTTGAATCTTTAAATTAATACTAGTTTATCAAAGAAAGTCATGAAAAATTTCAATTTTAAGTAGCTTCTTTTTTCTTTCTTTTTTTCTTTTTTCTTTTTAAAAAATAAGCATGGGCAATAGATGGTGGGAAAGTTCAAAAAAGCTAGTGGGCCCAAATTATACTGATTTTATCTGTAACAAGAAGGTTTTGATTGGCATTGGAGAATGGGGACAGAGAAGAGGAGCGTCTGCGTAAATTAGACCTTAGGCCCGGAGTAGGCCCCACTCACAGCCCATTATCGCCGACCACTCCTCTTGCCTTTTCAAAGTGCAACCGCCCAAGCCTTCTTTTCTGGGTTCCCAGTCAACTTTGAATACATTTTTAAAAAGAAAAAAAAAAAAAATTCCACTATCATGGTATCTCTTTCTAAAATCACACGCACTATATATATATATATATATATATTGTATGTTAATTAAATGGGCAAATTACAATTTACCCAAATATAATTTGGCCGAAATTTAAATTATCTATTTGTGATTTGAAATTTGATATTTTACTCACATGAGATTAGCTTAGTGAGAGTTTTATAACTTACTTTTGTTAAAAGTAAGGCTAAATATGTAATTTTGCTCCATTTTTATGTCTTTTTCCTCAAAAAACACAAAAAATATAAAAATATATGATCAAATAAAATAAAAAATAACCAAACGGAACACTTACATAATGAGATTTCAAACCACATGTATGCAACTTAAAATTTGGTTAAATCTTAGGTGGGTAAAGTGTCAAATTTCAAACCATAAATAGACAACATAAATTTTGGTCAAACCACATGTGAGTAAATTGTAATTTACTCAAATCGAATTATGATCCTTGGAAGTTTCTAGAGAAACTCCAATGTAAAATTTCTAAAGTCCTAATTATCTATTTTAAAATAAGTGGAGTGGATTTTACCACGTCATGAATGATTCAAATAAATATCAAAATGGTACTGCCGCCCATGTTGGGCGAGGTAGTACTTCCCCAAGTCTTAAAGGCTTTAAAAAAAAAAAAAATGGTGGTAGTCAACCTTTAATGTTGATAACGTGTTAACATTCAATATACTCATTTCAGAATAAATGGATTGAATTTTAAAAACTTCATTGTAGAATTATCCTAGAAACTAGAGGGTATCCTAATCTTATCTAGGTGAGTTAAAAGCTTTCTTCTAAATTGATTTGAAAAAAAAAAAAAAAAAAAAAAAAAAAAACTTCAACCCATTACATGTATTTTTAATCACATAGCAAATTTAATCGTTACATAACTTATTTATACAATTATACAACTTAATGGGATCATTCATACATGTGAATTATTATTATTATTTGAAATAACATTGATTGTTAAATGGATGATCACGTTGGAGAAAATTACTTTTAAACTAGTTTGAAGGAATTTCTTACAAATTATTTTGTGCCTATTAAAGTATTGAACCTTTTAAATCATTAAATAGAGACTTAAAAGCTAAATCAATTTTATGATCAAAAGTTTGTTGAGAAGCTCAACTCCATAACATTTTATGTGCAAGATATAAATTTCTCTCTTTTTGACTAAAGCTCCTTGTTTAAGTCACATAAACATTGATCAATGTGTATGACTATTCAGAAAGTTTTAACTTTTTGAGTAGAATTTTAATTTTTCACCATAGAATTGTCTAAGTTTTCATATGCCCAACTTCTCAGTTTGATGAGATTGAAGCTGAACCTGCACCTAGACAATATTGTGACATTTTTGTCTGATGAGTGTTTTATGTGCAACACTAAATGAAAATTAAATGTGTTAGTTTGCAGCTTATAGTTGGATGTTTGTGCAATTTATGAATGAAAATTAAAAATCTCTATCAAGAATCAAACTCCTTGGGCTCATCAAAGCTATCAGCATTAAAACATTTAACATCTAACTACTGACAATGGAATAGAAGCATTCTTAGCATTTAACATCATTATACAAATAAGAAACAATTTAAGTATATAGAAACTACAAAACAGTGCTTATAATATAGTAGAATTTTACTAATTCTCATAATATATGCATCACCCAATTGATGTTCCTTATCCAAATAAATGAAGGGCTAATTCTGTAAATGTCTTAAATAGTGGGTTTGCATATCCAATCACCATGTAATTGCCAAATGTATAATTCCCATGTCAAAAAGGAAATAATTCAATTCAGAAAATGCCTAAACCAAAGGGCCCCAAACACGCCTGTTAATGTATGTCAGCATCGAACACTTATCTCAGCCTTATTCAAATTTTAATCTGCCAAACCAAAGTTGAAAATCAACTAACAAAAAGACCACCCACTGCATACCAAATAAAACCAAACCAAACCAAAACAAGAAGAAGAATCTTTTTTTCTTCTTGTTTGGGTTTCATGTTTCAAGAATTCCTTTTTCTTTCCCATGCAACTTTCATACCTTAAAAATCCACAAGAAACCTACCTTACTTCCTAAACTTGAATATCCTATCCCAAAGGGAAGAAAACCTAACTTCAAATTCATCTCCATCTATGTCTATGCAGCTGGTTTTCCTTTGAAAATGGTCCAAAGAAAGGTACCCAACAAGCTTGGTATCCAAGCTGATCATGTTAAGTCAGACAAGCTGTTGGGAAACCTCAAAGCATCTTCTTCTCAATACCAGGATGGGAAAAACAGAGGAACTGATATGAAGAAGAAGATGAAGAAGTCAAGATCCATCAAACTATCGGATATTGATAACTTGAGGTCAACACCTTTCAAAAGGAACTTATCACAGCCTGGAAAGCCTCCGCCGCTCTATGTTTGCGCCACTGCAGCAAGTCCACAGAAGCAGCAGCCTGTGATCAAAGGAACTGATGGTTCACCAAATTATATGAAGTCCACCACCTGTTTTGACGCAAGGAAGGAACAATCTCAGGTCAGTCTTCGGAATACTCAAACTGGTTCTGAAATTAAGAATCCGAGTAGAAGAAACTCTAGCACTTCAAAACTTGGCTCTGCTTCTGGTAATAAACCAGCAAGAGCTTTAACAAGAACATCTAGTTTAAAGCTGATGAGGACTTTAACAAAGACTCCTAGTTTCAAGCCGGCAAGAGCTTCGGCGAAGAAGTCTTCCAGAGTTGTTCTTTGTGCTGATTTGAAAGCACAGAGATCAACCTGTTCTTCAACTTTGAAGGACTCAAAGTTTCCATCATACCTTGTGCTTAATCCTGGGGGTACCGAATCTGAAGGAACTTCAGTCAAGAAGGTTTGCCCCTATGCATACTGTTCTCTAAACGGTCATCATCATGCTCCTTTGCCTTCATTGAAGTGCTTCTTGTCGGCAAGGAGACGTTTGCTGAAGACCCAGAAGAGTATGAAAATGGAAGCTCTAAGCCCCCGTAGAGCAAAGCCGTCTAGTGAAGGAATGGAAGAAATTGGAACTGCAAAGGTGGTCTTTGATCACAAGCCTGCATTCCAAGAAGCTGATATTGTTAGCTTGACCCCGCCTCCTTTGCTGCAAGATACAGGCATGGATTTTTTCATTGAAATCTTTGCTAAAGGTAAGAATGATGAATCAGAAGCAATTGAAAAAGGAACACATGGAGAGAAAGAGGAAATAATTGATGCAGCTGGCAAAGTTGAGGATCAGAATGATAGCATGTCTTCTATTGATAGGGGTGATGAAGCGGTGGGAGAGCACGGTGACAAACAAGAAGTTGCAGAGACCTTTTCTGACGGATCAGAACAATCTGAGGTTGATTTTGAGGAAAAACTTGAACAGTACAAGGATGCTACTGCAACAGAAATGGATATCACAAAGAGCTTTCCTGAAGAACAAGCAGAAAATGCAGATGAAAAGAAAACTCCAGTAAGTTTCTGCAATGGCAGCAACTTGGAAGGGCAATGGGTTGCAAGCGGTGAAGTAAATGAAGCTGGTTCTGAAGCTACTGATATGGAGTGGGAGGAGGGGCATCGTTCTGACTCAGAGCTTTATAGTGAATCTCATGTAAATGTTGGGTGTTTCTTAGACATCAAGAATCCTGATTCCCAAAATGAATGTCTGATCAGTTCAGATGACATTGCTAGCAGCTGCGGTGAAGAGATTATGGCTGATGAAATACTTCTGGAACCCTTTGCAGAAGAAAGTGCATGCTCTGAAGAACAATCTGATGATGGAGATTCTGAGCTAGATTACATGCATCAGGACTCCGAGATTCATGAATCTAGCCAAGTGTCCGAGAGCCTCAGTTACAACCAACTTTCTTTGACTGAAGATGCATTTCAGGATTTAAAAGCTGAAGAAGAAGAAAGTGGAGAAACTGAGACAAAGTCAATCAGCACTGAGAAAACTTCAGCATCAATGGAAGAGCCAAACATGGAACCAATAGCAAATGGCGAGGACAGTCAAGAGAAGAACAGAGATATGGAAGCAGAGAATGTAATCCTTGAAATTGATCATCAACTTGGAGATGAAGAAACCAATCTTGCCAGAAAAGAGACAGATGAAGCTTTGAATGATGAGCAGAAGCGTCAAACTCTCCAAGACGACTTAGATGGAATGGAAGAGAAAGAGCAAGCAGATGCTGACAAAATATTGGGCCACAAAATGACTGAACCTTGCCAGCCCGAGGACACAGCCGGAGACTGTAATTCAAGTGAAGAGATTGATGACAAAAGCTTTTCTGATGAGACTCAAAATAATCCGTCTGATGGGCACTCCAAGGGCTCTGTTGTTGTCGAGGAGGAGAACTTGGAAAAAGATGAAGGTGAAGCTAAGAAGTTAAGAATCTCAAGTTCCATGTATGCTGAGGAACAAAGTGATCCGAGGATATATAAAATCAGTACAGTTGAAAATAGTATAGAGGAAGTTGACAACATGGAAGTGGAAGAAAAAAATTCAGATGCAGCAAATTTATCAACAACAGTCAATGGTATAACCAGTCCACAAATGGAGAGCACATTCTTCCATGCTGGGACCAATTCTACCAAAGAACTGCCAGACAATTGCAGCAATCGGAAGTGGACAATCAGAAGCAAGAGACCAATTAAGGAAGAGGAAGAACTAAGGCAATTCAACCCACGAGATCCAAAATATCTGCCTTTGGTTCCAGATCCAGAAGCAGAAAAGGTTGATCTGAGGCATCAAATGATGGATGACAGGAAAAATGCAGAGGAATGGATGATTGATCACGCCCTTCAACAGACTGTTAACAAACTTGCTCCAGCTAGGAAGAGGAAGGTGGCCCTACTTGTTGAAGCTTTTGAAACTGTCATGCCAACATCTAAATGGGAAACCCATTTGAGACCCATGGCATGTAGCTGATAGCAGTTAATGAGGTAAGTATAGAAACTATATTTTCTGTAACTCTTTATTTTTTAATAACTTATTATTCTCCAGTCGTAAGTTTAAACCATTATAACAAAAATATATTTGCAATCTCTGCAGGTGATATGAAGAGGAATCAATTTTAACATACCTATAATCAGTCAGTTAAGTAGAATGTATCAATACTTTGCCAAGGCCTGAATTTTATACGAGTAAACTACAGGTTCTGCAGAGCAACTACCGGTTCACTCTATTCAGAATTACAGAGAGAAAGGATTCTGATACAGTGTTAGACTGATGGCTGAATGGAGACTGAGCTGTGGACAGTGTTATAGTTTCTCCTAAACTCTGTGGGTGAAATTCCAGTTTCTGCTTCAATAAATAACATGTAATGACAGTATAAATTATGGTGTTTATTTTCTCTGCGTGGTATAGGTTTTAAACGGATCCTTTGTTGTTAAGGGGGCACTTGTTCCTCCAAACTTTGTAATTTATTCTAGTTGCTTGTCTACTAGTTTGTATAATTATTATATCAGTCAAGTTTATGCTGACTAATTGCTTTACTCGTCACCATGCCATCTGCACTCACCATGCCATCTCATATGCATTCCTCGGAGCAAACAGCTTCATAAGTCTTGGTTGTCCCCAGCCAATTGTGCTGCCCGGGGGTATTCTTATATGTATGTTACAACCATAAGAGTATTAGCTGATCATGTTGAAACTCCAATTGCCCAAAGTAAAACAACTCACTTTTAAGCATCTTATTCAAGAGAACTCAATATTCAGTCTCCACTGAAACCCACGGATCCAAATTAAACACAGAATAAAAAAGCAAAAACATGAATATTGATGATAGGCGATAGCCATAGAAGTTTCAATTTTGACAGTCCTTAGGTGGAGTATATAATAGCATCTCAATTGCAAAGTTCATGTAACAGCTCCCCTGCACATCGGGGTACAGGAAGAATCAAGAGACAAGGTCACTAAAACAAACTACTGACACCTAATTGTTGATTTGAATATATAGCCTGTTAGAACATCAGTTGCTTTGCTCATTTTCTGACTTCTTAAAAATTATTTACCTCTGTGGTATATGTTTTTCTACAAGTCAATTGCAGTTACAACTTACAAGTGGATAATATCTCTCTCTCTCTCTCTCAGGCACATGAACTTTTTTTTATATGTACAAAGAAAGGGTTGCAACACTAGGATTTCCCAAGAGATCACCAATACTAGCACTACCCTAGCTCAAACACATGATTGATGATTCTTTGTAAAAAATTATTAAGATTAACAACTAGTATATCTACAAACTTATGGATTACTGACATAGTCATTGTAAATAACGAACCAAAGTGACTAAATTTTCTTCAATAGTACTAGAATAAATTCTAAAACAAATCCCACCAAAATTGTGAAGACCCTTTTTCTTTTTTGTTTGCAGTACATGCCATTTTTTTCCAAATCTAAACTGGAGTAACTACTTGTACAAACGTTACAACACCATCTACTCGTCTACAAGAAAATGTCCTTTGAGTGCAGGAGAGTCTGAAAGAAGTGATTGGAGTTCTTTGAAGTAATTTTCTAGACGACTACAGTCTGAACTTTGCTCTTGCAAACCTGGTACATGAGAACTAGCCTCAGCATTTTCACTTCGTTCCAGAGCCTTTTTTGAGAGAATATCATCATTGAACAGCCTAAGGGCATCCGCTGTTGAAATAGAGTGAACAGATTCATACAAGCCCCTGAATTCATTTCTCTTTTCTTGTGTTTCAATTAACTTTTCTTTTAACCCATCTGGAAGCGAAGCCAATGCACTTCATATGTGTTGTAGACACCCAAAAGAAAAAGGAAATTATTATGTCTGTAGCAATCTCAAGTAATTCAATATTTTTTTGCAAGCTAGAAAATAGTAAAATAATAGTTTTCCCCACCCATTGCCTTCCCCCCATTTTTACCTGGTAACTCCTCTTACAACACCCCAGTTGTACCCATCTAGGACTGATTGCTTAAAGCCAATATTGAACCCTTCTTGTGCAGAAGCTTCTTTCCCCGCAGATATACCTTCACGATATCCATGCTAAAAAGTCCAAGAATCATAAAAAATAAAATTTACAAAGCCATTTAATTGTATGCATGGGAGAAATAGAAAATAGGCATAGAAAACCAACTATAATTGTCTAATTACCGTATGAAATTGGTCATGTCTCCTTTGCCACTCCCTATCCAATTCGGATGTTCCATCCAGTTCCTCACCACCACTGTCCCAAATAGGTCCATCTTCATGCTGCAAGTCATCCCCATCTACAAAACTAACCAAATTACATGTTCTACCTAAGAGAACTTCCTGCCATAACAATTATGAAGATAAAATTAAAGAAGTGTTCTTGCGTGAACAATTTAAAAAGGCAGTTCTTGAGAGCACAAGGTGATATTTACTCAAAAAAAAAAAAAAAATCCTACAAAATCAATTACTGCAAAAAGAAAATAACTTTTGAAACTGAATGCATATGTAGCAGAAAGGGTTTATATCTTCCCGGATGTCAAGAATTAATATGCTTAGGTACAAAAGGTGGAAACATTTGTATATTGATCACAAAAGAAGTTACACATGATCATCAGAAATATAAACAACTGGAAGTGGAAAAAATAATGAAGATTTTGGGGGTCTCTAATCACACATTCAATTGTGGAACATTTTTGTTTTGATAATCTTATGCTAGCTCAGGCAGGGTGCACCACAGATCTGAGGTCAAGAATCCACCTCAACTTAAGAGCCCTCTTTTAGGTGCTAATGCTACCACTAACTATTTAAGTATCAATTTTTAAAATTTGTCCAAAAGAAAAGGAAAAATAATACGGAAACATAAAGGGCTAAAGCAAAGAACTTCTTTTCTTTTTAATATTAATTTTTTTATTAGAAAGTAACTTAAGTTCCATCGGGTGATAGGGGACTTGAACTTATGACAAAACTGAGAATTCCATTCTTATGTGGGATGGAGATGCCACTTACCCCAAAGAACGATTATATATCTATTATTCCATGGAACAAAATGTAAATAGCATTTGATGATTAAAGTTTCCTGAAAATTTCATTTTAAAACATATAAATTAAACTAATAGCTATACCATGTGAATCACTTTCTTTATCATTGGCAGTTGAAGAAGGGTTCAGACCCAATTCTATTTTTGACAGCTTCAAACTTTCTGAATAAAGCTCTTCAGCAATACTCCCCTCCATCTGTACAACCATTATCAAGTAACAGAGAAACCAGAAGTATCAAAAGTCCAATATATCAATAACATGGGGAATCTAATCAATGAATTGTCCTAATACTATTATAGCAGTATGCAGACAAACAAAAAGAAATATACTTCAAGCAGCATATTCTCAGAACACAATCACTAACTTCTATAACACCGATAGGCAACCTTTATATAGTTTTATTAGTTTTATATATACATATATAAAATAAAATTTTATTGGCAAAGAGGAAATATTTAATGTACACAGGGTTTGCACACAAAATAATCCTGAATAACACAAACACCCGTCATTAAAAATTCAATTTTTTTGGTGCTAATTTGATAAGCAAAATTATTTTACTAATTATGAATGTGCATTGACCAAGTAAACAGGTATTACATGAGAGATGCAGCTCAAGCTGCAAACCAGAGAAACAAAGATAAATGAACTCTCCACAAGTTACATAACACAGCTCGCAAAAAATCCCAGCTTCACTTCATTATCATCCCTTACTTTACCACCATACTGATTCTTGCATTTCAGTGAATCCCATATAAGGAATACACAGTGACCCAAGAACGCTTCTCATCCCTACTACACATTACTTACTCTCAATCAAACCAAAAAGGTCCAAAATTTATCAAAAAAGACTAATGTAAACATTGAATTGTTATTGAGTTTAAATTCAATCAGGTGTCCGTTTGATTAGGCGCTTTGAGAGATTAAAAGAGCGTTATCAAAGATGCATAGAAGCTGAAGAAGCCGCCGATGACTTCACCAGCCACCAGCCCACCGCCTTCTTAATTTTATTTTACAAAACCTTAAAAACAAAAAACCAAAAAAACAAACCCCACAATAGACCAAGAATCCAGATTCCAAAAACTCATATGCACACAACCCAGATTGGATATCTTTCAAACCCACATGTACAAAATTATAAAAATTAAAAAAAGAAAAAAAGTAACTTACAGAGGCCAGTAGGTTCGGTGGTTCTTCAGGAAGGAGGATGAGCGGATTCGGTGGCGGATTTTGGTGGTATCTCCAGAGGTTTTGGCGGCGACTCCGACGGCTGGGGCTGAGTCTTTAGCCGGTTTGGAGGCTTGGGTGGTTCTTCAAGAGAAGCATACAATTTTGGAGGTATATGAATTGTTGAGGAAAGATTATATGTGCGGTAAAGTTTATTCTTTAGTTTGCAATAAGCTGATGTGGCGCAATGTATTTGGAGGGTATGAAGGAAAATGCCAAAAACCATATAATATTTCACAACTTTAGTCACAGTTCGCGATTTGTGTGAGTTGT
Organism: Quercus ilex subsp. ballota; assembly: GCA_032727855.1. Lineage (NCBI taxonomy): Eukaryota > Viridiplantae > Streptophyta > Magnoliopsida > Fagales > Fagaceae > Quercus > Quercus ilex. Next base: position 13,787,594 of record CM064911.1, on the reverse strand, counting down.
GAGTAGTAGAGTTGTGGATCTACATAGACTCACCACCATTCTTTTGTCACTCATAACTTGTCACGTAGTAAGTTGTGATTAAAGTTGTGTAAAATTATGTGGTCCTAGTATTGCTAGAGAGATACACAAATTGCACTCATTGTTATTTGGTAGACCTTGCTAAGATACATGTGTCAAAATTCAATTGGTGAGGAGGAGAGATATATGGCTATAAAGAAACAAAACTGTTTATAATTGGCTCAAGCTCGGCCGTGTTTGCTAGACAAAACAAGTTCAAACTCAAGTTTAGGCTCAAACTATTAAACAAGTCAAACTCAAATATAAAAAGGTATTTGTGAACATCGATGCTCGATTTAACTAGTTATAATTAAGTTTTTATCTTTATATTTGTCTAAAGATATATTTATATAGACTTAAAATTTGATTGTGTAAATAGATTCATATGATGTCAAATTATTATTGTAGTTTATGAATAATATAATTAGTTCATTTATAGTTAAAATTCATTGATTTGTGAAGGGATAAAATAAACAAAATTTACTCATAGCTTTTCTCTAAATTTGGGAAAAAAAAGAGTTAATTAAGTAATTTGTGAACAAGATCAACCTTATTTCACAAGAAAATAAACCAAGTTTGAATTTGTAATATTGTTTGGTGATGAACTCAAGCTTAGCTCATATTTGAAATAAAATTGAATGAACAAGCTTGAACTTTTAATACTCGGTTTGGCTCAACTTGTTTACAACTTTTTAGAGAGAGAGAGAGAGAGAGAGAGAGAGAGAGAGAGTGTATGTGTGTGTGTGTGTGTGTGCGTGCTTGCGCGTGTGTGAATTGCCTAACCAATTTTACATACGTGATGTGTCTATATCTCGTATGGTGCTTTAATGCACTGAACAAAAATCAAACCTTGCACTATCTTGCTTCCTATTACATATGGAAATTTTTTTTTAGCTTTAAACAGTTTTGAAATTACATTATTTCAACTTATTATGTGACAATTTTATATATATCATTTAATCAAGTTATATTATTCATTAAGAATTTTATTGATAAAATGCAAGCTCTATAACCACATCACATGTTAGACATCATGTAGGTTGAGAATATATATATATATATATATATATTAACTAGAATGATTGAACTATGAGCATTTCTATTGAAAATATTATTGACTTGTTTGGATTGAGGAGGAATAAAGTAGAGTTTGTTAAAAATTACACTGAGAAGAGTAGAGTAGAGAGGAAGAGTAGAGTAGAGTTGGCCATAGATTGACACTAATTTAAGCTAACTCTATTCTACTCTACCTTCCTCCCTCTCAATCCAAACAAACTCTATAAGTGTCTATTTAGCTACAACCTACAATGTTCTTGTACCTTGTTGTAAAAGTAAAAACATTTGAATATCATAGTAAGAGTATTAATCACGATTTTATAGGGGGGAAAAAAAAATAAAAGTTTCGTGAAAATTTCAATACAAAACATTTTCCTATAAAAAAAAAAAAAAAAAATTCCTAGATAGATATAACATGAGAGCATTAGCATCAGGAAATGCTACTATATTCTATTTTACCATCCCAAAAAGCTACTTTTGCAATTATACCATCCCATTATACAATACTTCCAACATTCCAAACTTTTATTTTCCTATCCTACTCATTAAAATAATATACCTACACAATAAAATAATATTTCCCCCAACCACCATCATTTATTCTTTCTTTCTCCCAATCACCATCACAATAAAATATTAGTTTTTTTTTTTAGAATTGTGTGCAAATTTTTTTGCAATAGTTGGTGTTTATAATTCCGGATGTGGGGAGGTTTTTGAGAGAAAAATGCTAAATAAAGCTTAGATATGGCATTTGCAATTCCGGATGCTGATGCTCTGACTTATCAGTCTTAAATCTACAGTGGTAGAACACTATTTTAGTTCTTACTGACCACAAAACGAGGGATGATTGCATGCCTATTATAATGTGACATGGCAGTATTCCCTCCCCAACTTCCTATTTTCCTTTTTTTGATGGAACTTTCTATTTTCTTTTGGTTAGTTGGCAACCTGGATGTGTTGTTTTTTTGCGTGTGTGTGTGTGTGTGTGTGTGTGTGTGGGGTCAATTTCAGTTTTAAACCGACGTCAAAATTGGGGCTTTATTAGACTCCATGCTTCAATCTAAAATGTTTAAGAAAAAAAAATAGTTGTGGTTGAAAAGATTTTAAGGAAATTTGCTTTTTCTTTTTCATTTTGGTTAGAATTATTTTGTGGTATTTAATTGTATTCTTGAAAATTATCAAGATTTTTCTTATTTTTGGCTCATACAAAAATTTAAAAATTTTTCTACATCATCATTGTTTGAAAAATCTCTACTAAGTGAAAGCAATCTTAACTAGAAGTAATTACAACTTAAGCACCGAATTGAATATCGTAAATTGTGCCAACAGATATACAATGATAAAATTCACATAAATATTTTACAATTACACATGCAATTCATATATATGTCGCGAAAAATTTCACAAAAATATTATTAAAAAAAAACACATTAATAAGAGCGAAGGTGAAAATATTATTAAAAAAAAACACATTAATAAGAGCGAAGGAGTAAGGGTGTGCGTAAGTCGATAAGTAGATTTCTTACGTACATTTTTTTTCCCTAGTCATCCAGCATCTTCAATCAAGCCAAAATTAATGTCTGAAAATTTAAAAAATATTTTATAGCATAACCAAAAAAAAAAAACCTTAGTAATCATAATTAAATTAAGGAGGCAGTTAATCTGGCACTTTCACCCAGAAAAATAATAGTAATAATAATAAGGTATTCTCTAAGTAAAAATAACTTTGGATTATATTATATCAGGTTGTGCAAGAAGAATATGGCCAAATAATTTTGCACCTTCCATGCATCTCAATCATTAACGGCCAGTTTGTCCAATCTGTTTGTTTATATCCATGAAGATACAGTTTACTTTTCACATTCCCATCTTTCTTTCTTTTCTAATCATTTCATTCTCTTTTTGGGATTGCCCAAAAAGTCTTTTTTTTTTTTTTTACTATTGAACTTATTTTTACTATCTTTCATGAGTTTCATTGCACTTTTTAGTACAATTTAATATTTATGGGCTCTACTGTATTATTTCAGTTACCTTTTAGCTTTATCTATAGTGCTTTTAGCAAAAAATTTTTAATTTTAACTAAATAAGCAATTCTGAAATAGACACTTAGAGACAGACAAGATATTGTATTGTGTTTTTGAATGAGTTGTTAGTCATGTGTTGATGTACAATGGCGGCAAAGCTAAGATTTTTTGTTTGGGGCCAAATTGTGGTACTCAAATATTAGACAAAATTCAAGATAAATCACCACACACATGCATAAACATACATGTATAAACATTAATATTTTAATATTAGAATAGGTCATAATTTATAAATATATTGTATACAAAAATAAGTTATCCTCAAACAGATACTTAGAAATAGACAAGAAATTGTATTGTGTTTCTGTATGAGATGTTAGTCCTGTATTGATGTACAGTGGCGACAAAGCTAGGATTTTTTGTTTGGGGCCAAATTGTGGTACTCAGATATTAGACAAAATTCAAGATAAATCATCACACACATGCATAAACATACATGTATAAACATTAATATTTTAATATTAAAGTAGATTATAATTTATAAATATATTGTATTCAAAAATATCAACTTTGATTTGTATATTTAAGAGATAATTTTTTAGGAGAATTTATCATCTTTCAAACTCCAATGACTATATAAAAGTTATCTAATTTGATATTTGATAGGTATAACAAACAAAATTGAGAAAACAAAAACTACATTGTCTCTATGACTACTAGATCAATTGACAAATTCTTTTTTTTTAAAGGGTGTCATTGACTAACTAAAATATTTGGAGATCAGCTCTTATTTTTGTAGCTAAATCTAAATTTTTTTTAATAATTATAGATAAAAGAAAAAATATTTTCAAAATTTTGGAGGGGTCATGACACCCAAGCTTTGCTGTAGCTCTGCTACAGCATGTGAAGATCACCTGTCTAAATTGCAAACATAGTAGCTGATTTTTCAAATACATTATTAATAGGTTGTCTAGTTTTAATTGTTATCAAATTCACAACCAGACGTTCATCATAAAAAAAAAAAAAAAAAAAAAAAAAATCACAACCAGACAGATTGACTCTCTCTCTCTCTCTCTCTCTGTACATATATATAGATTCTAATCTCTGTCACTCTCTTTCACTCTTTCCTCAGACAAAACAAAACATGGGTTTTGTAACTCAGAGATTGTGTTCCATCCTTGTGACCTTGTTTGTGAGTTTTTCATGTCTTTGTGAAGCAAACTCAGAACAATATCATAGCAGCCATGTGAGGTTAAGAAAACAAGAAGTAGCAAATTGTAACGTTTATGAAGGGACTTGGGTGTATGACAATTCATACCCTCTATATGAATCTTCAGCTTGCCCTCATATCCGCAAGCAGTTTGATTGCCATAAGTATGGTCGACCTGATACTCTCTTCCTCAAATATAGATGGCAGCCCAAGGGATGTGACATACCCAGGTACTCTTTCTCTGGTCTCTTTCTCTCTGTGCAGTGTGTGTGTGTGTGTGTGTGTTAGGTAGCTTTAAATTTTCTCTTCTGATTAGTGATTCGTCAATGACTTATTGGACTAGTGACATTGCATGGCTTACATGGAGAAAATGAGTTCAATTCCTGGCTTTGTTTTATGGGAAAAGGAATTTAGGATTTTAAGGAAAAAAGTTACTTTGTGCCCCTATTAGGCAAGTGATTGCATTGCACATAACAAGTATTTATCAATCTTCTAGTAATTGGCTGCTTTTTTAAATTCTTTTATTTATTTTTTCTTAATATGGTTTATGTATAACTCTTGTGATATGATTATCCAAAAAAAAAAAAAGATTAGCCAAAAAAAAAAAAAAAAAAAAACTCTTGTGATACTTTTTTTTTTCATGATATAACTGTATTTTTGTTCAATTTATTTTTTTTTAAGTAAAATAAATTATACTGAACCAACACTATATTTTGGAAATTAAAATTTTTAGGTACTTCCAGAGTAAGGAGAAATGGTGCTTTCTCATCTCACATTCATGGTAGATTCCGTTATAAATTTAATGAATAGACCCCTTTATGAATGTGAGAGAAATGAATATCATTTTTCATATTTCGAGAATATATAAAAATTACTCCTAAATTTGGATGACTTTTGCTGGAGGACTTCCAGGCACATATGTGTACCATGTTTTTGCAGCCTCAGAGCACAATTACCTTTGTTGACCTTAAAAAAATTCAAAATTTTTTTTTTTGGTGAATTAAAAAAATTCAATCGAATCACTTTTTTTATGAGGATATATATATATTTTTATTCGGAAACAATGCCTCTAGAATACTGCCCTCCTTTCTATCACAAAAGTTCATTTTTCGTCCCTAAACTATCACAAAAGTTCGTTTTTCGTCCCTAAACTTTCAAACGTTCTATTTTCGTCCCTAAACTTTTCCAAACGTATTGATTTTCGTCCCTCCCACATCAGCACTCTGTCAAGCCACGTTAGCACTCCGTCAGAACTTTTGAAAATTTAGGGACGAGAATAGAACTTTTGAAAGTTTAAGGACGAAAAACGAACTTTTGTGATAGTTTAGGGACAAAAATAGAACTTTTGAAAGTTTAGGGACGAAAAACGAACTTTTGTGATAGTTTAGGGACGAAAATGATATTTTACCTTATTTTTTTATTCGGAAACAATGCCTCTAGAAAACTGCCCTCCTTTCATGGTTGTAGTCTATTCATGAAAAAGAACTCCAGTGGATAAAATTGTAACACATGGAAAGGCATTTATATATGAACGTATGATCTTTCAGTCATGCATGTACCAAAAAATATGACAGTATGTACAAGTACATATATCAAAAGAAGGCATACATTGCTCTGCATATCTTAGATTTTGTTGTGTGAATGAAGAATGTTCCACCACGAGTTTTATTTTTTTGTAATCCAGGCTAACATAGCAAGTTTTCATTAATATAATCAACAATGTCTTTTTCCTCAACAAAGAAAAAGGAAAAAAAGAAAAGAAAGAAAGCATACATATCCAATGTTTCAGATATTTTTGACTATTTCCTTAATTTTCCCCCTTAATTCTTATTGATTTGTGGTTATATCTCCATCTTTACTGGAATAAGATTTTTTAGTGTCAACTTTCCTATGCTTTTTGAAATACTCCTAACATGTACTAAGTATTAATAAATAAATAAAAAAAGGACTAATAAGGACAATAATATTTTTTTAATTAATCTGAAGAAATAAAATAAAAGTCCTTGAAAATGAGGTGTTTAATATTAGCACACTCTTGTTAGCAATGTAACTATCTGTTTATTTTTTAGAATGTATGTGATCATGTTTTTATTTTTAGTCAGCATCTTTCATCATTCTTCACTCACACACACATATATAATCACTTGCATTTGAGGTATGATTGACATTCAAGGCAAGCAACATGAGGATGTCAGTAGCGCAGAAGGAACAAAAAAGCAATCTTTGGCCGACACATATCTTCTATCCTGTGCACTTTCAAAGACAGAATATAATCTCACAAAAATGATAAAGGTATTACAAATTTTACTATATAAAATTTACAAACTGACGTGGTAATAAATGTGATTGGTAGGTTATACAACATTATGTTTAAATTGGTGTTCAATGATTCAATTTGTAAACTCTATGTAGTAAAATTTGTAATATCCCTAACATTATTCAAACTTTTGAGAGAGAAATTGAACATGACTAAGAAGAATAGATAAGTAGTTCTTCCCATAAAAAATTGGGGGAAGGTTGATGGGGATAAAGGAGGAAATTCAGTACATCATGTACTTCGCATTTTGGAGGCTTTGTGCCCCATACTGTCTTAAACATCCTAAAATTCGGAAATGGCATTTACGAGAACAACTTCTTTGTGAATTATACTTTCTTATTTTTGTTTTTACCTAGGCTTTGTAAGACAAACATCCTCAGCATGAACATAATTTAGTTCGTCTCATAAATTTTTTTGTGAAACGAACAGTACTCTAATTAGTTTCTTTCTTTTGGGTTTGTGCTTGATGTTAGTGTTACTAATAATAGAACCATGTTTCCTATTGGGAAAACATTGCAGATTTGATGGCCAAGATTTTTTACAGAGATTTAAGGGGAAGAACATTATGCTTGTAGGGGACTCCATTATTGTCAACCAGAAGGAATCACTAGTATGTTTGCTTCATGCTGCTGCACCTAATTCCAAAATCATAGTGGGGGGCAATGACCTGTATACTAATACAACAATCGAGGTAAATGAACTAGCTAGAACAATAAATTTTCATTAGCTTCTCTTTTTCTCATCAAGTTAATAATTAGGTTTCACATATTATTTGATTGTTGGTGTCATTGAAGGTTAAGACTAGCATGGTAACAATGTTACAGCTAGCATGCTAATAATCTTTCAATAAAAAGATTGTACTTATTACTTAATACATAAAACTCCAAAATTCCTAATTTTTTCAAAGAAGTTGACTTGTAATGTTTCAACGGAATATACAAAAACCTAATATTGATGTCCAAATCCTCTAAAAGTAAGAAAGGATCAGAAACTTTAAGTTAGGTACTTGAATGCTTTATTACTATAAACTCAAAGTTTTCCATTGATTCTGAGCAATACAATGCTACAGTACCTAAAAATTGGACTGAATTTTGTAGGACTATGGAGTTTCAATTCTGCTATTTTTATCTCACTACTTTGTGGACATTGAAGAAGAAGTTTTGGGTCCAGTGTTAAAGCTTGATTCCCTGAAAAATGGCAAAATATGGAAAGATATGGATGTTCTGGTTTTCTACTCTTGGCTTTGGTGGTACCGTAGTGGACCTACGAAACCGTATGAACTTTATAAAATCATGCAATTTTTTATCCATTTTGTGAGAAAAACAAGAAGCAGAATGTGAGTTTAAAATAAGCTTGTGATTGGCTTATTATATTGATTGCAGATGGGATTATATTCAAAATGGTGTCGTGATTGTCGAGGACATGGATCGTATGGTTGCTTTTCGCAAGGCTTTGACAACTTGGGCCAAGTGGGTTGATACGGATGTGGATCCAGTAAAAACTAAAGTCTTTTATCTGGGAATTTCACCTTCCCATTACAAGTAAGTTAGTTCCCTTTCTCTTTCCAACTTCAATTTTGAAAAGTAAATTATACTTTTGGCCCCAAATTTTAGGTATAAGTTCCTTTAAATTTAAAAAGTTTGAATTTGGTTCCTAAAATTTCAAAACGGGGACAATTTCATCCCTCTTCTTATAGGATCGGTTTGATTTCGGTTCTTGGAATATGTTGTTTGTTCAAATTTGGTCCCTTGGTTATTGGTTTGATTTAGTCCCTCAAAAATGGGTTGCCTTAAGTATCCCGTCAGGCATATAAATAGAAAAATAAATGGAGGAACCAAATTATTCTAATTTCAAAATTTACAAGGACTAAATCCAAGTATTTTCTATTTGAGGGATCAAAATTGTACTTACATCAAACTTTAAGGACGAAAAGTACAATTTATCCAATTTTGAAAACTAACATTGCATTAGCAAATATTATATTGATGACTATGTTTCTTGTGTCAAATTAGTGGCACTGACTGGAATAAGCCAGGAGTGACAAACTGTGCAAATGAGACGACACCCATAAACGGGTCAACTTACTCAGCTGGTTTGCCATCAGCAGCATATATAGTGAAGGATGTCTTAAGTACAATAAAGAAGCCTGTTAATTTGCTTGACATAACCACTCTCTCACAACTAAGAAAAGATGCACATCCTAGCTCTTATAATGCATACAAGGGCATGGATTGCACCCATTGGTGTGTTGCTGGGCTTCCAGACACCTGGAATCAACTTCTGTATGTAGGTCTCACTAATTGAAAGATTGTTATATCTACAAAAAACAATGAAAAGTGTAGCCATGTAAGCTGGAAAATCTAGTAGTCTCCAATAAAAAGACAGTTTTTGTAGTTGAATTACATTGAAAAATGTATACATGGTCTAATTATTAATTTAGTTCATATGTAATTGATTTATTGATTTGGTGGTTATGAACAATGCTAAATGAAAAGGTTCCTATTGACATGATTCATGAATGTATGAAATTTCTAAATTTTAAAATCCCTATCACAATATTTTTGTTAAGTACAGGGATGCTATGGTTACACCATTTTTTCTTCCTTGTAAGCAAGTTGTACACTACAACATGTAGTTTTTTGATGCCGTAAAAGGTTGATGAAAATGTGGTAGTTTTACAATGTAATAATAGAACTAAGAGCATTTGCAATGAGCTCAACTAGTCTCTTTTTCCCCTAAAGATGTGATAGTCTTCCAAAATTTATATTTTCCCAATTATTGGAATACTACGGTCTACGGCTATGCTAAATAAGTTCTCTTCAATTTGTTATTTCCTTCACCAACAGCTCACTCTTTCTATAGTACAAAAAAGAATAGAAGAAGAATATTTAAATGAAAAAAAAGAGAGAAGTTTATGAGTTTCTAGCAAAGATTTTGTTAGAAATTTGTTGAGTTCTTTGTGAATGTTTTAATTATCATTCTGCAAAGCTAGTTAAAGAGACTACATTTTATCTTATTTTTTTTTGTCTAGCCATCTTTGCACACATACAACCTTAAACCTAAAGACTCCAATTTCAAGTTCTACTCTAAGAGAACTTCCTGCCATAACAATTATGAAGAAAATTAAAGAAGAGTTCTTACATGAACAATTTAAAAAGGCAGTTCTTGAGAGCACAAGGTGATATTTACTCAAAATTAAATTTTAAAAATAAAATTAAAAAAACCTACAAAATCAATTACTGAAATAAGGGGGATATTTGGAGACTAGCATAGTGAGGGGATAGAATATAGTAAGTTAACACGGGTTTGAAAGATATTTGCAAACTAGCATCTCAAGTTTTAGAAACTCAAGTTCCATATAAAACTCGAGGCTTAAAGACTCGATTCCTACTTGCTGAGTTGGACACGTTTATACCACATAGATTTCGAGTCTTTTACACTTGATTTCAAAAAAGAAGTACAAACCCAGAAAAAGAAGAAAGAACCCAGAAGAAAGAAAGAAAGAAAGAAGAAGAAGAAGTTCCACAACAAAGAAGAAGACCCACGGCACACACAAACCCAGTCTCCATCAAGAACATCCCGATCGTCAATCTATGGTACAGTTCACGATCTCCATCACCGAGCAAACGACCTAAACAAATTACACACAACTCATAAAGATGTGAATGATTTGAAAGAAAAAGCTATGGAAGAGAGATGAAATTGAATGAGATTTGAGAGGCTACAGATAGTTTTGTTTAGGTCTTCTTCTTCTTCTTTTTTTCTTCTCCGTGGATTTCTTCCTCTTCTTGCATGGTCTCTTGACTCAAAGTTCTTAGCAAAGTCAGTATGCACTGGAACTCGAGTCTTAGAGACTGGAGTTCCACGTGGATTCCATGTGGAATTTTTATCCACGTCAGCTGTCTCAGAACTCTGAAACTCGAGTTTTAAAAACTTGATTTGCTATTGAACTCAAGTTTTAAAAACTCGAGAGGCTAGTTTTCCACTTTCTTTCGCAGCTTGTCAACTAAATAAATTCTTCTAATAATAAAGTTAAATGTAAAAAAAATTCCTGAAATAAGTAAATCACTTTTGAAACTGAATGCATATGTAGCAGAAAGGCTCAAAATTGATTCAATAACGTGAATCCATATGGAATACACAGTGACCCAAGAAAGCTTCTCATCCCAACTACACAGTACTTACTCTCAATCACACCAAGAGGTCCAAAATTGATTCAATTAACGTAAACTATAATCAGTGCCCACTATGGCATTTCATCAGATAGGTAGAATGCGCAAACTTATAAATCATACCAATATCAATAAATTCAATGTCTTTGCCACTAGAACCAAATGCCCACAACAAACCCAGCAATAAAAAGAAAAAAAGTTTAAATTTTGATGCAACAAAATTCAAATATAAGTATAAATATGCATACAAATTGGAGCTTTATATTAGACTGCGTTGCTTCTATCTAAACTGATTCCATAGTTTTAGTTGAAAAGATTTTTTGGGGAAAAGTGCCTTTTTTTTTTTTTTTTTTTTGTTAGAATTATTTGTGGTAGCTGAAATTTTTTTTCTTATTTTTGGCTCGTACAGAAAATTACAAAATTTTCCACATCATCTCATTGTCTGAAAAATCTGTACCAAGTGAAAGCAATCTTAACTAGTACTAACTACAACTTAAGCGATTATCAAAAAAAAAAAAAAAAAAACTACATCTCAAGCATCCAATTGAAGATCACAAATTGTGCCAACAGATATACAATCATGAAATTCACATAAATATTTTATAATTACACATGTAATTCATATATATGTTGCGAAAAATTTCACATAAACATTACCATAAAAAAGCAAATTAAATTGAAAGCAATGGGTAGCATGGGACGGGGCGACAATTGTTATGTGGGGGAGGAGTAAGAGCATTTGCATCAATTTATGCAAAAATTTATATCTATTTTAACATAAAAACCTACTTTTTCTATTTTACATACTCACTTTTTAAAATACTGCACATCAACTTATCTATTTTACATTATATTTTATTAAAATATCAAAATTTCTTGAATTTTTAATTGTTTTTGTTGGAATATTTTAATAAAATTTACAATAAGTAAACATTTACATTACTTTTCTTATTAAACCTTTTCCCCTGTTAAATGTTTTTCCAAAGGTTTAACTTAGTATAATATACCAACCTGTTACAATAGATTTGATTGGTCAAAGCAGATTCAAAAAAAGAAAAAGAAAAGGTCAAAGCAATAAAAGGAATATTTATTGCTAACCATTCATCTGATTTTTAATTGGCAGTTACCCTTTACTATATGCATATATATAGACCAATGGGTAATATTCTAAGATGACCAAGTTTTATTTTGATATAAATATAGCCAGAGTCAAGAACATAATGTGGTCAATTTTTTCCCCTTGACCATTGCGCTCTGCAACTAAGGTTGCGTTTGTTTCAGTGTAAAATATTTTCGAAAATTGAAAATATTTTCAAGTATTTGGTTGCATTTCAAAAAGTGGTTTGAAAAATATTTTCTGGTGTTTGGTTGTATTCTTGAAAATACTATAGAAAACACATTTTCTACTTGTTGCTCACATTTTCTCACATTTTCTCAGCATTCAAACAAATTTTATTACAAAAAATTTCAAATATACATTTAACAAAACCAAAAATCAAAATGAAAACATTTAACACAATCAAAATCAGAAGTCACAAGACCAATCAGAGATGGGTTTAGCTGGGTTCATCGAAGATGGGTTTGAGCACAACGGAGGAGTTGAGGCGGCACGATCAGATCGGTGATGGGTTTGAGCGGCGCGATCAGACTGACGGGGCTGTGGGTCGGGGACTGGGATGTGGTGAAATTGGGGTGGGTTTAGCTGGGTTCATCGGAGATGGGTTTGATCAAAACGGAGGAGCTGAGTGGCGCGATCAGATCGGAGATGGGTTTGAGCGGCGCGATTAGATCGGCGATGGGTTTGAGCGGCGCGGACTGGGATGTGGTGGAATCGGGGTGGGTTTAGCTACATTCATCAGATATGGGTTTGATGAAAACGGAGGAGCTGAGAGGCGAGATCAGACCGGGGGCCATGGGTCGGGGACTGGATTTGGGCTTCACCGGCGATAGCTCTCTCCATCCTTTGGCTTGGGATTGGCGTGAGTGATGAGAGTGAGTGAGGAGAGAAATTTTTTGAGGAGAGTGGAAATGGTTTGAAGGTAAAATGAAACCTGAAATGATTTTACACTAGAGAGGCCTCATTTTACGGTCAATGCAGAAAACCAATTCCATTTGACCCAATTTTCAGTACATACCAAACACGGAGTGTGGTGTAAAACGATTTCCTGAAATCGTTTTCAGCCAAAACAAAGGTACCCTAATTTCCAAAACCTTTGTTTGGTCATTTTTCATTTCTTTTGAGAATATATATGTTTTTCTTACACTATAATTCTAGGTAAAATAAAGTACTATTAACAGAGCTTCTGATCCTACAAGTTGTGTAGGCTTATAAAGACAATGAGGAAGTTAGAAAAGAAACTAAATTTGCAGAAAAGAATTAATCAGCTAAAAAGACTGTCACTTAGTTTGTAATTGTTTCTGTGTATAAAGAAACATGTAAGGTTTGTTTGGTTGGAGATTTTTAGTATTGTTGTTCAGTTTTCAGTGTTTTGGAAATACATGTTTAAGTATTATAGAAATACATATCAGAAGTGCTATAATTGTTTAAACATTGAAAACTGTTGTTTAAACACTGGTACTAAACAACCCTGTAGTTTTGTTAGTTTTAGTTAGCACGTGATGAACATATGACTACTTAAATGTACAACTTTCACAGTTAGTTAGGATCAGTTGTTAGTTAAGTTATTAGTTAGTATTTTCCCACTTCTAATAGTTGTATATAAACCTCTTTGTAACCTCAAATTATTCTCATTCAACCAAATTCTCTCTCCCTGTGTGTTAAAAATACTTAGTATTCTAAAAAAAAAAAAAAAAAAAAAAAATCTGTTAAGGTTGGCTAATTTTACATATGGCATCAAATTCACAACCAGGTAGATTGACTCTTGCTTCTCAAAAAAAAAAAGGTAGATTGACTCTCTTTTCTAAATATATCCAAACTACATTTCTTTCGGAATTTTTTTTGGTCATAAATTGCAAACATAGTAGCTGATTTGTCAAATACGTTATTAATAGGTTGTCTAGTTTTATATGGTATCAAGTCAAACAGCCAGGTAGACTCTCTCTCTCTCTCTCTGTGCATATTTAGATTCTAATCTCTGTCTCTGTCTTTCACTCTGTACCTCAGCCAAAACAAAACATGGGTTTTGTAACTCAAAGATTGTGTTCCATCCTTGTGATCTTCTTTCTGATTTTTTTCTCATGTCTCTGTGTAGCAAACTCTGGACAATATCATAGCAGCCATTTGAAGTCGGGGAAACAATCACAAGTAAAAAGTTGTAATGTTTATGAAGGGACTTGGGTGTTTGACGATTCATACCCTCTATATAACTCTTCAGCCTGCCCTCATATCCGCAAGGAATTTGATTGCCATTATTATGGTCGACCTGATAGTCTCTACCTCAAATATAGATGGCAGCCCAAGGAATGTGTCATACCCAGGCAATGTTTCTCTCTGTGCAGTGTTTGTTTTAGCTTGCTTTAAATTTTCTCTGCTGATTTGTCAATGGCTTATTGGAGTAGCGACGTTGTTGTATCTAGCATTGGCTGAAAAAGACAACTTTTTATTAATTTTTTATTTAGCTTATTTTTACTATTATTCAGCTTATTTTTGTTACTATTTATAAGCTTCATTGCACTTTTTGTATTGCATTTTTGGGTACTATTTATGAGTTTCACTTTACTATTTCGATTAGCTTTTACTTTTATTTTTAATACTTTTAGCAAAAAGTTTTTAGTGTCAGCTAAATAAATTATTTCGACACGAATGTGTCTTTTATGGAGAAAATAAGTTCAAATCCAGGCTTTGTTTTTAATGGGTTATGGGAAAAAGGAATTTAGGATTTTAAGGAAAAAACTTTTACTACTAAGGTCATGTTAATGTATGCCCTTAGAGCATCAGCAGTGGGGCTTGTATATGCCAAATGTTAGGAACATTTGGCATTTAAGCCCCAAAACTGCTCAACAATGGAAAGGACATATCGCATATGCCAAAATTTTTTTGAGATTTTGCTACAGTACCATCTCAAATGTAAGATGGTACTGTAGCTGAATGGTATAAAAAAATATTAATTTTTTAATCCAATTTAACCCGGCAATTTCTCCCTCCTCTCTCATTTTTTTCTCTTTCTTTTCTCTCTCTTCCTTCTCTCTCTTTCTTTCTGCTCTCTCTTCTTCTTCTTGCTCTCTGATTCTTCTCAATATCTTCACTTTCTCTGGCAACTCTCTAGATCGGCGTTGGGTTTCTAAATCGGCGGTGGGGTTCTAGATCGGTGGTGGGTCTTTAGATCGGCAGTGGGTTTCTAGATCAGTGGTGGGTCTCCGTGTTTTTCCTTCTCTAGCAACTCTCTCTCTCTCTTTCATTTTTCCTTCTTCATGTGGGTCAACAAAATCAACTTCCTTCAAGCTTCCTAGCGGCGAATCTGCTTTCTTCGAGCTTCGGCGGTGGTGGGTTTGGTTTTTGACTGTGGGTTGCTGTGTTTTTTTTTTTTGGTGGTGTTGATGGGCGGATATGGTGGTGGAGGTGGTGTTGATGGTCGGAGGGCAGTAGGTGCAGCGGTGTGGTTTTGGTGTTTTCTCTGGTTTCATTCGAGCTTCGGCGGTGGTGAGTCTGGTTTTTGACCGTGGGTTGCTGGGGGGTTTTTTTTTTTTTTTGTGGTGTTGATGGGCGGAGGGGGTGGTGGCGGCGGTGTTGATGGTCGGAGGGCAGTAGGTGCAGCGGCATAGTTCTGGTCTTTTCTTTGATTTCCTTCGAGCTTTGGCAGTGATGGGTCTAGTTTTTGACCGTGGGTTTTTTTTTTTTTTTTTGTGTGGTGTTGATGGGCGGAGAGGGTGGTGGTGGTGGTGTTGATGGTCGGAGGGCAGTAGGTGCAGTGGCATGGTCCTAGTCTTTTCTCTGGTTTTTTTTTTTTTTTTTTGGTGTTGACGGTAGATTATGGGTTGCCGATGGTGGTGGTGGTGTGCAGCGGTGGTGGCGATTGTGGTTCTTGAACAGAAAGAAAGAGAGAGAAAGAATAAATAATGTATAAATAATGTGTTGTATTGTATAATGGTAATTGTGAGATATATTATTTTATTGCGTATAAATATTATTTTAATGAGTAGAATTGGGAAATAAAAGTTGGGAAGTTGGAGAATTGTAAAATTGTATTGTATAATTGATAAAGTTGCTTTTTGGGATGGTAAAATAAGATGAGATATAGAAATTGGTTGTGGATGCTCTTAGGGCAGTTGTTAGTAAACCATAATAAGAAAGTATTGACACCACTTTCATAGTTGTAGCATATTCAAGAAATGAACTCCAGTGGATGGAATTGTAACACATGGAAAGGCATTTTGGATATGAATATACGATCCTTCGGGCATACATATCATGTTTCAGATCTTTTTGACTATTTCCTTAATTTTTCCCCTCAATTCTTATTGGTTTCTGGTTGTTATATATATCTTCATCTTTATTGGAATAGGGTTTTTTTAGTATCAACTTAATTTCCTATACTTTTTGAAATACTACTAACATGCACTTAATATAAATAAATAAAGAGCACTAATAAGTACAAGAAAAAAAAAATTAAAGTGAAGAAATAAAATAAAAAGTCCTTAAAATATTATAGGATGTGAATCTATGAAATTATTTTTAACAAACTTTTACACAATGAAGACATTATTACGTTGGAAATCTTCTTTTTTATATGAAAAACCAATGAAAGGACATTACTACCTTTAGTTCAAAAAGGTTTCCTTGAAACACACATGGCTAATTATCCTTGAAAATATTTACTTGTGCTTGTAGAAAAAATTAATTAGCTTTCCTAGGACGACATCATCATCATCATTCTTCTTCTTCTTCTTCTTCTTCTTCTTTTGTTTTTGTTTTTACCTAGGCTTTGTAAGACGAACATCCTAAGCACATAATTTAGTTTGTCTCATAAATTCTTTGTGAAAAGAATAGTCTAATTAGTTTCTTACTTTTCGTTTTTTTTTTTTTTTTTTTTTGGGGTGGGGTGGGGGGTGGGAGGGGTGGGTTTATGCTTGTTGTTAAGTGTTACTAATAATAGAACCATGTTTCCTATTGGGAAAACATTGCAGATTTGATGGTCAAGATTTCTTACAGAGATTAAAGGGGAAGAAAATTATGTTTATAGGGGACTCCACTACTCTCAACCAGAGGGAATCACTAGTATGTTTGCTTCATGCTGCTGTGCCTGATTCCAAAATCATAGAGGAGAGAAATTCCTTGTATTCTAATACAACCTTCGAGGTAAATGAACTAGCTAGAAAAATTAATTTTCACGGTCTTCTCTTTTTCTCATAAAGTTTTTTTTTTTTTTTTTGATAGGCTTATAAAGTTAATAATTAGGTTTCATATATTATTTGATTGTTGGTATCACCGAATGTTAAGACTAGCATGGTAAAAATGTTTAAATAAAAAGGTTGTACTCAATGCATAAAATTCCCACTTCTTCAAAGTCTGAGAGTGAGAGGTATGATAATTGGTAGGTTGTTTTACCCCCTCATTTTTTCAAAGAGATTGACTAGTAATGTTTCAATAGAATATACAAAAATTTATTATTGATTTCCAATCCATAAGAAGTAAGAAATGATCAGAAATTATAAGTTAGGTACTTGAATGCTTTATTGTATATTATAAATTGGAAGATTTCCTTTGATTTTGAGCAATAAAATGCCTAAGAATTGGACTGAATTGTGCAGGACTATGGAGTTTCAATTCTGCTATTTACATCTAACTACTTAGTGGACATCGAAGTAGAAAAAATTGGTCGAGTGTTAAAGCTCGATTCAATGAAAAATGGCAACATATGGAAAGATATGGACGTTCTGGTTTTCAACACTTGGCTTTGGTGGAACCGTACTGGACCTTTGAAACAGTATGAGTTTTATAAAATCATTCATTTTTCTTTCAATTTTATGTGAAAAGCAAGAAGTAGAATATGAGTTTAAAATAAGCTTGTGATTGCCTTATTATTGATTGTAGTTGGGATTATATTGAAGATGGTGGCAAGGTTCTCAATGACATGGATCGTATGGATGCTTTTCACAAGGGTTTGGCAACTTGGGCCAAGTGGGTTGATACAGATGTGGATTCAGGAAAAACTAAAGTCCTTTATCGAGGAATTTCTCCCACCCATTACGAGTAAGTTACTATACTTTCTCTAAAGGACAAAGTTTGGTTATAAACTAGTTTGTAAACAATTGGTTATAAACTAGTTATATATTTTGAAAATCTAATTATTTGATTACATGTTCTTATGCTCTTAACGTGCCTGTCAAATTTTGTTCAAGTCAGAGGTTATTCGCTGTTCAATCATAAACTTATTTTTTTATGTATATTTAAGACTACAAAAACTTGAAATTTAAATATTTGATTGATGTCATAACTTTTAATCTTTTATTTTCTTGAAATTTTGCAAATAAAGGATATAATATGAAAATGTAATCTAATGGTAAATTTTTCAAAATTCACATCCAATAAAAAAATATAAATTTGGCCTAAAAGTTTAGGTAAGTTCTATTTTGGTTCTTTAATTTAAAAGTTTGAACTTGGTTCCTAAAATTTTGAAACAGGAACAATTTCATCCCTTTATTTATAGGATTGGTTTGGTATTGGTTCTTGAAATATGTTGATAGTTCAATTTTGGTCCCTTGGTTGGTTTGATTTGGTCCCTCGAAAATGGGTTGCTTCAGTATCCTGTTAACCACATAAATAGAAAAACAAACAGAGTGACCAAATTATTCTATTTTCAAAATCTTAAGGACTAAATCAAAATATTTTATATCTGAGGGATCATAATTGGACCTACACCAAACTTTAAGGACGAAAAGTGATTAATCCAATTTTGAAAACTGACATTGCATTAGCAAATCATATTTTGATGACTGTATGTTTCTTGTGTAAATATTAGTGTCACTGGTTGGGAAAGGCCGGGAGTGATAAACTGCGGAAATGAGACAACACCCATAAACGGGTCAACTTACCCAACTGGTTTGCCACCAGCATCATATATGGTGAAGGATGTCTTAAGTACAATTAAGAAACCTGTTCATTTGTTTGACATAACCACTCTCTCACAACTAAGAAAAGATGCACATCCTGGCGCTTATAATATATACAAGGATATGGATTGCACTCATTGGTGTGTTGCAGGGCTTCCAGACACTTGGAATCAACTTCTGTATATAGCTCTCACTAATTGAAGGATTGTTAGATCTACAAAAGCAATAAAAAAAAAGTGTAGCCATGTAAGCTGGAAAGTATTGTAGTCTCTAATAAAAAGATATATTTGTAGTTGAATCAAATAGAAAAATGTCTTCTGACCGGTTATCAAAAAAAAAAAAAGAAAAGAAAGAAAAATGTCTACATGGTACAATTATTAATATGAAAAAAAAAAAAAAAAAAAAAAAAAAAAAAAAAAAAAAAAAAAAAAACCACAGCTAAATGGCAAGGCAGCTATTGACATGATTCATGAAGATATGAAATTTCTTAATTTTAAAATCCCTATTACGACATTTTTGTTAAGCGGAGGGATGCTATACTTGCACCATTTTTCTTCCTTGTGAGTAAGTTGAATGCCACTTACACATGCAAAAGCATAACTGGAAAGGCCATTTGAAGAGAAGCTAACTTGTGAGGACTTAAATAAAGGGGCTGAGGGAGGGAAAACAATATTGAATATTTAATTTAAGTTCCATGTCCTCAAATGGTTACCCCTCAATGTTGATATTTTACAGTATAGAGAAAGACAAAATGTTGTAGCAACAAGAGATGGTAATTAGGTAGGACATGGTTGAGTTAGGAGTGCCTTGTCCCAATGCTCCTTTTTTTGTGATCCATTTGGATTGAGGAGGAAGGAGGGGAAGTAGAGTAGAGTAGAGTAGATTTAGCCCAAAATTAGCTTATTTTCAGCCAACTCTACTATACTCCCCTTTACTCTCTCTCCTTTCCCCCTCCATCCAAACGGGCCCTTGGAGCTAGGAAAATTTGTGCATGGTTGGGAGTGGGGCAAGTCGGAGGTAGGACGGTGTAGAGAGGTTTAGGGAGTGTCAAGGGCTAGACATTTGAATAGTTAAAAAACATGGCTTGCAATTGAATGTATACGGAGCAATTTGATGTATTGGTGACCAAACAACTATTGAGGATATATATATATATATATTTTAAAGGCGAAAACACCATTTCTTACATTTTTGGGTCATTGTCAATTTGGTCTATGTTATTATCAATTTATAGTCAATTTGGTCCTTGTTTTCTTCAATTTATAGTCAACTTATTGGTCCCTACTGTCAACTCACTAATGGAAAATTCTTACATGGCTAACAGTGTGCACATATAGTTGGCACACTTCATGCCTTTGTGGCTTATAAAATATTATTAAAAAATGACATGTAAGCAATTAAATTGAAAAAAAAAATCAAAAACAAAAAAAAATTAATTTATGAATTAAAAAGATAGAAAAATAGAAAAGAACCAATATTGGTCACCAAACAAC
This sequence comes from Quercus ilex subsp. ballota, assembly GCA_032727855.1. NCBI lineage: Eukaryota > Viridiplantae > Streptophyta > Magnoliopsida > Fagales > Fagaceae > Quercus > Quercus ilex. The sequence continues at coordinate 13,767,255 of CM064911.1, read as the reverse complement.
TATTTAGGATATATATATATATTTTAAAATATTTAAGCATACATTAGAAGTGGCAAACCACATTTTATTGTACTTTGACACATAGAGTGGAGCAGAAAAAGTAGGACAGAAGATTTGGACTCCATATGTACCCCTCGTAATAACCATTTAGGATGGCATATGTACCAATATGATCCTTCTGACTCATTTTGTTAAGTAGTAATAATTAAATAAATGATAAAATACTATTTTGGTCTCTAAAATTTAAATGTTTTTTTTTTCATCCTTAAACTATTGAATTTTTTTTTTTTTTAATGCCTAAACTATTGAAAATTTGTTACTTTCTATCTTTAAACTATACCAAAAGTTTGTTTTGTAGGGAATAATCATGAAATTCTCAAATCTGTGAGATGTAAAATAGAGAGAAAATACGTGCCAAAAGAAAACAATCACACAAGACGATATTTATGTGTTTTTCTTGATTACAATCACAAAAGTTTGTTACGTGTTTCATTAAAATATTAATTTTTCTTTATTTTTTTAATCATACAATACAAGATGTGGCAATACAATTTTTCTCTAACTCAAAAAGCAACACACCAAAACCCTAATCTCCAAAAAACAGTTTTTTCTATCCCGCGCACAGGATTAACAATGGGCTAAAAGACCTCATTAAAGACTGTAGCACTTTTATATTGGGTCAGTCATAATCTGATCAAATACAGCTAGACTCCACAAAACCTAACATGTTTTTCGTGCCTAAACTGTTAAAAAAAGTTCTTTTTTTTAAATCCCTATTTTTGTCTCTAAATTATTAAAAAGACTCTTTACAGTAGACACGACAACATGCGTTTTTTGATGCTGTAAAAGGTTGATGAAAATGTGGTAGCTTAACAATGTTGAAGTAGATCGAAGTGTGGAACTAAGAGCATTTGCAATTTCCAAAATTTGGTTGCCCCTTTTTGTCTCAAATACTGGTCCCTAAAGATGTGATAGTCTTCCAAAATTTCTATTTTTCCATTTATTGGAATACTACGGCTTTGCTAAATAAGTTCTCTTCGATTTGTTATTTCCTTCACCAAACAGCTCACTCTTTCTATAGTACAAAAAAGAATAGAAGCGAAGAAGATTTAAATGAAATATAACAACAACAAAAAAAAGAGTAGTTTATAATTTTCTAGCAAAATTTTGTTAGAAATTTGTAGAGTTCTTTGTGAATGTCCCAATTATCATTCTGCAAAGCTAGTTAAAGTGACTCCAATGGCAAGTTCTACTCTAAGAGATCACTTCCTGCCATAACCATTATGAAGAAAATTAAAGAAGAGTTCTTACACGAACAATTTAAAAAGTCAGTTCTTGAGCACACAAGGTGATATTTACTCAAAATCAAAATTTGAAAATTAAGATAAACAAACCTGCAAAATCAATTACTGAAATAAGTAAATCACTTTTGAAACTGAATGCATATGTAGCAGAAAGGCCCTAAATTGATTCAATAACGTGAATCCATATTGAATACACAGTGAGCCAAGAGAGCTTCTCATCCCAACTGGCCAAAATGGGCTTTTGCCCCTTTCACCCAAAACAAGTAGCAAAATGCCTTTGTTCTGAAACTATCTAGCAAAATGCCCCTGTTTTGAAACTCAATTTTTAAAAAATTGAGTTTCAATGAAAAACTCAAGTTAATGAAAATCAAGTTACTTACAAAATGTTACATGGAACTTGAGTTCCATGTAATTTTTTTTTTTTTTTTTTAAAGTTTTTTGCCTATAACTCGATTTTCTAAAAATTGAGTTTTTCATTGAAACTCAATTTTTAGAAAATTGAGTTTAAAACAGGGGCATATGGCTAAATAGTTTTAGAACAGATTTTAGGGAAAATTACCTAGTTTTAGTTGAAAAGATTTTAGGGAAAATTACTTTTTTTTTTTTGGTTAGAATTATTTGTGGTAGTTTATCTTTTTTTCCTTATTTTTGCTCATACAGAAAATTACAAAAATTTCCACATCATCACATTTTCTGAAAAATCTCTACCAAGTGAAAGCAATCTTAACTAGTATTAACTACAACTTAAGCATCCAATTGAATATCACAAATTGTGCCAACAGATTTACAATGATAAAATTTACATAAATATTTTATAATTACACATGCAATACATATATATGTTGCGAAAAATTTCACAAAAATATTACCAAACAAAGCACATTAAATTGAGAGCAATGGGTAGTGTGGGATGGGGCGACTATGGTTATGTGGGAGTGGAGTAAGAGCATTCAAATCAATTTATGCAAAAATTTCTGTATGTCTAATTGTCTATTTTGGTATAAAACCTTTTTTTCATTTTTTTTTTTACATATTCACTTTTTAAAATACCACACATTATATTATCTATTTTACATTATATTTCATTAAAATATCAAAAAAAATATTTTTTAATTGTTTTTGTTGGAATATTTTAATAAAATTTACAATGAGTAAACATTTCCATACGTTGGAGTCTTTAAAACTATCCTTTGATTACTTTTTTTATTAAACCTTTTCCCCTGCCAAATGTTTTTCCTAAGGTTTAACTTAGTAATATACGAGTCTGTTACCTACAAATTACAGTAGATTTAATTGGTGTTTCTCCAAAAAAAAAAAAAAAAAAAAAAAAAACCAATAGATTTAATTGGTCAAAGCAGATTTCAAAAAAAAAAAAAAAAAAAAGTCAAAGCAATAAAAGGAAAATTTATTGCTAACCATTTATATGATTTTTAATTGGTATGTACCCTTTATAGACCAATGGGTAATATTCTGAGATGACCAAGTTTTATTTTAATATAAATATAGCAAGCTTTTCAAAAAAAAAAAAAAAAAATATATATATATATAGAAAGAGTAAAAATCGTAATGCAGTCAATTTTTCCTCCCTTGACCCTTGCGTGCGGCAACTAATTTCCAATACCTTTTTGATATAATATTGAAATTTTATTCTAACTTAATTTAAGTTTATATGTATGTGAAACTTCTTTTCAGAAACTTGAATCCCAACCCTTCCCCCCTCCCCCCCAAAAACATTTTACAAGCATTTGTACTTGTAAATTGACTATTGCACTAAGGGCGTGCTGTAGTCATTTCCAAAACCTTTATTTGATCATTTTTCACTTCTTTTGAGTATATATGTGTTTTACATACACTATATTTCTAGGTAAGATAAAGTATGTACTATTGATAGAGCTGTAGGGAGGGAAAATTCCAGACCTATCACAAGCTGACACATCATACTACAAAGTCCACAAAGTACGGCCAATTACAAAGCACCATGTACTACAACTAGGATCTGCTATCACTATCCAAAAACAAACAGAAATTTGCCAAGTGCCATGAAATAAAAACATAAAAAGCATGCAAAATGCCAATCATACATTGGCGCGTGTAAGCAATGACGTAAGCAATCCGGCGTGTGTAAGCAATGACATAAGTAATCCAATCGGGTGCTGACATGTGTCACCTTGAAAATCAAGACATTTCGGCCAATCAAAAGATGTCATGTGTCTTGAAGAAAAAGTCTTAAAGTTCCTCCAATCAGACTGTGACACATGTCACCAATCAGACTTTGTCACATGTTGCTCACCCACCCCCAAGCTCCTATAAATAGTAGTCTTCCTAAGAAATTTCTACACACCAAGACATCCAGAGTACAAGCTGCATCAAAGAAGATTTAGAAGCACTCAGAAGTACAGAAGCTCTACAGGAATCAAGCCTCAAAGCCTTCAAAAACTTCAACCTTAAAATCGAAGAACATTCGAAGCAGAACTATCCAAACTACCTTCCTAGATCTTAAAGTTTGTTGGAATCGAGCTCGAAAGCCTCCAAAAACTTCAAGAAACCATAAATCAATGAAACTCTATGGATTCAAGCCTCAAAAGTCCTGAAGAACTTCCACCACAAAACCTTCGAAGATGAAGAACACGCGAAGAACACAAAGAACACGAAGAACATACAAAGAACACAAAGAACAAAGAATTTCTAACAATCTCACAGCCAGAGATTCATTGTAATTCTATTTCAAGGGTCTTCGATCTATCCTTCAGCCAAATTGAAGGATATTTGGTGTTCGAGTTGAAATCACATTATTACAATTCCAATCAATAGATCGAATTAGATAATCACTCTTTTGTAATTTCAGAGAATCGTATCACATATTCATCAATACGAATTTGCATTTGTGAAACTATTTTGCTTGTTTGATTGATTTCAAACTAAAAATTTAGTCCTCCACAAATGCGAATTTGTATTGATGAATATGTGGTACAATTTTCTGAAATTACAAAAGAGTGATCCTTTGATTTGATCTCCTTGAAAGACTTGTTGATTGGAATTGTAATAATGTGATTTCGACTCGAACACCAAATATCCTTCAATTTGGCTGAAGGATGGATCGAAGACCCTTGAAACAGAATTACAATGAATCTATGGTTGTGAGCTTGTTAGAAATTCTTTGTTCTTCGTGTTCTTCGTATGTTCTTCGTATGTTCTTCGCGTGTTCTTTGTCTTCGAAGGCTTTGTGGTGGAAGTTCTTCGAGACTTTTGAGGCTTGAATCTGTAGAGCTTCACTGATTTATGGTTTCTTGAAGTTTCTGGAGGCATTTGAGCTCGATTCCAGCAAACTTTAAGATCTAGGAAGGTAGTTTGGATGGTTCTGCTTTGAATGTTCTTCGATTTTGAGGTTGAAGGTCTAGAAGGCTTTAAGGCTTAATTCTTACAGAGTTTCTATACTTCTGAGTGCTTTTAAATCTTCTTTGATGCTGCTTGTACTTTGGATGTCTTGGAGTGTAGAAATGCCTTAGGAAGACTTCAATTTATAGGAGTTTGGGGGTGGATGAGCGACACGTGGCGAAGTCTTATTGGTGACATGTGTCACAGTTTGATTAGAGGAGTTTTAAGACTTTTTCTCCAAGACTTGTGGCATCTGTTGACTAGCTGAAATGACTTGATTTTCAAGGTGACACATGTCAGCACCCAATTAGACTGCTTATGTCATTGCTTACATGAGCCGGATTGCTTATGTCATTGCTTACACGTGCCAATGTGTGATTTTCCATACTTTTTATGTTTTTATTTCATGGCACTTGGCGAATTTCTGTTGGTTTCTAGATAGTGATAGCAGAACCTAGTTGTAGTACGTGGCGCTTTGTAATTGGCCGTACTTTATGGACTTGGTAGTATGATGTGTCAGCTTGTGAGAGGTCGGGAATTTTCCCTCTTTGCAAGAGCTTCTGATCTTACAAGTTGTGTAGGCTTATAAAGAGAATTAGCAAGGCAGTCGGGTTGTTTTATCCCAAGGGGTAGCACATATAATTACTTGTCTATTAAATTGTAAATTTTGTAAACAACGTGTATTGTCTCAAGAACGTGAAATGGTCCATGCCTCAACTTCGCCACTTAAAAACTCATGAATTGACAGTAATTGTTTATGCCTCAATGAGGTAATATAATTTATATTTTAAGGACAAATATAATTTATGTGAAATGTTATTATTTAAATGATAATTTGAATATTATTTATTTATCAATTATTGTTCTTAGGAACAACATTTTCTTTTTCTTTATACATAAAAATCATCTCTCTCTCTCTCTCTGTCTGAGACAGACATAACAAGGCCAACAAGAAATTGTTTTGTGTTTTTGTTGTGAGGTGTAAGTCATGTGTTGCATGTGAAGATCACCTAATGTCTAAAACACCAAATCACCCCAGATCCTATAACTTGGCTTATTATGCACCTTGTTTCACTGATTAATATATACTAATCATGGCCTCGCGCATTGTGCGTGATAATTTTTTTTAGGATAGTATTTTTATTATTAGTATTTGTCATGGTACGTATTATGTCTCAAGTTGTGTTATATATGTATCACCAATATATAGTTGGATTCATGCTGACAAGAGCTTTTGCTTGTGGAACTATATTTTTTTTATTAGAGATTACTATTTGGAACAAAATGAGGATAATTTATAGTAGAATATAATTTTTTTTTGAAATATTAATTCTACCATACTCAGTTGTCTAATTTATATATTTTAAAGTCAATTGAACACATTTTGCATGTAACATGTAATTCCTTGTTTCCATAAGGGCAACGACAATCACAATCCCACTGATTTACTCCAATATTTTTGCAGGCTTGGTTTTTTGGGATACGAAATGTGTTTGTTCCGAAAGGTGTATGTTGAAAGATTTGTTGATAGTTTTGGACAAGTTTTTTTTTCCCATCTGGTTGATTTAGAATTAAAAATAGTAGTTGTATTTCCTCGTCATTTGATTCACATAGCATTGCAATTGCTAGTCCATATTTTGTATTTATGTCCCCTTTTATGTTGGCTTGAAGAAGGATTTCTTTTCCCCTTATAATTTGATCTTGTACAAAATATTTGTGATCATGTTGTATGCTTATTTTGTGATTGTCTAGTTGTTTGATGTTTTTAGTTTGTAATTTTTAAGTTGTTTAGGATTGTGATTTATAGTGTAATGTGTGTTTTATGGATTAGTGATTGCTCTATTTATTAGCAATAATTTTTCATTATCGATTAAGTGAACAAAAGCTTTTCTTATGCCCTCCATTATAAAGCCCAAGCTTTATAGTATTTAATATATTTTTCAATTATAGCTGATGTTTAATGTTCTCCTCAATAAAGCTCAAGCCAAATAGTCTTTCATGCTACAATACCTGTTCAATTGCTAGTTTCCTTAAGAAAATCAACAGACTATAATATTAAATTATTGTCTTTTATAATATCAAAAGCCTCTTATAATTAAATTATTAATAATATTGAAACAGCTGAAGCAATCATTAATATCCAATTCTTTGGCTCTTCCTCTCTTTATTTAACTGAATTACTTCTTCATACCTATTCAATTGCCACTTTCCTTTAAAAAAAAAAATTTAAAAGACAGTGTATCTGAACTATCAAAACTCCTATACAAATTAATTATTAATAATTTTGAAGTAGCTGAAAAGTTATTAATATCCACATCATTTATTTTACCATCAGCAAGTAAAAGGTGAAATGAAATGTTGGAAAATGAGATATTTAAATTGGGTAACTTTATTTTTTATGTAATTTATATTATTACCGGAGGAAATATCCCTGGTAGCTATGTTGTTTTTATTTTATTTTTTCTAATGCATTGTAAAGTTTCATGAGAACACTTTATGTGGATGTTTTTATTTGAATTTAAGTGCATCCAACAATTGTGTAAATTTCAAGCACTAATTCAAAAAATAATTGATGTTGTATGTTCATGCTTTGATTGTATAGTTCTATTATGAATTTGGGTTTTAACTTATAAGTTATTTAGGAACTCTATATATTCTACTTCCTTAGATGATTAAAAACATATACTATTACCATAAATCTCTCTCTCTCTCTCTCTCTCTCTCTCTCTGAGAGAATATATATAATTTAATAGATTTGAAGGATGTTGTTGAATTTAAATGTTGAATAAAATGAGCCAAGATTAGATTTTGATTGTTAAATAATGAAATTTTTATTTCAGCTTAAATAAGTAAATTTCATGGAATAGTAGTAGCCACAGTTGCTGGTTGGTATTGATGCGATTCATTATTTTTCTTTATTTTATAGTTTGTTTTTATCAGTGCTAGTGTTTAATTGGATACCCTTGATTCATGTACCTTATGGGGTCAAATTTTTTGCTGCTTTATTTATTTTATTTGTTTTTTTAATGATAATCAAAGTAGGTAGAAAATAAGAATGTAGGTAGTATAACTTGTATAAGTTTCGATTTTTCAAAAAGATTTTATTATTAATGGATCAAAGACTTTTACTTGATTGTTTTGACACAATATGAATTCCTATATTTGAATCCTCATCCTTCCTTCCAGTTATAGTCAATAAGGTTTAGTTGAAACACAAATGTTTTTCCAATGAGCTTTTCTATTTTCATTCAATAGGTTGAAATTTGCATTCATCTAATAAAATATTGAATATAATTTAGCATATTCTTGCCAAAGTAGATGAAAGATCATTTATGCTAATTGTATGGTCTTACAGTTGCACATTTGTTTGATAGTTCTCTTGTTGTTGTTGTTGGAAGTAATTTTTCAGTTTCCTTATTAAACAAAATAAATACAGCACACAGCTTACTATTATTGTTATTATTATTATTATTATTAATGTTGCGTATGAAACTCATATGAAGTCTTGTTATTTAAAAGAGATAAAGTAGAAACAATAGCTTGTAAATAACAAACAAAAACAAAGGAACGCAAATCTGCTTTCAACCATTATAAAATAATATATAAAAATTAATAGAGAAACATTGTGCACAAGTTTAATGAAAATGTCCTTATTTAATAATTCTATCGATATTATACTTGAAAGATTATTATAGAAAATTTGGGGCAATATTTTTTGCTCTATTAAAATTTAGATGATTTTAAATTATGGTATATAAAATTTTATAAGTGCAACCGAAAATTATGGGTATTACATTTGACAAATGATCACAACCCAAAAATAAAAGTAAAATTTTGATTACCCAAAATTCTAATTTCTAAATTTCTTTCCGATTATTTGAATTAGATGTACGAAAGACCAAACATAGGAATTTTTAATTAGAGAGACAAATACTTATGAAAATAGAGTCACATCCATATTGGAAAAAGCATAAAATCTAATGAACCAAAAATCATGCCCATCAATTGATGATGTCAATCTTGCACCAAAGTATTATAAAGCCCGAGTTATGGTATTTGTCTATAAACAAAACATCAAACAAGTGATGAGCAAATCACCTATGACCTTAATGTTTAAACAATAAAGATTGAAAATTCAAACGATAAATTAAGAGTGCATTACAAACAAAAATAAAGCGACACTAACCTTTTGCATTAGCCTTTATATTTGTTGGGCATTTGCCTATTCCCATAGTGTAGGGTCATTTCTCGGAGGCTCCTAAAAAACACCCATATCAATATCATAATATGCATTACATGTCACTAAAACTATCAATGTTCATATTTTAATAGTATAACTTAAAAGGAGAAAGGAAAACAATTAAATTTGATAAAAGAGTACTTGCAATAATGTTTAAGACAACATCATATAATGTAATCCTCGTCTACTTTGATAAAAGAATGGTAGTCCTACCAGAGAGTGACAAAGACAAAAACTCTTATAATCTTGAATACTGTTCAACTTGGATTTAAAAGGTAATTTGTAATTTTTTAAAAATAAGTGATTAGAGTAGATAAACAATCAAAGAGAACCAAAAAAAATAAAAAATAAAAAATACAAAATTAAATACAAAATTAAATTGCATAAACTAAAAGTAGAGTTCTAAAGAATACAAAAATTTATCAAACTAAAGCAGAGATGCAAGAAAATAAAAAAATAACCAAAAAATTGAGAGAGAGAGAGAGAGAGAGAGAGAGAGAGAGAGATAACCATTTTTTTTTTGGAGGGAAAATTATGCAAAGAATGGAAGAGAGAATGACAAATTTATAGCAAAATGTTGTGAGTAAGAAAAGACAAAATTAGGGAAGATAAAGGGAAAGATGAAGAGTGATATTAAAGTAGAAGGTAGTGAGGAGATGAAAAGGTAAGGTGGGGGGGGGGGGGAGAAAGTGTAAATATTAAAAAAAATGAGTAAATGCTAAAAAAATTATAGAAAAATTAAAAAGAAATAGGATAATGACGTGGACGCTGATGTGACTCAATAGAAACGTAACAATAATAAATGCTATGCTTTAGCTTTTAGATATATGCAGATATAGATATGGATATGTCATGTTTTTAATTTTTTTTTCCTTCTTTTAATACTTTGGGTTACCTTAGAAAAGGGGGAAAAAAAACACCTAGGAAATAATATTTAATGAAGCATCAACAATAGGAAAGAGTGGGTTCCAGTTAGCTTAACTGGTAAAGTCTCTGATGGTTGCATAAGAGATCTGGGGTTCAATCCCTGCCTACACCAAAAATTGATTGAAACTCTAAAAAAAAAAAAAAATAATAGGAAATAGGAATTTTAGAGCAAAGATAGACATGAAAAGGGAAAACAACATTTATTTCGGTTTTTGTTGCGTCTCAAATTACAAAAATATAGTAACTGATAATGTTTCAAATAAGTTATTAATAGGATTGTAAAAGAATAAAGTTGCAGAATGAGGAAGCTAGAGAAGAAACTGAATCTGCATTGTACGGCCCCTGCACCATGGCCCATAGCGGGCCTTGGACCCTGGCCTGGGTATATGGCCCATGAGGCCGGTCTCCCTCTACCTAACGGCCCACCGCCGAGCTACGCATGCTGCGGGCCCAAGCTTTGCCTTTTCATCGTTTCTCGGCGAACCCCTTCCCGAGCAGTGATAAACATACGGCTCGTGGGACACCCCGCCCTGTACCTATCCGGCCGTGCCTCAGAGAGGCACCGCTGCCGAGAACTATCGTGGAGGTGGGAACCAAGTTCCAACACCACCCTCACCGCTTCCCATGCCTACCTAACCACCCACTTACGATCGATAATACTGGACCGCCGGTTGCACTTATTGGCAAATAATTATGACCTCTCCGCTATTCTGTGAACTATAAATACAAGAAGTTTTGAGAAGACAAAGGTTGGAGAATGGAGGAAAGGAAGAGTGTAAACAGAGAGAAAACAGAGTGAGGAGGTGGTTCAGACCCCCAAGGAGAGGAAAGTGATTCCATTGAGCCTTGGCGTTTAGAACGACCCAGTGTAGAAAATCCAAACCCACTATACAAGTAAGTTGTGAGCCCAAGTGAGGCCCAGCCCAACGGGTTTCGGTTTTGGGTGCGCACAATTGGCGCCGTCTGTGGGAAATCCTATTAAGCAGTGGTTCCGCCGAGACTCGTGTACAGGAAAGATGTCTGGAGGTAACGCTGAGAGTGGCTCGGCAGGGTCTTCCAGGGGCTCCACCTGGCGGGAACAGAGGCAGAAGAGACGCGAGGATCCGGTTTACGAGTAACTGGAAGAGCGGTCCGGCCTTGGAGAAGGGTCGTATCAAACGGGGAGAACGGTATCCCATGCTTCCCGGCATAGGTAGCCCGACGTCAGGGATGAAGAGCTTGAGCGGCTGTGGAGGTTAGTACGAGACCTGGAGTTGGAAGCACGAAATGAGCGCCGCCGAGCCGGTCAAGACGACCGAGAGAGAAGGCCAGACGCCGCGGGGAATACGGGAATCGGGGCTCGGATTCTCCAGAGGGACGGCCGAGGAATACGGCCATGGATGCTATGAGCCGTGCATTACGCAGGGCAGCTCGGTCACCATTCTCAGCAGATATTGAGCGAGCACCGATGCCGGACAGATTTACGCGCCCGCCGTTCAATTCGTATGGTGGAAAAGCGGACCCCGTGGAGCATGTCAGCCACTATATCCAGATGATGTCTTTGCATACCCGTAATGACGCTCTGATGTGTAAGGTTTTTCCCTCCAGCCTTGGTCCCACGGCCTTAAGGTGGTTCAACGGGTTGCGCAAGGGCTCCATTCACAGTTTCGCCGAGCTAATACAGGAGTTCGGTTCCCGTTTCGTGACGTGCAGCCGGGAACAACAACCGGTGGACGCGCTGCTGTCTATGAAGATGAGGGCAGGGGAAACCCTCCGTGATTACGCTAGCCGATACTGGGAGCTCTACAACGAGATTGGCGGAGGGAACGAGAAGATTGCAGCGAGCACTTTCAGAATGGGATTACCTGACGAGTCGGGGTTGAGGGAATCATTAACTAAGAAACCTCCCGAGGATATGAGGCAGCTGATGAGGCGCATCGAGGAGTACAAGCGGTTGGAAGATGATAGAATACAAAGCAAAGGCAAGGCACAGGTGACAGATCGTTCTCGGCTGAGCGGTTTTCAACAGAGGGCACGGGAAAATTTGAGGATTCAAGAGCCAGTAGCGCCAGCAGGGGAGGTGAACGTGACGTTTAAGGAGCCCGTGCATAAAATTGTGGATAAGATCAAGCACGAGCCGTACTTCAGATGGCCGAACCGGATGGCTGGCGACCCCTCTAGGAGGAATCAGAACCTATTCTGCACCTACCACAAAGACCGAGGGCATACTACCGAGCAGTGCTGAGTGTTAAGGGACCATCTCGGGCAGTTGGCTAAGGCGGGACACCTCAAGGATTTCGTGACGGATGCTGGGGATCGGGGAACAGGGCATGGCGCCCCACACAGAGGGAATCCCCTTCCGCCCCCTCTTGGGATAATTGACGTTATCCACGTCGCCCTGAGGGGCATCTCAACTGCAAAAGGGAAGGAGGTGTTGACAATGATATCGGTAGAGGGGAGTACGGGCGTGCCGCCTCCCACGAAGAAGATCAGACCTACCCGAGAGCCGATCTCTTTCGACGACAGTGATTTGGAAGGAACCATTCAGCTGCACGACGACGCATTGATAGTCACGGCAAGGATTGGCGGCTTCGTTGTGAAGAGAATAATGATAGACCAGGGAAGCGAAGTGGATGTTATGTACCCGGACCTATTCAGGGGGCTCGGGTTGAGGAATGAGGATTTGTCGAAGTACAACACTCCCCTGGTTGGGTTCGATGGGAAAATGGTGGCGCCCGAGGGGCGAATCTGTCTGCCCGTGAACATGGGGGGCAAGGAGGTGATGGTGAGCTTCTTCATAGTTACCTCGTACTCCCCATACACGTCGATTCTAGGAAGGCCATGGATACATGCAATGGGGGCTGTCCCGTCCACTCTGCACATGAGGGTTAAGTTTCACACTGATTATGGTGTCACGGTGATACAAGGAAGTCAGCAGGCGGCCAGGCAATGTTTGATCGCCATGGTTGATTGGAAGAAGGAGCAAACCGACCAGAAGGATCAGGCCGATCCCAAATGTTCGTCATCGGGGACGCCTTTATAGCAACTACAGGGCCCGCCAGAGGTTGCGCACCCCGAGAACATGCTCAAGGTAAAGGTGTTGCCGGATACGGACAAGTACTTCCAAATAGGGGAGAGCATGGAAGATCGGGAAAAAGTAGAGATGTTGCTACTCCTAATACAGAATGTGGACGTATTTGCATGGAGTCCATACGAGGTGCCCGGGGTGGATCCCGAATTCATCGTGCATAGACTTGGGGGTTGACCCCTCATTCGCCCCTAAAAAGCAGAGGCCGAGGAGATCAGCCTGGGAGCACTCCGAAGCAGTAAAAGTGGAAGTTCAGAGATTGAAAGAGGCAGGGGTGATTCGGGAAATCTTCTTCCTGGATTGGTTGGCGAACACCGTGGTAGTGAAGAAGAAGAACGGCAAGTGGAGGGTCTGCGTCGATTTCACCGATTTGAACAGGGCCTGCCCGAAAGACCTTTTTCCCGTGCCAAAGATTGATCAGCTGGTGGATGCCACGTGTGGGCACCCGAGGATGAGCTTTCTGGACACTTTCCAAGGGTATCACCCGAGGATCAAGAAAAAACGGCGTTCATTTCCCCGGAGGCAAATTACCACTACACGAGGATGCCCTTCGGACTGAAGAACGCTGGGGCCACCTACCAACGAATGATGACAAGAATGTTCCGAGACAAGATAGGGCGTACGGTCGAGGTGTACATCGACGACATGGTGGTTAAGAGCAAACAGGAAGCCCTGCATATGGGGGACCTCCAGGCGGTTTTCGAGGTTCTCCGACGGCACAAGTTGCGCCTTAATGCGGAGAAGTGCGTGTTTGGTGTCGGGGCCGGGAAGTTCTTGGGGTACCTGATCAGTACACGGGGGATTGAGGTCAACCCCGACCAGATAGAAGCTGTGAGAAGACTGAAGCCACCGAGCAACCCGAAGGAAGTGCAAATACTAACCGGGATGCTGGCCGCCCTTAACCGGTTCATCTCAAAATTCGCAGATCGCTGCCGACCATTCTACCAACTGCTGAAGAAATGGACTGGATTTCGGTGGAGCGAGGAGTGCGAAGAGGCCTTTGTGGATCTGAAGATTTATTTGGCGCGAGCGCCCATGCTTGCGGCACCGGAGGCAGGTGAGGATTTATTCATGTATCTGGCGGTATCCGAGCACGCCGTGAGTGCTGTGCTACTGAGGGACAAAGGGATCCAGCAACCCGTGTACTACGTCAGCAAAACTCTTGTCGACACCGAGACGAGATACTTGCCCTTGGAGAAGCTCGTATTAGCCTTGATACACGCCACCAGGAAGTTGCCCCACTATTTCCAAGCTCACACCGTACACGTCCTGACCGAGTACCCATTACAGTCGTTATTGAAGAGGTCGGATTTTACGGGCCGTATAGCCAAATGGGGGACTCGACTCGGTTCCTTCGACATACGGTACAGACCTCGAAGCTCGGTGAAGGGCCAGGTCCTTGCGGATTTTATCGCTGAGTTTTCGCCCAGAGAGAAGGGGGAGATGGTTTGCCAACTGGAGGCTCGACCGTGGAAGATATTCGTAGACAGCACGTCGAGCTCCACAGGTGCCGGTTCAGGAGTTGTTATGATCACCCCCGAAGGAATATGACTAGAACACTCGTTTAGATTGGGTTTCAGGGCATCCAACAACGAGGCGGAATATGAGGCTTTTCTGGCCGGACTGAGGGTAGCTTCGAGCCTGGGGGCTCGAGAGATTGAGCTATACTCGGATTCGCGTCTGGTGGTTAATCAGGTGCGGGGTAGTTTTGAAGCCCGAAATCCCCGGATGAAAGCGTACCTAGAACAAGCAAGGCTAGTTATGACCAGCTTTAACACGGTGAAAGTTTTCCACATAGCCCGAACACAGAACAGACATGCTGACTCCCTAGCCACGCTGGCGTGTCAGTAACCGAGGAGATACCACGGCAAATCAAAGTCGAGCTTATTTCGGAGCCGAGCGTCGGGGTAATGAGCGACTCGGGAACTACAGGGATCAATGTCACGGCCATCGCAGCCCTTGCCCCGTGCTGGATCGACCCCATTACCGACTTTCTGGCTGACAACCAATTGCCGAGTGACGAAAAGGAGGGCATCAGGATCCGTAGGATGGCTTCTCAGTATTGGTTGGCAGAAGACCGGACTTTGTATTGAAGGTCCTTCGGAGGGCCGTACCTCTTGTGCTTACGCCCGGAGAAGGTGGGCGAGCTCTTGGCGGAGCTCTACTCTAGGGTGTGCGGCGGCCATGTCGGGGGACGTTCATTGGCGCATCGAGCGATGACTCAGGGATTTTGGTGGCCTCAGATGCAGAAAGACACCGCCGAGTATGTGCTTAAGTGTGAGCAGTGTCAAAAGCACGCCCCTCTGATCCATCAGCCCGCGGGCCACCTGAACCTGATCAGCAGTCCTTGGCCTTTTGCACAATGGGGGCTGGACATCATCGGCCCGTTCCCTCGGGCAACAGGCGGCCGAAAGTTCGTTTTGGTGGCCGTCGACTATTTTATCAAGTGGACGGAGGCTGAAGCGTTGGCCAACATACAAGATGTGGAAGTAAAGAAATTCGTATGGAAAAATATCATCACCAGGTTCGGGATGCCGAACACTATCATATATGACAACGGGCTACAGTTTGACAGCTGGGCGTTTTGAGAGTTTTGCAGTGGTCTCGGCATCAAAAACAGGTACTCAACTCCGGCTTACCCACAGGGCAACGGTCAGGCCGATGCCGTGAGTAAGGTGATTGTGAGTGGGCTGAAGAAAAGGTTGGAGGGAGCAAAGGGAAACTGGGCCGAGGAACTTCCCAAAGTCTTGTGGGTCAGCACTGCATGAGAATCAATGGCGTTCACCAGTTCCCTCATACTGGAGGTCTCTTTTTCGTCAATAACAAGGGGCGCAGGATTCTCGGTGTGGGGGATGCTCGGGAAAGGGATCTTGCTGCGATCCCTCAATGGAGAATCCTCGGGAATCCCCAATGCTTGAAGAGCGGCGAACCAACCCTCCTCAAATCCGAGCCTGTGGGCCTGGCGAATGACCGGTTCCGCCGAATTCTCGGCATTCGCGAACCCCTCGTTATACCACTTGTTTTCACAAGCCTCCAGCGCCGCCTTCGAGTCGGCCAATTGCCCTTCCAGCATGGTATTCAAGCTCTGAGCCTCCGCCAATTTAAGCTCAGTGCCTCCCAATTGTAGTTCCAGTTCCTCAGACTTCGTTTCGGCAAGAGCCTGGGCCTTTACGGCTGTAGCAATTTTATTCTCTGCCTCCGCGGCAATTTTCGACTTCTCCTTTGCCGTGGCCTCGGCGACTTCCTTCAGAGCCTTCTCCCGCTCAACGTCCTCGGCCAGCTCCTTCATCCTCCCGTCCACAACGTACGACATTTGCGCAGCCTGACCACACAATATTCACTTTGTAAGGTAAAATGGAAAGTACACGTACATAAGCAAATGGGAAACCGAGAATCGTAAAGAAAAGTGAAACAGTTACCGCTATGGTGTGCCACTGCAAACGCCTCCCTAAAGACTCATCCGTCGAATCCGTGAAGGCGTGCAAGTCCTCGGGTAAGAGGATGCCGCATGCCAGACTCTGCGCCACACGGCCACCATGACCTTTGTCCCATACTCGGGCACTAGCCGTCGATGGAAGAGGCTCGCCGCCAAGTTGGAAGGAGGGTCGCCATGCTGCCGGAGCCCGGGAAGTAGACGCCAGGTCTATCCCGGTTTGCGCTACCGGTTCCCGGATGACGATACCGGCCGAGAGTCGGGGGGGCACGTTGCCCGAGCCCGTCTGAGTCTGATCGGTTGTGCGCGGCCTTTTTCGAACTCGGGATGGTGGGGCAGCGGGAGGCGAAGCATCCTGGCCGGGGGTTTGTTGTTGCTGCATGGCAGGCCGGGCACTAGGGACAAAGCGGTCTATCGCCATCTTCCTCTTGGCCACCATGGCGTTGCCTTGATCGGATCCTGTTTTAGAAGAGTCAGTCGGTTCTGCGGCAGCACCCTCCCCTTCCCGAACAAGAGCCTCGGGCTCTATGGTTCTCTCGGGCTGAGCAGGAGCTTCTTGCTGGATTTGCTCGTGGGCGCGTCTCCTACGCTCGGCAGATACGCGCTCGGCTGATTCGTCACGGATGGGCTGTCGCTCGTCTGAACAAATGTACCGCGGACCGAGATCACGCGCCTCGCCTACAGTTAGCCTTGGGGGGAGGAAGTTTGCGTGTCGGACATCGATATATGAGAGGAGAGGGCTGTCAACTAGCAGAGCTTGGCTGAACGCCTGCCAAGTTGAGTAGACGGGATTGACACCGAGGATGAGGTGGGACGCTCGGAGTTGTCCGTCCGTGTGTACGAAGATTTCCGACCTGAGCACGAAGTTCAGGTCCCGAACATGTACCACTCTGATGTCCGACTTGAATCTTTTGCTCTCTGCACAAAGGAAATAAGGGTTAACGATTACATAACTGGACCGAAGCCAAAAGAGACCAAAGTAAATAAAGGCTAGTCACCGACCAACGTCGCGCGGCAAAAACGCACAGGGATCTCCTCGGCAAACCAATTGCCGCTCACCCGAACGAAATCTTTAGCCAAGTTACGATTTGAATTTGGTAGGCATGAAATAAGCCGTACCCTCGCATCCCTAGTCTTTATATAATAGTCAGACTCGACATTACCGCACAAACTATACATCTGATTAATGTCGTAGTGATTTAGTTGCAACCCGTACAACTGGTTCAACCTACTCACACAAATCACTACCCGGTAAAAGTTGGGAGGGAGTTGGTCGGGACAAAGGCCGTAAAATCTAAGGGTACTAAGAGTTAGAGGGTCAACCGGGAACCTAAGCCCACCTTCTAAAATGGCCATCAAGGGAAAAAACACCGTGTTTTCACCACGGCGCCTCTGGATGTCAATATCGCCCATACTGCAGTAGGCAATATCTACGTCACTAGGAACATTATATGCTTCCCTAAATCTAGCCAAAGCATGCTCGGAAGAAAGGAGGTAAGAGTAACTCATGTTTTTTCCAAAACGAGTGTTTTTTAATAAAAGGGAAAAGAAATGCTATGATTATCAAAGAATAGACTGAAATGGCTGAACTGAAAAAGCAAGAAGAGGGAAAGGAACTTACTGTGGGCTCTAAGGAGGGAGTGTGTTCTGGGCCAGTAGATGAACCACGAAAGAGGGATGCTCGGCAGAGTAGGATACTGAAAGGTGAGGAATGCGAAAGTGAGAGCCAGTGACTAGAGGGACTATTTATAGGCGTGGGGAGTAGAATGAGAGGCATTTAATGATCCACTGGAAGGAAACCATGCGGACCGCCGCTTCAACTGCCACATGCGCGACGCCTCGGTTCACGAACCGTTAGACAATGATGGCGGATAGGCCGTCAATCAATTCCAAACGCGTCTTTTGAGACGCGCATTAATGCGCCCATCAATGACCAGGCACTGACCCTTCGACTTCCCAGACGGGCATTTACCCTTCGTGATCCTTGATTCACCCCCGGGAATGGGGAGCGAATCAAGGGGGGGCTACTGTACGGCCCCTGCACCATGGCCCATAGCGGGCCTTAGACCCTGGCCTGGGTATATGGCCCATGAGGCCGGTCTCCCTCTACCTAACGGCCCACCCCCGAGCCACGCATGCTGTGGGCCTAAGCTTTGCCTTTTCATCGTTTCTCGGCAAACCCCTTCCCAAGCAGTGATAAACATACGGCTCGCGGGACACCCCGCCCTGTACCTATCCGGCCGTGCCTCGGAGAGGCACCGCTGCCGAGAACTATCGTGGAGGTGGGAACCAAGTTCCAACGCCACCCTCACCGCTTCCCATGCCTACCTAACCACCCACTTACGATCGATAATACTGGACCGCCGGTTGCACTTATTGGCAAATAATTATGACCTCTCCGCTATTCTGTGAACTATAAATACAAGAAGTTTTGAGAAGACAAAGGTTGGAGAATGGAGGAAAGGAAGAGTGTACACAGAGAGAAAACAGAGTGAGGAGGTGGTTCAGACCCCCGAGGAGAGGAAAGTGATTCCATTGAGCCTTGGCGTTTAGAACGACCCAGTGTAGGAAATCCAAACCCACTATACAAGTAAGTTGTGAGCCCAAGTGAGGCCCAGCCCAACGGGTTTCGGTTTTGGGTGCGTACATGCATAAAAGAATATTTGGGTGTCAAATGGGTGGGTTTGGGTGAGTTTGGGGTAGGCATAATTGGGTTGGGTATATAAAACTCATTTACCCATTAAAACCCATTTAACTAATTGCTTATAACCCAAACCCAACCTAACCCAATTATTATGGGTAAACCCCAACCCACCCAATTACCCAATTATCAAAATTACCAAAATGCCCCTAAACTGTAAATGATCAAAGTATTCTAAAATCTTCAAAAATTACCAAAATACCCCAAAACCTCAAAATTACCAAAATAACCACGAAACCTACAAAATGACCAAAATACCCCCGAAACCCAACTAAATGACCAAAATTCCCCAAAACCTAAAAATTACCAAAATACCCTCCAAAACCTTAAAATTACCAAAATACCCCTGAAACCAAGAAAATGACCAAAATACCACTGAAACCCAAAAATGACCAAAATACCCCCAAAACCCAAAAAATGTCCAAAATATCCCCTGAAACCTAAAAATGACCAAAATACCCTCGAAACCTAAAAATTACCAAAATAATCTTGAAACCTACAAAATGACTAAAATACCCCTAGAACCCAAAAAATGACCAAAATACCACTGAAACATAAAAATTACCAAAATACCCCCAAAACCCATAAAATAACCAAAATACCCCCAAAACCAAGATAATTACCAAAATACCCCCAAAAACCTAAAAATTACCAAAATACCCCTGAAACATAAAAAATGACCAAAATACCCATGAAACCCAAAAAATGACCAAAATATCCCTGCAAACCAAAAAATGACCAAAATACCCCTAAAACCTAAAAATTACCCCCCAAATCCATAAAATGACCAAAATACCCCCGAAACCTAAAAATGACCAAAATACCCCCTAAACCCAAAAAATGTCCAAAATACCTCCAAAACCTAAAAAATTACTAAAATACTTCTGAAACCAAAAAAATGGCCAAAATAACCTCGAAGCCTAAAAATTAACCAAAATAACCTTGAAAACTGAAAATGACCAAAATACCCTCGAAACCTTAAAAATGGCCAAAATAACTACGAAGCCTAAAAATTGACCAAAATACCCCGAAACCTATAAAATGACAAAAAAGCCCCTTAAACCTGTAAGTTGATAAAAATACACCCTAAACCTAAAAAATTACCAAAATCCCCTGTAAAACTAAAAAATGACCAAAATACTCCCTAAACATAAAAAATGACCAAAATACCCCCTAAACCTAAAAAATGACTAAGATACCCCAAACCCCTATTTTGCTAATTTTAGAGGTTTCGGGTGTATTTTGTTCATCTTACAGGATTAGTTGTATGTTGGTCATTTTAGATATTTTGAGGGGTATTTTGGTCGTTTTATAGCTTTAGAGGTATTTTGGTCGTTTTAGAGGTTTCAGGGTATTTTTGGTAATTTTATAAGTTTAATGTTGTTCGTGGCCATTTTAGAGGTTTTGGGCTTATTTAGGTCATTTCAAAGGTTTAGGGGTATTTTTGTCACTTTAGAGGTTTGAGGGTATTTTGGTCATTTTTTAGGTTTCAGGGGTATTTTGGTCACTTTTTAGGTTTAGGGGGTATTTTGGTCATTTTATAGTTTTAGGGGGGTATTTCGGTCATTTTTAGGTTTCGGGGTTACTTTTATCAATTTTTAGACTTCGGGGTTATTTTGGTCATTTTTAGGTTCCAGGGTTATTTTGGTCATTTTTAGGTTTCTAGGTTATTTTGATCAATTTTTAGGTTTCGGGGTTATTTTGGCCATTTTTTAGGTTTCAAGGGTATTTTAGTCATTTTTAGGTTTCGAGGTTATTTTGGCCATTTTTTAGGTTTCAGAGGTATTTTAGTAATTTTTTAGGTTTTGGAGGTATTTTGGACATTTTTTGGGTTTAGGGGGTATTTTGGTCATTTTTAGGTTTCGAGGGTATTTTGGTCATTTTTTGGGTTTTAGGGGTATTTTGGTAATTTTTTGGGTTTCAGGGGTATTTTGGTCTTTTTTAGGTTTCAGCGGTATTTTGGTATTTTTTTTGGGTTTTAGGGGTATTTTGGTCTTTTTTTTGGGATATTTTGGTCATTTTTAGGTTTCGAGGGTATTTTGGTCTTTTTTGGGTTTCGGGGGTATTTTGGTCATTTTTTGGATTTCAAGGGTATTTTAGTCATTTTTAGGTTTCGAGAGTATTTTGGTCATTTTTTGGATTTCAGGGGTATTTTGGTCATTTTCTAGGTTTCTAGGGTATTTTGGTCATTTTAGGGGTTTGGGGGTAATTTGGTATTTTTTTAAGGTTTCGGGAGGTAGTTTGGTCATTTTTTAGGTTGAGGGGGTATTTTGGTAATTTTAGTGGTTTTGGGGTTGGGTGATTTGTGGAAATGGTACTTGGATCATAATTGAGTCTAATTGGGTACCCAATTAAAACCCAATAAACATTAGTGTTAATTGAGTTAATACCCATTTAACCCAACTAATAATTGGGTGGGCTTGGGAAGGCACATGGGTCTGGGTTGATTTTGCCACCTTATTATCAGCTAAAACAAATGTAGCATAGCCTGTAATTGTTTCTGTTTATAAAGCCACTTGTAGTTTTGTTAGTTTTAGTTAGCACATGATGAACACATGACTACTTAAATGTACGTCTTTCACTTTTAGTTAGGATTAGTTGTTTTCTCAAAAAAAAGTTAGGATTAGTTGTTAGTTAGTATAAACCTCTTTGTAGCCTCAAAATATCCAAGTTAATAAGAATTTCAGTCAATCAAATCTGTTAACTTTTAAGGTTGCCAAGTTTTATATATGGTATCAAATTCGCAACCAGGTAGATTTGGCTCTCTTTTCTAAATATATATATCTATCTAGAGCATAATAGGTATCAAATTAAACAACCAGGTAGACTATCTCTCTCTGTGTGTACATATATAGATTCTAATCCCTGTCTCTCTCTCTCACTCTTCCTCAGCCAAAACAAAACATGGGTTTTGTAACTCAAAAATTGTGTTCCATCCTTGTGACCTTTCTGATTTTTTCCTCATGTCTTTGTGTAGCAAACTCAGAACAATATCATAGCAGCCATTTGAAGTTGAGGAAACAATCACAAGTAACAAGTTGTAATGTTTATGAAGGGACTTGGGTGTTTGACAATTCATACCCTCTATACAATTCTTCAGCTTGCCCTCATATCCGTAAGGAATTTGATTGCCAAAAGTATGGTCGACCAGCTGATAGTCTCTACCTCAAATATAGATGGCAGCCCAAGCAATGTGACATACCCAGGTACTGTTTCTCTCTGTAGAGTGTGTATTTTAGGTTGCTTTAAATTTTCTCTACTGATTTGTAAATGACAATTGTTAATAAACCGGTCAACAATATATATTATTTTATCATTCACCTAATAGAATGTTTCTAAAACTAGTTTCCCTTACTATATTAAACTTAAAAAAGTTACTCTGTGCCTTATTAGGCAGGTGAGTGCACATAACAAGTATTTATCAATTTATTTATTTTTAAGTAAAATAAATTATGCCGAAGCAACACTAAATTTTGATGACTTTTAGACTGGAGGACTTTCTGGCATATATTTGTACCATGTTTTTGCGGCCTCACAGTACTATTACCATTGTTGACCATAAAAAATTCACTCGAATCACTTTTTTTATGAGGAGATATTTTTATTCGAAAATGGATTGCCTCTAGAAAACTGCCATCCTTTCATAGTTATAGTAGCATATTCAAGAAAAGAGCTCCAGTGGATGGAATTGTAACACATGGAAATTAAAGGCATTTAGATATGAATAAACGATCCTTCAGGCATAGGACATATCCAATGTTTCAGATCTTTTTGACTATTTCCTTAATTTTTCCCCTCAATTCTTATGGGTTTGTGGTTGTTTCAGATCTTCATCTTTTTTTGGAATAGGATTTTTTTAGTGTCAACTTTCCTATACTCTCTGAAATACTACTAACATGCACTAAATATTAATAAATAAATAAATAAAAAGGACTAATAAGGACAAGAAAAAAATTTTATTAAAGTGAAGAAATAAAATATAAAGTCCTTAAAATACTATAGGATTTGAATCTATGAAATTATTTTGAACATGCTTTTCCACAATGAAGACATTATTACTTTGGAAATCTTCTTTTTTATATGAAAAACCAATGAAAGGACATTACCACCTTGAGTTCAAAAAGATTTCCTTAAAACACACTTGGCTAATTAACCTTTGAAATATTTATTTGTGCATGTAGAAAAAAATAGAGTAATAGAAATACAAACTTTCTTACAAAAAATTTTATAAACTGCTGACGTGGTGAGTAGTTATTGGTAAATAAAAAGATGATATTAATTGTGGGTCTAGATAAAAACCAATAAGAAGCTAGCTACATCAATAGTTTATAAAAATGTTATAAAATAGTTTGTGACTGTAACATTACTCAACATATTAATTAGCTTTCCTAATGTATTGGACGTCATCATCATCATCATCCTAAGCACATAATTTAGTTTGTCTCATAAATTCTTTGTGAAAATAGTTTAATTAGTTTCTTACTTAATTTTCGTTTGTTTGTTTTTTTGTTTTTTGTTTTTTTGTTTTTGTTGTTGTTGTTGTTGTTGTTGTTAAGTGTTACTAATAATAGAACCATGTTTCCTATTGGGAAAACATTGCAGATTTAATGGTCGAGATTTTTTACAGAGATTAAAGGGGAAGAAAATTATGTTTATAGGGGACTCCATTAGTCTCAACCAGAGGGCATCATTAGTATGTTTGCTTCATACTGCTGTGCCAGATTCCAAAATCATAGAGGAGAGTAATCCCATGTATACTAATACAACATTCGAGGTAAATGAACTAACTAGAACAATTAATTTTCAATATCTTCTCTTTTTCTCATGAAGTTAATAATTAGGTTTCATATATTATTTGATTGTTGGCGTCACCGAAGGTTAAGACTAGCATGGTAAAAATGTTACAACAAGCATGCTAATAATCTTTCAATAAAAAGGTTGTATTCAATACATAAAACTCCCACTTTTTTGAAGTCTGACAGTGGGAAGTATGATTGGTAGGTCGTCTTACCCCTCATTTTTTCAAAGAGATTGGCTAGTAATGTTTCAATGGAATATAAAAAAACCTATTATTGATTTCCAATCCATAAGAAGTAAGAAAAGAACAGAAATTTTAAGTCAGGCACTTGAATGTTTTATTGTATATTATAAATTGAAAATTTTCCTTTGATTTTGAGGAATACAATGCATAAGAATTGGACAGAATGGTGCAGGACTATGGAGTTTCGATTCTACTATTTTTATCTCACTACTTAGTGGACATCGAAGAAGAAAAAATAGGTCGAGTGTTAAAGCTCAATTCTCTGAAAAATGGCAACATATGGAAAGATATGGATGTTCTGGTTTTCAATACTTGGCTTTGGTGGTACCGTAGTGGACGAGCGCAACCGTATGGGTTTAATAAAATCATTCATTTTTTATTCAATTTTATGTGAAAAACAAGAAGTAGAATGAGTTTAAAATAAGCTTGTGATTGCCTTATTATTGATTGCAGATGGGATTATATTGAAGATGGTGGCAAGGTTCTCAAGGACATGGATCGTATGGTTGCTTTTCGCAGGGCTTTGACAACTTGGGGCAGGTGGGTTGATACAGACGTGGATCTAGGAAAAACTAAAGTCCTTTATCAAGGAATTTCTCCTGCCCATTACAAGTAAGTTACTTTCCTTTCTCTAAAGGACAAAGTTTAGTTACAAACTAGTTTTGTAGACAATTGCTACAAATTCTTACTAAAAAGTTAACATAGCTATATATTTTGGAAATTTAATTATTTGATTGCATGTTCTTTATGTTCTTAATATACATGTCAAATTTCGTTTAAATCAGATGTTATTTGCTATTTAAGCATAAACTTATTTTTTTGTATATTTAAGACTACAAAAACTTCAAATTTAAATATTTGATTGATGACATAGATTTTAATATTTAATCTTCTTGAAATTTTGCAAATAAATGATATAATATGAAAATGTAATCTGATGGTGGATTTTTCAAAATCCATATCCAATAAAATATATATATATATATATATATAATTTTGGCCTAAAAGTTTAGGTAAGTTCTATTTTGGTTCTGTAATTTAAAAGTTTGAATTTGGTTCCTAAAATTTCGAAATAGGAACAATTTCATCTCTTTGTTTATAGCATCGGTTTGATATTGGTTCTTGAAATATGTTGTTAGTTCAAATTCGGTCCCTTGGTTGGTTTGATTTGGTCCCTCAAAAATGAGGTGCTTCAGTATTCCATTAACCACATAATAGAAAAATAAACTGAGTGACCAAATTATTCTATTTTCAAAATGTTAAGGACTAAATCAAAATATTTTATATTTGAGGGATCATAATTGGACCTACACCAAACTTTAAGGACAAAAAGTGATTAATCCAATTTTGAAAACTATAAGGACAAAAAGTGATTAATCCAATTTTGAAAACTAACATTGCATTAGAAAATCATATTCTGATGACTGCATGTTTCTTGTGTAAAAATTAGTGGCAAAGATTGGAATAAGCCAGGAGTGAGGAACTGCGCAAAGGAGACAACACCCTTAAGCGGGTCAACTTACCCAAGTGGTTTGCCAAAACCAGAATATGTAGTGAAGGATGTCTTAAATACAATTAAGAAACCTGTTCATTTGCTTGACATAACCACTCTCTCACAACTAAGAACAGATGCACATCCTAGCTCTTATAATGCATTCAAGGGCATGGATTGCACCCATTGGTGTGTTGCAGGGCTTCCAGACACCTGGAATCAACTTTTATATGTAGCTCTCACTAATTGAAAGATTGTTAGATCTACAAAAACAATTAAAAAAAAAAAAAGTGTAGCCATGTAAGCTGGAAAGTCAAGTATTCTCCAATAAAAAGATATATTTGTAGTTGAATCACATAGAAAAATGTATACATGGTACAATTATTAATATGAAAGAAAAAACAAAAGACAAAGCTAAATGACAAGGTACATACTGACATTATTCATGACCATATGAAATTTCTTAATTTTAAAATTGCTATTACAACATTTTTGTTAAGCAGAGGGATGCAATACTTGCACCATTTTTCTTCCTTGTGAGCAAGTATAGGTTAGTATAACAAGGCATTTTTGTTAAGCAGAGGGATGCAATACTTGCACCATTTTTTCCATCCTTTGTGACCATTATGAAAGGTTAGTATAACAAGGACATTTGAATAGTAAAACAACATGGCTCGCAATTGAATGTGTACGGAGCAATTTGATGTATTGGTGATCAGACAACTATTGAGGATATATATTTTTTACAATATTTAAGAATACATTAGAAGTGGTAAACCGCATTTTATGGTTCTTTGACTCACACATTTACCCCTCGTAATAACCATATAGGATGGCATATGTACCTAAATGTAGATAGCACTACGATTGTCACAATAAAGAGGAGTAGCAGTGGGCTGTGGAGCATCCATGACAGCCAAGAGCCAGCGGAGCCAGACAAGCTCGCAGGTGGTGTCGGCAAGGGCACGATACTCAGCCTCAGTACTAGAACGGGAAACAACATCCTGCTTTTTGCTACGCCATGAGACAAGAGAAGTACCCAACAGGAAGCAGAAACCTGTGATAGAGCATCGATCAGTCGGATCACCTGCCCAGTCCGCATCTGAATAAGCATGAAGCTCAAGAGAAGACCGAGAGGAGTAGTGTAGACCATGATAAAGTGTGCCCTTGACATATCGGAGAATCCGAAGAACAGCAGCATAGTGGACAGAACGAGGGGCATCCATGAACTTACTAACCATACCCACGGCATGTGAAATATCCGGACGAGTAACAGTGAGATAGATCAGACTACCAACCAACTGACGATAGCGAGTAGCATCAGATATAGGTTCACCATCCAAGGGTGTGAGCTTTGCATTGTATTCCAAAGGAGTGGAAACAGTCTTGTTGTCAGTGATACCGGCTTTGGAGAGAAGATCAGAAGCATATTTAGCTTGGGAAAGATAGTATCCATCAGAGGATGAGGTAACCTCAAGCCCAAGAAAATAGCTGAGAGTGCCCAAATCTTTCATCTCAAAATGCTGACTAAGGAAGTGCTGAAGAGAGCGGATACCTGCAGAATCATCTCCAGTAATAATCATATCATCAACATAGAGAAGAATAAGAGTGATACCAGCAGAGGATCTTCGGACGAAGAGAGCAGTGTCATGAGGACTCGAAGTGAAACCCTGCTGAGCAACAACTGAGCTAAACTTTTCAAACCAAGCTCGAGGAGCCTGCTTGAGGCCATAAAGAGCACGGCGAAGGCGACAAACTTGACTGCCTGAGTGTGGATAGCCAGGGGGTGGTTGCATGTACACTTCTTCTTGAAGGTCTCCATTGAGGAAAGCATTCTTCACATCCATTTGATAAAGAGGCCAACGGCGAACAGCAGCCACAGCAATGAGACATCTGACAGATGTAAGGCGAGCAACAGGAGCAAAAGTTTCCTCATAGTCAATGCCATACTCCTGGGTAAAGCCCTTGGCAACTAGGCGAGCCTTGTATCGTTCAACAGATCCATCAGCCTTGGTCTTGATCTTGTAAACCCACCTACAACCTACTACAGACTGACCAGGAGGCAAATCAACCATATCCCAAGTGTGATTTTTATGAAGGGCATCTAGTTCATCATTCATAGCTTGCTGCCAAAGAGGGTCAGTATGGGCCTCACGATAGGTGTGAGGTTCATAGAGGGTGGCAAGGGCAAAAGAGCAATGATAATCAGAGAGATAAGGGGGAGGAATGCTTACCCGAGTGGAACGACGAAGTTCAGGACCATCAGGAGACTCAGGAGAGGGTGGTGCCACAGGATCCAAGACAGGCGGGTCATATGCCGGGGACAGAACCGGAGATGAGTCGTCTGGAGAGGCAGCCGATGTTGAAGAATCCTCCACAAGTTCAGGATAGAGAGGGAGGAAAAGATCAGTAAAAATGGGAGACTCAGAGGAAGAGGATGTAGGAAACTGCTGAAGACTCGTGAAAGGACGATGTTCCCAAAACTCAACATGACGGGAGACACGAAGACGATGAGAAATGGGATCATAGCAGCGAAACCCCTTTTGAGATACACCATAACCAAGGAAACAACAGAGACGAGCTCGAGGTTGGAGCTTTGTTCGTTCAGAAGGAGGAAGAGAGACAAAGCAAGCACAACCAAAAACCCGAAGAGAGGAGTAGTCGGGGGTTTGACCATAGAGAAGCTCAAATGGTGATTTGTTGTGTGTAGTTGGTGAAGGGATACGATTGATGGTGTATACAGCTGTGAGCGCAGCCTCACCCCAAAAGCGCTCAGGAAGAGAGGCAGAAATGAGAAGGGTGCGGACAACATCAAGAATGTGACGATGTTTTCGTTCTGCACGACCATTTTGTTGAGAGGTGTAAGGACAAGATCGCTGAGTAAGTGTACCATGATTGTTTAAAAATGATAGGAAAGATTTATCATTATATTCTTGAGCATTATCTGATCGAAAAACTTTAACGGTGCGATTGAACTGTGTTTCAATCATTTTATGAAATGTTTGATAAATAGACACAAGTTCAGACCTATGGTGAAGCAGATAAATCCAAGTATATCGAGAAAAATCATCCACAAATATGACAAAATATCTAGATCCCCCCTCAGTAGGAACAGGTGCAGGACCCCAAATATCAGAATGTATAAGATCAAAAGGTGCAGAAGAAAATGAGCCACTTTTATTAAAGGGTAATTTTGTTTGTTTGCCAAAATGACAGGAAGTACAATCAAAATTTTGAAACTGAACTGAACCTAAATGACCTTGAGAAGCTAACAACTGAAGACGAGATAAGGATGGATGACCAAGACGAGCATGCCATAAATCAGGTGAGGAGGTGACAGTGGTAGCAGCTGCAGAAATAACTTGTGAAGGAATCTTCAAGTCATGAACCTCAAACATGCGACCAACCTTACGGCCTGTCCCAAGCACTTGACCCGTCCGGGGATCCTGCACATCCACACCATGATTAGTAAATAGAAGATCTACGCCTAGTTCACAAAGTTGACCAACAGAAAGTAAATTGAGGGATAACTTTGGGATATGAAAAGTGTCACTAAGGGATAAACAAGGAGAAGAGATTGTTCCTTTATGACTAACAGGCATAGGAGTTCCATCAGCAGTGTAAATGGTGATTGGATGTTCTAAGGGTGCCTTATCAGAAAATTGGGATTCATCAGGAGTCATATGGTTACAACATGCAGTATCAAAAAACCAAGGTTGTTTACCTGAGGTGATAGAAAGGGCAGTGGAAGTGCGGGATAAAACCTGTTGAACAACTGCCTCAATATCAGCCGTAGTAAGTGAGGAAGCTAAAGATGGACCTGTAGGAACCGATGGATCAGAAGGACATACAGCAGCTGCCCGAGGAAGAGAAGCTTTATTCTGCTCTTGCATAAATTTCTGCAGTTTGCGACAAACTGAGATGTCATAGCCTTTAGCACGGCAAAACTCGCAGCGAGTACCTTTGGAAGACTGAGAGGTGGGACGCCCAGAGTTTATTCGTGGAGGAGCAGTGAATGCAGCAATGGGAGGCTGCGGAGATGGTGTAGCCAATACATGATCAGATGATGACATGTGATGAGTAGGCCGACGGTTTTCCTCAGAAATGAGCTCCTTGACTGCAGCATCAAGAGAAGGAGTAGGAAACCGGCTAAGCAGAGAAGCCCTAGTAGGCTCAAAATCCTCACGCAAACCCATCATGAAGTGCATAAATTTACGGCGATCCCGATATTTGACAAAGAGCTCAATGTCCTTAGAACACACTAGTGGAGGATCTGCAGCAGAGAGTTGTTCCCACATAGTAGAAGTCTGAGAATAAAAATCAGAAATAGACTGACCTGTCTCTTGGCGCATTTGATAAAGTTTTGATTCAATGTGGAACTCCAAGCTTGAATCATTAGTACAATTATAGCGATCAGCCAAAAATTTCCAAGCAGCCTCAGCAGTCTCAAGACGAGGAAGAAGATTATGAATGGAGGGAATAGAGGTATTGATAAACCAAGACAAGATCTTACTCTGAATACTCTCCCACTCCTCTAAGCGTTCTTCATAATCATCTGTTGTAACTGTAGTCTTGGAAGATTCTTCAGCAGCTGTGGCTTTGGACTTAGGGTTTGGTACTGGCTTAGGAATTGAACCAGTTACATATCTCCACAGTTTACGACCCTTGAGAAAGACAGTCATATTCTGAGACCATGCATGATAGCTAGTAGGACCATCCAACATAATGGTGATAGGACGTATGATGTCTCGTTCATTTTGTTGAGCCATAATAAAGAGAATGACCAAAAAATGAGATTTAGAGACCTCAAATGCAGAAACGGAGCTCAAAATCGGAATCTACGCGAAAAACTGAGCAAGACAGGTCTGGTTGAAAAATTTTGACTTTGGTCAAAGTCAACGGTCAACGGTCAACAGTCAACGGTCAACAGTCAACGGTTCTGTCTGCTGACGTCACTGGATGACGTGTGATGCTGACGTGGCGATGACGTGCTAGGGCTGACGTCACTAGGGCTGACGTGGCACTCAGAGGAGTTGGCGCGTGGAGGCGCGTGGCGCGTGAAGGCGCGTGAAGGAGGAACGTCAGGCGCGTGGGAGCGCGTGAGGCTTCGCGGTGGCGCGTGACGACGCGTGTAGCGCGTGTTCGACAGCCGAGAACTTTGGGCGGCGCGTGAGGGCGCGTGAGGGCTCCTTTGGGACAGTTTCTGGCTGGGTTTTGATCGGGGAAGTCTGATCTATCACGTCGTGTCTGTGGTTCGACGATTTGATTGATGAATAGACTAGGTCCGAGAGGTAGTGGTTGGGTATGACGGCGGTGACTCGCTTCTAACGGTGGCTACCGGTGAAGGCGAGGGCAGCGGAAGAACGCCGGAAAATACCACTAGGTCAGAGCAATGGCTCTGATACCATGTTAACAATATAAGATGAGAGAGAATGACTGAATAATCTGTATATTGATGTGTGTAAAACAATGTACAAAAGAGAGCCTTATATAGGCTAGGTAAGTGTGTAGCACAAGTAACATGAGTGCAGTACAAGTAATATACTGGGCTAAGCCCAATGGGCTAAGCCCAATGGGCTAATCTAGCCTAATCTATACACTAACAAGCAGTAAGAATTAAATAAATGATAAAATACTATTTTGGCTTCAAAATTTTTTCAAAAGTTTGTTTTTCATTCTTAAAATTTAAAATTTTTGTTTTTCCATTCTTGAATTATTGAAAGTTTTTTTTTTTAGGTAAATTGCGAAATACACCCCTGAAGTTTGGGGTTGTTTAAATTTTACACTATGAAGTTTGAAAAATTAAATTTTACACCTTTAAGTTTGATTCCGTTAGCAAAATCCCACCCTCCATTAGTTTAGGATGTTAAGTGACATGTTGGCATAATAATGTGCATTTATTTTTGCCAAATCAGCGGCTATTCAAAATGGTGAGTTTCGCTTTTCCTTCTGTTCCTCTCCAACTAGTTTGTCTCTTTCGCTTTTTTATTTTGCTCTATTTGAATTTGTTATCTATAATAGGCCCCAGTACGGCTGTACCACCTAGAGACAACTTTCGGACCATTCGGTTTGGTTCCAGTCATTTCGGCCCGCTTAGGAAAATAAAAGGCAGGAATGAAAATTTCGGCCCAAACTCATTCTTCACATGATGATGATGCTCACAATTCTCAATTTAGATGTTAACACTTAACAGAACCAAATTCAAAAAAAAAAAAAAAAAATGTTAATATTTCATTCACAGTTTCACACATTTAAAGCTTTATTTTAAACAAAAAAAAAAATCAATAACTCAAAATAATTAAGAAGAGAGGAGGATTAATAACATTGTCAGTAGAGTGTTCGCGGTTCGGTGCAGTGTTGTTTTGAGCCTTTTTTAGCACTGTATTTTGAGGTGTGGTTTACTTAAAACTATAATTGCACCGCATCTTTTTTTGCGGTCACATGTGCGGTACAATGTGGTGTGGTGCGGTTTAGAGTTTAACCAAAATCATAACCGCACTGCGATTCATTTTTGCGGTCACATGTACATATTATGTATAAGATGCGATTTGAAGTCGGTATATTTTTCAAATTTTGGACTTTTCCTACTCAGTTCAAAACTAATTTTTTCCTTTTTTTGGGCCAAGTTTTAAATTATTGAGTTAGTTTTTCTTTATTTTGGGTTGACTTTTCTAGTCAACACTTGTTAGGGTTATTAAACTTTTTTTTTTGAAAACTAGGGTTATTAAAAATTAATAATATATTTAATATTAAAAATAAATTAATATATTAATATACAGAGAGGGTGCAGTGCGATGTGGTTTTCTTATTATAAAACCGCAAACTGCACTGCACCATGTGGTGTGGTGCAGTGCGGTGCGGTGTGGTGCACTATTACTTGCGGTGCAGTGCGGTTTGCCATTTTGCGGGCGGTTTTGGTGCAGTTTTTGTTGTTTGTGCGGTTTATGCAGTTTGGTAAACACCCCTAATTGTCAGTGTCAAATTTTTTTTTTTTTGGCTGTTGCTTTCTTCTCTTTCTCCACTGCATCGCTTGCTTCAAACTTCTCTTCACGTTTTGGTAAAGTTCCTGGATGGTTCTACCTTCTACAGTTCTACGTAGAGCCTTTTAAAGGTCAAAATAATACTATTATTTTATAACTTTTTTAATAGTCAGTGTGATGGCTTAGCAGCTTCTGGGCAGCTAGGAGTACGTTACAGTATTATTCATTGGGGAAGGGCTTGTGTCTGGTAAAAGTTATCACTGGACATGTCAGGATTCGGACACGTGTCCGAGACACATGTCCAAATCCTGACGTGTCCAGTGATAACTTTATGATTCTAATCCTCTGACGTGTCCAAGACAAGTGTTCGAATCCTGACGTGTCCAGTGATAACTTTATGATTTTAATCTGAATCATACATTCTAATCTCTATGTCTCTCTTTCACTCTTCCTCAGCCAAAACAAAACATGGGTTTTGCAACTCAAAGAATGTCTTCCATCCTTGTGACCTTCTTTCTGATTTTTTTTTTCTCATGTCTCTGTGTAGCAAACTCAGAACAATATCATAGCAACAATTTGAAGTTGAGGAAACAATCACAAGTAACAAGTTGTAATGTTTATGAAGGGACTTGGGTGTTTGACAATTCATACCCTCCATACAACTCTTCAAATTGCCCTAAGCTCCGCAAGGAATTTGATTGCCAAAAGTATGGTCGACCTGATAGTCTCTACCTCAAATATAGATGGCAGCCCAAGCAATGTGACATACCCAGGCACTGTTTCTCTCTGTGCAGTGTGTGTTTTAGCTTGCTTTAAATTTTCTCTGCTGATTTGTCAATGGCTTATTGGGGTAGTGACATTACATGTCTTTCATGGAGAAAATGAGTTCAAATCCGGGCTTTGTTTTTAACGGGTTATGGGGAAAAGAAATTTAGGATTTTAAGGAAAAAGCTTTTACTATATTAAACTTAATAAAAGGGTTTAGTTAATGTTATATCCTTAGGACATACGTTAAATTCGTTAATCATCTATTTTTAAAAACATTTTTTGAGAGTTCAAAAAGCTATTAAATAAATTAGTAATTTTTTCCTTTTTCCATAAATTTAAAAAAAAATAGTTTAATAACGCATGAACTTAGGCATGTGAGTAAAACCCAACTTAAAAAATTTGCTTTATGCCCTATTAGAACATTCACAGCAGTGGAGCTAAAAATTTAGCTTTTTAGCTCCACTAAAAATTACTTTATCTATTTTACTTATACACATGCTGCAGCAGTGGATCTATTTTAACTTTTAACATAATAAAATAATATAAACATCACAATAAAATAATATATCCCTTACAATAAAATAATATATCTCACTACCCAAAAAATAATATATCTACTACAATAAACAACAATCACAACCACCCGCAACCATTGCCACTACCGCCGCCGCCGCCGCCACCACCACCGTCACCATCAAAAAAATTATTATTTTTCAAATAATAATAACTTACCACTTAAAATTTTTTGCAAAAATATTATGGCAACATTTCTTAATTTTAATTTCTTATTATTCTTAATTTTATTTTTTCCATTATCTTATTTTTTTCATCCAAATACACGTTTCTTTCTTCTCTTTCTTTCTTTTTTTTTTTTTTTTTCCTCTTTGTTTTTCTCCTCCACACACGTACTCCTCTTGTCTCATCCACCCTCAGCCACACTTTTTAACTTTCAACCATTTCTTATTTTTTATTGTTTTATCTTTTTGTTACTTTTTCTCCTCATCTCCTTCTCCATTTATTCAAATGTTCTCTCTTTATTTCTTAGCAAGCTTCAGTTCCGCTCCACTAGGTCCATCACCACGCCTCTATCAACCTCTGGTTCATGGTTTGTTTGTTTGTTTGTTTGTTTTTTTTTTGGGTTCAAAGGAAAAAATTGCAAAAGAAACCATTTTGGCAGTGGGTTTTGCCGATGTTTGCTTTTTTTTTTTTTTCCTGGTGGTGGTGGGTTTGATGAGTGTGGGTGTGGTTGGGTTTGTGACTAATGTGGTGGTGGTGGTGGTGGTGGGGGTTGCCGTGGTGGTGGAGGTGGTGATTGATATTGGTGGTGGTGGGTTTGATGAGTGTGGGTATGGTTGAATTTGTGACTAATGTGGTGATGGTGGTGGTGGGGGTTGCCGTGGTCGGAGCTGGGTCTATGGCGGTGTGTGTCGGCGGCGTGGGTCAGGGGGGCGGCGGCGGCGTGTCTGTGGGTGAGGATGGCAGTGATTGTACCGGAGTGTCTGTGGGTGAGCTTGAGAGGCTTGAGAGTTGAGAGATGAACGAGAGAGAGTGAGAATACAGTGGGAGTGAAAGACTGACCGGTTTTGATAAATGAAAAAAAAAATGGGAACAAGTGGATCAGTTGAATAAAAAAGTATTTTTTAGTTTTAGCTCCATGCTACAGTGCACATCTATTTTTAGATGTGCACTGTAGCGAATCATCTAAATTTTTTTGCTTTAGCTCCACTGCTGGAGCATCATTTTAATGAAAGTGGAGCTAAAATTTAGCATTATTGCTTTATACCACCACTGCTGCAAATGCTCTTAGGCCTATGAATGCACATACCAAGTATTTATCAATCTCCTAGTAATTGGCTACGTTTTATAATTCTTTTTTTTATATATAAATATTGTTAATATATAACTTTTGTGATACTTTTTCGTTATATAACTGTATTTTTGTTCAAATTTTTTTTTAAAAGTAAAATAAATTATACCAAACCCACACTAAATTTTGATTACTTTTAGACTGGAGTACTTTCTGGCATATACTTGTACCATGTTTTTGCAGCCTCACAGTACTATTACCTTTGTTGACCATAAAAAATTCACTCGAATCTCTTTTTTATTTGGAGGTATTTTTTATTCGAAAATGGATTGCCTCTAGAGAAGTGTCATTCTTTCATAGTTGCAGCATATTCAAGAAAAGAACTCTTGTGGATGGAATTGTAACACTAGGAAAGGCATTTAGATATGAACATACGATCCTTCAGGCATACATATCCAATGTTTCAGATCTTTTTTACTATTTCCTTAATTTTTCCCCTCAATTCTTAATGGTTTGTGGTTGTGATATATATATATATATATATATATATCTTCATCTTTACAGGAATAGGATTTTTTTTTTTAGTGTCAACTTTCCTATACTCTCTGAAATACTACTAACATGCACTAAAGTGAAGAAATAAATAAAAAGGACAAATGAGGACAAGAAAAAAAATGATTAAAGTGAAGAAATAAAATAAAAAGTCCTTAAAATACAACAGGATTTGAATCTATGAAATTATTTTGGACAAAATTTTACACAATGAACTGAATGAAGACATTAGTACTTTGGAAATCTTCGTTTTTATATGAAAAAAACCAATGAAAGGACATTACTTCCTT
Organism: Quercus ilex subsp. ballota; assembly: GCA_032727855.1. NCBI lineage: Eukaryota > Viridiplantae > Streptophyta > Magnoliopsida > Fagales > Fagaceae > Quercus > Quercus ilex. Next base: position 13,731,278 of record CM064911.1, on the reverse strand, counting down.
TAGTTCAAAAGGTTTCCTTAAAACACACATGGCTAATTAGCAGGACTTCTTCTTCTTGGCTTTGTAAGACGAACATCCTAAGCACATAATTTAGTTTGTCTAATAAATTCTTTGCGAAAAGAATAGTCTAATTAGTTTCTTACTTTTCGTTTTCTATTTTTTGGGTTTATGCTTGTTGTAAGTATTACTAATAAAAGAACTATGTATACTATTGGGAAAAGATTGCAGATTTGATGGTCCAGATTTTTTACGGAGATTTAAAGGGAAGAACATTATGTTTGTAGGGGATTCCATTAGTTACAACCAGATGCAATCACTAGTATGTTTGCTTCATGCTGCTGCGCCTGATTCCAATATCACAGCGGTGAAGAGTAGCTTGTATTATAATACAACCTTCCAGGTAAATGAACTGGCTAGAACAATTAATTTTCATGTGCTTCTCTTTTTCTCATGAAGTTAATAATTAGGTTTCATATATTTTTTGATTGTTGGTATCCCTGAATATTAAGACTAGCATGGTAAAAATGTTTTGATAAAAATGTTGTACACTCAATACATAAAACTCCCACTTCTTCAAAGTCTGAGAGTGAGAGGTATGATTGGTAGGTCGTTTTACCCCTCTTCTTTTCAAAGAGATTGACAAGTAATGTTTCAATGGAATATACAAAAACCTATTATTGATTTCCAATCCAAAAGAAGTAAGAAATGATCAGAAATTTTAAGTTAGTTATTTGAATGCTTTATTGTATATTATAAATTGAAAGTTTCCACTGATATTGAGCAAAACAATGCCTAAGAATTGGACTGAATTGTGCAGGACTATGGAGTTTCAATTATACTATTTGAATCTCACTACTTAGTGGACATCGAAGTAGAAGCAATTGGTCGAGTGTTAAAGCACGATTCTATGAGAAATGGCAACATATGGAAAGATATGGATGTTCTGGTTTTCACCAATTGGCTTTGGTGGTACCGTAGCGGACCAAAGCAACCGTATGAGTTTTATAAAATCATTCATATTTGTGTCAATATTATGTGAAAAGAAGAAGCAGAATGTGAGTTTAAAATAAGCTTGTGATTGCCTTATTATTGATTGTAGATGGGATTATATTGAAGATGGTGGCAAGGTTCTCAAGGACGTGGATCTTATGGATGCTTTTTGCAAGGCTTTGAAAACTTGGGGTAGGTGGGTTGATACATATGTGGATCCAGGAAAAACTAAAGTCCTTTTTCAAGGAATTAATCCCACCCATTACAAGTAAGTTACTTTTGTTTCTCTAAAGGACAAAATTTGATTACAAACTAGTTTGTAGACAATTGCTACAAACTCATACTAAAAAGTTAACATAGCTATATGTTTTGAAAATTAATTATTTGATTATATGTTTTTTATATTCTTAACATGTATGTCAAATTTCGTTCAAATCAGATGTTATTTACTATTCAATCATAAACTTATATTTTATGTATATATAAGACTACAAAAACTTTAAGAACGAAAAGTGATTAATCCAATTTTGAAAACTAACATTGCTTTAGCAAATCATATTTTGATGACCGTATGTTTCTTGTGTAAAATACTAAAAATCAGTGGCAAAGATTGGAATAATCTGGGAGCGATAAACTGCACAAACGAGACAACACCCTTAAACGGGTCAACTTACCCAAAGGGTTTGATATATACCATGTATATCTTTTTATTGGAGACCCAAAGAAATGTATCATGTATACATTGTTCTGCTTCTGGCAAACCCTTTGGGTAAGTTGACCCGTTTAAGGGTGTTGTCTCGTTTGTGCAGTTTATGCATACATTGGTCAACTTACCCAAAGGGTTTGCCTTAAGTACAATAAAGAAACCTGTTCATTTCTTTGACATAACCACTCTCTGACAACTAAGAAAAGATGCACATCCTGGCCATTATAATTATGATAAGGGCTTGGATTGCACTCATTGGTGTCTTGCAGGGCTTCCAGACACTTGGAATCAACTTCGATCTATATGTAGCTCTCACTAATTGAAAGATTGTTAGATCTATAAAAACAATAAAAAGGTGTACCCATGTAAGCTGGAAAGTCAAGTAGTCTCCAATAAAAAGATATATTTATAGTTGAATCACATAGAACAATGTATACATGGTACAATTATTAATATGAAAAAAAAAAATCACAAAGCTAAATGACAAGGTACCTATTGACATGATTCATGAACATATGAAATTTCTTAATTTTAAAATCCCTATTACAACACTTTTGTTAAGCATAGGGATGCTATATTTGCACCATATTTCTTCCTCGCGAGCAAGTTGAATGCCACTTAATATTTACATATGCAAAAGCATAACTGGAAAGGCCATTGAGAACTTGAATAAAGGGGCTGAGGGAGGGAAAACAATATTGAATATTTAATTTAAGTTCCATGTCTTTAAACGGTTACACTTTAATGTTGATATTTTACAATATAGTGAAAGGTAGGAGCAATTGAGTAGTAAAAAAACATGACTCGCAATTGAATGTGTACGGAGCAATTTGATGTATTGGTGACCAAACAACTATTGAGGGTATATATATTTTAAAATATTTAAGCGTACATTAGAAGTGGTAAACAGCATTTTATGGTACTTTGACACAAATATGTACCCCTCGTAATAACCATATAGGATGGCATATGTACGTACCTATATAACCCTTGTGACTCATTTTGTAAGCAGTAATAATTAAATAAATGATAAAATACTATTTTTTTTATCTCTAAATTTTGTCAAATTTTTTTTTTTCATTCTTAAATTTTAAAATGTTTTTTTTTTTTTTTTCATTCCTGAACTATTGGAAAGTTCATTTTTTTAATCACGAAATTATTGAAAATGTTTTACTTTTTTGTCTTTAAACTTTACCAAAAGTTTGTTTTGTAGGGAATAGTCACGAAATTCTCAAATCTATGAGATGCAAAATAGAGAAGAAAAAAAATATGTGCCAAAAGAAAACAATAGCACAGGACAATATTTACGTGATTCGGCAATTTGCTTATATGGATAGAGTTACAATGATTTCACTATTCACTTGGAAAAATATAAGATGTGATAGTACAATTTTTCTCAAACTCAAAAAACAACAGACCAAAATCCTAATCTCCAAAAAAAAGTTTTTTTTTTTTTTTTTTTTTTTTTTTTTTTTTTTTTTAATCCTGCGCACAAGATTTTCAATGGGTTAAAAAAGGGGTCAAATTTTTTTTCCCAACTTGGGCCTATTGGCCCAAGCCTCTACTCCATGGACTAAGCCTTAGGAAAAATTTCATTAGAGACTTTAGCACTTTCATATCGACTTGAGACATAATCTAGATCAAACACAACTAGGTTTCACAAAGTCAGCATATTTTTTGTCCCTAAATTGTTAATTTTATTTATTTATTTTTTATTTTTTATCCCTACCTTTGTCTCTAAACTATTAAAAATTCTTTTACAGTAGACATGACAACATGTGGTTTTTTGATGCCATAAAAGGTTGATAAAAATGTGGTAGTTTAACAATGTAGAATTAGAAGTGTAGAACTAAGAGCATTTGCAATTTCCAAATTTTGGTTGACCCTTTTTGTCTCTAATACCAGTCTTTAAGAGCATCAATATCTGGAGTTGTAAAACTTCAGATATGCCAAAATTTTTCATCAAACCCCATAAATCTTGCATTATTCGAACTTGCAATTCTATAAAAATTTACAATTGTGCTACAATACCATCCTAAATTTATGATGGTACAGTAGCAACATTTCAAACCTGATATAATATTTTTTATTCCCTTCAAAAATATCTTCCTCTTTCTCTCTCTTCAAAGTCTCATCTCATCTTTCTCTCTCTCTCTCTCTCTCTCTCTCTCTCTCTCTCTCTCTCTCACGTTGGTGGTTTTTTCTTGGTGTGGGTCGTGGGTCTGGCAGCGTAATTAGGTGGTGCTAATTGGTGATGGGTTTTGAAAGTTCAATATGGGTATGAAACACCCTTGAACGTTTAGACCCCAAATTACAAAAATACCAATTCAAGCTTTATATCAAACAATTAATGTGCAGAATATGATAACAAGCTTATAACAGAATTGATAGAACAATCTAAGCCAAATATAAACACATCCACAGCAGTAAATATAAGGCAAAGATAAAGGAAAGAATGATGCAAACACACGGACAACACACGATGTGTTATCGAAGAGGAAACCGAAGTCCTCGGCGTAAAACCTCTCCGCTGCCCTCCAAGCGGTGATAAAATCCACTAAAGAATATAGTTGGGATACATGAACAGCAGAAGACCCTCCAAGCCTAATCTACCCAAGTACCTAAGCCCTCCAAGCTTCTTGCTCTAACGAGGTTACGCCGAACCTATTTCTTCTTTAGCTTCCCGGATTCCGCTACTTGACCATAGCATCAACCAATGTATATTGGTTCCTTCCCAAACTGATTCCCTAAGCACCAAATGAACTTTCTCACAAACGTGGGTGTGGTGAGATAAGGATTTGGTAAAAGGCCTCTCAAGGGTATGACAATAGAGAGGAAGAGAGTAGAGGAATTTGAAGAGTCTCTAAGGTAAAGATTGGGGATGAGGCAATCTTGTTTTTCTCTAGGGTTTCTCTCACAAAATTCTCTCTCGAAGCTCTCTCAATTTCGTGGGTATAAGGGTGTATATATAGTAGGGTGAGAAGGGAATGCAAAACATCAGTTTTTGCCAAACAGGGTTTACTTGCGGCTTGACCTCGCGGCTTGTCCAAGTCGCGAGTTCCAGTCGCGACGTAACGGCCTGGACAGCCTGGAACTTTTGTCCTGTAGCGTGATAGCTGGCGCGACCCTTCAGCTTCCCAGTGTGCCTCTCACATGCCTGCCTTTCGCGGCTTGCCAGTCGCGATCCACCCGCGAGTCCTAGCCGTGAGACTCTGTTTTTCTTGTACACTCTTGAGCTTTTCTTCACATCTTCTCACACACTACCCTTACAATTTTCCCACCTAAATACAGGGTTTCTAAGTGCTAAATTACAAGCAAATTGGTCACGGAATAAAGCCAATTAGATGGTTGATTAAATTCAACCTTACAATCTCCCCCTTTGGCTATTCCGTGACAAAACCCTACAACAGACTCTAGACTTAAACGTGAGTTGGGAACAATTGGAAAACTCACTCACACCTAACTCTAGATTCTGTAAAGCTCTTGAACATATGAATAAGTAACTCCTGAAACACAATAACATAACAATATCATTGTATGCAGAAAACTTAATAAGCATATGGAGCAAGATAGGCATGATCAAGCAAAAAAGAACATAAGCACAAAAACAGTAATTCATGGCAAGATCAGCAACAGTAGTCACTTAAGCAAAAGTGATTACTATGTTCATTCACACAGGAAATGAACATCCGGACATGCAAAACTGATAAACTCAATTGAAGAAATTCATTTGCAAGTCCAACACTCAACCAATGCATACAAACATATATGCATCTAGGAACAATCCTACAAGGGCACAAGAGTGTTGTACTTAAGATAATGCATGGCATTAACAAGTACCAAAACACAAAGCATAAAGGCTGCATAAGCAAAGTTTTGCAAATACATGGCACAAACCATAAAAGCCTACAAGCATGCATAAGTGCAATAAACAACCCTCAAAGCTTACAAAAGCAACAAAGGGTACAGATTAACAACTTAGAGTACAGAAGCTGAAACAAAAGAACTGAATAACATCATTATATATAAGTAATCACCGAAGATTTCTCATGTTGAGAGTAAAAGGGAAAAGAAAAAAACTTAAACCAGTGTATTAAGCAAGAACACATATTTAAACAAAAATATTTAAACTCCCCCTTTCAAAATGCACACTGCACAAACTCCCCCTTTCAGTATGCCCCCTCCTTTTTAGTCTTAGACTTCACTCCCCCTTGCTATGCTGCTCTCCCCCTTTTTGGCACGAATAGCTAAAGGCTGTCCTCCAGCTTCTGTTGTATGTTATCTAACTGTAACTCAATGGTTCCGAGACGCATTTGAGTTTGACTATGAAAGGAGTTGAGAAGTCGTTCTAAGTCAAAAATCCGATGTAGCACGGTTTTAGTGAAATAACTTTGCTTTGGCATTTGGAAACCAGGTGGAATAGACGGAGTGCCGGTTGATTGTGCCGGAGTAACTGTAGTAGGGGCAGATGGGGATGCCTGTGTGGATGGCTCAGTCTTAGGTTTCTTGGAAGAATGACTCTGGCTTGCTTGGAGAGAGTACTGGGATATTGGTCGGGAACGAGTCAATACTCTCTCATTTGATGAAGGTCTAATACCTTTACTGAGAACAATCTTCATGACTAGACTGCAGAAGGGAAGAATTGTTCGTGTTGCTGAACGGGCCGATGTTTTCCCAATGATATGGAATATATGAGCATAGATGTCAATCGGGGCACCAGAAATAAGATCACACAGAAATTTCGCCCTTCCAAGATTGATGAAGGTAGTGTTTGACAATGGATAGAGATTGGAGAACATGATCAGCTTCAAGGTTGTCAATTCTGGTGAAAATAAGGCCGTGCTTATAGATGATCCTGTGCTTCCCACTTCATGTTCAGTTCCCAGAATATGAAGTATGTCTTGGGCATGAAGTTCCCGATCATCGTATGGAGTTCGATCCACATCTTTTGGTCTGGTGATGTGAACAATCTTAGCAATAGAGTCTGCATTTATGGAAAATTCTGTTCCTCGAACCCAGCATTTTAACTCGACTCCTGTGTATCTGGCATTTGAAAAGAATTCCTTGACCAATTCTTCAGTTGGATCCTCAAACTTGCCAAATAAGTCAGCCCAATCTCTTCCTTCAAAGATTTTAGGGATAAATGTTGCCTCTAGAGTATCAAACTTGACCACTCTTTCCACAATGGGAGTTGACTCTTTGAAGATATCGGTGTAGGTCTTTGAGTCAGTAGGAGTCCTGAACCTCTTAAATGTAGATTCTTCGGATGACTTATACGATAGTCGAGTCCGTTTAGCAACCGCGGTTGACGGATCATCAGTGACAATGCCTTTGCCTCTGGATGAACAACGAGATATCTGCAACAAGGTTGACATACAGAAAAGAACCAAAATGCAATACCACAGGAAGCAAACATAAGATTGCTTAGTTTCAGATAAGAAGGGGCTAGATTTAAAAAAAAAAAAAAACAATAACAAAATATTAACGAAACCAACCACAACACGGAACACCAAATATAATGAGTAGCAGAACATTTCAGAATAGATACTCACAATATTACACATAACAGAATGCCAAAAACATAATATGAGGGATGCAACACAGTCTAGAACCACATCATATAACACATTCTCTCAATAGACAAACACATGAACCCAAAGGACCACAGAGAACCACAGTATGGGTAAGATAAAACCATCAAAACACATTACATACAAACCCATAGACACAAGTTCAAACCCATTACAACTCATCAAAACAGGGACACTATTCACACTAAAAAGATACTTGAACCAAGTACAATGAAGGAAGATAGAAAGAATCCATACCTTTCTCTTGCTATTTGATGAAGACATGATGTAAAAATGGATACTTTTTCAGTGAGATACGGAGTGTTTGAAAGAAAAGTGAGGAAGACAGTGAACAGTCATAAAACTTCGAGGGAAAAACTGGAAAAACAATTTTAAAAACTGTCTACAAAATGCAAAACACGCGTTTTTGGCGACTGGATCAAGTCGCCAATAAGTCGCATGGTTAAGCCGCGAAACACTATGAAGAGAAAGAAACTTGAGAATTTCTCTAAGTGTTTTTCGCGACTGGAAGGTCTACCCGCGATATAGTCGCGATATGAGCTACGAAATTCCCTGAGTACCTCATGCGACTGGACCTTCCACCCGCGAACCAATCGCCACACTGACCCGCGAAAAGTGTAAAACTCAAATTTTTTTAAAAAATTTTCTAAGTCTTTTTCACGACAAGAGTACTAACTCGCCAGTTAGCCGCGAAAAATCTTTGAGTGAGCTCGCGACTGGGACAAGCGACTGGACCAACCCGCGACTTAGTCGCCAAAACAGGGCAACACTGTTTTTTTTTTTGAAATTTTTGACATTTTGCAAAAACAAAGTACTTTCCAAACACAAAACAAAACACTCAAAAATCTTTTTGTGTTTGATCAACGAAGATTGAGCATGTAAAAGCACATTTAATCAAGTACAATCACACAAATGAATATGGCATTCTTTGAACATAGACTTGTGTGTTGTGTGAGGATATCGAAAATGAGATAGTCCTTAGTCCAATGTGAAGCTTCAATGATCAATTCAATCAAGGTATACACAACTAGCACTAGATAATGTGACCTATCTCAATTATAGAAACATGCATATATGACCTCCCACAAGTACTTGATAACAATTCTTTGAAGCTTTTCATTTGGCTCCATATTCAGCATATCATTTGCAACTTTTGAGCAAAGAAAATCTCATTGTGAGATAGATGCCTGAAATTTTAGATATTTCAATTGATGAATTAGCCTTTGGCTTTGAGAGCATCACACATTTTATTTTGGTCGCTTTCCCTTTTTCCTAGTCAAATACTAGTATGTGCGACAGGCTTTTGCAGCTCTATATCTCTTTTCATTTGGAGATTTACAATTAGAGAGCTCTTTTAAAGCAAAAAAAATAAAAAGTGGGAAGATATACAGGCATGAGTCAATGCATGTCTCAAGATCAACAATACCATTCACTAATCATTCATGACAAGGTTGAAGATCTATTTACAACAGTCACATAGATTTCAGAATTTCTTCCACAAAGATATGAGTGCATTAGAGACAAGCTAGGCTCGTTAAATGCACAAAGCCATAAGTACAAAGGTACAAGGCAAAACATGCTTGGAGACAAAACTCAACAAAGTGATCAAACTTTTTGGATTTTCAACTTTTTATGTGTTTTTGGATTTTTGACACAAAAACAGTAGAAAAAAGATTTAAAAAAATTTTAAACACACACAAACTACAAATTAAACAAATGCTCAAAGACACAAAACAAATAACCAATCTTATCCACAAAGCATAGGAAGAATTAATGCATGGACATGTTATAATGCTTATGCATGAGAACCCTTTGTCACCCACACGTCACATGCGTTTCGGGTGATATCCTTAACGGATCGGGTACGAGAGTTAGGACTTTCAAACCTCCTATTGAAGCTCTCCAAGCAAGTGGTGAAGGCGCCAATCATTTTCATCACGTCCGTCATTCCGGGATCATGGTTTTGGCTCCTTGATTGCTCACCACCCTAAGACCTCAAGTCATTTATTCTTCCTCGTGACCGAGGTACACTCACATTGTTGTCAGCTCTTAGCTTTTGACAGTTGGGTCTAGTGTGTCCTTGCAGTCCGCAATAGTGACAAACATAGTTTATTCTAGGACCCTGCTGCTGTCTTGGGAGAGATCTTCCTCTAGCTCCAAATCTGACTTCAGATTGATTTCGGGGCTTGTTAAACACCCGTTAATTAGCCACATTCTTTTTCTTCTCAGCCTCAACTATCTCTGGAGTAGGCTTATCGACAGCCGTCTCTTTGGTTTTCACAAACTTTACTTCCTTGGTGACTTTGGCTGACGAGCTGCCCCCTCCGGTATATCCCAACCCAGACTTGTCTGAGGCGTCTTTTTGGGATGAAATAACATCATCTAGCTTCCTGGAGGAGATCCTATCTACCTGGGCATGAGCTTGTACTACTTCTTGCTCAAGGAATCTCACTTTAGTGTAAGCTTCTGATAGCTCACCGTTAAGTGTCTCAATTTCACATTTAGCTTCCTTATATCGTGCCAGGAGACTTTTGTAATCTTCCTCAGCTCTCTTCATCTTCTTGATTGCTGCATTAGCCACCTTAGCATATTCACCGGTCTTCTCAAGGAGTGAGTTGTAAGTCTCTTGCAATCCCACTGTTTCTCCAACTTCCTCATCTTCAGACTCCTCGACTACTCCCATAGACTCCAAACCAGAATGTTCCCCAAGCTCCTTTACAAGTGTACCCAACTCATCCAAGGTCTCCACATGTGCAATGGTCATGAAGGCGGAGTAATTTCCCTCTCCGTCGCAGCTTTCTTCAGAGTCAGAATTTGATGAATCATCATCACTCAAAGTTGTGGCATAGACCTTTCCTTTTGTCTTCAAATAATTTGGACGTTCCTTTTTGAAGTGTCCATGTCCATTACACTTGAAACACACAATGTCTGAGGAAGATTGAGACTCCTTCCCTTCTTTCCTTGTAAACTCTTTCCTATCACCTCTTGAAGATGAAAATTTCCTATCGTTGAACGGTTTCCCACTGTTCTTCATCTTCAGGAATTTTCGAAAGTTTTTCGCTAGATATGCTACTTCCTTCTCCATTCCATCTTCTTCCAAACGGTCATGGAATGCTACTCTCTCATCAATTGTTTTAAGAGCAAGTGATTTGCTCTTCTTCTGAGAAGGTAGGGACAATTCATATGTCTGCAGAGAACCAACCAGCTCTTGAACCTTGATGTCGTCAAGATCTTTGCTCTCTTCAATGGCTGTAACTTTGGGCCGGAAACTTTCTGGTAGTAACCGGAGGATCTTCCTTACAATCTTTGAGTCCTCCGTCTTTTCCCCCAAGTTAAATTTTCCAACAACCACTTCGTTCAACTTGCTGTAGAACGAATCAAACGACTCTTCATCACTCATCTTTAACTCCTCAAAGCGAGTGGTCAGCACTTGAAGTTTTGTGTCCTTCACTTTCTTAGTTCCCTCATAAGTTGTCTCCAGAATTTCCCATGCTTCCTTAGCAACGGAGATGTGAGAAATCTGGTGGAATTCTTCTGGAGAGATACCGCAGAAAATAGCATTCAATGCCTTGCTATTTGCATTTGCCGCTGCAAGAGCAGCCTTATCCCAGTTTGCCTTAGGAGCCTCCGGTTTAGTCCAACCTATCTCAACTGCATCCCACACAGTCTCATCCATAGAACACAAAAACGCCCTCATTCGGACTTTCTAAAATGCATAATTATTACCATCAAAAAATGGTGGAACATTGAGAGATTGAGACCTATCCATCTCAACAAGGGGTCAAGGATCACACTCAAGTATAAAAACCACAACAAGTGTACCTGCTCTGATACCAATTGAAAGTTCAATATGGGTATGAAACACCCTTGAACGTTTAGACTCCAAATTACAAAAATACCAATTCAAGCTTTATATCAAACAATTAATGTGCGGAATATGATAACAAGCTTATAACAGAATTGATAGAACAATCTAAGCCAAATATAAACACATCCACAGCAGTAAATATAAGGCAAAGATAAAGGAAAGAATGATGCAAACACACGGACAACACACGATGTGTTATCGAAGAGGAAACCGAAGTCCTCGGCGTAAAACCTCTCCGCTGCCCTCCAAGCGGTGATAAAATCCACTAAAGAATATAGTTGGGATACATGAACAGCAGAAGACCCTCCAAGCCTAATCTACCCAAGTACCTAAGCCCTTCAAGCTTCTTGCTCCAACGAGGTTACGCCGAACCTATTTCTTCTTTAGCTTCCCGGATTCCGCTACTTGACCATAGCATCAACCAATGTATATTGGTTCCTTCCCAAACTGCTTCCCTAAGCACCAAATGAACCTTCTCACAAACGTGGGTGTGGTGAGATAAGGATTTGGTAAAAGGCCTCTCAAGGGTGTGACAATGGAGAGGAAGAGAGTAGAGGAATTTGAAGAGTCTCTAAGGTAAAGATTGGGGATGAGGCAATCTTATTTTTCTCTAGGGTTTCTCTTAAAAAATTCTCTCTAGAAGCTCTCTCAATTTCATGGGTATAAGGGTCTATATATAGTAGGGTGAGAAGGGAATGCAAAACGTCAGTTTTTGCCAAACAGGGTTTACTCGCGGCTTGTCCAAGTCGCGAGTTCCAGTGGCGACGTAACGGCCTGGACAGCCTGGAACTTTTGTCCTGTAGCGTGACAGCTGGCGCGACCCTTCAGCTTCCCAGTGTGCCTCTTACGTGCCTGCCTTTCGCGGCTTGCCAGTCGCGATACACCCGCGATTCCTAGCCGCGAGACTCTGTTTTTCTTGCACACTCTTGAGCTTTTCTTCACATCTTCTTACACACTATCCTTACAATTTTCCCACCTAAATACAGGGTTACTAAGTGCTAAATTACAAGCAAATTGGTCACGGAATAAAGCCAATTAGATGGTTGATTAAATTCAACCTTACAGGTTTACAAATCGGCTGCCAATAGCTCACGTTGGTGGTTTTTTCTTGGTGTGGGAGTGGATTGGCATAGGTCGAGTGGTGGTGTGGGCGTGGGTCTGGCAGCGTAATTAGGTGGTGCTAATTGGTGATAGGTTTACAAATCGGTTGCCAATGGCAACTCCAGGAATTTCTTTCAAGGTAGTCATTTAAAAGCTTAAATTTAATGAATTAGAAAACTTGAATATATTGACATTGCAAAAAAAAATCTCACACAAATAAGTAAAGTTTTAAAACTTCTGTTCACAAGTTTTCATATTTTGAAATCGCTGTATGATAGTTTCACTATCAATGCTATCAGTTACATTGTTTTCAATTAAGACAACCAAGCAATCATTAAACTACTGATTTCCCATTCAATTACCAACATATTGCCTAAATAAGTAATAATATAAAAATCTATAATATTAAAAAAGTAACAATATAAACAAAATGCATTTTTTTTAATTTATTACATAAATCCCACAAATTCAACTAAAAACTAAAGAAAGCACTAACAAACTAGCTATTTGAAAAATGTGCATTTTTTTTTTAAATAGTGATATTAAAATATGCCCTTTAAAAATAAAATTTTAAAAATCACATTTAAATGTTGGCGTAAATGCACTTTTAGTCCCTACATTTTGATGTTTTTCCATTTTAGTCCCTACATTTTATTTTTTCCACTTTTAGTCCCTAAAACCAATTTACGCGTTTCATTTTGGTCCTTTCCGTCAATTAACCGACGGAAATTGCTGAGGTGGCAGCCGGAAGAATTAAAATATTATAAAAAATGCCACATCAGCATATAAATTAAAAAAATTAATTTATTAATTTTAACTAAATAAAAAATTAAAAACATAATTAAAAACAATAAAATACCAAATCAAATAAAAAAAATAAAAAAAAACATAAGAATACATTAGATTTGAATAAACACACAAAAAATCCAGATCAGATTTGAATCAAACCCATTTCTCTCTCTTCATTCTCTCATCTCCACAGATCTCTCTCTCTCTCTCTCATGTTGCTCTCTCTTCTCTTCAAACCCATTCTCTTCAAGGCTGAAACCCATGGTCATGAACACCATCACTAGAGCCACCCATGGCCAGACCCACTGTCCAGTCCACTGCAAGCCACCACCAACTCCCTTATTATTTCTCTTCCCTCTCTTCCTTCTCTCTCTCATTACAGATCAGCGGATGGTGTCGAGATTGGTGTTTGGGGTTTGGTTGTTTGAAGATCAGCATTTGGGGCGTGGAGATCGGCCTTTGACGTAGTGGAGATCGGCGTTTGGGGTTTCTATGGGCCGTGCAGATTAGGGTCGGCATGGTGGAGATCGGCGGGTTGTGGAGGTTATGGGCTGTGTGGGTCGTGTGGTGGAAGTTTTGGGATGTGTGGGTCGTGTGGTGGAGGTGGGTTGTGTGGCGATGGTGGTGGCAGTTTCTGGGTTTGGTTGGATGGTGTTGAGATTGGTGTTTGGGGTTTGGTTGTTTGAAGATCGGCATTTGGGGCGTGGAGATCGGCCTTTGACGCCGGCAATTTTCAAGCTCGGTTGAAAATCAAACCCGAAAATCAAATACCTAAACCCAAAAAATGAAACCAGAAAAAAAAAAAAAAAAAATCAAAGAGCGGAGTTTGATTCAATGAGCCGAGTTTGGCTGGGGTTTTCTGGGTTTGAGATTTTGAGTTTGAGTTTGAGGTTTGGCTGGGTTTTTTTTTAGGTTTCTGGGTTGATTTTGAGTTTGATTGTTTGAAATAAACTGGGTTTTGTTCTTAGGTTTGATTTTCTGGGTTTGTGTTCTTGTGTTCATAGGCATTTGATTTTTGATTTTATTGTTTTTAATTCTGAATTCGTGTTCTTGGTATGATATTCTGGGTTTGGGTTTGATTTTATTGTTTTCAATTATGTTTTTATTTTTTTTATTTAGTTAAAATTAATAAATTAATTTTTTAAATTTATATGCTGATGTGTCATGGTGATGTGGCATTTTTTATAATATTTTAATTCTTCCGGCTGCCACCTCAGCAATTTCCGTCGGTTGATTGACGGAAAGGACCAAAATGAAACGCGTAAATTGGTTTTAGGGACTAAAAGTGGAAAAAATAAAATGTAGGGACTAAAATGGAAAAACGTCAAAATGTAGGGACTAAAAGTGTATTTACGCCTTAAATGTTTGATTGTCGCTTTTTGGCTAATTTTTTTGTTTGGACAATGTTTGAGAAGTGCTACATCCAGAACATTTTTGTAACACTTTTACAACAAAGCCTAGATAGTAAGATTTTACCTGTTCAAATTTGAATCTACCATTGAAATGATTTTTTTTGTCCACTAGTAACAACCTAGGACTTCGCATTTATTATGAAAGTCTTGTGAACATAGCATTTCTGGTAATTTTTTTGTTCAACATTCAACAAACTAAAATTTTGAAGAGGTTGAATTGTATTTTCAAAGGGCTCAAATTTTTATTTAGGGTGGTCAAGTTTTTTTTTTTTTTTTTTTTTTTAAGGGTGGACAATGACTCACATTAATTTAAAATTCAATTTTTTTAAAAGATATTTAAAAAAAAAAATTCAGATCAGGGTGGTCGCATCACCACACTGAGTCACACTTGGCTCTGCCCCTGTCGGGGGTGTGGGTTTTGGTTGAGTTAATTTGGTGATGGGTTTGCTAATCGGTGACATGGTTGCTAATCGGCAACGTAGGTTTTAGTTGAGTGAATTTGGTGATGGGTTTGTTAATCGACGGCGTGGGTTTTGGTTGAGTTGTGATGGTGGCTAGGTTTTCCTTTTATTTTTTATTTTCTGATGGTTGTGGGTGTGGTTGGGTTTATGACTAATGTGGTGGTGGGGGGCTACTGTCGTGGTGGGTGATTGGTGGTAGTGGAGGTGGGGTTTGCCATGTTGGTTGTGGGGGTGGGTTTCACTGTGTTTGCTGTTGTGTTATGGGTAAAGTTCATGGTGCTAGTGGAGTGTTGCTGTGCAGGTGGGGATGGGTGACTGATGGTGGTGGTGACTGATGTGGGTTTGCAATGAGGTGGTGGTAGTGGCGGTGGCGTGGTTCTGGTGTGGTGGTGGCAGTGTATTGTTGTGTTTGTTTGGCGGTATTTTTAATGGGTTATTGTGGTGGTGCTGGCGTTCTAGTGTGGTGGTGCCATGGTGTTGGCATGGTGGTCGCATGGAAGTGGTTGTTGGTTGCTTTAAGGAAGAGGGAGAAACAGAGGAAGAGGAAGAGAGAGAGAGAGAGAGAGAGAGAGAAACAGTAAAAAAAATTTAAATAAAATGGCAAAAAAAAAAAAAAAAGAGTTTGTGATGTTGAGTGTGTTGTAAAGTAGTATGGTATAATAGATAAAGTAGCTTTTGAAATGATAAAATGAGATAATTTTTAGAAACTAAGTGCTAATGCCCTAAAGATGTGATAGTCTTCCAAAATTTCTATTTTTTCAAATTATTGGAATACTACGACTTTGCTAAATAAGTTCTCTTCGATTTGTTATTTCCTTCACCAACAGCTCACTCTTTTTATATTATGAATTAAAAAGAATAGAAGAAGAATATTTAAATGAAACATAACCCCCCAAAAAAGAGTATTTTATGAGTTTCTAGCAAAACTTTTGTTAGAAATTTGTTGAGTTCTTTGTGAATGTGCCAATTATCATGGACAAAATTGGTCTCTGCCCTTTTCGGGCAAAATAAGTAGCATACTACCCTCTTTCCCAAACTAATTCGGGAAATACTTTTTTTTTGAAACTCGACTTATTCAAAATCGAGTTAAAAAAAAAAAAAAAAAATTCTAGAGCCCTATAATGACGTTTTTAAGGACCTATATGTTTTGTAACTCAAGCTCCATGAAATCAAATTATATGCAATCATTTTACCTATAACTCGAGTTCATGGAGCTTGAGTTACAAAACGCCACTATAGGTCCTTAAAAATGTCACTATAGGTCCCTAAAAATGTCACTATAGGGCTTAACTCGATTTTGAGAAAGTCGAGTTTCAAAATAGGGGCATTTCCCTAATTAGTTTGGAAAAGGGGGCAGAATGCTACTTATTTTGCTCGAAAAGGGCAAAGGCCAATTTTGTCCCAATTATCATTCTGCAAAGCCAATTAAAGAGATTCCATTTTATCCATGCGTATGCCCTAGGCTAGAGACTCTTTTTGTTGTTGTTTTTGTTTCCATCTTTCTACGCAGTTACTACTTCATCACAAGCCATATGTGACCAACCAAAAAGATTTATTTTTAAATGAATAAATGTAAATAATATATCTTATATAAAATTTCCTGCTTCTAATCTTTCCATAGTCAAATTGTTACAGCCATTATCAACTAACACATCTGAGACTAGACATGGCAAAACAGGTCAGAATTTTTTGACCAGAACTGACCTGACCCAAACCCGATTTTTTTGACCTGAAGCAAAAACATGTTGACTTGTTACCCGAACCATGTTTTTTGCGGGTCAACCCAACCCAACCCATGATCCGACCCATTTTTTAAAACTTTTTTTTTTGGGTAAAACAATAATAAAATTAACACAATATTGGTTTAATTGTTTGTTGTGAGCTTTAAGGAAACAATTGAGACATTTACATAATTTCATGCTAATGAATTGAAAGATAAATGGTTGAGCATTATGTAATGAGTAAAGATTTTTAGAAATCAAATAGGAAAGTCAAAAGTGCACGCCAAGATAATCTGGTTATAGTAGAGTTAAAAACATAAATTTAAAATTGTAGACATGTATGAGAAACATTCATAAGTGTGAAAATAGTGAAGCTAAAGTATCAAATTAGCATAAATTATGAATGCTTAATCCTATTTTTTTAACAATTTTTGTCCAAACTAAACGGCTTTTCAAAATAAATTATGATATTTCCTAGAGTGTGTGTTGCTTAACAATGATATGATATTCATAAAAGAGACCATGTATAAATAAATAAACAATCAAATTTTAATGTATATTCTCAAATTGAAACAAAGTGCGAACCACAATTAATAATAGATTATAAAATTAATTTTCAAGATTGTAAATTTCTTATATGTTTTTATTCTTTGTCAAATGAGTTATCTAATAAGTCATTTGTAATTTTGTTTTATATTTTGGGATGTTGATATTGTGTAGAAATAAAACTTGTGTGTTTGTTTTACTTATCTTTGTGTTATTTTGTTTTGATTAGCAATATTGGGATTTGTATAATTTTAAAATTATTGAATAAGTATTAATAAGTTTAACTAAGTTCCTTCTTGGTTGAAGTGGTGAATTCAAAATAATGCATTTTACATTAAGTAATTTGTTGCATGACTTTCCAAATGGCAAATGCATGTTGTTTTCCTTATATTAAAAAAAAAAAAAAAAATTCATGTGAAAAATATGAGTCAACTTGACCTGACCCTGCCTGTAACCCGATTGGCCCGAACCCTTTTTAACTCGCTTAAAATAACCCTCTTTTGACCCATAACACATTTAACTCGCGACCCTATGGACCCGACCCGACCCGCCCATTTGCCATGTCTATTTAAGACTCTATATAGTAGAACAAAAATACAAACTTAATAGGCTATCCAAGAATGTTTTTATCTTCTCACTAATCATGCTCTCTTTACCCTCCATTTTCTAATCTTCTCAACCTTTGTTGATAGTATTTATGGTGTTTTCTTTGAAAAGTTCGACAAGCCCTTATGGAGAAGAGGAGCCACCTCCACTTCTATTTGCATGACACCCTTACTGGCAAAAGCCCAACTGATGTGAGAATTGCTAGTGTTGATACCGTATTTTGTCCACCTTCAATTTGCGTGTCGGACCCTGAAAAATCCAAAAATGTTATTTTCTCTCAATTGGGCTATGAGGACATTCAGAATGATGTGGCGCAACCCATTTGGACACTAGAGCACCCAAAGTGCCTTTTTCAACTAAAATGACCAAAATGCCCTTGGCCAACCTAGGGTTGATCAAAGGTAAAATGAGGTCAAAACCCTTACAAAATAGTACTTTTCATAGTTTTACATCAAACCCGAGTTTCTCGAAGATTTTTGGCAACTTAACCAAGTTCAACCTAGATTGACTCAGAATTGACCCCGAATCGCCCCCGAAAACCCTAATTTTGGTCCGACCATTAGAACGGGTTGGAACTAATGCCATTGCGAATATTATCAGATTCTTATTCCAATGACTATTCATGGGTTAAAATCAGAGTTAGAACGGCCAAGATATCATGAAAACCGGGTTAACGCACTAATCGATGCACCACTAACTTCTGAGAGCCATAACTTTTGATCCGACTGTTGGATTTTCAAGTTCCATACCTTTTCAGAAATAGGAAGTCAAGATCTTTCTAAGGGTGTCAAGGGCCGCCACCTTGTAAAGCATGTCGGGGCTATAAAAAGGCCCCAAGCACCTCCAGACCAAAAAAAAAAAGGAACTTCTTGGCTTTTTGCTCTCTTCCTAGACATCTTTTACACATTTTTCCTCTCTTCCAAACACAAAAAACTCATCAAAACCTCTTGATTCCTCTCTTCACCAAAAATACAAGGTATTGTTCCTATACCCAATCTTCGTTTCCTTGGTTCTATACCTTGGGATTTGGGGTTTAGGGGTGTGGATGTAGCTTTTTAGCTACTATCCACACCCTTAACCTTATAAATCTTTTTCTAGCATTTATCTTTTTTTAGCATGTTTCTTGTTCTATATGTGACTCTAGCCTAAATCTCCTTACTTTTTATGCCTTATGCCATGTTTCATGTTTAGATCAACATCCTTACATGCTTATATGTTTAAATCTACATGTTTTATGCTTTATGCCATGTTTTCCTATGCTTTGTTCCTCTTTTTGTTCTGGGTTGATGTTAGGGTTACATGCACACATGCTTCTATGATGTTGTTGGCTATGCCTTGCTAGGATCTATGGGTTTATGTGTTTATTTCCATGCTATATGTCTAGATCTATGTTTTTACATGCCTATGTTCTTGGATCTGTGTTCTCTACATGTTTTATGCCATCATCTAGGTGCTTGCATGCTTCACGTCATGTTTATGCATTTAGGCCTAGACCTTTTTGTCATGACATGTGCTATTGTAGCCCTTCTGTTCCTTTTATCGCATTTTCTTGTGTTTTGACATAATGGTTAGGACCCAATCTAGACCTTATGGTCTTTGTCATCGTCCATACACCAAGGCCCACATCAAAGGGTCCAGATCATCCTATTTGCATGTCTATGCTTGCTTGCTTTTATGCTTTATGCTTGTGCTAGCCTCTCTAGTTCTAGTCTTTGCCATGTTTGGTGCCCTTCATGGGCTTGACCTTGTGTGGTTACATTTGATGCCCATGAGGCCTTGTTCGGACGTAACCATTTGGGAGGCATCTCCAGATGCCAGGTTGTTCCGTGCGATACTATGCTTACCATTCTTGTTTGTGCCGCCCGTTGGCTTTCTATGCATCTATACACGCTTGCTTACATGTTCATACATGAGTCTTACTTGCTAGTGTGTTGTCCATACTTCAACACAATGAAGTTATGGACATTCGATCCAAACCGACACTTGTCCCTCGTGGACACCACCTTTTGTTTGCTTTCTTGCTTGTTTGTCTTCCTGCTTGTTTGCTTACTTTCTTGTTTTTTTGCTTGCCATGTCTATCATACTTATTTGCTACGTGCCTCTTTCATATGCTCTTTGCATCTTCTCTTTCCATTGCTTGTCTGCTGGTTTCTTGTCTTTGTCTTTGCATGTACACATATGGAGCAAGGACACATAGAGCTAGGGCACGGTCTCCCAGGCGCGAGCAAAAAAGGTAAAGACGCAAGCTTGTAGATATAATCCAAGCGGCAATTTTCAGTAGTTTTAGAGGTCTAGCATCTCCCATTTGGTTATGTACTCTTTTAAAACCACTTCGTTCCTTCTTCCCTTCTCTCTTAGATGGTTTGTATTAGGTATATCATGCCACGTACCATTCGTCCTCATCTCTAGAGTATAGCGACCCCTGTTTACTTTCCTACACCTACATTTTGGGTCATGCTCTAAGGATGTAGACATTTACTTTCTTGCACTGTGTGCTTGCACTGTGCATGATGTATGTATATATATACTTGCTCGCCCCTTTCGATGTGATTGTCACAGTCTATGTCACCTAAGGCAAAGTGATGCCTAATTTCCGTTGTGAAAGTAAAGTGACATGTTATCGAATTTTCGCCGTGGAATTTGGTACTTTGCTTGAATGCCTTAGGAAAGCATAGATTGGGACCACACCCATCCAAAAGCCAAAAAGCCCCCATGCATGCAAAGCCCCGAAAGCCAATGCCAAAATCATGTTTTTTTACTGCCAATCTCCGAAAATTAAGGTTTTATCAAAACAAATGATTGTCCTTAGACAGGTGTTATGGGGTGCCTAACACCTTCCCCACACATAACCAAACTTCCAGACTCAAGAATCAAGATTTTTTTTGCCATCCACATTAGATTAGGAAAAATGCCTTTTTTCTTAGCCTAGGATTGGTAATAAAATCAACTAGAAATAGGTGACCAATCACACCTTAGAAAAACCCAATGATTGGTGGTGACTTCACTTAGCTTTGGTAATTCCTTAAAATTTGATCAAGATTCCTGCCACACCTCCAAAGGTAGATACCTTCCTCCACCAAGAGAGAAAGAGAGCACCCGAAGCACTACACGGACCACACACACCCATCAATTGAGAGGGGCCTCCAACAAGCCCCATGCAAGCGGGAGCGTTACCACAGTGGATGGTCGAACGAAGGCCTAAGACGGTGGTTTTTCGCTCCGATCGAGGCCGGCCATCAACAGCTAGATTACCAAATAGTACCTTTAAGAACTTCACAAATACAATGATAGCTGATGACCCATTAACGCAAGGGCCCAAGCTCACAACAAAGCTTGTTGGAAGAGCCCAAGGGATTTATGTCATGGCTGCAAAAAAATGATGTTGCATTGCTTACAATTTTGAAGCTTTCGTTTTTAGAGGGTAAGTGTCGACACACCCAAAAATCGGATTATTAATTATAATTGCACATTTGGTCCTTAGCAACATGACTCTTTGTGTGCATGCATTTCTAGGGTGAGGTGTGTGTATGTGAGTCCATTTTTCTTATTTTTATTTCAGGAGTATCCACCAACCATTGGTTTTGTATTAGGTGTGATTAGTCACCTATGAGTTTAATTCTTTTTAAGTTACCTAATTAATTAAACCAATTTTAAGGTTTATTAATTAAGGTAAACCAAAAGTCTCGAACTAAAGATCTTGGAGTTGGAAGTTCAGTTACGTATGGAGAAAGTGTTAGGCACCCCATACTATCTATCCAAAGGATAGTACCCCATTTTAATTAATTTCTAATGTTAACTTTTTAGTGAAGAAATAAGATACTTGGCATTTTGGTTTTTGGAAAAGAGTTTTGTACATACACACATATATATACACATACATAGCGTGTGATGAGCATTTACCACATTGCAAGAAATAAGGTGAAACTACACTATTGGTCCCTAAAGTTTATGTGCACAATTGGTTTATGTACACTATAAGTGATTTAATAGAAATCAGTTTTCTTTCATTGATCTCTTTCCTATTATGAGTTGGCCAAATCAATGTATATTGGTTAGCAAAGATTTCCATACATTGGAGTCCTTAAAACTATCCTTTGAATACTTTTATTATTGAACCATTTCACCTGCCAAATGTTTTTCCAAAGGTTTAACTTAGGAATATACCAATCTGTTACTTACAATAGATTTAATTGGTCAAAGCAATAAAAGGAAAATTTATTGCAAACGATTCATCTGATTTTTAATGCATGTATCCTTTACTATATGAGATTATATTTTATAAGGATGTGGTGTAAAATCAAGGTTTACCTCTCTAATCCTAACTTACTACATCATTATATTACATATTATAGAATAGACACAACCACACAATCAATTATAATATTCATTTGAAAATCCTACTTAATTGTAAGTTTATTGAGATGCTACTATGTATGGTAAGATGTTTTGGGTTTTAAGTAAAAGATCGATATGACAATCTCTTAGTGGATGGTGTAAAACATGAATTTTATACCGCATTCTTACCAAATTCGAATTGATATTATATTATATATATTGACCAATGGGTAATATTTTAAGATGACCAAGTTTTATTTTGATATAAATATAGCCAGTGGCTGAGCCACATACAAAGGTGGGGGGGCCAAGGTCCCCCCAAAATTTTAAAAAATTAATTTATAGTATGTATATTGTTTACATTTTAAAAAATGTAGCATGTAAAAATTGAAGTTGGCCCCCCCAAATTTTGAGTTATTTCAATAGTGCTCTTAAAAGAAAGAGAAATTATATTAAAATCATATAATTTATGAGGTTTAACAAATTAAACTATGTAGAAAATGATAAATTTTTGTACATGTCTAATAGAAAAAATACATGACTTTTATATACTCATTAAAATTTAGATGATGATAAATTTTCTTAGTAAATTAATTTAAATATATGTGTGTGTGTAGAGGATTGTTTTAACTAATATATTAGCATCATAACTCGGCCCCCCCAAACTAAAATTTCTGGCTCCGCCCCTGAATATAGCAAGAGTAAAAAACATAAATTCCCCCCTTAACCCTTGTACGCGGCAACTAATTTTCAAAACCTTTGCTCGGTCATTTTTAACTTCTTTTGAGAACATATATGTTTTTAATACATTATATTTCTAGGTAAAATAAAATACTATTGAGAGAGTTTTTGATCCTACTAGTTGTGTAGCCTTGTAAAAAAAATTAGCAAGATAGTTGGGCTGTTGTATCTCGGGAGCAGCAGGTATAATTACTTGTTTACTAAATTGAAAATTCTGTAAACAACTTGTATCGTCTTAAAAAAGTGACATGGTCCACATCTCAACTTCACCACCCAAAAACTCATGAATTGATGGTAATTGTTTAAGCCCCAACAAGGTAATATAATTCTAATTTTATTTATATTGTAAGGTCAAATCTAATTTATGTGAAATGTAATATAATTCTACCACAGTTTCTCTTTCTTCATACACAACAATCTCCATCCACTCTCTTTCTTCATCCTCAGGATAAGTAAGTAAAAAAAAAAAAAAAAAAAACTAAATACAAAATGAATAATGTCAGTTTAAATTTACACGGTTACTCTAGCAAATTTGTAAATTTACATAATTATACATTGATTGATGTGAGTTTTTTTTGGGAAAAACTATGTAAATTTTACACATTTTTTCTATTATACACCCATTGATGTGAGTGCTCTAAAAGTGTGTAGGCCAAGTGGCCGAGATGGTTACGTGGGTGACAATTCTTTTTTCTAGTCAACCAACATCTTCAATCGTGCCAAAACGTATGAAAAGTTGGAAAATGTTTTATAGCATAACAAAAATATATTTAAAAAAAAACCCATAGTAATCATAATTAAATTAAGGAGGCAGTTAATTTGGCACTTTCACCTAGTAAAATAATAGTAATAATAATAACAAAAAAGAACTTTGGATTATATTATATCAGGTTGTGCAAGAAGAATATGGCCAAATAATTTTGCACCTTCCATGCATCTCAATCATTAACGGCCAATTTGTCCAATTTGTTTGTTTATATCCATGAAGACACAGTTTACTCTTTTCACATTCCCATCTTTCTTTCTTTCTTTTCTTTTTTTTTTTTTTTTTCTAATCATTTTATTCTCTCTCTCTCACAGACAGGGGAAAAACTTACATAGTCCCGGAGCAGTGCTCCGGGCTCTCACAAAGTGGGTGGGTCCCATGGTGGGACCCATGTGTGGGGCCCACCCACTTTGTGAGAGCCCGGAGCACTGCTCCGGGACTATGTAAGTTTTACCCCACAGACAGATATAACAAAGGCCACAAGAATTTGTTTTGTGTTTCTATTGTGAGGTGTAAGTCATGTGTTGCATGTGAAGAGCACCTAAAGTCTAAAACGCCAAATCACCCCAGATCTATTACTTGGCTTATTATGTCATGTGTTTAACTTTTTTTTTGCCCTCTTTTAATTCTTTGGTTACCTTAAAAGGAAAAAAAGAAAAAAGATATGTAGAAAGATAGTAATTAGCGGAATATAAAATGAAATATCTACAAAAAAAGAAAAAAGACACGTAAAAAGATAGTAATTGATGGAATATAAAATAAAGCATCTACAAAGGAAATAGGAATTTTACAACAAAGATAAACATGAAGAGAAAAAACAAAATTTATTTATGTTTTTATTGCGTCTTAATTAAATTACAAACATATGGTAACTGGTAATTTTTCAAATAAGTTATTAATAGGTTGCCTAGTTTTATATATGGTTTCAAACTCACAAGCAGGTGGATTTACTCTCTTTCTCTGTGTGTATATATAGATTCTAATCTTTGTCTCTGTCTCTGTCTCTGTCTCTGTCTTTCACTCTGTACCTCAGCCAAAACTAAACATGGGTTTTGTAACTCAGAGATTGTGTTCCATCCTTGTGACCTTCTTGGTGATTTTTTCATGTCTCTGTGTAGCAAACTCAGAACAATATCATAGCAACCATGTGAAGTCGAGGAAACAATTACAAGAAAAAAGTTGTAATGTTTATGAAGGGACTTGGGTGTTTGACAGTTCATACCCTCTATATGACTCTTCAGCTTGCCCTCATATCCGCAAGGAATTTGATTGCCAAAAGTATGGTCGACCTGATAGTCTCTACCTCAAATATAGATGGCAGCCCAAGGAATGTGACATACCCAGGTACTCTTTTTCTCTCCCTGTGCAGTGTGTGTGTGTTAGGTTGCTTAAAATTTTCTCTGCTTATTTGTCAATGGCTGATTGGAGTAAGGGGCCGTTTGTTAGTGTAACTAGAATAACAGTTTTTAGTTTTCAAACAACATTATATGTATTTTCATTTACTTTTTCACCCACACGTATTTTTAAAAAATACAAACAACGTTACTAGAATAACGTTACCAAATATTACATGTCTTCCATGAAGAAAATGAGTTCAAATCCTGGCTTTGTTTTCAATGGGTTATGGGGAAAAGGAATTTAGGATTTTAAGGAAAAAGCTTGTACTATATTAACTTTAAAAAGTTACTCTGTGCCCTATTAGGCATGTGATTGCACATAACAAGTATTTATCAATCTTCTGGTAAGTGGCTGCTTTTTAAATTTTTTTTTTTCTCTTAAATATTGTTAATTGCGATACTTTTTCATTATATAATTGTATTTTTGTTCAATTTATTTTTTTAAGTAAAATAAATTATACTGAACCAACACTAAATTTTGATGACTCTTAGACTTAGACTGGAGGACTTTCTGGCATATATTTGTACCATGTTTTTGCAACCTCACAGTACAGTTGCCTTTGTTGACCTTTAAAAGTTCACTCGAATCACTATTTTATGAGGAGATATGTTTTTTATTCGAAAATGATTGTCTCTAGAAAACTGCCATTCTTTCATGGTTGTACCATATCCATGAAAGGAACTAAGTGGATGGAATTGAAACACATGGAAAGGTATTTTGACTGTTTGCTTAATTTTGGCCCCCAATTCTCATTGGTTTGTGGTTGTTATATCTTTATTGAGATAGAATTTTTTTTTTAGTGTCAACTTTCCTATACTCTCTTAAATATTGTTTAATTTAGCTAAAAATTAGAAGGTTTTAAATTACTAATTTTATATGTCTAGCTTTATAATTTAAACCTTAGAAACAGATAAATTTGAGGGTATTTTAGGTATTTAAATTGAGATTCCAAACAAGGGAAGCTTCTTAAGGATAATTATTGAGTACTTTCAGAGTACCATAAATACGTACCCTCTCTCACATAACTGTATGTTCCACTAATTAAATTTATGGTGAGACTCATAATTCATGTTAGGAGGGAGTTCACATTTATGATACTTTTAGAGTATTCAATAATTTTCTCTTAAATATTAGTATAGGTATATATAATCACTAGCATTTGAGGTAAGATTTGACATACAAGACAATAGGAAGGAACAAAAAAGCAATCTATGGCCGACACATATCTTCTATCCTGCTCAGTTTCAAAGATAGAATGTGATCCTCAAATATTTCTATCATACAATGAAGAAAATCCTAAATTACCCCTAACATGTACTAAATATTAATTAATAAATAAATTAGAAGGACGACTAATAAGGACAAGAAAAAATAAATAAAGTGAAGAAATAAAATAAAAAGTCCTTAAAACAGTATAGGATTTGAATCTATGAAATTATTTTGAACAAACTTTTACACAGTGAAGACATTATTACTTTGTAAATCTTCTTTTTTATATGAAAACCCAATGAAAGGACACACATGGCTAATTAGCCTTGAAAATATTTATCTGTGGTTGTAGAAAAAATTAATTAGCTTTCCTAACATCTAAGACATCATCATCTTCTTCTTCTTCTTCTTCTTCTTCTTCTTCTTCTTCTCTGTTTTTGTTTTTACCTAGGCTTTGTAAGACAAACATCCTAAGCACGTAATTTAGTTTGTCTCATAAATTCTTTGCCAAAAAAACAGTCGAGTTAGTTTCTTACTTTTCGTTTTTAGTTTTTAGTTTTTTTTTTAGTTTTTTGGATTTATACTTGTTGTTAAGTGTTACTAATAATAGAACCGTGTTTCCTACTGGGAAAACATTGCAGATTTGATGGTCAAGATTTTTTACAGAGATTAAAGGGGAAGAAAATTATGTTTGTAGGGGACTCCATTAGTGTCAACCAGAGGGAATCACTAGTATGTTTGCTTCATGCTGCTGTGCCTGATTCCAAAATCATAGAGGAGAGCAATCCCCTGTATTCTAATACAACATTCGAGGTAAATGAACTAGCTAGAACAAGTAATTTTCATTAGCTTTTCTTATTCTCATGAAGTTAAAAATTAGGTTTCATATATTATTTGATTGTTGGTATCACCCAAGGTTAAGACTAGCATGGTAAAAATGTTACAACTAGCATGCTAATAATGTTTCAATAAAAAGGTTGTAATCAATACAAAAAAACTCTTACTTCTACGAAATCTGAAAGTGAGAGGCATGATTGGTAGGTTGTTTTACCCCTCACTTTTTGAAAGAGATTGACTAGTAACAAGGACGGAGCTATTGTTGGACGTGGGGGAGGGGGCAATGGACCCCCTAGATTTTTTATTTTTTTTTATTTTTTTTTTTAGTATATATATAGTATATTATTTTTCACAGTTTGTTTCAATAAAATTGCACTTTGCCCCTCTCAACAGTATTATTGATATTTTTAAAAGTTATAAAAAAAAAAAAAAAATAGCCCAACAACACCTCGAAACACACAAGTGAAAAAAATAAAAATCAAAACTGATTCTAACTAGGAGTAGAAGAACACCCAACAGCAAGACACACATATAAAAGGGAAAAAGAAAGGGATTTCTAAGGCACTCAAAAAAAAAATTAAAGAAAATAAAATTTAACATAAGGTAGAACGCAGAAGACAAGTAGAATAGCAGAAGTAGAGGTTAACTAGCACACCACGCCTGATGCCACCGACCACCACCAGTCCACCGCAGCACCGCCCAAACTTGGTAATTTTTTTAGATGAGAATATTGTATCCCTCTCATATCTGAATCTCTAATGCTTGTTTGATTAACTTAGATTGTGATTTGCGAAGAAAATTTAAAGAGAGGCATAGATGAGAGATAGAAGAGAGTCAAGAGACTAGGGGCCCATTTGGTAAAAGATTTTTAGTAACGTTGTTTAAGTTTTGTGAAAATACGTGTGAGTGAAAAAGTGTGTGAAAAAGTGTGTGAAAATACATGTTATGGTGTTTAAACAAAAGTTTTCGTTGTTTAAACTCCGTTACCAAACAAGGCCTAGAAGACACTAGAGAGAAAGAGTGAAAAAGAAGGAGTGAAAGAGAGATAAACTTCTGAGTCTCTGTCTTATCTTTCTCTTTCTCTCTTTAATAACAAAATTTATATACATACATATATATATATATATATATATATTTTTTTTTTTATGAATAGAAAAGCTTTCCAGTGACTCCAATCCACTCTTTTGATAATCAAAATGTGTTTTCAGTTTCTATAACTCATCACTCAAAAATCAAAAAATTGAGTGATGGAAACAAAAATTAGAAACAAATCCAAACAAAGTTTTTTTTTTGTGCGACCCACATATTTTGAGTTATGAGTGATGGAAATAGAGTTATGAGTTATGGAAACAGCAAATCCAAACAACCCCTAAACATGCAACATCTAATGCCCAACAATTCAACATGTCAACAACTATTCACCTAATGCCCAGCATATCAACTTCAACATGTCAACACCTAATCCTAATGCCCAACAGTCCAACAATTCAACGTGTCAACACCAATATGTAGTGCTTTTCTTTTGTCTATTAGTGTTTTTGTAATTGTATATTAGTTTAGTATCTTTTAAAAAATTAAAGAGATGTTTTATTGGTAAATAATTAAAGAGATTATTTGCAACTTTAAAAATTATTAGTTAATTGTTGAGTGCTTGTGTGCATAGTACTTGTTTATTGTGTATAATGATTGCATTGTAATATCTTAAAAACAATAATTTCGTGTATTTTTCTTTGTTGATGGTTTATTAAATAAATGTTTATTTGGAGTTTCAAAATTTTTTTTTTTTTTAATACTTTTGCACCCCCTAACTCCAAGTCTCCGTCCATGACTAGCAATGTTTCAATCAAATATACAAAAACCTGTTATTGATTTCCAATCCATAAGTAGTAAGAAATGATTAGAAATTTTAAGTTAGGTACTTGAATGCATTAGTGTATATAATAAATTGGAAGTTTTCCATTGATTTTGAGCAATTCAATGCCTAAGAATTGGACTGAACTGTACAGGACTATGGAGTTTCAATTCTACTATTTTTAACTCACTACTTAGTGGACATCGAAGAAGAACAAATTGGTCGAGTGTTAAAGCTCGATTCTCTGAAAAATGGCAACATATGGAAAGATATGGATGTTCTGGTTTTCAACACTTGGCTTTGGTGGTACCGTAGTGGACCTGCACAACCGTATGAGCTTTATAAAATCATGCATTTTTGTATCAATTTTATGAGAAAAACAAGAAGCAGAATGTGAGTTTAAAATATGCTTGTGATTGCCTTATTATTGATCGTAGATGGGATTATATTGAAGATGGTGGCAAGGTTCTCAAGGACATGGATCGTATGGATGCTTTTCGCAAGGCTTTGACAACTTGGGGCAGGTGGGTTGATACAGATGTGGATCCAGGAAAAACTAAAGTCTTTTTTCAAGGAATTAGTCCACAACATTACAAGTAAGTTACTTCCCTTTCTCTAAAGGACAAAGTTTGGTTATAAACTAGTTTGTAGACAATTGCTACAAAATCTTACTAATAAGTTAATGTGGTTACATATATTGAAAATTTAATTATTTAATTGCATGTTTTTTATGTTCTTAAAATGTATGTCAAATTTCGTTCAAATTATATGTTATTTACTATTCAATCATAAACTTATTTGTTATGTATATTTAAGACTACAAAAACTTAAAATTTAAACATTTGATTGAGGACATAGTTTTTAATCTTTGATCTTCATGAAATTTTGCAAATAGAGAATATAATATTAAAATTGCAATCTAATAGTGGATTTGTCAAAATTCACATCCAATTAAAAAAAAAAAAAAAAATGGCCTGAAAGTTTAGGTAAGTTCTATTTTGGTCCTTTAATCTAAAAGTTGTGATTTGGTTCCTAAAATTTCAAAACGGAAACAATTTCATCACTTTGTTTATAGTATCAGTTTGATATTGGTTCTTGAAATATGTTGTTTGTTCAATTTTGGTCTCTTGGTTTTCTTGATTTGGTCCCTCAAAAATGGGGTGCTTCTGTATACCGTTAGCCACATAAATAGAAAAATAAACAGAGCGACCAGATTGTTCTATTTTCAAAATTTTAAGGACTAAATAAAAATATTTTATATTTGAAGGATCAAAATTGGACCTACACCAAACTTTATGATTAATCCAATTTTGAAAACTGACATTGCATTAGCAAATCATAGTTTGATGACTGTTTGTTTCTTGTGTAAAAATTAGTGTTACTGATTGGAATGAGCCAGGAGTGACAAACTGTGCAAAGGAGACAACACCCATAAACGGGTCAACTTACCCAAGTGGTTTGCCAACAGCAGAATATGTAGTGAAGGATGTCTTAAGTACAATAGAGAAACCTGTTCAGTTGTTTGACATAACCACTCTCTCGCAACTAAGAAAAGATGCACATCCTAGCTCTTATAATGCATTCAAGGGCATGGATTGCACCCATTGGTGTGTTGCAGGGCTTCCAGACACCTGGAATCAACTTCTGTCTGTAGCTCTCACTAATGAAAGTTGTTAGATCTACAAAAAACAATGAAAAAGTGTAGCCATGTTAGCTGAAAAGTCAAGAATTCTCCAATAATAGGATATATTTGTAGTTGAATCATGTAGAAACATGTCTACATGGTATCATTATTAATTTGAAAAAAAAAATCACAATGCTAAATGGCAAGTTACCTATTGACATGATTCATGAACACAATTATTTTGGCATGGTTTGCACTTAATCTTAAATACATGACTTTTTAGAGTAATTTATAACCTTTAAGAAAACAATTATCTTTTAAAAACCAACTATTTATGTATCAAAAAATAACTTCCACAAGTTATGATCCACTGTACCTCATATTATTTTAATAAAACAAAAAAAACAAAAAAAAATCATTCAAACTTGATCACACGTACATGTGCCATATGTGCTACATGACACATTCACAGTGCTAATACTAATAGCTATAGGTATTAGAAAAGGAAACCATTAATCTTACGAAATTGGATCTTCTCCCTTAATCTTATGAAATGGAAAGTATATAATACTAATCTATTATGCCCTTAGACCTGGTACAGTAGACACGACAACGATAACGTGTGGTTTTTTGATGCCGTAAAAGGTTGATGAAAATATGGTAGTTTTACAATATAGAAGTAGAATTAAGAGCATTTGCAATGAGCTAAACAAACGAGCATTTCCAATTGTTGGAATACAACAGCTTTGCTAAATAATTTCTCTTCAATTTGTTATTTCCTTCACCAACGGCTCAATCTTTCTACAGTAAAAAAAAAAAAAAATAATGAAGGAATAGAAGAAGAATATTTAAATGAAAATATAACAACAACAAAAAAGAGTAGTTTATGAGTTTCTAGCAAAAATTTTGTTAGAAATTTGTTGAGTTCTTTGCCATCTTTGCACGCATATGCCCTTGGCTAGAGACTTTTTTTTTTTTTTGACAAAGTTTAGTTACAAAATTTGAAAATTTAACCTTTGAATTGCATATTTTATATTCTCTTAATACACATGTCAAATTTTGTGTCAATCGAATATTATTTACTATATAATTTATAAGCTTATATTTTATGCACAATTTAAACTACAAAAAACTTACAATTTAAACAATTTATTGATGACATATTTATTGATTTTTAATTTTCTAGAAATTTTGCAAGCATGAAGAATATAAAAAGATGTAATCCAATGATGGATTTGTCAAAAATTACTTCCAATAAAAAAAATATGTAATAAGGTTGTAGCCTAAGGTTACAACTAATTTTGTAGATAAACTTTGTATTTTTTTTTTTAATACAAGTTTTTGTTGGTGTTTCCATCTTCTACGCATTTACTGCTTCATCACAAGCCATAAGTGACCAACCAAAAACATTTACGTTTAAATGAAGACATGTAAATAATATATCTTATATAAATTTTCCTGCCTCTAATCTTTCCATAGTCAAATTGTTACAGCCATTATCAACTAACACACTCTATATAGTCGAACCAAAGTACAAATTTAATAGGCTATCCCAAAATGTCTTCTTTAATTTCTCATTAATCATGCTCTATTCACCCTCCATTTTTCTAATATTCTCAACCTTTTTCAGCAGTATTTATGGTGTTTTGTTTAAAGAATTCCACATGCCCCTTGTGCAGAAGAGGGGCCACCTCCACTTCTATTTGCATGACACCCTTACTGGCAAAAGCCCAACTGCTGTGAGTGTGAGAATTGCTAGATTACCAAATAGTGCCTCTAAGAACACCAAGGGCCCAAGCTCACAAATAAGCTTGTTGGATGTGTTGGGTTACACGTGTGAGTGAAGTCCCACATTGAATAAAGATAAGAAGAATGAGTGGTTAATATAACATAATTGAGCACATACCCATTGGGCTTAGGCCTTTTGGGTTAAAGTGTGTCTCTATATGTTATATTAATTACTCAAGGAAGCTCCCCAAGGTGTTTATCTCCCCATCAAGTGGTATCAGAGCCTATGGTGGTGTGCGGCGAATGTGGTGAGGTGTTTATGGTCTCTACCCAGTGTGGACAGAGAAAACCTTAATGGCCCACACATAAAAAATCCTGGAGAAAAGAAAAGCCCAACAAAGGAATATTGCAAATGGTGCTAAACAATGATGAGGTGCGAGATTCCCATGGACATGGACGTGCGGAGTTCCCATGGATGTGCGTGCGGGGTTGACACGTGGTTTCCATGGATGGCGTACGAGAGACCCATGGATGACGCGCTGATAAAGTGAAAAAGCCCATAGGCAAGGGGGAGCAAATAAGACTTATTCATGGCCCACAGAGAAGTCTTGAAGCCCACAAAGTGGCAGAAGCGAGGTTCCCATGGACATGGACGTGCGGAGTTCCCATGGATGTGCGTGCGGGGTTGACACGTGGTTCCCATGGATGGCGTACGAGAGACCTATGGATGACGCGCTGATGAAGTAAAAAGCCCATTAGGCAAGGGGGAGCAAGTAGGACTTATTCATGGCCCACAGAGAAGTCTTGAAGCCCACAGAGTGGCAGAAACTCACACGTGAGGGGGAGATTGTTGGGTTACACGTATGAGTGAAGTCCCACATTGAATAAAGATAAGAAGAATGAGTGGTTAATATAACATAATTGAGCACATACCCATTGGGCTTAGGCCTTTTGGGTTAAAGTGTGTCTCTATATGTTATATTAATTACTCAAGGAAGCTCCCCAAGGTGTTTATCTCCCCATCAGGATGAGCCCAAGGGATTTATGGCATAGCTGCCAAAAATGGGAGTAGCATTAGCATTGTTGGGAGGGGAACCTTGCGTTAGAAGTAGTGAGAGAAATGCCAATTATTGGATGTACTGGAAAGCTTTAGCCTTCAAGTTTGGCTTTCCCCATAGTTGAGATTGAATATAAAATTATCAACTCTGATATATTATCGTATTCTTAAATATTAATGAACATAAAAAAAAAAAATTATATAGTTCATTATAGATAAATACAAAAATATTATGCATCAAAATTATGGCCGACAATCTTCCAAGGAATAAAGATAGCAATTCAATATATTATCATATAGCAATAAAAAAAAATGAACATAAAAATCTTAATTAACAAAGAATATGCATAAAACTTATTAAAAATTTTAAAAAATTATATTATAAATAAACAAATAAATACCCGTATATATATATATATATATATATATATGTAACAAAGAATAAATCTAAGCACCTATACAGTGCAGAAGGAAAAAAAAAATCATAAGGCATATCCACACATGTGCTTTCTTGAAGGCTAGAACATAAAATTAAACAAAATAATAATATTGGTAAAGAATGATGATGATTGATAAAAGAGAGAGAGAAGAAAATGCACCATTGCATATTCACTTCAACAAAGTCAGAGAGGATGCTACACCTAGACAAAAAAAAAAGGGATTCATAGTTTTGGTTGTGTTGAGAAGAAAGAAAATGGGACAATAAGCTGGCATTGGCAACAGCTACAACACTGAAAGCTTCTTTCTTGACTTAAGAAAGATGAGAAAAAAAATTGAAATTATGTTGGGAAATAGGTTGTCAGTGATGAGAGTTAGTTATTATCCATTAAATTGATTATAAATTTTTTGGACAATTGAGAAGACTAATTATTACTTTAGACTAACTATAAATCTTTGGAATAATTAGGAGAGACTAGTAATAAAGTTTTGGAAAATTAAGGAGACTAACTAGAAATCCATTGGATTAACTAGAATTTCTAGAAACAATTGGGGGGCCAGTTCTAATTTTTTGGGGGGCTATATTATTATTATTATTTTTTTTAAGAGAGTTTTAATAGCTCTTGATGATAACTCTTTCTAGAAAGTTTCAATTAGTTTTTAGTGTAGGCGGAAATTAAATTTTAAATCTCTTATTTAACTATCAGAGACTTTATTAATTGAATGAGCTAGAACTCACAACTATATTCTATTACTAGAATAACTGTAGGAGAAAATAAAAATTTGGGGGGGAGAAATGTAGCTCCGCCCCTGGACTCAACTACAGGGCTTTGGTACACGAGCATGTTAAATCAGACAAAACGCAGACTAAAGCCTCAACTAGTGCTTGGGCCGTTTAATACTTAGTACTCAAAGGTCTAGCCCAAGTTTAACTCTTCAGATTCGAAGGGCCAATTGGGAAGATGCCTTTTAAAAAATGCAACTATTTAATTTTTTTAAACCCACCTTACTGTTTCTCAAAA
The DNA here is from genome assembly GCA_032727855.1 of Quercus ilex subsp. ballota. Classification (NCBI taxonomy): domain Eukaryota; kingdom Viridiplantae; phylum Streptophyta; class Magnoliopsida; order Fagales; family Fagaceae; genus Quercus; species Quercus ilex. The sequence goes on along the minus strand of CM064911.1, from coordinate 13,696,480 downwards.
GACAAAGACCGGTTATGAGGCCCAAGCCCAAGCTGCTTCAGACAATCAGCAAAAAAATTAGTACTAGACCAGACCAGCCCAGCCCATAAATAAGTAAACCCTAATTCCCTCACAAACACAATCAGCCGAAGTGTGCCCATATAGCCCGCCCAGGGGTTCAAATGAGCCCCCTGACTCGGCTGAAAAACAAAAACTATATTTTTAATTTTTTTTTTACTCCCTTAAAATAAAATTTTGAACTCCTTAATTCTAAATTTTGTTTAATCAAAGCTGAAATAAGTTTGAATATGACCATTTTAGTGCTACATTCATAATATGTTTTTCATAATAATTTTTCAATCAAGATTAAGTGGTAAGTTGTAATTGGTTTTTATCTAGACCCATAATTGACATCATTTTTTTACTTATCTTTAACAACTTATCACCTAGATTTTTTTGTGAAAATGTTGTGTCAATAGTTCTACTCTTAAAATTGCTCATTTGTTAAAAAAAAAAAACTTTCTCTTTGAACTCTAGCTTAATTTGCATTTGACAGTGGAATGAATTTTTTTTTCCTTCTTCATCAACAAAAAATTCACCACTTTTAGCACTAAAAAAGCAAAAAATTGTACCACCTGTACAACCAACCGATCTGTATCTACATCTATGATTCTTTTCTCATTATCTCTATCTCTCTTTCTCCATTCTATATTTTCTTTCTATCTAATCAAGTAGTTTGATAAGTAGTCTACAGATTTTCAAGTCCAAAATTTTTTTTAATGCTCGCTCCAATTCCAAGAAAATGACCACATATATGGTTAAAAAGTCATACACTTCAAAAGCAAAAATTTATATCAGTTACTATTTTTTTCTTAGTTTCATATTTACTCTCAGTCCTACTCCTAGGTGTGCTACTATTCTTCTTTATTATATATTTTGGTTTAATTGATATAACACATAAATATAATAACTTGTTATTAATTTGACAAATATGTATGATTAGTTTATTTAATTATATTTATTTATGCATTCAATGGCTGTTGTTTTTCCAATCTTTAAACTATTAATAATTATTTTAGGCTATTGTATTTATTTATGCATTCAATGGCTGTTGTTTTATCAATATTTAAACTATTAATAATTATTTTATGCTATTGTACAATATAATTGTATTTATGGGGATAGGAAGTCTGAGCAGGCGTGTTGGGCTATGGGCCATGCCTGAGGACGATAAGATGCCCGAGGATGGTCAATGGGATTGCTGGGCCTAGGTCGACGGGCTGAGTACAAAGGAAAAGAATGATGGGTCAACTCTAGTTTTCGAGGATCTGGGTCTCCTCAGGAGAGCTGTAGGGAAAGTAGCAGAAAACTTAGTCAACCATGAAAGACGAAATATTTGGGAAGAAGGCTGCCACCACCACATTAAATGCACTGCATCTAGTGAATTGGCCGCATTTATGGAGAAATGACACCTGAACAGTGGCAGCTCAGCTCATACCTACCAACAAAGTTTCCTAGAGGTCCTGATGGGACAAGCATCCAAGGGATTTTCTACTAAATTAACAGGTGGAAGGCTAAGATGAAGGGGTGAAGGACTATATAAGAAAGTGATCGCCATGAAAAATGGGCATGTAATCTAAGAAAGGAAAAACAAAAAGGAGAAGATAGTGTATTCATATAAACTTGAGTTGAATATAAGAACATCACATCATCGAACTTGATTGAGGAGCATTATTTTCATTAATATGTGTCTTCAATCCTACTATCTTGAGTCTTGTCAATTGTAGTCCACTTTTCTTGCAGAGTCGTTCCCTGGCTCAATCCACTCTCTTACAAATACATAGTTTTGGACTTAGTGGGCCATTGTTCATTGTTCCCGGTGGGCCTGAGTTCATTTTTCGTCCTTACAGAATTGTATACTAAATTGTATTTAAAATACTATTTTAGATTATTGTGTATAGTATGAAAGTCGTATATACAGGGAAAAAAAAAATAATCATTTTATTTTTTACTACCCACAGCGAATTTTTAGCTCCGATACTATTGACCCCCCCAAAAAAGAATCCTGAAGCTGCCACTAAACTAAACACAAACACACAAACACTAGACCTTGAGAGAGGCTGAGGTTGGACTGAATCTAAAACCATCACCACTCATCGAACCACCATGGAAAAACGGGGTAGGAAAAAGATGAAGAGGTTTGGTCAGCACAGTCGTGTGCGTTTCACAAACTACTGCCATCCCTGCAAAAGAAATTAGAAAATAGTTGTTTCAATGTCCTTACACAATAACCATGTGCACAGTAATTTTATGAAGAGAAATCCATCTTTTTGTGAATTTTGTGGTTCAATCTATCTACCTAAGTGAAAAGGAGGCTTACAAGTCTGAGCTTCCTTTTTTATTCAAGGTTAGATAGATCGATCCACAAGTCTGAGCTATATTGCCCATGAACATTGGAGATTTGAGATGTTGGACCTGTGGTACCATCGCCAACATTGATTACCACGGCGATGCTTGTGTTACTTATAGTGTTTATCCCTCTATTATCAATATAGGTTAGAGTTAATTATACTCTACTTTACGTGTTAATATAGGGGTTAATTTCTAGCTTTATCTTAATTTAGGGGTTAACATCTAGCTTTAGCTTAATTTAGGGTAAATTACACTTGAGCATTGATATAATTTTAGTCTGATTAGGACTTTGTTTACCAGTTCGTTAAATGAGGAGCTATAATTCATTAAAAAAATAAAATATAATAAAACCAAAAACGTGAGCAGTGAGATACTAATTCCAGCCTTCCAAGCTTGGTGATGCTACCTCCACTCTGCTTTTCTTGCGCTGGATAGTAGTGGAAACTCCTTTCTTTTTACTTCTTTGTTTTTTTATTTTATTTTTTAATGTTTTTTTTGGGTTTTTGGCTGCTTCCATATGGATGGGAAATCAAAATGGAAGACACTTTGGGTAGTATTTTTAACTAGGAAGCACCTACACGGATATAGGTGCAGGTGCAATGCAGCGACACGACAATTATTTAAAAAGTGAAACACAAGTGCGGCGTGATACATTTATTAATTAATTATTAAATATATATTTATTTATATATTTTATATATATTTAAATTATATATATTTATTTATTGTTAGTAATTAATAAAAAATGTTATTACTCATTGCTATCTTAAACCAATTGATATAAATTAATGAATGTAATATCATTTAATGAAAGTAATATAGTGTTTTAAAAAAATATATCATAACAATAAAGTGACTAGATTTGTTATTTTAAAAATCAAGTTAGGGTATTTTTTGTAAATAAACAAACATTTTTGGGGCTAGGAAGCTTCCTTGAAGCTCTCTTTTCTAAACCACACTTCACCACCAGCCACGTGAAATGACATCTCCACTCCTATTCTACTTTATTTCAAAATCTCACCAGTTTTACAACTTATAAGAGCATTAGCATTGGAAAATGCTAATGCTACTCTATTTTACCATTCCAAAACCTCACTTTATCATTATACTATCCAATTTTACAATACCTCCTACATCCCAAACTTCTATTTCACTCTTTTACTCATTAAAATATTATTTTTTAACATTTCTTTATTATTTATTTTCAACCGTTTTTTCTTGAGCTTTTCAACAGTCTCACACACACACACACACAGCCACACACAGCGCAAACCCATTCAAACCCACTCACATAGCCACACACACAGAGCATCCCATCACCACACACACACCGATCAAAAAAATCATCACCGGAGCAAACCCATTCAAATACATTCAAAAAAAATCATCACCGGAGCCACCATCAGAGCTCGCCATCAACCGATCCCAGCCCACCGATCCAAACCCAGCTCGCTGATCCACGCTGATCCAACCTCCAACCTCAAAAATCCAAAACCCAGCACCAGTGCAATGAGAGAAAGGCCGTGCGATGAGAGATGAGAGAGAGGCTGTGTGAGATGGGTGAGAAATTTTGGAGATGGGTGAGAAATTTCGGCAATGAAGCTTCAAAGATGGGAGAGCAGGTGGAGAAACAGAGAAGGAAGAGAGAGAAGAGAACAGAAAAAAATGAGAGGGATGAGAGAGAAATTTCGAGGGAAAATGAGTAAAATATATATATATATTTTTTTGCAATACTGTGAACAGTACAATTCTATGTTTAGAATTGTACTGTAGCAGTATTGCAAAAAAATTTGCAATACTGCTGTTTACAATTCTCTGATGCAAGAGTTTTTAAGGTTTAAAATGCTAAAGTTTCCTTAGATTTGGCATTAGCATTCACCAATGCTAATGCTCTAATATCTCATCACTCCTATTTTCTTTGAAAGTTTCAAAGACCCAGAAGTTAAGTGCAAAATTGAAAAAGAAAGTTTCAAATGCAACAAAAACTTGAGCTTCCTTCACGACAGCTCTAAATATTTGTTCTATTATTCTTTTTCGTCCTTTTTTTTTTTCCTTCAAATCATTTGGCAGCACTGTAGCAGATTTGATTTGAAGTTTATAATTCAAAATTTCAGGCTTTAAAAATATTTTGGCGTGGGACGTGCGTGCAACCGCGTCCAGGCCACACCACGTGTCCCAGTCATGTCCTACACAGGTGCGGTTACCATTTAGCAAAATAGGAGTGAGATGAACACAGTAATTTTCTTATTGGAATTTTCTCTATGATTTGAAGTCTTTTTCTTTTTTAAATAACTAGAAAAATATTTTTCTAAAAGATGAAAACTTATTTCCCTTTTGCAAACTTTGCCTGTTCAAAAGAAATCTTAAAAAAAAAAAAAATGCGTAGTTTTAAAAATTCTTCTTTTCAAAAATAAGATTTTTCTTAAAAAAAAAAAAAAAAAACAACAACAACAACACCTTTTCCAAACTTCCCTTTCAAAAATAAAATAGAAATAACATTTCAAAACTTGTGCATGCATTGTAATTTAAAACTTTTCCTTGGAATAGCATTGTTAAGAATTTGTGCCTTTGGTTCAATCTCCATTGAACTCATAGGCACCCATCAAGCTTACATAGCCCCTTTCTTTGCTTTGGCACTAACATATTTTTGTTGTCATCTTTTTTGCATGGTAAAAATGAGAAAATTGTTGATGACAACAAGGTGCTATCCTTCCAACTCCCTCTCTTTATTTTTTGTACTTTACTTATATGTAGTAGTTTAGGGACGGAGCCAGGAGTTCTATCGAGGGGGGGCGATAAACAAAATTTTTTTTCTTAAAAATTCAAACTAGCATCCATTTAGTATAACAAATGGAAAGACACGAATAACTATTTTTTAATACATTATGAAACAATTATATATCAAAAAGGAATATAGCATTATTTTAAATCTCAAAAATCATCATTACTAAAATAATTATTTCAAACCAAGTATGACAACGGTTAACCATAAATTTATAATTTGGAATTGTTTGAGCAAAGTATCAAACACCACTTTCTTATACATAAAAAATATCATTAGGAACTTAAGTAATTGTGTCTATGTGCATCAACCATTGAAAAATGTGTAGTGTGTCTCATGACTCGCCTGGGTAAGGCATTTTTAATCTTACTATCTACTAATTACTAAACATAACAGTAACCATTCCACTAAACAAAAAGATAAAACATCTCAACTGAATTAATATTAATTGTTCAACTGCAACATAGCAACTCCCAAAACACATTATACACCACTTTAGAGAGAGAGAGAGAGAGACTCAGCCAAAACAAAGATAAAAACTAGAGTCAGAGCAACTTAGCAGATAGGAGATTGGGCACACAGTCTCATTGATGAAGCATAAACGACGGCAGTGTCATGAGTGGATCAAAAAGGGCAAAATCACACACACTCTCTCTTTGTTCGACTGGTATTTGTATAATTTTTAATTTTTTTAGGAAATTTTTTCTTTAAAATTAACAGGGTTGAAATTGAACTGTTGATTCAAAGATTTGATCAATTCAAATCTAATAAAATTATTAAGGGCTTTTTTCTTGTTTATTTGGGCTTTACTTTTTATGTTGTTTGGGCTACTTTTTCTTGAATGTTGTTTGGCTTAATTTTTTTTTGGTTAATGATAAAACTTCAAGATGATTGAAGTAATTGAATGACTGAGAAAGAAAATTCACAAATTGATCTAGGAAAATCTAGAAGCAAAGAGAAACTTGATGAGAGAATAACTTCTTCTTATTGCTAAAGCTATGTGTAAAATGAAAAGTATGAGTGATTCTGTTACAATGCTCTCTTTATATACTATACACTTGTATAGAGAAAGAAGGAAGAAAAAAAGCGGGAAAAGAAACTAACTATAACTAACTATCCTAATATCACTCCTCCAATAACATTAAGACATCTGTCACTCTTATCCTAACTAACTATATTTCCTTACACGTGAGGATCACATGCTCTGCTTAAGACTTCAAAACTGCAAGTAGCTTTTTTAATTCTTTCAACCAAAATGCAATCTTCCTTTTATTTCCAACTTTGTCGTTTTGGACTTTCTGCAAAGCCTGATTCTTCTTCACCTTTGACTTCTTCAATTCAGTTTCTTAGGCCTAAATTAAAAAAACTCATAAAATATTATATACTACTCTTTTGTTTTATAAATTCGGGCGCGGGGGCATTGCCCCTCAAGGTCATCAAATAGCTCCGTCCTTGTAGTAGTCAGTATTCAGGTGCTATCTCTAGTAAATATTTTACTCACATGCTATTGTATATTATTCCTCTATTTGCATGCTCCTTCACATGCTATTTATGTATATATCTCACGTGCTTTGATTGTAAATATTCTTTGACTTAAATATTCACATGTATATGTGTGTCTATATATATTGTTTGCACAAACTTTTTCAAAAATCAAAATGCCAAGTATTTGTTTTCTTCACTAAAAAGATAGAGTTTGAATTAAATTAAAATGAGGTACTATCCTTGGATAAGCGTTGTGGGGTACTTAACACCTTCCCCACACATAACCAAACTTCTGAGTCTAAGATCTTTGGTTTGATACTTTTTGTTTACCTTAATTAATAAATGCTTAAAATTGGTTTAGTTAATTAAGTATCTTAAAATGAATTAGACGAATAGGTGACTAGCCAAACCTAATACAATACCAATGATTAGTGGCGACTCCTAAAATAAAAGTAAGAAAAAGGGACTCACACGCACACACCTCACCCTAGAAGTACAATCACACAAAGAGTCACGTTGCCAAGGACCCAATGTGCGATAGACCAAAAGAAATAGGGAAAAAACCCTAAACTAGTTTTTCTTTTCCCTTTTTCGGGGTGTCCACACTAATCATTGAAAAGTATTTTAGTTTGATTAAGTGTTCGTTTGGCATAATTAATTTTGTCAACTTATTTTACTATTTTGCTTATTTTTGTTAATATTCATAGGTCTCATTGCATTTTTTGGTACTATTCATGGGTCCCACTATACTACTTTAACTAACTTTTACATTTATCTACAGTATTTTTAGTAAAAAGTTTTCAGTTTCAGCAAAATAAGCGGATCTCAAACAGACCCTAGGTGTTGTTAGCCATCCTAAACGCCAAAAAAGTTTTTTTTTTTTTTATAACATTATTAGGAAAATGTTTTATATCGAAGCAATCAAGGCCTTAGGGTGTGTTTGGTAAAGTGAATTTTAGGAAGGATGAAAAAAAATAAAATAAAATAAAAAAAGGAGAGAAAATGAAGAGGGAAAATTTTTTGGAGGTTGTTTGGTTGGGAGGAGGTGGGGAAAATGATGGGTGGGGCTCGAGTATTTTCTTCTCGGACCCACCAAAAAGTTTTCTCCCCAATATGGAGAAAAAACTTGGTAGGTTATCTGATGGGTGAATGACAAAAATGCCCAAGTGCAAGTTACACATGGGCTTCAAAATGTTGCTTTTATTTTTTATTTTTAGCCTTTTGCTCCAGTAGGCGTTTGCCTCTTCTATTCTTTTAGCTCATTTTTTTAATACTTTCCTAGGACGTTGCCTTTTTTGTTTTTTGTTTTTTTTTGGGGCTACTTGTCATTTTTTTTAAAAAAAAAATTGGGCCATACATCAATTTTTAACAAAGTATATGAGTAAATTTATACAAGCTAACTTTTTTCATCTCTCCACTTTTTTACTCCCAACAAAACAAAAAAGAGAGAAATTAAAATCTTTTCTATCCTCCTATCATTTTCTATCATTCTACTTTTCCACCCCTCCAGCCAAATGGATCCTTAGATTGAATGGAATTTCTTTTTGTTGGTACGGCATTAGGGTTGAGATTTAGTTCTTACTTCTTTCGTTGTTTTCCTAGGGTTAGGATGAGGCCAACGAATTAAAAGGGGGAAGGGGAAGAAACATGTTGGTTTTCTAAAAATGGTACAGACTCATTTTGCCTGTAATTAATGGATTTCTTGTGATGAGTGGAAGCATAATCATTCTTTCTTCAAAATTACAACAACTTTCCCCGAAATCTTAAAAGCTATAAAAAAGCCAACAAAAGGAATGGTTTCTTCAAGATGCATCAACCTGCAGGCTATTCCTTTTTAAAAGTTCATGTAACTTAAATAATGGTAAGAAAATCAACTTTGTCCTTTGCCTAGTCTATAAAATGATTCATGTGTAATGTGCTCCTACTAAAAAAAGACATAGAACAGAGCTAGGGACAATTCCAAAAAATGGCTTGTTTCCTCTCTTTCACTGTCTTCACCCTTTACTTCACCCACTTCTCTATCTTTTTCAATACAATCAATGGAGTTTTTATTGAGGAAGTCGTAGAGGACATAGCAATAAAGCGAGATGACAAGATGACCCACCTCCACTTCTACTTCCATGACATTGTAGGTGGCAAAAACCCAAGTGTTGTGAGAATTGCAGGGCCACCAGACAGTTTTATTGGGAACTTTGGCAACACAATGATGGCTGATGATCCACTAACCGAAGGGCCAAAACCCACATCAAAACTTGTTGGAAAAGCTCAAGGCCTCTATGCCATGGCTGCTCAAAATGATTTGGCATTGCTTATGGTTATGAACTTTGTATTTTTGGAAGGTAAGTATAATGGTAGTAGCATTAGCATTCTTGGGAGGAATGCAGTGCTTCATGATCAGAGAGAAATGCCTATTGTTGGAGGTAATGGGCTTTTCAGGTTTGCTCGTGGCTATGCATTGGCACATACAATTTCAGCTGATCCTAGCACAGGAGATGCCATTGTTGAGTACAATGCTTATGTGCGGGCTTAGCATGACATAGCCACATTCGATCAATAGCAGCAGTAGTTTTTGTTGTTTTTCTTTTGGCAAGTTACATGTACCAATGGATCTTAAATTCGCATTCTCACTCTTCTAATACTTATAAGAGAAGGAGGTGCCAGATAAGCTAGAGGTCATTGGCATATACGTTGATATTTCCTTGTGCTTTCTTGGTTATGTTTTTATTTATATACTTGTTTTCATGAAGACAGATATCTATTGTATTAGGCGCAATGATTGCCTCAGATATATTGTTGCAATGAAACTTAGTGAAATTCTATATATATGCCTAGTCTACCACATTTAAATTCCCAACCAAATGTCTCTTCTAATTACTGAGTAATCTCTTCCATGAACAAATTCATTTGTATCGATCATGCTTGAGCAGTTTTCTCTTCATAGATCTAGTCGAAAAATAAAGTGGATAAACACAAATTATTTTAATCTAATTAATTTAATAGTAAATTAATAAACTTATGTTGACTCAGTATACGTAAATATCTTACAGTTTCAGTCCAAAAAAACAAAAAAAAAAAAGCCAGCATTTTTCTAGTCAATAACAAGCATGTGATGCCAAATGATATTTGCCCTTAATTCTTACTCAAAGCTTTAGCTTTCATACTTTTCCCACACAAAAAAAAAAAAAAAAAAAATGCCTCATGCTCACCATAATCTCATGTGATTAGGGAGTGAGAATGAGTATGAGTTTATGCATGCTCATTATCATCTTATATATATGTGTCAAATACTAATTTTAATTTTAAGGTTGATATGATATTACACCTATATGCTATCTTCCTTCTCATTTAGCAAAACTTTAAAATTTACTTACTGGATTTATATTCATGAAACGGTTGCATACAATACCTCTCTCATATAGTGAATGTCATGTGAGATGGATATTGTATGCAATCGATACACAAAATACTCTCTTAATATTGACTCCCCTTCAAAAATGGGCCTGGACAACTATTTTTTTTTTTTTTTTTTGGTTTCCCACAGTATTTTCTCAAAGTTTTCAATCAAAGACTAATCAATGTTCGTGTCGAGTGGGCCTACGAAAGGGTAAAGCACTGGCCTAGGAAATTGTTACAAGAGCATGTTAAATCAGACAAAAGGCTGACCAAAGCCTCAACTAGTGTTTGGGCCGCTTAATACTTTGTTCTCTAAAGGTCCAACCCAAGTTTAACTATTCAGATTCGTAGGGCCCAGTTGGGATTAAGCTTTTAAAAATTTGCACCTATTTTATGAACTGACCTTACTTGTTTCTCAAAGACCGGCTATGAAGCCCAAGCCCAAGCTCCTCATAAAAGCATAGTACCCTTGGATGAGTAACGAGTACGTAGGTAACTCTATACTTTCTATAAAGCTTGAGCACCCTTAAGAAAAGCCCACCAAACTACTATATTCACGCATGAAAACATTGAACTAGAATCATCAGTTAGATTATCTTATTGTCTTTTTTTTTTTGGTTCAAATTATTATCTTATTGTCATGCAACATATTTGAGTTGAAAAAAGTCAATAGAGAAAATCTAGGACACAATATTTGTGTCACAACTTTTACCGTAATTAATTGTGAGTGTTGGAGAAAAAGTGGTGAGTTCATATGAAAGTGATAGGAAGCTAGTCATAATCTATCGCATCAGAGTTGTAGCACAAAAGTTATGATTCTAGAAGAACTCATAATGCAATTTATTGGGGTAGTGGGCCAAGATACATAATTTTTTTTTTTTTTGGTGGCTAAAATATACTTTTAATCACCTTTAAATTGGTCTCTTGATTTTTAAAACTTGCAATTTTAGATCTCGACAATTAAAACGATGTCAGTTTATTCCTTTTCTTGTGGTCAGACACATTTTTACCGTTAATCTTACAAAAAATTACATTTTTTTTCCTTATCTAAAACGATGTTGTCTTTATGAGTGAGTTAGTGCCAAGATTCTAACAAATGTTAACAAAAAGGGCACAATAATATGGTTGTGTACTTACAAATTTTTATAAGTAATTCGATTTAGAAGAGATCAAAAAAATTAACTTATATGGTGTAAAACAATAAAAAGTCTAGAGACACAGAAATAGTATACCTAAAATTTCACTCTGTCTTTAGAAAATGCTAAAGTTATATGATTCAATAATCACAAGAGTAATGTTACATATATAACAAATTTTACACATATTAAATTGGTAGGTTATTATTGATTCTCATATTGTCTAATATTGACATTACTTTTATTACCCACAATTAACAATATGCCACGTCATACAATTGTAAAATTTAATCTGAATTTTAGTACGTCTACATACTTTTTGTATTAGTCCCAATGTTCTGGGCTCGGGCCTGTGGCCTTGGTCTATGCTTGCACAATTTTTCAGGCTGAGCTATACGTGGGTTAAATTTAGTCCAAATTTGGCCAATTAAATCAGTTGTGTCTATTTGTCAAGCAATTTGGGGCATCTTCTCTTCTTTTCCTAGAACAACCAGTCCCATATATGTTCCCAAAAAAAAAAAAATTCCATGTGCATAGTTGTACTTGTATGCAATTAACAGTTGCTTTTGTGTGTCTATGAGATTCATTTTTGTAAGACAAGGATCGTTCAAGAATACTATGCAGTTGTAGCAACTTACATTAAGTTACATACAAGAAAAATAAAAGAAAGCTGCCAACAATAAAGTTAGATAGCCTTGTTTATGAAGCAAGCATGCTCATCTTCAATCGCATGCTCATCTTCAATCATTTGTTTCCTCTGAGGCAAAAAGAAAAGTGGTATGGACACCACAACGGAGAATATCAGTGTTGAACCAGTATTCTCCAATTAAAGCACATACACCGGGGGACCAATTTAGACTCTCATGACACTCCAAATTTGGGAACAATCACATCAGATCATCAGAATATTCTACTGCCTATGGAGATCATTTAACTCAGCTTGATCATTACTTCCAAGAATGGGTCACATTAGTGTACAATAGGGGAATTTTTTTTTTCCCGGTGCATTTGAGACTTGAGAGAAAGCTATACCAATTGCTTTTCTTCTTTACACCATATATACCCTACAAATTCAACTATTCAATACCAAAATTAGTCCTAAGTTGTGAGTTAGGCTTTTGGATATTAGTATTTTAGTATGTTAACTTATTTATTTATGTACAATTCATTAAATTCTCACATTTTTTTTTGGTACAACTGTACTTTTGCCAACTTTCAATAAATAAACAAATTACTCTCACTGTAAAGCTTTTTTTTTTTTTTGGGGGGGGGGGGGGGGTTCTGCATTTTGGTATCAACCATTTAAATGAAATACCACACACATGCAATTCAACCTTTTTCTCATTTAAATGATTAAATATGCACCTATCATCTATGGTTGAAGCTTAATGCGATGATTTTCCAGTTCAAATTTTGTGATTAACATGTGCGAAGGACCAAGATCTCACCTCATAATAAGGTTGAAAAGTGCAATAAAAAATAAAAATCACCATGAAGTTAATCAAACCTGGTTAACAATGTAACACTGAGATAACAATGAAATTATGAAATAAAAGGCTAGCCAAATTTTTCAAAACATTGGAAGGTAAGAAAAAAGCCATGTTTTAGGTTAGGCCATCTCTTAACAGGAAGATGAACTCGCTAACATGATTTGGAATACTAGTATATCAAGATTAGTAAATAGTAGAATATGTGATTATCTTAGGCAATCCATGGTCATGCTTTTGTCATGAGCTTTTCGATCCACACGTTTAGCAGTTTTACCAGCTTGAGCAGGAGAACTTTATTTCTTGGAACAAAAGCCTGACCATCATTGTTAATGGTGAGAGCCATCTTCATCAACAAGACTTGCAGCCTCCGAGAATCATCATGAAAGCATTCACTTTCCTTTTCCTTCATTACTTTTGGTGAATGCAATTGCGAATCATATGCCACAAACCATTTTAAAACTTATCTAATAGCCACTTTTTACTACCCTATAAATTCTCTCCTCCACCACTAAACAACACAATAAGAAATTAAAACTGTTTCAATATGGCTTCTGTTCTCACTTTATTCTCCTTCTATCTCACGCTCTTCTCAACGTCCTGCTTCACCACCATCAATGGAGTATTCTCAGAACAATCCCCCATGGACATATCGACAAAACGCATGGAGAAACTGACCCGCCTCCACTTCTATTTCCATGACACCCTTGATGGCACAAACCCGACTGCCATTAGAATCGCTGGACCATCAAAAAGGTCATTTGGCACTACTATGATGGCAGATGACCCATTGACAGAAGGGCCAGAGGCAAGTTCAAAGCTCGTGGGAAGAGCACAGGGCATCTATGCATTGGCTTCTCAACATGACATTGGTTTGCTTGTGGTGATGAATTTCGCTTTCTTGAAAGGTATGTATAATGGGAGTGCGCTTAGCATTCTCGGGCACAATCCGATTCTTGATAGGGTCAGGGAAATGCCAATCGTTGGAGGAAGTGGAGTTTTCCGATATGCTCGGGGCTACGCTTTGGCGAAGACAGTTTGGTTCAACCAAAAGATCGGAAATGTTGTGGTTGAATACAATGTGTCTGTCTTGCATTTCTGAGGGGGTTCCAAGTTCTTCAGTAATCAATATTGTTTGAGAGTTGTTATTTTTGTATTCCAAGTCAGTCGTGCATGCATGTCTGTAGACTCTAGTATTGTTTCTACTATAGGAAAGTACTGTCATTTCCCTAGTAACAATAGAATAAGACCTATTCTCAATTAAGAAATATTGTTTCTCTATTTCAAAACGAGTGACTGGTTAGGTCCTCAGAAAATTGAGCGTATATTACTCATCAAGACTACCTTATGTAACTACAATGAGGTATATCACATGTTAGAGAGACGAGTATTCATGATCCATCAACTTCTATAAAACATTGTCTCTAGTCTCTCAGCCAAATTAATATACCGAAAATTCCGTTTATGCTCCTAGTTCCATCACAAATGAATCTAAGTATATATTTTTCAAATTAAATTCTCATAAAAAATAACTTCAAAATAATAAAAGTTACTCATTAGATTGGTTATATAACCAAAAAATTAAAAATTAAAATAATAGAAATATTAATTTCAGTTGTTAGCCACTAATCATTTTTAAATGAGCGGGGTTTTTATATTAATTTCAAACCTTAGCCCTTAGGGAAGTGGTGTAATTTGCTACTTAAAAAACGACTATCTTATTAGCGCACTCCATGGTCATGCTTTTGTCACCTGCTTGATAAGAAGAGTTTAATTTACTTAAGCAAATTTAAACACCTAGCTCACTCTGAGCTACTCATTTCACATGTCATGTCACATGTTTTCAGATAGATATTCACAATTAAGCATCCCATTTCCCTTCATTGTTATTGTTGGGAGGCTGAGAATCATCTTTGATAAAATTTGAAGAATCCCAGAATCATGAAAGCAATAGCTTTCCTTTTCTTTCATCACTTTTGGTGAATGCAACTCCATATGCCACAAATCATTTGAAAGCGTATGTCATAGCTGTTATAAAATAAAGGAAGTAGTCGAAAAAATAGAAAAATCTATAAGTGATTGTATATAGAACTTAATATTTAAGTGGTCATCCACTCCTTTTACTACAAAACTGTATCTATTCTTTGAAATAACTTCATGTATATATATAGCAATATCAAGTCAGTTAGTCTGAAGGAAATAGGTGAAGTACTTCACCTATTTTGATTGGCAGATGTTGCTGTAATTGAAAGCCTAAGAAAATTGCTGCTGAAGGCCGCAACATAACAAAAGGCTGAAATTGGATATATATATAAGGTCCAAGTTATTCAGCCGAAATAGGACACACTATCGAAGTTACTCAATTTCCAACAATAGCCACTTTCTAGTTTTTACCACCTATAAATAACCTCCTTTACAACTAAACAACACAGTAGGAAATTAACTATTTCAATATGGCTTGTGTTCTCACTTTATTCCCCGTCTATCTCATGCTCTTTTCAACTTCCTGCTTCACCACCATCAATGGAGTATTCTCAGAACAATCCCCCATGGCCATATCGACAAAACGCATAGAGAAACTGACCCGCCTCCGCTCCTATTTCCACGACACCCTTGATGGCACAAATCCGACTGCCATTAGAATCGCTGGACCATCAAAAAGGTCATTTGGCACTACTATGATGATTGATGACCCATTGACAGAAGGGCCAAAGACACGTTCAAAGCTTGTGGGAAGAGGTCAGGGAATATATGCAATTGCTCTCAACATGACTCTGGCTTGCTGCTTATGGTGATGAATTTCGCTTTCTTGGAAGGTACGTATAATGGGAGTGCACTTAGCATTCTTGGGCGTAATCCAACTCTTGATAAGGTCAGGGAAATGCCAATCGTTGGAGCCACTGGAGTTTTCCGTTATGCTCGGGGCTACGCTTTGGCAAAGACATTTTCGTTTAATCAAAAAACCGGAGATGCTGTGGTTGAGTACAATGTGTCTGTCTTGCACTTCTGAGGGTTGCCAGTTCTTCAGTAATCAGTATTATTTGAGTTTTTCACCTTGTTTTTATATTCCAAGTCGGTCATATCTGTACTATGTAGTTGTCTTTCTACTGTAGGAAAGTACTGTCATTCCCCTAGTAACAATAGAATAAGGCTAGTCTCAATCAACAGATATACTAGTATCTCTATTCTAAAACGAGTGCCTGGATAGGTCCTCAAAAAATTGAAAGTATATTACTCACCAAGACCTAATGTAACTACAGTGGGGTATATTTCATTATCCATAAACTTCCATAAAACATTGTCTCGGGCCGGTCTGTTCGGTCCACTGCGGTCCATTAGCATCATTTTGGTCTATTTTGGTCTATTCAGTCAAATTCGATCCATTTATTCCACTTCAGTCCACTTTGGTCCATCATCTCTATTTCGGTCCACTTCAGTCCATTTCAGTTCACTTTGTTTCATTTAGTCCACTTTGGTTCATTTTCGTTCATTCAGTCCACTACAGTCGATCTATTTGTTATATTTCGGTCCACTTAGGTATATTTCTGTCCACTACGATCCACTTGGGTCCATTAGCTCAATTTCAGCCCATTTTAGTCTGGTTCGGTCTACTTTGATCCATTCAGTCTAGTTTAGTCCGTTCTTTCCAAGTTAATTCATTTTGGTCCACTTTTGTCCATTCAGTTAATTTTGGCAATGCATTGTGAGGAGGTTTGTGTAGAGAGAGGACTTCATTGATAATTTACTTATATCTACTTACTCTTTAAGCCATTCAAGATTTATAGAGATTATTTGTAAGGTGTACAAGAAACAAATTCTTTCTAACCACACAATACATTATTTACAAAATATCTTACCTTATATAATAATTAAAAGTAAAATGCATTACGTTTCCCTAAAAAAAACTGACAAAATTTAAAAACCTTTCAAATAACAAATATAATAACTTAATTGAAATATATCGTATAAGCAATAGTTTGTTAGAAAATAATCACATCATTTTAAGAAGGGTTTGGGGCTAATACTTATAAGTGTCTTTTAATATTTTCTTTTTACATTTAACAAAAAACAAATATCAAATTTTTTTGCGCATCGCGTAAGTCTGCCAATAGTTATTACAAAATCAAAACCCAAAATAACTACAAATAAATCTGTCATAGAATTAGCCAAAATCTAAAAATCCTGAGATATACAAAAGCTCAGTCTACATATTTAAAGGAGACAACTAATAAATAAACAACAGAATGAAATTCTTAAACCTTTAATTTCCATATGCACTTGTTGGAGATGAAAAACTTAAGATTCTTTTGTACAAAAAGGGAAAATAAAATTAACAAATAGAAAGTACAAGGGAAAGAAATCACTGACCCCATGGAAAAATAATCTTAGTTTTACCTCTTAGACTAATTCCAAGCTTAAATGGAAAATATGGGATTATTTTGCCAACAAATAACCAAAAAAATGGTGAATTAAAATTACAATAACTTCACTTGAGGCTTTGGAAAATGTCAAGAACTCCTTCCTATTCTTATGAACAAATTTCTATCCCTTAAAGTTTTGATTTATATAACAAATAACTCCATATGACCATTTAATGTCCATCACAAATGAGTCAAAATAAATAACTTTCAAATTAAATTCCCATACAAAATAATACTCCCTCCGTCCCATTTTTTTTGTCCTGTTTGAAAAATCAAACTTTTTAAGGGAACATCATTTATTGTCTTGTTTATTTTTTAAAAATGTATAAGTTTCCAAAACTACCTTTAAAAAAATTTATCAAAAAATTGAATTAGTAAATTAATAGGGGTATAATAGGAATATTAGTAGATTAATGACTTTTATTTTTAGAAACAGGACAATATTTTGGGACATCTCAAAATGGAATAGAGGACAAAAAAAATGGGACGGAGGTAGTAAAACATACTAATTAAGTTGGTTATATAACCAAAAAAATTAAAATTAAAAATAATACAAATATTAATATCAGGTGTTAGTCACTTGTCATTTATAAAACTATAAGGGGGTTTTTATATATTAATTTCAGATGTTAGTCACTCCATGGTCATGCTTTTGTCACCACTCATCAACTTGACCAGGAGGGTTTTATTACTTGGGAACAAATTTAAACACATGTCTGAGTCTGAGCTACTCATTTCACATATCATGTCACATGTTTCTAGAAGATAGAGTTCCACAATTAAGCAACCCATGTCCCTTCATTGTTATTGTTGAGAGGAGGCTGAGAGTCACCTTCGATAACTCTCAGAATCATGAAAGCAATAGCTTTCCTTTTCTGTCTTTACTTTTGGTGAACGCAATATTGCTATTTCATATGCCACAAATCATTTAAAAAGCTTATGTGATTGTCACTTTTTATTTTAGCACCCCATAAATGATCTTCTTTACCAATGAACAACATAGTGGAAAATTAACTATTACAATATGGCTTCTGTTCTCACTTTCTTCTCCTTGTATCTCATGCTCTTCTCAACTTCGTTCACCATCATTGATGGGGTATTCTCTGAACAATCCCCCACGGTCATATTAACAAAACATATGGAGAAACTGACCCGCCTCCACTTCTATTTCCATGACACCCTTGATGGAACAAACCCAACTGCCATTAGAATCGCTGGACCAGCAAACAGGTCATTTAGCACTACTTTTATAACAGATGATCCATTGACTGAAGGGCCAGAGGCTAGTTCAAAGCTTGTGGGAAGAGCTCAGGGAATATATGCATTTGCTTCTCAACATGACTCTGCCTTGCTTATGGTGATGAATTTCGCTTTCTTGGAAGGTAAGTATAATGGGAGTGCCCTTAGCATTCTTGGGCGTAATCCTTTTCTCAATAAGGTCAGGGAAATGCCAATCGTTGGAGGCAGTGGAGTTTTCCGATATGCTCGGGGCTATGCCTTGGCGAAGACAGTTTCGTTTACTCCAAAAACTGGAGATGCTGTGGTTGAATACAATGTGTCTGTCTTGCACTTCTGAGAGTTCCAAGTTCTTCAGTATTACATGTTCCAAATCAGTCGTGTTTGTAGCAGTGTGTGTTTCTACTATTGGATAGTAGTGTAATTTTTCTAATAATAGAATAAGGCTATTGGGGTATATCACATGCTAGAGAGACAGATTATTCATTATCCATAAACTTATTTGTCTCAGCCAAATAGAAAAAAGCTCAATCTATAAAACCATTCCGAATACACTTGCAGAAATGAAAAACATATAGACCCCTTTTGTACAAAGAAAAAGAAAAATTACAAGCAGAAAGGAAAAGGAAAAGAAATCACTGGCCCCATGGAAAATAATCTCAGTTTTACCTCCAAGCTGAAAGCGAAAATAGGGGATTATCTCGCCAGCAGATAACCAAACATCCATTCTCTTCTTTGACATTATACTGATGATCATAGCTCTGCAATAACTCTTTTGCCTTTATCATACCAAGAAAGCTAAAATGTACCCTCCCAAAACCAGCCAACTCAAGCCTTAAAATCCATTTCTCAAGCTTCTCATGCCTCTCCTTTCTCTCCACTCCTTCACATGCTATGATGTTTTTAATTTCCTCTCCAAAAAGCATCTTCTCAATCTTCTGTCGATCTATCAGTGCTCCTGATACTGTGGAATCCAAACAATCAAAGAGAGCAGCATAGAATTTGAATGAATTTATGACTCTCTCCATTAAAGTAAAACCATTATGGTTTGCTTCCTGCTCAGTTATTACCATCAACTTCGGTGAGAGGCCCTAAAGAGAGTTTAGAAGTTAGAAAGCTCTCCATCTCTGAGGAAACACTTAGAGATAGCGGGGATGATGTGGGATTGTAATCAGGTGCGTCCATGTACAAACTGACCAGATCCTTCTTAAGGAACTCTCGTAAAGGCCGCTGGTTTATATGTAAAACTTTTGGCCGGTTCTTTGATGCCACAGGTGAGTTCCTGAGCATTCCCTCGTCAGTAGCCAAGAGAGAATGTAGCTGAAGCACAGAGCTCATTGCAAGAGCTTCTCCAGTCTTAACATGCAAAATTTCAAGATCAAGACTCTCTAATTTGCTCACTATAGGATTGAATTGAAATCGGATGTTCAAATTGTTTGCTTTTTCCGTCAACTGAAGATCCATTTGCTCTAATACCTCTTTGTTTCCATGAATAGCTGTAATTTTCAAATGGGGTGGGCCCTCTGGTTGTGAACTTGATTTCTGAAGATGATCAAACCACTGGGCAGGCCCAAATGAATAGAGATCAATAATATGAACTGCCTTCTCCCCCTCCATAGCTTCTATAATTGCCTGATTTGTGATCACATATGCAACCTTTAAGAAGGGGCAAAGCTTAAAGAACAATCTTTGAACATGAATTTCCTCATAAACTGATGATATTTTTTTCTTATTGAAGGCTTTATGCAGACCAGGTAACTTTTTAAGCATTTTATTAGCAAATGCCTCAATGAAGTATGCCGTAATTTGCTGAATTGCATCACCATCAGCAAAGGCAAAATGGGAAATATGCTCAAGACAGATATTAGCACTCTGCACACTATCGGCAGCTATATGGATAGCACATTCATCAAGAAGTTTTATCAACTGCAGAGCCACCTCCCCAGATAGTGGCCTCCTAGATTGTGATCCTAACCCAGGAGATAGTGGCATCCAGGGACCGGATTCAAGGGATGCAGAAGGTCTGCCGTCTTTGGCTCCTGCCATAACAACTGAGAGTAAACTCTATGCAGTGGGAATGGATATCTGAAAATTATTTTAAAACAGCTAGAATGAGATCAGATATGTAGGAGAAATAATAATTGCCACAAATAATAACAGTAAACTATGATTATTGAGAAATTGAGAAAGCTGAGAGAAGGAAGAAAGATATTGAATCTCTCTTTAAGTTGTTTGATTTTTTTCAAATAATTATAAACTTAATCCAACAAAGGTTAAAAAAAAAACAAAAAAAGCAAAGCTAAATTTTAAAATTATACTTTCAGGAAAAAGATTTAGTTCTCCAACTCAAAGGAAGAAGTTAAAGAACACACATTGTTTTAAATTTGCTTTCAACAAATTATCACGTGGGTGAATAACCTCCAGCTATGTTTTCTCTTTCCACTTCATTAGTATCAATAGAAACATTTTCACAATTTTTTTCTGTATTTGTTTTAAACGCTACTTTCTGAAAACAGCCAAAAAGGTCAAAAAATAAAATTTCCCATAAATTCCAGAACAGAATTAAACAGAGCCAATTTAGGTTTCTAATCACCTAATATCCGAAAGCAGTTTCAATACAGTGAAACTTTTCCTCCCTATGTCAACAGTATCACAGTATCAGGCAAGTGATCGTGAATTAGAAACATAAACTCCAAGAAACTTCAAACAAGTAGAACAACCAACATGAAAAAAACGAATTTTTAATCCAAATTTCTTCTGCAATTGTATCCAGATTTACATTAAAAATCTGAAAAAAAAACTATGCCAGAAAAGAAAAGACAATTTTTGTACCTAAACTTTACCCTGCAATTGATTCTAAAACTAAATACCAGAGCTCAATACAAAGTTACCCTAAAAAAAGGTAAAAGGCCAAACACAACAAAGACAAATAATTAATGGTGCTACTGTAACAGGCAACCTTATTTTTATTCTGCTCCAACATTTTCCCAGCAACCAAACATAGCCTGAATGAAACCATGACATAATTCAAGAAAATTTCTAAATTACAGAAAAAGCTCAACACAAAGTTAACCCCAAAAAAAAAGTACAAAGCTAAATGCTTCTAGGTTCCAAAATAACACAAAAAAAAAAAAAAAAAAAGTGTTGAAATTCAACCCCTCATTTTTTTTTTTTTTTTTTTTTTTTGCTTTAACATTTTCCCTGCAACTAAACAAAGCCTGAATGAAAACCATGCTAGAATTCAATAAAATGTCACCTATTATACAAAAAACAAATAGCATGTGTATTGATAATTGATGATGCCGAAAAAATCACCAGTGAGCCATACGGTTCTTGCACGCTCGAAATAGCACCTGCACAACACAAAAGTTGAAGACCTTAAGAGGAGTACCGGTGTTATGATCTTCTTGCCTTGGCGTCCAACAGATCCGAGCATTGGCGGCTTCGTCTTCGAACAACCTTCTTGAGTCGGCACTAAGTCCAGAGCGAGTCATCATGCATTGCTCTTCATCTTAGCATCCAACGGATTGCACTTACTGCCCTCGTTCCACAACCATAGGTCTGTTGTTTTGTTCGTGCATTCGTCGTCTCCACCTCGCAGTTGTTGGTGTTCCTCTCCAAGCCGTGACGTACTGAAGCCACGTGTTTCCATGTTCACTCTTTGTATTTGCAAAGTTAAAGGAGTTGTGCTGTCCTTGAAGCTCCAAAAGCAGCCGACTTGTGTTAATCTCTACATGCTTTATCAAGTAGATCTTCTAGCGTTTGTCATCACTTGGATCATAAGCACCACCTTGTAAGTTAGTCGTCTGACTAGCTTGCTCCTTTGACATCACTGGCATGTCCAACAGCTGATCTAAATTTTGGTGCCTCGTCACCTTTTTGGTCATCTACTTGTAAACGACTTAGTATGATGATCATCCACCCATAGTCAACTTCGGTCATGCGTCTACCCATAGGTGACTTAACGTAGTGACCGTTCACCCGTAGGCGACTTAACCTAGTGACCGTTCACTCGTAGGCAACTTTAGCCACGCGTCTACCCATAGGTGACTTAACGTAGTGACCGTCCACCCATAGGCGACTTTGGCTATGTCTAAATAAACTCCTCTTCTGCTTACAGTTTTTAGCTTACTGTCTTTAGCTTACTATTTTCAGCTTACTATGCCTAAGATGCAGTTGCCAGGTATGGGGTGGAGCTGTAGACTTTACAACAAGGTTGCCTCTCATGAGTGAAGCTAACAACCTTGTTATGTCCGTCGCCGTCAACTTAACAGCTTCATCATGTGTGAAGTCGTCAACTTAGAGACTGACAGTTTCATCTTGCGTGAAGTTTTCAGTATGTATAATAAAGCTGACAGGTCTTTGGAGAACAACAACTTCTTTTATTTTGCCATTTAAAAACTCCCCTTATTAGGTACCTTCTTGGTCCTCTTCTTGAGTGCCGTGCCTTGCATTCTTTTGGAGCAGCTGCTCTTCTAGATCGTTGTTTTGCTTAGTGAGGCGTTCCACGATTGCAATGAGAGTCTGCACCTGTCTCTCGAGTGCAGTTGGGCGTGGTTCGTCTCCTTGAACGTTGTTGGTGGTCACCATCGAGCGAGTAAGTACCATGCAACTCTTTGTCCGGGAAGCGATAATATGGCTGACAAGCCGTAAAAAATTTTCCCACAGACGGCCAAACTGATGATGCCGAAAAAATCACCAGTGAGCCACACGAGGCTTTACAACAAGGTTGCCTCTCATGAGTGAATAGGAGGTGAAGTGGGGACATAATTGAAACTCAGAAAAATTGTTCTCACACCATAATAAATAATTACGAAACAGAAACATAGGAAATTACCAGAGAATGCTCAATTAGCTCCTCCTTGAGAACTGATCAAGTACACCACCAACTTCAAATTCCTAGCTGGGTTTTGAAATTGATCAAAAACCCAGAAAACCCCCTTAAAAAATTCCCACACTTGTTGAGCCAATCTGCTTAAACAATCAAAGTAGTTTCAGAGGAAAAACAGGGTTTGGGGCTGTCACTTTATTTAAGAGTGAGTCAAATGGAGTAAAGCTCTTTGACTTGAAGGACTAGAATCCATGGCTGCATTGGTGGTAATATAGGAGATTTATTTTTGTCGTCATTGAGGTTTGTTTATAAAATACAGAGGTTTGTGTTTCTAGATTTCATCCTGTGACTGAGTCACTCTCTAAAGTGGATTCTTGTCTTGTCAGTATGTGAAGTGGATTGGAATAAGACATGGCCAAACTTGGTGTTACTGTCACTAATCCAAATATGCTAGAAGAAAACAAGACAAAACTCCTTGCTTCTTGTTTTAGGGGCTGACTATGATCTCAAGGAAAGTCTTGTGTCAGTTTTTCATGGAATAAATCTAGTTTACGCTCAATTTCACAATTTTACTAAAATATGCCCAACGTAGTGTAAGAATATTTTCTGCCTACTAATAATTATACGGACCAGCTTGCAAAAATTAGCAAATTGTGAAATCAAGTGTGAAAATGAGTGTGTCCATAGTATGTTGTTTCCAATGGCACACTAGTGTTAAAGACACCAATTTTGGGATTCAGATCCTCTAGATTTTCTAGGGTACTCTACTAGTAGATTTTCTTAAATCCTAACCACTCTTTAATGATTTAATGGTCAAAATTTTACCATGTCAGCATTCTATTAACAATATTCTTAAAATAATAAAATAATATTGCAAACAAAACAATTAAGATTATTGTTAGTGGAATGCTGACATAGCAGAATCTAAACTATTAAATCATTAAAGAATGATTAAGATTTAAAGAAATCTATTTGGTAGAGTACCCTAAGAAATCTAGAGGATCTGAATCCCCAATTTTGAGGCCATTTTTTCACACCTTAGGTAAGGAAAAGTCTCTCAAATGTTGTAATCGAGCATTATCTAAAAGAGTTTAAATTCTATAAGGATGAGGGGTAAAACCCTTAGTTTACACCCTCCAATAGCACTGTACCACATCAGTATTTCACAGCATTGCACAAATAAATGAATAGAACCTCCCACACACAATACTTCCTTCCTATTACAAAAAAACAAATCCCATTCAATTAAAAAACCAAAGCTCCTAGCCTACTACGATGGAAGGTTGACAACGATAGGACCGCAGGAGAATGAGATGTAATGGAAGCAGAGGTTTCAAGCTAAACTCCAAAAGATTTCCAGTTCAGAGATTACGTGAAAGGTTCATTTATTTGTTCAGGCTCTTAGATAGATGAAGATGTTCTTATGGGCAAGCTCTAAAATCACTAAAGAAAGGTTTTGGCAAAAATAGAAGTAGTTGTAGCATCAAAAGGAGTAATAGTAGCTTCACCAGCATCACGGACCACCGTCTAGCAACATAGGCGATATTTTGGGTAGAAAAACTTTAAGATATGGTTTGTTTGATAAAGGGATTTTGTTTTTTTTTTTTTTTTTTTTTTTTTTTTTTTTTTTTTTTGTATTAATGGAATTGGAGGGATGAGTTTAGTGGTCGTCTCTTTTTCCAGATTTTGGGGTTGAAGGTGGTGGTTCTTCCATGGTAGAAGCAAGAGTTTTTAATTCAATAGGATTTGATTTTCTGTAATAGGGAGGAAATATTGTGTGTGGGAGGCTCTATTCAATAATTTGTAAAATGCTGATGTGGCACCGTGGTATTAGAGGGGTAAACTAATGGTTTTACACCAGGACCTTATCAAATTTAAACTCTTATCTAAAATGTTAAGTGAGTAAGATGTAAAAATTCGGAATGGGTCCAGCTTTCACTGATTTTTTCACATTATCATCATTATCTCAAATGTTACGTGGATAAGATGTAAAAAATTAGCTGATTTTTTTTGGTGTCCATTGATGCCTTGTAGGGTTGTTTACATAACATACGGAGAGAAGTATGAAAATTTAAGTATTATATTCGGTGACAATAGAATTTATAATATTATGAATTGATGTATTAATTTTTAAACACAAAATCAAAATCAAAATCAAAATATAATAATTTAGAAATTTATTTATTATAATATTGTTGTAATAATATTAGTTTAATAGTTTGAATATATAATATATATATTGATGATGTGAAAAATTAGCAATTGAGATCCTTGTCTCAATGGATGGACAATCCTGCGGTTGGTCGTGTTTTTGATGTAAACCTGCAATAAAGCTTGGGAAAGAAGTGGAATACACCGGTGTGGTGTTTGCCAAAAACACTCTGATGCTTAAGTTAAAAAGGAAGAAAGTTGTTTAGAGAGAAATTTAAATGGAGTGATTTTTGGATGAGTATTTTGTGTACCTTTGGATTCTATTGCTCATTTCTTTTTTAGTTGTCCTTCGCCTTAATGGATAATGAATGTCTGTATTTATGTTCAACGGCTAGTGTGTTATCAATGGGAGCTCTGAAGCGCACAACTCACTTGTTACTGTTGCGCCGTCCATTACGTTTCATCATTAATGCGTGCAATATATATATATATATATATATTTTTTTTTTTTTTTTGATGATGCAAAAAATTAGCAATTGAGATCCTCGTCTCAGCAGATGGACGATCCTGTGGTTGGTTGTGTCTCTGATGTAAACCTGCAACAGAGCTTGGGAAAAAGTGGAACACACTAGTGTGATGTTCGCCAAAAGTACTCTGATGCTTAAGTCAGGAAGGGAGAAAGTTGTTTATAGAGAAATTGACTTGGAGTGATTTTTGGATGAGTATTTTGTGTACCTTTGGATTTTGTTGCTCATTTCTTTTATAGTTGTCCTTCGCCTTAATGAACAATGAATGTCTGTATTTATGTTCAATGGATAGTACATTATCAATGGGAGCTCTGAAGTGCATAGCTCACTTGTTACTGTTACTCTGTCCGTTATGTTTCATCATCAATGCGCACAATAAATGTGTAACGCTTGCTTTGATTGTCATTGATGGGAATGATGATCCCAAGTCAGTTTTTGACTCATCATATATATATATATATATATATATATATATAGGTTGGATTCAAGTTACACCTGGTGTAACTCTAGGTAATATTACACTACCTAATAATTCTTTTAGAATTCATATTTTGAAAATCCCACCGTTGAATTACATGTTCTATATGTTCTTAACAATTATGCCAATTTTCATGTCAATTGGATATTATTTACCATTTGATCCATAAACTCATTTTTTATGCATTATTTTAAACTACAAAAACTTGAATTTAAAAAAAAAAAAATTTGATTGATGACATGGCTATTAATCTTTGATCACCTTGAAATTTTGCAAGTATAGAGAATATACGAAGATAATGTAATTTAACGGTAGATTTGTTAAATTTTGCATCCAATTAAAAAATATTGAGTGGTGTAAATTTTTTTTTTTTTTTTTTTTTTTTTTTTTGAGAATCCAAACTGAATAGTTTTATTTCAAAAAAAAAAAAAAAAAAAAAAATCATGTACTTCATAAGAAGTTACGTCATTTGAAACTTTGGGCAGCACTTCAAGCACGATGGCAGAACTTTGGGCTCTTAAGGACGGGCTCACCCTGGCAAAGCAAATGGGAATTGAGAACATTTGTATTGAAATGGATGTTGAGTTCATTGTTCAGCTTGTTTCAACACCTTCTATGATCAATCTAATGCTTGAACCTCTCCTCTCTGAATGTAGGGACCTAATTCAGACCTTCCCTAGCTCTTCGGTGGTGCACGTGTTTAGGGAAGCAAATGGTTGCGCTGACCGGCTTGCAAGGATGGGAGCTGATCTTGATGTAATTGATTTTCTTTTTTTGTTTGAACCACCGGATGTGGTGGCTGAAATTCTGGCTAGAGATAAAGCTGGCCTTGTTTGTTGTAATAGACTTGTTGTTTGTTAGTTAATTCTAAGCGTCGTTTACCAAAAAAAAAAAAAAACTTCTTCCAGCCACACCTGTTTCTTGTTTGAGGCTTTTGCCTTTTTGACCTAAAGTATGAGCAACAACATTGTCATTGCGTTCTACATAGAGAAACTAGTCATCGTCAAGAAGCATGAACTGACTTGGACGATCTAATTAATGATCACCTCCATGTCACCTTCAAATGCAACATATCTAAGCCCAATTTCTAAAACAAACTAGACTGCCTTACGCCTTGCCAAAGCTACTACCTCTTTAATTTCTACTTGTAATGAGTACAATCCCAGCCACTTGTATCTATTGGAATACTGCACCATCGAAAATTCACTTTAAAACATATTTTGGGGAGATGGAGACCAACCAACAAGGAGTTGAGGTTTGGGTGGAGTACTGGGACGTTGTCTTGGGCAAATTTATTAAATATTTAAAAGTTGAAGGGTAGTATTTAGTATTACTACGCTGCTGTAGAGTTACATCAACGTAGCAGTTGGTTAGTTTCAGTCCACTCATTTCACTTTGGTCAATTCGGTCCATTCAGCCCATTTGGTCCAACTCGGTCCACTTTGGTCCATCTCTCTCTCTCTCTCTCTCTCTCTCTCTCTCTCTCTTAGCTTTGGTTTGATTTTTGTCAAGTTAATCCTTAGTTTGGAAGTGACAATTTTAGTTTTTATCAAAACACAATCTACACGGCTATATATTTGAATGTGCCAATTAATTATTTTAGTAATATCAATTATAATTATGTGATAATTTTTATTATCACGATAATTTCCTTAAGAAAAATGAGAAATTTGAATCTTTAAAAATTTTAGTTGTACCAAAAAAATTAGAAAAATATAATACACAATAACAATAGCTAGAAAAATATGGACCACTTCACAAAAGAATAATATGATTAAAAAAACACCAAAAATAATAAAATTATATATTTGTAAAAATAGAAAATAGAAATTACTTTTACAAATTGTTTAATTTTTAGGGAGAACAAATTGTCTAGAATAAAATTTAAAGAATAAATTATATATCATACCAAATCTCAAAATAATTATATATTCTGGTCTGCAACTAATTTGAATAGTTTTGGTTTTAGAATTTTTGGTCTTAATTTAATTTTGTAGTTTCACTTATTTTGGTATTTTAAAACTTATATATGATAAATTGGAATAGTAGACTCAATTGTATAAATTTTAATCATTTGTAGAATAATAACTTACATTATTGAATAAAATCCTAATTTTTTTATTAGGTTGACAAAGTGGTCACAACGCGACAACCTAACCTAATTCTTAGAGCTATCATGGGTTGAGTTAGGTTGTTTTGAAGATTTTTTAACCTAAGGAGATCGGACTGAGGTAAAAAAAAAAAAAACAACCAAACCCAACATTTCTCATAATTGTGCCCTCACTTATTCTTTTTTTTGGATTCTTAAAATTTTTATATTTATCTACTTGAGCTTGAACTCTCTGTAAGTACTAAGTCACATGTTGTGTATTTCAACTAAATATGTCTTTTGGTTGAATATATGTATGCTAGGTGTAAGCGGGCGAAAATCAATTTTAACTCAAACTAGATGGAGAGTTAATATATGACAGCCCAATACAATTAATTTGTAGAAAATGGGTTTCTGAGGTAAACCTTAGTGTGCCCATATGGTTTAGCTTTTAAGTTAATGGAAAAATATCAAGTAACCCATAAGAGAGAAGTATATTTTGATATTAACTCTTCTTCGGGTTGGTCCGAGAAGCACTAGTACATATAATGTTCAAGTCTCAGTTACAGGGTAGTATTACACAAAGTATGTTTCTTTTTCAAGTTTTACATCTCCCATTTTTGGAGGTGCTTCCTTTCACTATATAGCTATCCGAATTTTATCCTAGCCCCCCACTTGTACAGCCAATAATCTTCCTTTGGATGCTTGTCCCATCAGGATTTTGCTGAAGGTGATAGAATGTGCTGCAAGCTATGAGGGTACTGTTCAAGAGTCATTCTTCCATTAATGCGGCCAGTTGAGTTGGTGCAATGCATTGAATGCGGAGATGATGGGTACTTTACTTAGATATTTTCCCTTTTCTTTGTTTACATGTCTCTACCACCTTCCTCGATATTTTGTCTTTTGGTCCAAGTGGCTTGCTCAATGTTGCCTAAGGAACACTCGCTCTTCGGACTCTTTGGGCAATCAGCCTCTTCGGCCCCTATTCTCAAGCTCTCATCTATGTGTTAGGTCAGAACTAATGAGGGAATGGGCCCTTTCACCTCCTTGGGCTGGGCCCACAGAGTTCTATTACAAACTCGGATCTTACCCCTCCCACACTAGTTATGTGAACTGAATATTTAACTCTCTTCATGATGCTATTTATCTATGTTAGCAATAGTCACCCACAGGAGATAACACAAAGAAAAGAAAAGAAAAGTTAAAAATCATCTAAGAGTCTTCAATCTTTAAGTAATTGGACTTGTTTATTGCTAGGTCTAATTGAAGGAACTTAATTTTTATTGCTTTGTAAGTTAAGAAATAAGTTGTGTAAAAGCAAGATGTACTTTAGAAAGACATAATTTTAAATATTATTCTAACAAAATAAATCAAATAAGCTGAAACAAAAAGACCCAACATAATCGTATATAAAAATACATTTTGACTAATTACACAAATTTATTTGATAAAACAGGAGACAAATGAGATTTCACAAAATTAGTATCAAAATAGGAAAATACAAGCAAAAGAGTTTTCTTTTGCCAGATTTCTCTATTGCAACTTTCTTCATTCTTAAAGAAAATAACATATAATTGTTCTTGGACCTTGCACTAGGTGGACTTTGAGAAATGCGAAAATCTTATCATGGTGGGGAATTTGCTTTTTAAAAAAAAAAAAAAAAAAAAAAAAAGCCTTGATTACAATCATTTGCTAGCCTGAATTTTGGTCCTTTTTGCTTGTGTGTGCTTTGTGATGTCTTCAGGAGTTCTTCTTGTTGTAAACGTTGAAAGGAGAAGATTATGTTTGGCACTTCTAAAAGGATGAGAGAGATAAGTTGAGGATTCTTTATAATTCTCATAGTGAATATCTATCTTCCTCACAATTAGTAATAGCAGAATACATCATTGATGACTGCTAAAAAGGATGGGGGAATTATGAGTTTGGGTCTAACCATGTTATATTAATCACTCACCCTTCTAATTATTATTAGTGTGGGACTTTCCACATGTACATATCCAACATATTTGAAACTTTGCTACACCAAAAAAATAATCTATTGATGTCTTGACTTGATAATAAAGAGCAATTCCACCCCAAGCACAAGACACTTTTTGACACTATGATATGAGTGTTTTTCAATCTCTTGTCACTCTTGTTTAATATGATAACTAGTCGTAAACCTATGCAATGCATGAGAAAATGTGATATAATTATTTTATAATAGAATATAATATATCAACCCAAGCACAAGACACTTTTTGACACTATGATATGAGTGTTTTTCAATCTCTTGTCACTCTTGTTTAATATGATAACTAGTCGTAAACCTATGCAATGCATGAGAAAATGTGATATAATTATTTTATAATAGAATATAATATATTTTGTAAGTTGTGTTATTTGAAATTATTAACTGTTTTAACAAGTTTATGTAAAGGAACATATAATGGAGTTTTCATTCAGCAGCAATATATAGTGATATAGGTATTAAAGCCTAAATCTAATAAGAAGATTTAAATTTCATAATTATAGTATTATTTTACATTTTTAGTATTATCATAATTGGTTGACTTATTTGAACATCTCCAAGAACATAAAAAAGAAAAAAAAGTGTACATTTCCAAGTCCATGAAACACATATTGTTACATTTAAGTTTAAATACTATATAAGTTTAGGGTGGTAGTAGATTTTTGTTTTCTATATAAATATATGTATAATGCCTATATTTAAAAATTGAATTTTAAAAATAATATTTTCAAAATTTATCATTTTTTGTTGTTGCTATTTTAGGGCCAAGCCCATATCCCTAACTTCCAATGCCTATCTTGTTTGCATTTATAGCTCAAAACTAAAAAGTCGTGTTTGATAAAAAATCTCTTACCTTTTCACCTAAAATTTGATTTGATTTTATTTTTTGAATTTTTGAGCCCAAAATTGATATGAAAACTTACAAAAAGAATCAATTTAAGGCCCAAGTAGTTCATTCCAAAACCAACCAAAGCCAATCGCACCACACTGCCAAATCGACCATTGACAACAATGGTTTTTTGACCACCTATTGGTTTTCGACAAAGTGCACATACTATCCCACAAACTGTATAGACTTTCCAATAAATTTATAAAAAATTTCCAATCAAATATACAAACTTTTCCACAAACTGTAAAAACTTTAATACAAAATAAATAGATTTTCTCACAAATTGTACAAATTTATCACAAAATATACAAACTTTCCCACAAAGTGTCCAGATTTTCCCATAAAATATACATACTTTCTCATCAATTATACTGGACTTTTCCATAAAATATACTAAATTTTCCACAAAATGTACAAATATGACTATAGAATGTACTGACTTTCTTACAAGGTGTACAAACTTTCTTACAAAATATATAGACATTCCTATAAAATATAAAATAAAATAAAATAAAATAACCCATAAAATTTACAGATTTTCCCATAAAATATAAACAATTTCTCCTAAAATGATCAACTTTACCCATAGAAGCAATCAACTGAGTTCTGAACAAATTAGCTCCTTGGTAATGGCTCAATCTATAGATAGAAAGCCCTATGATCACGACTTTCTTATGTTATGGGTTCCTGAAGACTAAATTTAGCTGACAACCCTAGTTAGCAAGCTGAAAAAGCCCTTTTACCTTTCTCTAAAAGGTAGGCTTCCACTCGTTGTCTACTAAAGGAGCGTTAGAGTGAGCGAGCGAAGCCTTCCATCATTTAGTGGCTTCCACCCTTATCCCTCACCCAAAGTTTCACATAGAACATACCAAATTTCCCAAAAAGTGTACAGAGTTTCCTAAAAATATACAGATTTTTCCATTACATATGCATTTTCCCACAAAATTTACGAAATTTTTCCAAAAATATTCTGACTTTCCCAAAACATACACAAACTTTCATAAAAAGTGTACAGGCTTTGCCAAAAAAATATAGACTTTATAATCAGATTACAAAATAACCCTTTAAATATATAGAATTTATCACAAAGAGTACAAACTTACCAACAAAATATAAATACTTTTCCCCGAAACATACAAAATTTCCCACAAATTATACAAACTTTCACATAGAACATACAGACCTTCGAACATAGTGTATAGACTTTCTTACAAGATATACAAAATTTTTAAATAAAATGGACAGATTTTTTAATAAAATATACAGACTTTTGCATAAAATATACAATTTTTCCTAAAACATTTCCAGACTTTCCTATTTAACTTACAAACTTTCCTAAAGAGTGTATAGAATTTGCCAAAAATAATATATACTTTCTAATTAGATATAAAAACTTTCTGCTAAAATATACAGAATTTCTAAAAAAGTATACAGACTTCCCAAAAGAATATACAAACTTTTTCCCTAAAATATACAGACTTTCCCACAAATTTTACAAACTTTTCTATAGAATGTACAGACTTTCCAACACAGTGTACAGGCTTTCCTACAAGATATACAGATTTTTTTTATAAAATTTATATACATTGCCACAAAATATACAGATTTTCCCACAAACTGTACGGACATTCCCACAAAGTATACATACTTTCTCATAAAATATCTTTAGGCGTAATTTTAACTTGGGGTCTAAATCCTAATCAAGTTGAATTTGTTCTCAGAAAACTTAGAGTGAGACTGAGACTGAGGATTTTTATTCGTTGAATGTCATGAGTTCGTCTTGCACTTCCTAGAGCTCTCTATCCTTAAATTTATTCAAAATTAGGTTCCAGCAAATATACAGAGAATCATGTTGGGGTTACCCCTAACATCGTTCAATTTTTAAAACTTTCCGTAGAACATATGCATTCACAGAAGACAAAAAACATAAGATCTTTTTATATGAAGAAGAAAAAGAAAAATGAAAAATAGAAAGATCAAGAGAAATACTAAGAGCCTGGTAGAGCAAGGCTTGGTGTGCCCATGACATCGAGGGCTCAAATCACCTCTCCACCATTGTTACTATTGAAAAAAAAAAAACAAACAAAAAACAACAACAACAACAACAATAGAAAGAAATCATTAGCCACTGCTAGTAATTTCAGTTTCATCATCTGAAACTCCAGGCTGAAACTGAAAATAGGGGAATCTCATGCCAGTAGATAACCAAACATCCATTCTCTTCTGTGAAGCTATACCCATCACTATAGTACTGCAACATTGTACTAGCATCAACTCTACCATTATAGCTAAATGGCACCCTGCTGAAACCGGCTAACTCAAGCCATAAAATCCATTTCTCAAGCTTCTCATGCCTCTGCTTTCTCTCTGCTCCATCACATGCTACGATGTTTTTAATTTCCTCTCCAAAAAGCATCTTCTCAACCTTTTGTTGCTCTATTGGTGCTATTGATTTGGTGGAATCCAAACAATCAAAGAGAGCAGCATAGAATTTCATTGCATTGTGTACTCTCTCTATTAATGTAAAACCATTATGATTTGCTTCCTGCTCAGTTATCACCATCAGCTTTGGCGAGAAACGCCGAAGAGAAC
Source organism: Quercus ilex subsp. ballota (assembly GCA_032727855.1). Taxonomy (NCBI): domain Eukaryota; kingdom Viridiplantae; phylum Streptophyta; class Magnoliopsida; order Fagales; family Fagaceae; genus Quercus; species Quercus ilex. The sequence continues at coordinate 13,662,581 of CM064911.1, read as the reverse complement.
TTAGAAAGCTCTCCATTTTTGGGGAAGCACTTAGAGATAGTTCGGATGTTGTCGAGGAGGAAGCACTGGCAATAAACAAATGATTCAGATCCGTCTCAAGAAACTGTTGAAGAGACTGCTGATTCCTTCTTACCACTTCCTCATCAACAGCCAAGAGAGAATGTAGCTGAAGTACAGAGATGACAGCAAGAGCTTCTCCAGTCTTGATGCCCAAACTTTCAATATCAAGATTCTCTATCGTGCTAACTATAGGATTGAATCGAAATGGGATGCTCAACCTGTCAGCTTCTTCTTTCAACTGAAGATCCATTTTTTCTAATACTTCATTCTGTTCATGAATACCCGTAATTTTCAAATGGGGTGCCCCTTCTTGCCGCACACTTAATGCCTGAAGAAGTCTAATCCATTGTTCTGGCTCAACTGGATAGAGATCAATAATATGAACTACACTTTCCCCCTCCATAGCTTCCATAATGGCCTGATTTGTGATCAAATATGCAAACTTCAAGAAGGGGCAATGCTCATAGAACAATTTTTGAACAAGAATTTCCTCAGAGACTGATGATATTTTCGTCGAATTCAGTGCTTTGTGCAGACCAGTAAAGCCTTTGAGCATCCTATCAGCAAATGCCTCAATGAAATATGAAGCAATTCGCTGAATTGCAGTGCCTTTAGGAGAGGCAAGATAGGAAATATGTTCAAGCCTGGTATTAACACTATGAAGACATCTGGCAGTTACATGGCTAGCACATTCTCCAAGAAGTTCTATCAATTGCAAACCTCCTTCCTCAGATCGTGGCGATCTGAGCCAGGGGTATGGTGATCCTAATCCAGGAGAGGATTCATGGGATGAAGTTAAAGAAGATCTGCCTTCTTGTTTTGCTCTTGCCATGAATATCTGAGAGCAAACTCAATGCACTGTGAATGGAGATCTGAATAACAGCTAGAATGGGATTAGATGTGAAGGAGAATAAATTTTAATTGCTGCAATAATAACACTACACCACTTGATGATAGAGAAAGTTGAGGGAAGGATGAAAGAACTATATCTTGAATCTTTCCCTCCCTTTTTGCTGTTAGGTTTGTTAAAAAAACTACAATCTTAAGCCAACCAAGGTAAAAATTGTTTGGTTTTTCAATATATTTTCAAGTAACAGTTTTGGTTCTCAAAGTCAAAAGAAGCAGTTGAAGAACACTTCAAATATATCACTCTTGAAACATAATTTTTTCCTCTTCAATAATTTCCTTTGGAAGTAAATGTGGGGCTATTTGGGTTGCTAATTACTCACAAAATCAAAAAATAGTTTCAAGACAATGGAACTTTCCTTTCCTATATCTCAACAGTATAAGTCAACTGACAGTAAATTAGAATCATAATCTCAAAGAAACTTTTAAGAAACAGAAAAACCAATTTGTGTCCCTAAATTTTAAGCTGCAGATGTTTCAAAAATTAAATAAAAAGCTCAACAAAAGTAATCCAAAATCATTTTTCAAGTTACCAAAAAAATAAAAGTAAAAGCCAATCAAAATTAGTTTTCCCAGCAAAATATAATGCTTTCTTGATTCCATAAAACCAAAAAAAAAAAAAAAAATCATAAAAACTTTGAAAACCTCAGTTCTATTCTGCTCCAATATTTTCCCAGCAACCAAACACAGGTTGAATGAAAACCATGTTAAATATTTTTTTTAAGAAAAACACACACACACACACTTATTATTCAATCCAAAAGCAAGCTTCAGGGAATGTATTGTTTTCAATAACTGATCAAAAAGGATTAAATATATATGGAATGGAAACATGGGAAATTACCAGGGAATGTTCAATTGGTTGCTCCTTAAGAACTGATCAAGTACACCACTAACTTTAAATTCCCAGCTGGGTTTTCAAATTGATCAAAAACCCAGAAAAACCTCTAAGAAAATTTCCACTCTTGGTGAGCTAGTCTGCTAAACCATCAAAGTGGATTCAGAGCTATGCAAATTTTGGGGTCAGGGATTGTGTAGCAAAGTGAGTCCAATAAAATAAAGCTATTGACCTATTGTCTTGATGGCCTTTTCCTTGGATCGTTGTTGGCAATGTAAGATGTTTTACGGTTTTGTCTTCATATATTTTTTGTCCCTAGGAGGAATCTGAGGAACATGTAGTTTCAGAAATACAAAAACCTGTCTTTCTAAATTGCAAGAGAAGCCGTAAATAAAGTGTCTCCATTATCACTATTTTGTTTTATTTCTTTGGCTATGTCCAGAAGCACTATTTGGATGCTTGGCATTTTCTTCTTGCATATAAATGGAATTGTGAAAAACGCCAATGGCAGAAGCACTATTTTTTTCCTCCCACTTTTCTCTTTTATACAAAATGCATAGATGTGACATCTGGATGTGGCATTACTAGTAACTACCGTCACATGCCTTGCATCAACCCGCTCAATTCACCTAAACCGTCCAATTTTTTTTTTTTTTTTTTTTTTGCTAGGTAAATGCGGGGGTTCGAACCCCTGAGCTCAAGTTATACAAGGACACCAGATGCCACTAGGCTACAAGGCCCAGTGGCACCTAAAATCGCTTGGCCAAAAGCCTACTCTTACATATATGACAGCGCTTTCTAAGCGAGTTGGGAGGATAAAAAATCGAAAAAACTCAACCTAATCTGCCTATATGTCTTTTAGTCTTTAGTTTATATCAATTTTTTTCTTTTTTTAAAACTCCATGATGTATACATGTTAATATGAAAGATGAAGATACTTTACCAACAAATTTATAAGCATACATACGAAGAAAAAAAAAAGTCACAAAATCTATCTTAGCACCAATTCAATGGCTCCAAGTCTTCAAGGAAAACTTTGGTTACAATAATTGGTTTTCACTAGTGAATTCAAGCAATTTGTTAGTAATGCTAACGGTTTTATGATGTGGAATCTAGTTCACAACTTGGGTTTGCCGCCAAGTACCTTTGTTTTTTGCATGAATTTTGTCCAGTCTAGAATCTAGATATTATCATTGAAAGAGAAAGGCGCGGATTTTTCGTTGTTCATAAATAAAATGTTTATTAAAAAAAAAGCATTAAGTCTATTTTTTTAGAGATAATTTCAACTTATAGTGTCACCAAGACATCAATTGATTTTTTGGCATAGATGGGGATCGTGTTGGGAGGAAGTCCAGCCCACATGGAATTCTATTTCAAGATGAAATAGGTGAAGTAGTTTGCAAGTACAAGAATACAAGCGGTAGAAGCTTTTTTTTTTTTTTTTTTTCTAAGGCTTGGTGCATGTGGTTTCATGATAGAGTAGAGAGATTGAGAGAGACTAAAAAGTGAAACACACTTTTGAAGCGGACTAAAGGAAAGAGAATAGTGCTTTGTGCAGCACTGAGGGAAAAAATAAAATATGATTTATTTTTTTTGCTCAAAATATACAAGGAAGATAAATTGGGGGTTTTCTCTAAAACGATTATTTGGGTGCTATAACCATAGAGAGTTGAAATATTCAAAGTGGAAGATCTTGATACCGGGTTTTATGGTGAGGTTATATTTGCTCCTAGAAGTATTATTGTATTTTCCCAATTTATTATGAACTCAGGTTTTGGGTATAACTTGAGTGTTGTAATCTCTATTTTATTATAGTGGATTGATCAAATTTGTTCCGTGATTTTTCCCTCTACACTAGGGGTTTTCAACGTAATTTCTTGGTATTCTTGTTGGTTGATTTTTTTATCGCATCCGTAGATTTTTATTTTTTCTATTGCTTGGGTTATATTTAATTTAATTCACACATAGACGAGTATTTATCCCAACAGATCAAACCCCATATCTCTTATTCGATGATACGAAATTTTATCAATTGAACTAACTGGAACCCACAAACATTAATCATTTTCAGTGTATGCTTAGACAAGCATATTGAATTATTGGTACCTTTTCGTTGAAAGATAAAGCTTAATGTCTAAAGAGAAGCATTCATTGCTTTATGCTTAGATAAGCTTTTATAACTTACACATCAGCATATTGGCCTTCTGCTAGGAAAGGTAGCTTTCTGTCTTATATATACATCGGTCCTAAACATGTTTTGTGTGCACTCTCAAAAATATATATATCAATATATATATATATATATATATATATATGTTTTAGTGTGGATGCTATCAAGGAAAAACCATTGGTGTTTTATAACCAAGAGTGGAGGAGTACGGAGCTTCTCTAATATTTATGTAAGCTTTATCATATCGCATTTGGATTCTGGGTTAAGAACAAAATCATATAAAATTATCAAAATCTTTCAGACGGATTTCTTTATCTTAGCTAAATTTGGTGATGTATAAGAGATGAACATTTGACAAGAAGATAAGGATTTGTAAAGGAATCGTCACCGGGTTGGAGTTGTCGAAAATAAGACAATTTTAGCTTAGCTGTTGATACAAAATTCATGATTTTGTCCCTAGTGTAATGTATTGATTGAAACTTGAAAGTTTAAGAATAAAAGATTCTTTAAAAAAAAAAAACATTTCCAACCTAAAAATTTTGATTTTTTTTAATATATAAAATTATATTGAACTTCAATTAAAACAGGTAATCTTGAACATAGGGAGTGAGATAATCATGATTTTACCCATTTTTATTGTCTGTTAGATGGTAAAAAATTATATTATTGTTAGCTAATTACCGTATATTAGATGATTATATATATTTTTTCCTTGGGTAAAAAAGATAACTGAATGGTCAATTGTGGAAATCTCCCTAGATGTCAATATAATATAGCTCCTAGCCACTGTTTGGGTGAGAAATTGTAAAATACACAAAAATTTATAAATTATGGAACTATAAATCTCATAATTTACAAATTTCATTATTTGGCTCTAATCCCATCATTTACAAATTAATGGCATTGGAAACCACATCCTCTTGGGATGACTAGTTAATTGCCATGTATTAGAGGATTGGATTGTTATGTTTTTTTCCCTAACATACAGATAATGATTTTTCAATCCCTTGGTAGCAACTATTACACACATAGGGGTGTCAATGTTCAACTCAACCCGCGAACACGACACAAACCCAACATAGATTTTTGTGGGTTAGGGTTGGGCCTTAACGGGTTTGGGTTATAAACGGCTAACCCAAAAGCAACACGATAAGAAATTGGTCATATGATGGTCAACCCACATGACCTGCAATTAACATGCTTGACACACCAATTTATTTGTGTCAACCTAAATTGACCTATTTAACGCAACCTGTTTAACTTGTATAACAAACAAATATTCATTTTCTTTTAGATTTGTCAAATATCTTTTATATCAAACCTATATTTTAAACTTAAAATGAAAAGTGAGTAATAACAAAAAACTTACAAGTATAATTGGAAATTGAAATTTTACAAATTTTACATACCCTAATATAATTAGATATTGAACTATATTATTTTGAATTGTAAGTTGAAAAATTGAAGTGTTTACACTATTTTTGGGATGTAAAAAATACTTATTTTTAGGATTTTATATTTAATATTAAGCAGGTTGAAATGAGTTGTATCACATTCTTGTCAACCCAACACAACCTTTTTATTATGTGTGTCAAGTGGGTTGGGTCAAGTTAACCCGCCTTATTAACAGGTTGGGTTAGGGTTGAAGGATCATGACATGATTATTAAATGGGTTGGGTTAGGGTTGAGCCATTTAGTCAAATACCCCTACCTCAACACAACACGAACCCGACACGCTAACCTGAATTAACACCCCTACACACACACAAAAAGAAGAGTGAATTATCATCCACCTAAATAAGGGGATTTATATTTAAGATGCTACTTAATTTACTATCACTACTTTAAAAACTAGATCGGTCAATTCAACCAGAAATTAGACCCTAAACCAATCTGAGAAAAACTGAAATTGAACCCAAATTTGTTTTTTCACATTCCTAAGTGCATCGAAATGTACTGAAATGGATCGAATTGGATTGAAATAGACCTTATGGACTGAACTAGACTAAAGTGGACAAAATAACCGAAATGCTATACTAATATGGCTTAACAAGAGCATAGTAATAATAGATGCTAAACTTTAACTATTAGATATTATATAAAATATAGATGCATAAACATGCAAATGCCTTAAAATTAAATTACATATTAAAGACAAAAGATATATGGTCATATTGACTTGAATCAATCAATTTTATCATTGATAATTCATGTGAAACAATCTAATTCAAGATTTGATCATATAATTTTTTTTTTTCCATTATCCTTTAGTAGAATTATTATGTGTACAAGAACATTAAATCCTTGGCAATTGAAATCAACCATTAGGTTGACTTTTACTAACTCACTAAGGACCAATTGAATTAAAATGAAAAATCCTACGTATTGAAGTCCAAGTTAGACCAATTTTTGACACATTCAAATTGAGTTTTTTAATGATCCAGAAAAATACCCTAATTCTCATGTTGAAAGGAACAAAAAAAGAAAAAAAGATTTTACCCTTAGATTCTAATGATGACCACTTATGATTTAAATTTTAACCTTATGTCAAAATCATAATTTCTCATGTAATAATCATTTGGTTCTTTTGCTATTTAAGCCAAAATGTATATTTTTTTCATGATTCAACATGAGGTGTATACACTAAGACCTAGATGGCATAGGAAATTGTAGGCACTCCTTCAGGTGAGTTCAGTCATAAGAACCTTCTTCTTTTTTCTTTTTTTTTTTTCCTTTTTTTTTTGGGGGGAGAAATCAGTCATAAGAACTTAATTCCACTAGGAATCTAGGATCCCAACAGCATTAGCAGGAAAGCATCCTAAGAGACTCAACTTTCACCCTTGAGGATCTGAACTCAAGACATTGACCCCAACCAAACTGCATGCTTTACAATTGGGATTAGATTTGCTTACTCTTTCCCATGCTCTAGCAATAGAATAAGGCTGGCTAACCCCAAGTAACAATATCAAATGCAAGAAAAGGAGAGAGTACTTATTATCCATAAATTGCTTCAAATATGGTGGTTTCAGCCAAATATACAATATCTCAGTCTACATATAGAAAGGAAACTAAAACAAAGAAGTGACACAGGGAGAAAAAGAAAAAGAAAAATCATATGGGCAGATAGCTAGTAATCTTAGTTTGACCACCTTCTCCAGGCTGAAACCGAAAATAGGGGAATACTTTTCCAGCAGATAACCAAACATCCATTCTCTTCTTTAAAATGATAGCCACCATAATTACTGATCTGCAACAGCCTCCCAGCCTGCAATCTACCGTAGTAGCTGAATGGTACCCTCCCGAAACCAGCCAACTCAAGCCTCGAAATCCATTTCTCAAGCTTCTCATGCCTCTCTTTTCTCTCTGCTCCCTCACATGCAATGATGTTTTTAATTTCCTCACCAAAAAGCATCTTCTCAATCTTATGTCGCTCTATTGCTGCTCTTGATACCGTGGAGTCCAAGCAATCAAATAGAGCAGCATAGAAGTTCAATGCTTTCCTGACCCTCTCCATTAAAGTGAAACCATTATGGTCTGCTTCCTGCTCAGTTATTACCATTAACTTTGGTGAGAGGCTCCAAAGAGAACTTAGAAAGCTCTCCATTTTTGGGGAAGCACATAGAGATAGTGGGGATGATGGGGAGGTGGAATCCGGGCTAGCCAAATACAAATTGATCAGATCCTTGTCAAGAAACTCCTGTAAAGGCCGCTGGCGATTATGGAAAACTTTCTGCAGGTTCTTTAATGCCACAGGTGAGTCTCTTCTTAGCATATCATCATCAGCCAAGAGAGAATGTAGCTTAAGTATAGAGCTGACAGCAAGAGCTTCACCAGTCTTAACACCCAAACTTTCAAGATCAAGATTCTCTAATTTACACACTATAGGGTTGAATTGAAATGGGATGTCCAATCTGTCAGCTTCCTCTACCAACTGAAGAGCCATTTGCTCCAATACCACTTTCTGCTCATGAATACCAGTAATTTTCAAATGGGGAGGGCCTTCTGGCCGTGCACTTATCATCTGAAGAAGATTAATCCACTGTGCAGGCTCTATTGAATAAAGATCAATAATATGAACCACCTTTTCCCCCTCCATAGCTTCTATAATGGCCTGATTTGTGATCAGATATGCAACCTTCAAGAAGGGGAAAAACTCAAAGAACAACTTTTGAATAAGCACTTCCTCAGAGACTGATGATAATTTAGTTGAATTGAGGGCTTTGTGCAGACCAGGCCAGCCTTTAAGCATCCTATCTGCAAGTGCCTGGGTGAAGTAAGCAGCGATTCGCTGCATTGTATCGCCATCAGGAGAGGCAAGATGGGAAATATGCTCAAGTCCGAGATTAGCATTCTCCATACTGCTAGTACCTACATGGACAGCACATTCTTGCAGAAGACGTATCAAACACAAACCCCTCTCCTCCGATCCAAGCTCCCTAATCCAAGGGGATGGTGATCCTAATCCAGGAGATAGTTGCATCCAGGGAGAGGATTCATGGGATGATGAAGTTACAGAAGATCTGTCTTCTTGTACTGCTCCCGCCATTAGTAACTGAGAGCAAACTATGTTCACTGCAAATGGAAATCTAAAAATTAGTTCAAAAACAGCTAGAATGAGATCAATTTGAAGGAAAACCAATTTTAATTGCCACAATAATTACACTAGAGCTTTATGTTGTTTGGTTTTTCAAATAATTATAAACTTAAGCCAACTGAGGTTTAAGAAAAAAAATATTTTCAACATATTTAAGGACACTGTAAATAGTTCTCAAAGTCAAAAGAAGAAATTCAAGAACACATTTTCGAAAATCGCTTTCAACAAATCATTCTCAAACAGCCTGTTTTGCAACTACTGTTCTCTGTCTGTGTTTTCTCTTTCAGGAATACCAAGAGAAACGGGTTTCCATTTTTATTTTTCTCTACTTATTTAAAACAATATTTTCTGAAAACAACCAAACAGGTCAAATTTGGGGTTCTAATGAGTCATAAAATCATAGTTTAGTCTCTAGACAATGAAAATTTTCTTCTCTGTATCTCAACAGTATCAGGAAAGCGACTGAATTAGAGTCATAAATTCCCAGAAACTTAAAGAAACAGAGTTACAGAAAAGAAAAACCAACATTGTATTCCATATTTTCTGCTGCAATTGTAACCAACTTTATATCAAAAGCTAAAAAAAAAAAAACTATGCCAGAAAAGTAAAAGCCAATTTGTGTCCCTAAATTTCAATCTTTCTTAAATTAAATAAAAAGCTTGACATAAGTAAGCCAAAATCATTCCCAAAGTTACCCAAAAAAAAAAAAAAAAAAGAGTTACAAATCCAAACAAAACTAGGCCTACTTAAGTGAAATACAATCCTTTCTTGGTTCCAGATTGAACCAAAAAAAAAAAATTCAAAACTCATTTCTATTCTGCTCCAAGATTTTCCCAGCAACCAAACACAGCCTGAATGAAAACCATGCCATAATTCAAGAAAATTTAACCTATTGTACAAAAAATCCAATAGCATGCTTAAGGGGTGTGCATTATTTTTCAAGAATTCCTCAATGGGACCTATATGAAACAGAAACAGAGGAAATTACCAGAGACTGTTAAATTGGTTCTTCTTTGAGAACTGATCGCGTACACCACCCACTTCAAATTCCCAGATGGGTTTTCAAATACATCAAAAACCCAGAAAACCCACTAAGAAAATTTCCTGGCTTGGAGAGCCAATCTGCTAAACCATGTGGCTTCAGAGCAAAGCAGGGTTTGGGGTCTGGGACTTTATTGCAGAGTGAGTCAAAAAGAATAAAGGCTCTTCTCTTCAAGGACTTTCCCATAGCTGCATTGGTGACAATATATGAGGTTGTTTTTGTCGTCATTGATTTGTTGTCGCTTGGTGTATCAGACTAATATGGAATTTTCTGAAATACAGTGTTTCCTCTCTTTGTAGAATGCAATATTAGCAAGTATCTCCAAAAGACTATCATTTGGATTTTTGTTAAAGGTATAGCCATCCATCGGTAGTTTCTTCTTGCGTAAGGACAAAAGAGACAAGGGAGTAGTTGTTGGAAAAGCCAAAAGCAACATGAAAGTTCACCAGGTGATGTGTCTCTTGGTACTTTGGAGTAATTTTTTTCTTGGGGTTAAAAGTTTGAAATTTTGAATAGGTAGTACTTTTGTCTGTTGGGGTATTACTTGGAAATTGGAATATCCAAACTCTATTCCTTTTGTTTATGATTCCTAAGACCATTCACTAATAGATAATGTCTTATTAGTATTTTATATTTACTTAAAGACTTAGTTGAAGCAACTATGTTGTACCTAGGACTATACGACATGATCTGTCCTAATAGTACACGACATGATCTCTTCTCACCTAATAAGTTTATTATTAATGGAAGTTAATGAACCTTATACTGGATTCCTTCCTATCCTTGGTTTCAATGTTTTCTTTTGCTGAAAAGAAGCCGACTAATGAAAGTTTTATAGGTGTGACTCCCAAGCCCACCTTTAAAACTCAAAGTCCTAATTCTACAAGTTATCATATATGTAAGGAAAATTTTTGTTACATACTTAATGGTGTAAACTCCATACATATCAATATCAAGAATTGCGTCTATTAAAAAAAAAATATATATATATATATATATATATCAAGAATTGCGTGCATGATATCCACCATTTTTGTATAGATATCTAAAATAAAAATGTGAACAGTAACAATGTACCATGTGTGATAACCACTGCTGCCAGTGTGTCAGCACACCTTTTTACTTCCATAGTGTTTGATTTCCAGTGTGTCAGCACACCTTTTTACTTCCATAGTGTTAGATTTCAGTCTTAGGGATCTTCTACAAACAGACGCCTGCAATCATTCACAAAGAACTCAAACTATAATGAACTTTATCTGTTTAATAAAGAAGGAAATCGCAACAAAAGCATTTAGCTCAACATTCAACTTAATGAATTCTATAAAAAGAAGCCAGGAATAGACCATCTCTTAATGCTCATAGTTCAGTCACAATACTTGTAACCACGTACCCAATAAAAGAGGCAACAAACAGACCACCCCTCCTATTAAAAAAAATAATAATAAATAAACAAAACAGACCACCCCTTAATGCCCATGATTCAGTCCACCTACTTGTCCCGGATTGCCATGTAAGGACCCATCCATAAATAGCTTAAACTTAAACTAACCGAGTTGTGCTAGTATCGCATAATTGGGTACAACTTTGTACCACAATTCGTCACATGGCGAGTTGTGATTGGCAAAGGGGTGTTACTGGGTCATGTGAAGACACACATTTACCAATCATAACTTGTCATGAGAAGATTTGTGACACAAAATTATGCCCAATTATGTGATACTAGCATAATTCAAACCAACCATATGTAGCTCTATGAATGCCAACCTTTACAAGCTTTGAATGTATCACATATGGATTAAAAATTAAACTATTTCTATTAAGCCAGAGTGACCATAAACTCATGATGAACAAAAACTCTCCAAGGTAATTGATGTTTGCGAAAGAGAGCTTAAGAATTGTAGTTAAACTCTAGCAAATTTTGTAGAGATAAATCACAAAAGGAATTGCATTCACCAGAAATGCCTAGTTGATCCAAACAAATTTTGAGTCACAGCAATCCCTTAAAAGATGAAGGACTAATTCTGAGCATAAACCGCAATGATATTCGGACCTCAAGAAGCTAGGACCTCTCCTACCATGATTTTATTGTGGTGGCATATCTAGATGAAAACTTAACCCTTCTGTCCCTCAAAGGGGGAGTTAAATGCCTGGTTAGGTTATAAAAAATGGAGTTTCATTTCTTGTTTATGTTCCACATCATATCTACCCTTTAGGAGTATTTATGCTATTGGAAAGCACTATAATTTCATAGTACCAGAAAAAGTTCGAAATTAACTAACAAATACAAAATCTAAACCAGCATCTTTGAAATGCAAGCAGCAAAAAACAAAAGACAGAAAAGATCAAGGCACTCATGCAAATATTAGCTTTGTTTGGTTCACTAAGAGGGTTACGTCCACGGAGTTACTGCAATTTCATCATAACGGCTTCTAAAGGAGTTACAAGGATCATCAACATATATATGCCATCTTAATACATGGACTATAGGCATATGTAAAATTAAAATAATAAGCCTGAGGCATCCAATCTATATATTACTAAAAGTTGAAACGTAGCGTTTAATGTTGCTGTGCTCATGTTGCGCCACGTCAGCGACCATGTCATTCCAATCTTTTTTTTTTCTTTTAATTTGTCCTACAATTTAAAAATAGTTTTTACAAATTTCAGAATAATAGTAACTCTGCATAATAAATCCCAGCCCTATAATAAATCTTAGCCCACTTCTTATCTATTTACTTCCACTATCAAGCCCAACCCAAGGCCTTTTTAGCTTAAGGGAAAAACAAAAAGTTAGAAACCGTGGAAGGTGGAACCCTAAAGGTTTTGCGTTTTGAAACAGAAAGTTTGAAAAATATAACGTGGAACCTGAAGGGTTTTGCGTGAGAACACAAAGAGTTTGAAAAATACAACATCGTACTGGCTAGCTGCTCAAAACAGAGAGTTTGAAACCATGAAGGAAATCAAAGAGTCTGAAATCGTGAAGGCCAAGAGAATCTAATACCATTTGAAACCGTTGAAATCTCCCCACCTTCCTGTTCTACGGTTTCATAGTAACGACCGCTTATCTGAGTTCCTTCCTTCCTGTCTTCCTCTCCTCACAGTGTATAAATACTGACAGAACGTGGCTACTTCGGTTGAGGTATCTCTAAATCTCAGTTCTTTTTGTGCTCCATTCTTTTGCTTGATGTTTTTTGTTTCCCTTATTGCATTTTGTTATATGGATTGGTAGTAATGGTTTGCTGCTCAGTTTTGAACACACAACTCAGTTTCTGAGATTATAAGGAAGACAAACACATATTCAAAATTGAATCTTTATTATGGGTCTAAGAGTTTGGGTATTTGACAGATATATAATTGATTAATTGAGAGAGAGAGAGAGAGAGAGAGAGAAGCCCACGAGTGAGGTTATGATAGCTATTGTCCTGCCTTATATGCATATAAGCATGCAAGGCTGTGTGTGTATTTTTCTCATTGGGAAAAATTAATTTCATTAAATGTCTTTTTTATATTTGGAGGTTATTGTTTTACATTGTAGGTTTGGAGAATTGATAGGTTTTTTTACTTGAGTTCTTTTGTGATGCAGAATGTACATTTTTTTGATGTGTCACAGTATGCATTCTTTGGCAAAGATGTTGTTGATTTGGGAGGTTGCTGTAAGGTTGAATTTAATCAACCATCTAATTGGCTTTATTCCGTGACCAATTTGCTTGTATTTTAGCACTTAATAACCCTGTATTTAGGTGGGAAAATTGTAAGGGTAGTGTGTGAGAAGATGTGAAGAAAAGCTCAAGAGTGTGCAAGAAAAACAGAGTCTCGCGGCTAGGGCTCGCGGGTGGATTGCGACTGGCAAGCCGCGAAAGGCAGGCACGTGAGAGGCATACTGGGAAGCTGAAGGGTCGCGCCAGCTGTCACGCTACAGGACAAAAGCTCCAAGCTGTCCAGGCCGTTACGTCGTGACTGGAACTCGCGACTTGGACAAGCCGCGAGGTCAAGCCGCGAGTTAACCCTATTTGGCAAAAACTAACGTTTTGCATTCCCTTCTCACCCTACTATATATACACCCTTATACCCACGAAATTAAGAGAGCTTCCAGAGAGAATTTTGTAAGAGAAACCCTAGAGAAAAACAAGATTGCCTCATCCCCAATCTTTACCTTAGAGACTCTTAAAATTCCTCTACTCTCTTCCTCTCCATTGTCATAACCTTGAGAGGCCTTTTACCAAATCCTTATCTCACCACACCCACATCTGTGAGAAGGTTCATTTGGTGTTTTGGGAAGCAGTTTGGGAAGGAACCAATATACATTGGTTGATGCTATGGTCAAGTAGCAGAATCCGGTAAGCTAGAAAAGAAAAAGGTTCAGCGCAACCTCGTTGGAGCAGGAAGCTTGGAGGGCTTAGGTACCTGGGTAGATTAGGCTTGGAGGGTCTATTGCTGTTCATGTATCCCAACTACATTTTCTAGTGGATTATTGACCGCTTGGAGGGCGGCGGAGAGGTTTTACGCCGAGGGCTTCGGTTTCTTCTTCGATAACACATCGAGTGTTGTCCTTGTATTTGCATTTCTCTTCCCTTTATCTTTACCATTTAATTACTGCTGTGTGTGTGATTATTTATGGTTTAGATCGTTCCTCAATTCTAGTATAAGCTATTTATCAGTTTCCGCACATACGTTGTTTGTTAAATAGCTTGAATTTGGTATTTTTGTATTTGGGGGTCTAAACGTTCAAGGGTGTTTCATACCCATATTGAACTTTCAGTTGCCATTCTTCATCGCTTGGAGTTTTTAAAATGGTTAGTGATGTTTTTACTTTAATTTTAGGATTTTCCCTCTTACCTGTTTTCTTTATTTGGCCCCCTTTGGTTTACTAATCTATTTAAATTTTGTTCTTTTAATTCAAGGTTTTCTAAGCCAAGTTTGATCTTATCGAAATAAAAAAGCTTCTGAGCAAGGTATGCTTCTTTAGTTTTAGATATTAATTTTGGCATGTCAATGTCTTTTAATTACTGTTTTACTTGTATATTTAGCTACTATAGTTTCTTTTTTCTTTTTCTTTTATAGGTTTCTTCATTGCATGTTATATAATTAATTTGGAGTTTGATATTAGAATTCATGTTTGTTTTATAAAATTTTTAACTTTATATTAGAATTTATTTATTTATTTCTGGAGCTTAATTGATTTAGTTTTGCATATAATTCAAAACACAAAAGCCAATTAGTACTAGATGTAGTTTATAATTGAACATAAGGGTAGGATTTAGAAGTCGGGCTTGGTGCAATGATAAGTACCTTACACAGAACAAGTCACTATGGTAGTTGGAAATACTATAGTATGACCCATATTTTTTTGGTCAAGAAGTCGCAAATCACATAAACCCCAACATAATTTGGATTCCATTTTTTTTTTTTTGGCAAAATCTTTTTGTAAAGAACAATATACTCCTATGAAACTGAAGCTCCAGTTGTTTCCAATTGATGATGCCATTCGGAAAATGGCGAGATCAAAAAAAATATATTAATTTTTTGATAAGTGAGATTTAATTAAGCATAAACCTCACATGAAGCTCTCATTTTTTTTTTTTTTTTTGTGTGTGTATGTTGTTAATTTTTAATTGTCTTGGTTGTTTGTCAGAATAGGTTTCTAATTTGTATATTACATTATTCTCAAATTTTTTAGGTGCTTGAAATTTGTGATTCTCTCTATATCAGTACCTATAGATCAACTGGTGTACATGTGTTGGGATAATAGATTAGATGAAGTGGCATAAACTATATAATGGCCCATGGGTGACTAAGCTACTTAATTAATTTGTGTATCTCTATTTCATAACTTTTATTGATGAAAATTTTTACCTGGAAAGTGGATTTCTGCTTTATGCAGAATGAGGTCTACTGGCGTAAGTCTTATGAACTAGATCATTAAAATTAACAGTTTGATACAAATCATTTTATGTTTCACATGGCAATCTGTCTATGCATCTTCTGGTGTTAGGAATAGGTATTTCCCCAAAAAAAAAAAAAAAAAGAAAGAAAGTGTTCTTTAGTTTTATCATGAAGTCTTTTGAATTAGATCATTGAAATTCATAATTTGATACTATTCATTTTATTTTTCACATGGCATATGTCTATGCATCTCTTGGATATAGGATTTAGATAATTTCGTTATTTTCCTGTGTAAGTAAGTGTAATTGTCTTAAGGTATCCTTAAAAATTTAAAAGTGAATTGTAAGCCAAATGTATGTCTTGAATACTTCTATATGTAACTTTATATGCTATTATGGTAATTTTGTTCTTAAGTTTTAAGACATTTTGCAGCAAGTGTTTTGGGTCAATATCCTATTGTGGGTTCGGTATGGAGAAGAAAATAGGCAGATTTTAATGTTGTTGGTTAGGGTATTGAGTGAATGATAAGGTTTTGCTAGAGTTATAGATTTTACTACAGTTATTGATGTATTAGTGGCTTTTGCTATATTAGTTGATTTTGGCATTGAGACTCAACAAGGTGTTGGTACATTGACAATTTTTAGTCTGTTTCAGTTGTGGGGTAGGGGTGGGGGATGAACCAAGTTAATTTATAAACTTATCATTAGATATCAAAGTTGGTGTATCAGGGGCATATTCAATAAAAAAATATACAATACTTTTATAATAAAAAAAATCTTGCATTCAATAGTTTTCCCGTGCATCGCACGGGTTAACGACTAGTGCATACTAAAAGACAGAAAATATCCCCAATAACTGTACACACCAATTTTGTGCCATCAGAGACCGTCTGTCTGTCAATCTTTGAATTTCTAGTATAACCAGCACAGTAAATCAAGCTCTACACATCTCCTATTAGGCTATTACTCTAATTTAACTTTAGCTACCTAGTAAGATTCTCAAAATTTGAGAGTACATGTTAATTTGAGCCCTAGAAGTACTATTCCCTGTGGAGTTGTGGTTGCCATACTCAAGACCATCCAATGTAAGTGTAACTGTAATGGGGTGTACACACGCGTACACACACACAGTGTTCACTATACATGAATTTCTTCAACAAAATACAAAATCTCAATCCACATATATAAAGAAAACTAAAATAAATAAACAATGTAAATTTTAGAATAGAATGAGTTTTTTTCCTTACAAATGGGGGTATATGAACCTAGGTTCTCCTCCATTGAAGAGCTTGAAAAAACCACTGTATCACAAAGCTCTAAGCTTAGAACAAAGTGAAGTTGTTAAAACTTTCTTTGGAACATATGCATCCGTAGAACATGAAAACCTTATTCTTTTATACAAAGAAGAAAATGAAAAATAATAAACTGAAAGAACAAGAAAAAGAAATCATTGACCACATTGCTAGTTATCTCATTTTTGTCTCCCGAACTGCCAAGCTGAAATGGAAAATAAGGGGCACCTGTTCCAGCAGAAAACAACATATCCATCCTCTCTATCATTTGTCTCTCCGTTGGTGTTATTGATCGAATGGAGTCTAAGCAATCGAAGAGAGGAGCATAGAAGTCCAATGCTTCTTTGACTCTCTCAGTTAAACTAAAACCATTATGGTTTGCCTCCAGCTCAGCTATCACCATCACCTTCCGTGAGAGGCGCCAAAGAAAACTTAGAAAGTTTTTCATTTTTGGTGAAAAATTTGGAGATAGTATGGATGATGGAGAGGTGAAATCAGGACTGACCTCGTCGAGAAACTTCCGTAAAGGCCTCTTTGATGCCACAGGTGAAATCCTTCTTGGCACTTCCTCGTCAAAAGCCAAGAGAGAATGAAGCTGAAATACAGTGCTGATTGCAATAGCTTCCCCGGCGTTAACACAAAAACTTTCAGTATCAACTTTCTCTAATTTGCTCACTATAGGAATGAAGTGAAATGGAATTTCTAACTTAGAAGCTTCTGCCATCAACCGAATAGCCATTTGCTCTAACACTACTCTCTGGTCATGGATACCGGTAATTTTCAAACAGGGCGACCCCTCTGGCCGTGCTTTAAATGTATGAAGAAGATCAATCCACTGTTCAGGTTCAAATGAATAGAGATCAATAATATGAACCCGCTTCTCGCCCTCCATAGCTTCTATAATGGCTTGATTCGTGATCAGATATGTGACTTTTATGAAAGGGCAAACGATATAGAACAATCTTTGAGCAACATTTTCCTCAGAGACTAATGATATTTTTGTCGAATTGAAGGCATTGTAAAGACTAGGCAATTTTGTTTTCAGCATCCTTTCAGCAATTGCCTCGATGAAGTATGCAGCAATTCGCTGAATGGAGGAGCCATTAGCATAGGCAAGACGGGAAATTTGCTCAAGCATGATATTAGCATTAGGCATATTACTTGCAGCTACATGATTAGCGCATTCTTTAATCAGTCTTAACAATTCCATACACCACTCCTCGGATAGTGGTGTTCTGATCATGGTGTACGGTGATCCTAAACCAGGAGACAGTGACATCCATTGAGAGGATGATGGAGTTGCAGAATACCTTGCATCTTGGGCTCCTGCCATTGAGTACTGGGAGCAAACTCTGTGCAATGGGAAAAATAAGGATCTCAAAACTATATTAAAAATAGCTAGAGTGAGATTAACTGTGAAGGAGAATTAATTCCAATTGCCAGAATAATAACACACCACCATTTGATGACTGAGGAAGTTAAGGGAAGGAAGAAAGAAATATTGTATTATACATTTTCTTTAACTTAGTTTGGTTTTAGGAATAATTATAATCTTAAGCCAACCAAGGTATAAATATATAAAATGAAAATTGGTTTTTCATTATAAATTCAGGAGACAGTTTTAGCTCTCAAGTCAGAAGACAGTTAAAAAGAACACAATTTTGGAAATTGTTTTTAAGGACTGATTTTCTTTTTTCTTTTCTTCCTTTAATATTCAAGGAAACCTGAACCTTTTCTACCCAAGCACAAGTGTTTTCATTTTTTCGTTTTTTTGTTATAATACATAATTCGACATTTACAACAATAGAGGGGAGATTCAAATCCATATATATATATATATATATATATATATATATATGTTTAGAGAAAGTTCAATTAGAATTTTAAATTAAATTCTAATTTTACGTTGTCTAAATTTATGTGGGGACCACACCATAATTATCCACTTAAATTTTTTAATATCTGTGCCAAGTGAGTTAATGAATGTAAAATATTAAAAATCTAATATTAATGAACTATAAAATTTTAAAAAAAAAAAATCAATCACATATACTCAATAAAAATCATCACACAACAAAGATCACTACACGTTTTATCTTATTAAAAATTAGAAGAAAAGAAGAAGAAGAAGATCATAAGTAGTATTAAATTTAGTTAAGAATTTTAATATGTGACTAACAATGTTTACTTTAAAAAAAAATTTGACTAATTATTTATATTTTTATGATAAAAATTGTGTTTAATTTTAAATATATCTATACGTATGCATGTGTTACATGTTATTTTTTTTTAATAATTTGACTAATTATTTATATTTTTATAATAAAAAATGTGTTTAATTTTAAATGCATCGATCCATGCGTTTGCATGGATTATATACTAGTTCTCCTAATAAAGGAAAATAAACTATGCTACTGAGTTATAAAGTTCTTGACAAATATTTTCAATCTTAAAATAGCATATTTTGAGAAACACTATTGTCCATCTATATTTTCTCGTGACTATTCCGATAGAAACAAGTTTCCAAACCAATATATATATGTGTGTGTGTGTTTCCAAAATTTCCTCTACTCGATTTTTTTTTTTTCATCTTTTCATTTTAAACATTATTTCTGAAAAAACCAAACAGGTGAAATTTTCTTTTTACCATAAATTCTAGAGCTGAAATAAGTGTGGCCTATGTTGCTTTCTTCTACTCATAAAACTAGAAGTCATACGAGAAAGTTCAATAGAATATGATATTCTCATTTGAGTGGAATGTAACACTTCAAAAATTCACATTCAAAACCTTCTTTTTAATATGCTCTGATATTCTCCATGCAACCAAAAAGAGCCTTAATGAAACCAGGTCAGAATTCAAGAAACTTCACCTATTATACAAAAATCAAGAGCATAATTAAATGGACGAGTTATGTTCAGGAATTAACCAAAGGGTGTTCAAATTTATGAAACAAAAACAAGGGAAATTACCGGAGAAAGTTCAGAAATTATCAAGTACACCACCAATTTCAAATTCCGAGCTGGGTTTCCAAATTGATCAAAAACCCAGAAAAACCCTCCAAGAAATTTACATGCTTGGTGAGCCAACCTGCTAACCATCAAAGTGGTTTAAGAGTGAAAGAGATTTTGGGGTCTGGGATTTTGATGGAGAGAGTGAGTCAAAAGGAATTTAGGACCCGTTTGGTAGAGGAGTTTAAGTAGTGTTGTTTGTAGTTTTTTGAAATACATGTGAATAAAAAGATGTATACAAATATGTAATGTTGTTTAAAAACTAAAAATAAATGTTTGAAATGCCTTACAAATGGACCCTAAGTTTCGAAGGGCTTTTTCCAAGACAGCATTGGTGATAATTTATAAGGGACTTCTTTTGTCATCGTTATTGAAACGTTGCTCTTGGGGAACTCAAGAGGAATATGGAATTTCTCAAATACTGTGTCATCTCTACCTAGATTTCTTCACGTGTATTACTCTCAGAGAGTTGAATTTTTGTCATTATGCTTAGTGATAAGGAATAACAGCTGGCCAAACAGGGTATAATGCTCCAATAAAACACCAGTCTTGTAATTATTAAACGTGTTCGAAGAAACCAACATAACATCCTTGCTTGTCTTTTGGAAGTTACAAGTGCCTCCAAACCAGTATATGGATTCTTGTTGAAGGTGTAGACACAACCGCTTGGTTCTTTCCACTGGCGTTAGGACAAAGAAGCAATGGAGGTGGGGGGAACAAGCCACAAGCAGATTTAACGTTAGCTTTTGGTGTGGGACTTGAGAGTACATGGAAGATCCAAGCTCCCATTCCCTCTATTCCATCTTTTCCAAGGACTTTTATAATTTGATAGATAGGAAGAGAGATTGAACCCTAAATGTCTTTGTTGAAAACACCAATTGTTAATTAAGCTACAAAACTCGTGTTGGAAACCCTACAAGATATTAATTAAGTTACAAGATTATTAACATAAATTATACTCTTTAAGTTTGATCAGTTATCATTCTTGTCCTTGAATTTGGGATATAGTCATGAAAAATCTATAATCCACATCCATTTAAACCAAAAAAAATAAATAAATAAATAAAATAAAATAAAAAGATTTAGGATTATTAGTATACTACCAAAAAATTGAATTCATAATACCATAAATGGTCTTCCTTTAAGGATTTGGCGTATGTTTATTTGAAGGGATTTTAGGGAGGATGGAAAATTGAGGTGAGAGAAGTGGAGAGAGTATTTTTAGTAGGTGTTTGGTTGAGAGGGAAGAGGGAAAAAAAAGTGGTGAGGCTCAAGTGTTTTCTCTCCAGGTCCACCAAAATATTTTCTCCCCAAATTTGGAAGAAAATTGAAAGGAAAACAAAATTGAAGGGAAAACCGGTTGAGGCATGGGAAATACAAAAATGCCCATGTGAATGGGTTTGTGTTTTCTAGTTTTACCCCTTTTTTTTAATCTTTTTCTTTTTCTGTTTCGGTGTTACGTTACCCATCTTTCTTTCTTTCTTTCTTTCTTTTCTCTGCTTTTTCCTGCGTCTTTTCTTTTTTTCATTTTCGTTGGTTTTCTCGTTCTTCTTTGATTTTTTGTGCTTTATGTACTTCTTGTTTGGAAAAGTGTTTTTTTTTTTCAATCCGTATTTTTCATTTGTTTTGGTGTACCCCTTTGTTTTTTCATTTCTTTTGATTTTTTTTGTTCATCTTTTTTTTTTTTTTTTTTTGTTGCTAATTTGTTGCTTTTTTATTTAATATGGGCAAGACAATAAATTTTCACAAACAATATTTTCTATCCTCTTATTTTTCTTTTCAATCAAAAGAGTTTTCTATCTTCTCTCATTTTCACCTTCCCAACCAAATACATATGAGAAAAAATTAAATCTTTTTATATTCTCTCATTTTCCCATTTTCTATTATTCTACTTTTTCACCCTTTCAACCAAACCGACCTAAAGAAGCTTCACAATAAAAGTAAGATACGCTAAGACAATAATAGTAATGATAGTCTATAAGATAGCAAGGGAGCTACAACGATCTTTACGGGAGAAAGGTGTTCACAAGTAGGGAAATACACAACCTACAAGAAAGAGTGTCTTAACATTTATACCCCTTTTCTTTTTCTTTTTAAAAAAAAAAAAAAAAAACAAACAAACATAGAGTGCACAACTGAAAACTTTTTCTTATTAATTAAATGTCGGTTGGTGTGATTTTTTTTTTTCACAACACCTGCTATCGACAACTGCATCAACCATAAATTGGTACCCTTTTTAAACCGTCGACCGCACAACTAGTTTGGCGATTAGTAGCCACTTGATGCAATTTGATTGGTGTGGAGAGGTCAACTCAATTAGCTTTTTCATATCACTGTACACCCCTACTTGTCTTTAAATAAGAGATTTAGAATCAAATCTTGTCTACACCAAAAAAAAAAAAAAAAAAAAAAAAAAAAAAAAAAATCTCTAGTCGGTATCTTAACCTAATAGTAAAAAACTATCATCATTGAGCAAAAAATATAGACTGAAATTCTATTATATCTATTCAACAAAATAATTCAATCTTTACATGAACTTAATAGCCCCAAGATGTGTACATTTAACTGTTTGGTTAGTGAATACTAGCACAATTTTATAACAATGCTAAAGTTTTTTTGCTCTTTGAAGCCATTCAATTCCGAGTTTCACTAACTTAAGAGTTTATAAATTTTTCTTGGAAAATTATTCTCTCTGGCGGAGTTGATGTTGGTTTTGTCTGATTTAATACACGTGGTAGATGAGTCTATGGTGTAGATGTTGTTATTGAAAGAGATTTTTTTTTTTTTTTACGACACCTGCTATCAACAACTGCATCAACCATAAATTGGTACCCCTTTTGAACTGTCGGACCACATAATTAGTTTGGCCATTAGTATACACTTGATGCAATTTGATTAGTGTGGAGAGGGGGTTTTTCATATCACTGTGCACCCCTACTTATCTTCAAATAAAGGACTTGGAATCAAATCTTGTCTATACCCAAAAAAAATAAACCCTCATTGGCATCTTAACCTAGTAGCAAAAAACCATCATCATTGAGCAAAAAACATAGACTGAAATCCTATTATGTGTGCGTTTGGGAAGCGTTCCGTTTGTGCATTTGTGCGTTTTGCTGAAAAATGTAGATCCCACGGCACTGTTCACGGATCCACAAAAGTCATCCAAACACATATTTCAATATAAATTTGGGTCTCACAGCGTTATTCACATATTTAAAAATTATTTTACTAAAGTATTTTCAGTTTTTAACAAATAAGCGGTATCTAAACACACCCTACATCTATCCAAAAAATAATTCAATCTATACAGGAAATTAATAGCTCCAAGATGTGGGCATGTAACTGTTTGGTTAATGAATACGAGCACAACAATGCTAAAGTTTTTTGCTCTTTGGAGCCATTCAAATCTGAGTTTCACTAACTTAAAAGTTTATAAATTTTTCCAGCTAGGAAAATTTTTCTCTGGCGTAGGTGATGTTGGTTTTGTCTGAGTTAATACATGTGGTAGGTGTGCCAACGGTGTAGATGTTATCATTGAAAGAGAAATCTTTTTTTTAAAGAAGACATTGAAAGAGAAATCTTAGTCCATAGAGGAGCATTTGTTGTTTTTAGTGCATGCTTAGATTAGCTTGTTACTTAGGCAAACGCATCGGCTTTTAGCTACGAAGGTAGTTTCTTCTCTTATTATACGGTGCAAGAAACAATGTCTAGGGTGGTGTTTTCAATGACCATTTGGAGCTTAGCAACTAGGAATGAAGTTCCCCAAACTATGTAAGTTTTTTTAAAGTTCAGGTAAATCTAGGAAACATATTGCATTTGGATGATGGGTTAAAAACAGAATCATATTGGGCCCACAAAATGTTTGAGGTTGTGATTGGGAATTTGTAAGTTTCTTTTAATTTAATTTTAGACGGATTTCCTTATCCTAGGTAAATTTCATACAGAGAGGAGAATTTGACAAGAAAATGGGAACTTGGAAAGGAGACAAAACATTGGTAATCAAACTATTTTCATTATGTTAACGGTTAGGGTTAACAAAGAATTTGGATTTAGGAGAGAGAGAGAGAAAAAGACGAAAATACTATTTTGACCTCTATATTTTTGTAACAATTAATTTGGATCCTTTTATTTTTAATTTACAATTAATTACCATTACTTAGTGAGTTGATGATAGAGACCAAATTGACTGCAAATTAAAAATAATAAAAACCAAATTGTTTGTTTTTGATAGCTTGGGAACCATTCCACCTAAAAATCTCTTCTTCTTTTTTCTTTTTCTTTTTTTTCTTTTTTTTTGGTTTAAAATTATTATCTTTCAATGCGAGATGCAATGCCTCAGATTTTGCAAGGGAATATGATGGTGCTTGCCTTCAAATGTGATTGTCATGTATAATCCAATTGCATAGGGGCTCCTCTTTCTTGTCCAATGGATATATTGTAACCTTCCAAGAGTTGTAAGACTCTAAGAGCAATAGCATCAGTCTGGCCAAATTTTTCTGTCTATTTTACACTAAAAAACTACTTTTTCTATTTTACACTACCACTTTTCCAAAGTACTAACATCAATTCATCTATTTTACAATCCTCTCTATTTAAATAATAATATTTTTTAATTTTTAATCATTATTTTATATTTTATTTTGTCCCTATCTTTTTATATTTTCTTTTGTACTTATCTTTTGTTTCTTTGTCCTTATCTCATCTCTTAGACCAATCTTTTGTCCCTCTTCTACTTCTTCTTCTTCCTTCCGCAGTAACTTCTCCTTCTTCCTTTCAAGGTTATGGTCAGATCACCTCTCCCCACAAGCCCCTTCTTCTTCTTTTTCCTCTCATGGTCAAATCACTTATCCACCACAAGCACCAATCTCCACCACAAGAACCACAAGAATCAAAACCTACAAGCATGGACTCTGTCGATCCACAAGCACCAATCTCCACCACCAGCACTGATCCACAAGCATCAAAACCCATTCTCGTCAACCCACAAGCACGATCTCCGCTGCCAACAACAATGCACAAGCATCTAGACCCATTTCCGTCGACCCACGAACTCTAATCTAGCGCCACCAGCATCAATCCACAAGCGACCAACACCAACACCAATCTGTCTCTCTATTGGTTTGTCCGTGTGTTTATGTTTGTGTATCTCTGTATTGATTTGTTTGTGTGGATGTGTTTGTGTGTGGGTGTGGGTGTGTTTGTGTGTATCTGAGGAAAAAGAAGATGAGAAGAGGAGAAGTCTGAGTTCGTTTTGCATGGAGAAGAGAGAGAAAAAAAGTTGCAAAATGTGAAATTAATAAAATAACAGTATGCACAGCTACAGTAACCGTGTATATATGCACGGTTACTGTAGCAAATGTGTAAATATAAACAGTTTTAAAAGGACTGATGTGGAAGATTTTTGGAAAAAAATGTATAAAATTTGTTACTTTTTGTATTTTGTAAAGTTTTACACCCACTGATACGGATGCTCTAAAGAATCTTAATTTACAAGTTTGTGATTGTGTTCCTTTACATGGGGTTTTCTGTGTGGAACTTGGTTAATTTTCCATTTATAAATGTGTTGATCTTATCAAAATACCTTATTGCTTCAAGTTTATGTGGATGGAACAGCTACCATGTCTACCCAAGAAAGAAAAGCGAGTATAAGAGAGTTTTATGGTAATGTCATGAGTTTGGCATCCTTGGAATTTTGTAATGTAATGTTAGAACCTTTTTTTTATGGGGAACCATAGGTGCCTTCCATAACGAGAGTGATGGAAAAAAAACTTATATCAAAGTGGCCAAGAGTGCTTTCTAAAACATGAGCGAGGAAAGAGAACTTATATCTCTAATGTTGTTCAAGTCAATCAAAGTAAATTTTTGCTTATTATGTAAAGTAGATGAATTATATTAAATTAATTGTCTTTGTTAATTGTGCAAATATTGTTCAAATCAACCCACTTTTAACTAAACCAAATCTATATATTTTTTTTTTTACTGATAAATGTGATTTTTATTAAATTAATAACCATATTTATAATAATAATTTCGAACTCTCTATTTTAAGATTTAAAATTACCAATTGGGATAAACTTAAATCCAATAGTATATTTTAAAAAGAAATAATAACTAAATGCTTCAAAATTAAAAATAAAAAATAAAAGAAGAAGAAGAAGCTCGCATGAAGCATTGAGCCTGGCCCATATATTCCATTAAGTTGAACCAGGCCCAAACTTTGGATACCAATCCTACCCGGGAACTTAAACAGGCTGTTACAGTGAGAAGCCCAGACACATAGTTAAAGCTGGGGCCACCAGACCCAGAGTTAAAGCTGGGTCATGTTTTATGCTGGGCTTATAAAAAAAACTCTTAACAATGATGAGAATCATTCTCCTGGCGAGATATCGTTCCTTTTTATTTATTTATTTATTTTTAAATAACCATTAAAAACACAAATTATTTTATAATATTTTTATAAACAGTTAATATAGTTTTAGTATTTTTTAAATAATTATTAGTAAATAAAAATATGATATTAGTAAGAAACCAAATTATAATTAGTAAGAATTTATTACATCAATAACAATATTTTGTGGCTGTAACATTACTCGTTATTTTAAAAAAAAGTAATAGTATAAACTATTTTATAACATTTTTACAAATTTTTTGATATAGTTAACTTCTTATTAGTTTTTATCTAGACTCATCGTTAATATCACTTTTTCATTTATCAATAATCATTCACCACATTAGCGGTTTGTAATAAAGTTTGTATCTCTAGCATTTTTTTTTAGAAATACTATCTTCACAATATTTTCACAATACTTTCCCAAAAAGTTTTAAGTGACAGGTTATTATTGGTAGGCAAAAAAGTAATTTTAGTGTTAAGTTCAAATTGTAACCAATAACAACTTACCACCTATAATTTATTGTGAAAATATTATAAAAGTAGCTATTTTATTTATTTATTTGGTTTTACTAAAAAAAAAAAATCCTTTTGTTTTAGGCTTTTTCAAATAATCCAAGTTTTTGATAAATTTTTATATTCTCTGAAAAATGGTATTAAAATTTTTATAAAATGACCCGTTAACAAAGGGTATGAGCTTTAATAGACCCATTAAAAAACCACCCACGTACCAAGTCTAATGGGTGACCAGATTTTATTTGGGTTTTGCCCCATACTAATCCCAGTACAAGTACAACCAGAGACTGAGAGTGAGTGTGACTCTCTGAGTGTGGGAAAGAAACCTGTTGCTTTACTTTTAGAGAGTGAGAGAGACAGAGAAGTGAGCTTAACCTAGGACCTTTGAACTCCTCACTGTCTGTGTCTGTGTCTCTCTCTTGTTCAGCTCTCTTGCCACAAACATAGATAGAGGTGAACTATCTATTCCTTTTTTTTCTGAGTTTTCTCAGAAACTAAAGAACAGGTTGATTTTTTTGGATCTGTTAATAAATGTTGCTATGTTAGTGTTCTATCCATCCTACGAACATGTCCTGTCTTTTGTTCATGAAAACTTATATCTTTTCTGCCTTTTTGTACATTGTAAAATTATATGAAAAAAAAAATTATATTTTTTCTGTCTTATGTTAATGAAAGTCAAATCTTTGTCTTTTATACATGTCTGTAATCTAATGAAACTCTATATTTTAAGGTGCTCTCTGTTATGATTTCACAACTTGCATTTTTGTATGATTTATTATATAGTGGATTACATGTTGTCACTAGGAATAATATTCTTTATAATCAATATTCCTTTTTTTTTTTTTTTGGTGTTCACTCTTTTTTTATAACTCTCTGTTTTTTCATGCTTATATCTATATCAATTTCTTGTATGCTTTTACTTTATTAGTGTTCTGTTCATCCTACAAACATGTCTTGTCTTTTTGTTCATGAAAAATCATTTCTTTTTTCTTCCTTCTGTCCAGGAAAAATCAAATCTTGTCTTTTTATACATATCTAGCTGTAGCCTGATCAAACTCTCTATTTTGAGGTGCTCCCTCTAATTATTATATTTCTAGGTGCAAGCCTTAACTATTAAGTGCCATCTTAATTGTTAAACTATTACTGCAAGCACTTGTATAGGTCATGAACTATGTCTAACATACTAGGCTCGGCAGTATTATGAAATTCCCTTTACAACTTGCATTCTTGTCTGATTTATCATTTATTTAGTAAATTACATGTTGTCACCAGTAATATTATTCTTTATATCAGTCTAAGTAAGTATGATGTCAAATAAGAAATTCTAAATTTTTTCCCCTGGTTTGTTCATTAATGTTTTTCAGCCTATTACAGCATAACCAACCTATTAAGATGTCTAAGTGGGCTGATCTTCCACATTTTATCCTCTATGAAATAATCTGTCGACTATCTTTCTTTGATGATGTCTTCATTGTTGGTGCTGTCTGCAAGTCGTGGCAATCAGTTGTTAATTCATTGGAGAAACCTCTATTACCTCCTAAATGTCCTTGGCTTATGCTTGCTGAAAGAGAACGAGGCAATAAAGAAAGGCAGATACGAAGCTTTTTCAAGTTATCAAATACTAAAACTTACAATTTCAAGTTGCCTGAGCTTGTTGGAAGAAAAAGCTATGGAGCTTCTTTGGGATGGTTGCTCACTATAGGCACCGGTTTACAGATTAATCTCTTTCATCCATTGTCTAAACAGCTAATTGCTCTTCCACCTCAACCTACCTTTTGCTGTCAATACGATGGTAAAGTTGAGCGCATGTATCTTCGTAAAAACTTTGTTTCTAAGTGTGTTTTGTCAAGGAGTCCATGGAACTCAATAACACATGAATATGATCGTGATTGCATAATCATGACAATCTATGGTGACAAAAAATTATTGGCCTTCACTAGACCGGGATATAAAGCTTGGATTGATGTAAAAAGTCCCACTCGATGTTATGATGACATTGCATTCTACAAGGGAAAATTTTATGTGGTAGATTGTCATGGTGAAGTTTTTGTTTGTCGCACTGATGATGACCAAAAGCTAGAATTTAAAGTTATTGTGCCACATCCAAAGGGAACCAAGGGTACTACCCAGAAGTATATTGTTATATCATCAGGAGCTCTTTTGTTGGTTTCACGAATGCGAGGTGGTCCTTTTTCTTACCTAGGAGGCGACTGTAACTATGAAGAAAATGAATTCAATAATGAAGACCCCAAAGATGATACCGAGGATGAGGATGCTTTTGAAGATGAATCCGAAGAAGAAGAAGAAGAAGAAGATGAAGAAGAAGGAGGAGGAGGAGGAGGAAAAGAAGAAGAAGACATCAATGATAATGCCTATCTGACAATTGGGTTCACAGTTCTAAAATTGAAACAGTGTACTCAAGCAGGAAGCAAATATAGATACAAATGGGTGAAGGTTCACAGCTTGGGAGATCAAGCATTGTTTGTGGGTGACAACTCTTCGGTGTCTTTGTCTGCATCAAGCTTCAATGGGTGCAAAGCTAATTGTATCTATTTTACAGATGACCATAAACTAAATTATGCGTATACCTTAGAGGGTGGTGGGTATGACATAGGTGCATTTAGAATGGAAGACGGGAAAATTGAGCACCCATACCCTGGTGAATCCCTCTCTTTCTTTTCTACCCCACTTTGGTATATTTAACTTACATTTAGGCAATGCATATGTTGGTTTTAATCAAAAAAGCTAGCGAAAGTGGGTAAAGTTGTTGGTCTTAAGATGTGCTTATGTTTATTGAACTCAGAAGTTGTAAAACTAGTAATTTACATCTACGCAATCTATTTATTGTATAATACTTACTTTATTTTAATTGCAATTATCTATGGGTTCTCTTCACTTATTCTAGCTATTAGTTTAATTTGTGAATTATCAAAATTGAATCAGTTACATTGTTGAATAACTCAATTATGACTGTCAGGTGCTGCTTTAATTTTATTTTTCTATACTTCACTCACATACGCGCACTTCTAACTTGAGGGTTAGCAATGGGGGTGGAGGAAAAGCAAAGAGAAATGGCTAGTCTACCAAACAGGTGATGTGCCTTTTGACAGACCCAGACAGAATTCTCTGGGCCTCAAGAGCTTCAACAAATGTTAATAAGCTTCTCTACAATGTAAGTTTTGCATTTCTGATCATGGCGGTCTGTTTGGTTGTTGAGTACCGAATTGTTTGGGAAAAGAGAACTGAATTGTTAAGAAATGGAACTTCTTTCTTATTCAACTTGTCTTGTTTGAATCCTTTGAATCATTCAAGTTTCTAGTAAAGCTAAATGAGGAAATAACAAAATTCAGCCACATCAGATGTTTTCTTGAATAAGTTTTCCTCTTCTTCTTCTTCGATTTTTTTTTTTTTTTTTTTTTTTTTTTGGTAAAGGACACAGCTGATTTGTTTCAGATTAGTTTAAGAAAGAAACCGAGTTCATTATAAATGATTTGTTTTAGAAAAAATATAATTTCTCATCAAAATTTTCTAACTCCAAGCCGAGTACTTGAACATTGTAGTAGTATTTTTGCAAATTTTAGAATTTATGTTCATGTTTATTACCAGCATCAAATTTTGCCTACTAACCAAATATCTAATCTGCATACCATATCCGTGGCCATTTACTAGTAGATTTACAGTGTCAAACAAAACATCGAAACGCAAGAGCTAAGTAAACAGTAATTCAATCTTGAAATGGCCAAATTGGCACCAAATCAAAACCTCAAAAACAAACTATATTAAATACTAACCAAAAGGACTTTCATCTTCTTAGCAATAAAACATTATACAAAATCAAAAAATAAAGAGGGAAAAAAAGCAACAGTTATCACAAGTAAAGAGTACCAAACCCTAGAATTCAAAAATAGTAGAGACAAGAGCTCGAAGAAACCTTGGTTTGATAGCTTGCTTCAGTAAATATATATATATATATATATATTAAAGGAATTTATATGATTATTTTTATATAATAAACTATTTTTATTTGAGATTACTATTTGGATAAATACATTTATTTTGTTATATTAATTATTAATTGGTGCATTAATTATTTAAATATAATGAAATTTTAATGTCATTTTTACAAGATTTATATGAGAAGCAATTAATTTGAAATATAATATTCTTACTCAAATTAGTTTTTTTTTTTTTTTTTGGAAAATGGACTGGGTATTATTCAATTAATTGGAAACAGAGGAGTCCAAAAACAAAGCCTTAAGGGCCGGGGGAGGTTGTTCTTCCAACCAAACATATTCCTCACTTACAAATTGCAAACCGGGCCAAAGAATGAGCCACACCGTTAGCACTACGTCTAACACAGCTAGCTGAAAGCTTACAAAACTTCAACGCCAGGCAGCGAGCATCCTCATAAATATTTCCCAACATGGATTTGTCAAGCTTGGTAGCTGTCAAACCCCTTATCACAATGGCGTTGTCTCCCTCAACCACCACCTCTTGGAATCCTGTCTCCACAGCAAACTCCAAAGCCTCCCGACACGCCAATACCTTTGCTTCTTCGCTACTGGCAACTAGAGGACCCTTAGCTAACAGCGCTGCCATCACTACCCCCGTATTGTTCCTTATAACAGCCCCAAAGCCTGATGCCTCCATATCTATAAAAATTGCCACATCAAAATTTAGCTTGTACATATTCCCTGAGGGTGGACACCACTACTACACATCCTCCTGAGCTGTATGGACAGCCAGTTGAGCCCGTGATGCTTTAAACTCATCAAACAAGTCCGATGCCCGTGAATTCAGTCTTGAAGGATCTTGAGCTTTCCCTCCACGCCATACCATGTTTCTTTAGTTCCATATTAACCAGCAATGGACCCAAAAAAGCTCTAACTCTTCTTCAGACAGTCTTAGGATTAATTCTTCTATCAACTGCATAAAATCCCTATCTTCCGTGCCCACTTTCTGCAACCTACGTGGACCACCTGCCCACACGTCTTGTGCTGCCCCACACTCCCATAGAACATGGAGAACTGATTTCGGTGCCTGATTACAACGTTCACAATAGGCATCCGGGACCACTTTCCTGCAAAATAAATTCTCACGTGTAGGCAAAATGTTTTGGCAAGCTTTCCATGCAAACACCCGAATTTTATTTGGCACTTTCATCTTCAAAACTTTTGCCCAAACATGAGATCCTCCCTCCACTTTTGAACTCTCCCCCAAATCCTTTTCCTACTTTAGAATTAATTGGGCTATATGGTACCCCGATCTCACCGTGTACTCCCCAGTTTTAGTGTGGAGCCATGTCATAGTATCTGAAACCAATCTGTGGCTCAATGGAATGCGAAGAATTGCTTCTGCATCATCTCTATGAAATACATTAACAATAGGCTCCCAGTCCCAAGCCTTAACCTGCCAATCAATGAGCTCAGACACTCTCCATGCACTCCTCCACATGTGGTGGATGGAGAACTTTGTGTGTAGGATGGTTAGGAATCCAGCTATCCTTAGTGACCCGAATAGATGACCCATTGCCCACCCTCCAACAGCCACCTTTCCTTAGGATTAGTTGAGCTGCAAGTAAGCTCTTCCAAACATAAGAACTATTTGGGACATCTGTAGCTTTAAGGAATGTACCACTCGGGAAGTATTTCGCCTTAAAACAATTATACACCAAAGACTCTTGTTGTTGTAGCAATCTCCATCCTTGCTTGGCCAACATAGCTAGGTTGAAGCTATGTAAATCTCTAAAGCCCATTCCACCCTCCTTTTTTGATTGAGCCAACACACTCCACTTCTTCCAATGGATCTTCCTTCCATTGTCAATCTGCCCCTACCAAAATCGAGCACACCTAGCATTAAGTTTTTCACAAAGTTTCATCGGTAGTTGAAAAACCCCCCATAGTGTAAGTGGAGATGGATTGAGCCACTGCTTTGATTAAGATCTTCTTACCCGCTCTCGATAATAATTGACCCTTCCACCCTTGGATTTTTTCCCACACTCAATCTTTTAGAAACGAGAAAGTTTGGTATTTCGACCGACCAACCAAGGTAGGCAAACCCAAATAGGATTCAAATCTTTCCACCTCCTTTACCCCCAATACATCTTTTATCCCTTGTCTTCACTCTTCCTTCACATTGCTACTGAAATAGACTAATGATTTTTAAAGATTAATACATTGTCCAGATGAGGCAGCATATAATTGTAATACCTTAGAAATAGTATGCACTTCATCCTGAGTTGCTTGGCAAAACAAAAGCGAGTCATCAGCAAATAGCAAATGAGAGATGGAAGGAGCCCTTCTACATATAGAAACCCCATGGAGCTGCCCCTCCCTTTCAGCTTTATCCAATAAGGATGTGAACCCCTCAGCACACAATAGGAACAAGTATGGAGATACTCAAATTAGTTACTTTTGCAATAGTTGAAACAAGTCTAACAAATATATATATATATATATATATATTTAGTATAATTTTAAGATAGCTTTAATTCATTGGCTTTATTAATATAAAAAATAATCTTGGAATTCTATTAAGTCACTCTCTCATACAAAAGAATTGGGATGAACGTAAAGCTCTCTCATCTTTTTATAAGCTTAGCTCACACACATACATGTCATTCACACATGCAAAGGGAGTAAGTCTTGATTTTTAATGTGGGCAAAAAAACAAATAAGGATAAGAACAGAGTAGTCTGCTAGTAGATATTTCGCGACCTAGTCGCGGACTGTCTAGTCGCGAGATGGTCGCGTCATTTTGGATCTTATACCACATGTCACTTGCGGGTTATTTAAGTTGCCTAAGGTTGCGAGTTGACTCTCATTGCCGTGGGCTGTCTGGTCACAAGATAGTCGTGATAGCAGTCTCTCTGGATCTTTTATCACATGTCACTCGTGGGCTGTTCAGGTTGCTTGAGGTCGCAAGTTGACTCTAAATGTAGCTTTCACAAAATGCAGAGGAATTCAAGTGCTTTCTACTCACACATATAAGCCAGAAAGATCCATTAAAATGGGAATAATTAAATTTTTCTCGAAATTAAGCTAACAAAAAACATGGATTTTACAAAAATAAATAAGGGTATCATATAAAAGACTAGAAAAATAGGAAATGCAAGAGGGAAAACTAAGAAAAAAGGGGCTTTTTATGAATGATAGTAATTAACATGTCCGAAGCTGTAATTACTACCATTTTTGCGAGACCGATTACAAGAAATGGAGTTACATAATTCCCTCAAGCACGACAAGGAGTTTATATATATATATATATATATATATTGTGAAAACCACAATTTATTTTTTTTAGTTTTTACAAAATTAGTTAATAATTTTTATAAATGAAGTTAATGTCTTAAAAAAAGATTATTCCAATTTCAATTTTTAAATGTATAATAATTATATATTAGATTTTCATACGTTTAAAAATTTATTTAAAATGTAAAACCTATTTTGCAAAAAATCATAGTAGGATTTTAGCTTAGATTTAGTTTTTTTTCAAAATTTGTTTAAAATCTTTATAATTTTTTCCAAGGAATCAAAATACAAATTTTTTTTTTTTTTTTTTTGGGTGGAAAACAGATAGTAAGTGATCTTGGCTCTGTTTGCTATCAAGTCTAAGATCCATTTGTCACAAGCCCAAAAGGTGAAGCCCATCCTTATAATGTAAAAGGTGAAATCTACTCATCTCTATATCTCACACTCTACACTCCATTTTTGCACTCACAAGCCGATTCAGACACAAGCCCTCACTCCTCGGACAATGGCTACGAAGAGGTGCCAGCCAAAGGCCTATGCGTTACTTGAGAGAGATAAAATGAGGAGTAGGGCTATGGGTGATTTTTTTCCTAAAGAAGAGAGAGATGTTGAAGAAGCTTCAATTGGAGTTCAGTATGGCTGGATTTGGATTGTCTGCACTTGGATGGTATGAGTCATACAAGTCTAGTGCAAGCTTCAGATGTGTTGAGTATGTGGTGGGGTTTATCCAGCCTGGGGTGGATAATATCCGAGAAGTCTATGGTCATATCAAGCCAACTGTTTTGACTTCTTTTGATCCACTTCAAGTTGCTTCTGATGTATTTCGCTGGAGGACGGTTGAGCTTAAAGCTTCTGTTGCAATTGCTAATATGCATTGGGAAGCTGAGTATAGGGAGATCTTGTATTTATACAAGGCAATGGTTTGTAGGTCTGAAGTTCTACATAGTCGGCCTAACACCATTATCAGGAAAAAAATTGGGTTTTTTGGTTGATTTTGGTTGGTACAAGTGCATGTAAAAAATTTTTTTTGAACTTTTGCTTTAACTTGAGCAAAGAAAACTTTTCTATTTACTTGTGGTCTATATTACGATATTGACAAGGAGTTTATATTTATAATGAGTGTGGGTTAGCGTACAGAAGGTCAAGCCAATTGGAGCTCCATAAAGCCGATGTGCATTCCGCAATGTGAGTAAGAGATATCAAATGCAATATATGTGCTACAATTGCTGACCTAGGTGATCAGGCTTGCTGATAGTATGAAATAGGATTCTACTGCCAAGTAACGTGCCAAGGGTGAGGGAGTGGGTGATAGGCATGGCAAGGGTCAAGGCGATGGTGTGGTGCTATCAACAAGTCTATTATATCAATTAAAACTTGATGAATAACTACCCAAAAAAAAAAAAAAGTTTATTGCAATGAAAAAAATCGTTGCAATAACATTAGAGTCATTGCAATAGTTGATACGAGGTGTTGCAATAAAATTTGAGGTAATAATTTTGTGCAACAAAAAATTTTGTTGCAATAAACTCTAAATATTTTAATAACATCTTTGACGCAATGATATATATATATATATAGAGAGAGAGAGAGAGAGAGAGAGAGAGGCTATTACTTCACGAATTTTATTACAATATTATTGCAATGATATATTTGTTGCAGTTTCATATTTGTTATTGCAATAAATTGTAAAAGAATTAATATCAAATTACCGCAATGATAACTTCATTGCAAGTTCAAAATTTCATTGCAATAAATTTCAAAAATAATTTGTATCAATTTATTGCAACGATTTCTTCATTTTAAGTTATTTTAACAAATTTTTTCTAATATATTAAAGTTTTTATTGCAACTGAAAATTATAAGTTATTGCAACTTATTATTGTTGATGCAATAATTTAAAACTTTTAAGTTACTATTGCAATAATTTTAACTTGTAGATGTGATAGTCTAATACTACTATACATATTTTTTGTATTAACACTTGATGTCATAGACTTTTTTTTGGTATAGTGAGAAGAATTAAAAGAAGAAAAAAAAAAAAGTCGACATCATCATGGCTGATTCGACTGGCTAGGTCAATCTAAGTTTAATAACTATGATTACCTCAACATTATATTGTGTCAACTATATAGGTCTTTTTTTTCAATGAAAGTATCTAGTATAATATATATATATATATATATTAGAAATGATAATATCTGACTAAATAATTAATAGTCATTTTAGCTATCAATATGTAATTTCACCTATAATAATAATAATAATTATTATTATTATTATTATTATTTATTGAATTTCACTTATTATTATTATTATTATTATTTTACTTTTTGATGGGTTCACTTATTATTTTGGTTATTAGTATTTAATAATTTTCTACTAGGGTTTTCATTCACACACTCTTTTTACATCATATAATTAGACTGAGAGAGAACTCTTCTTAGGTTTTCACCCATTCCCGATTAGAACTTTCTTGCATACACGGCAAGTCTGATCGCCCTCGCCTGGGTTAGTAATGGTAGCATAAATATTACATTTGATGTCACCCGGTCGCATCGATACGCAGATCCATGTTTGCAATGAGTGCGGATCTGCGTACATATCTTGCGAATTGGACCTCCACCAACACGATATGCATCGTGAGATGCAACCCAGTGACATCAAATGCAATATTTGTGCTACCGTTACTAACTGGGCGAGGGTGATCAGACTTGTTGTGTGTGCAAGAAAGTTCTAATTGAGAATGCCGAGGGTGTGGGAGTGGGTGACGGCTATGGCGATGGCGAGGGTTAGGGTCAGGGTCAAGGTCAAGGTCAGGGCGAGGACGATGGTGATGAGGAGGGTGAGGATGAGGATGTGGCGGAGGATGGCAATATCGAGGATGCGGCAAAGGAGGGTGAGGGCGCGACGGACGAGGGATATGTGGCGAAGGAGGGCGAGGGCGTGAGGTATATCTCTAGCCTCTTTATCTTTATAGTTTTCTTAAATAATTGTTCTATCAAGAAGGGGTCTGAAAATTATACGTTATATAATATTAGGAGGTATATATATATAGTTGTCTCATCTAAGTGTGTGAAATATATCGGATTTGATTTTTAAGTACACGTTTGGAGAGAGTGTTGTATGGTTCCAAATTAAGAACAATCATCAGGGGCCCTCCTCTTAAAGGGTGTGGAGTACTCTGATAATGATTTAGTTTTTGTTTTCATAGATGCTAATTAAATAGAAACTAACAATTTTGGAGTGATATCATAGCTTTATCAGCTGGCACAAGCTTGTTACATTTTATGAGATCACTACTCCGTTGTAAAATTTAATGTAACTAGTATTGGACAATTATAGCCATGTAACGAGAATTATTAGGACTATTATAAATTTTAATATTACAATTATACAAATTGATATGATAGTCTAAAATTATAATCATTAAAAAATAAATGGATGTTAGGATCTTAGAGTGTTGGCATATTCCATGCCAAAGTTTTATTGTAATTAAGCATAAATTACCTTGTAATTTTTATTTTGTGGGTCTATGTGTATTTGGGTTGAGGTACAAGTGCTAAAAATGGAATTGTACAACATGGGATTTTAGTTGAGCAAAATTGAAGATGTATCTGGCGAAATAGCAATTGAGATAGCCACTTCACGGGAGCGAAAACATGAAAACTATAGAGAATTTAGTTATGAGTTCCCTTATTATTCTATTCTTTTCCCATCTTATATATCTCATTTTCCCATGGAATTAAACCCTAATTCTTATTTGAGGTGTGAAAGAAACCTAAGAAAATAGCCATATTTCATGAAATGAGATTAAGACCATCACTACCTTTGAGCTGTGAGTGTTAATTAGAGCTTTGGGAAGCATTGGAACCACCATAAAACAGCTAAGCAGACTTGGAGATTGCAATTGGAGCTTAATTGCAAATCCGGGAGCTAGAGTAGTGAAAGGATTTGCGGAGTTAGTTGCGAGCAAGAGTTTGGAAAGCTTAAGTACATAATTACTACTTGACTCAGAGGGTTTTGTGAATCATATGTACTGCAACTATCTATTCTAGTGAATCATTTTCGGCAGTGAGACTAGGAAGAGATTTTCCTCTTTGATAATGCATACATTTGTTATGGTTGTGTTTTAATTGTGTGTGTGTGGATTTAAAATTCTATTTTTACATGCTATTATCCATGCTTGTGCTAATTGATTAATCACTTGCGTAATTGGACTTAATATTTTTTATAAACTAATTGGACTTAATTGTTAAATTAGCCTAAAATTATCTAAGTCATAATCTAGCAATACTTGACACATGCGGTATGTAGTTACATGGAGTAATCTCTTAGTGTAATCACAAAATGTGGAAGGTGGAAAGAAATTGAAAGCAAAATTTATGGAGATGTTAAGAAGATTGGGCTAGTCTTTTACACTAGTCTCTCTCTTTATCAGCTACATTTTGGAAACATTTTCATTCAAACACCTCAAGAATTATGGGCTCAATAATGCTTGAGAGCTAACAAAAAATTACAATAGTTTCACAACATTTCAAATTTTCCTACCACCTGTACAGACTTCAGAGTGTTCACCACAATATGCAATTCAAATTTTTTTTAATGACCCATATAATATTTGCTAAAGAATAATTGTAGATTTTATATTTTACTAAAGAATTAAAATTGTATCATGAAAATTGTATGTCATATAATATTTGCTATTGTTTTACTAAAAAATTAAAATTCAAGAACTTGCTATTGTTCCTTATATGTTCTTTACATTTTTGCTGCGGGAAATTGTATAATGTTGCGTGTGCATCGCTTTGTTCATCTTGGATGTTAGTTGTTGTACTAGTTTACTGTTACACTGTAGTCATGTTTGTTAATTTTTATTAATAATACTCCTTATTATACAATAACTTGTTAGTTTTTAATGAGCTTTTGCCGGAGGGTGTAGAGGCGATCTTCGAGTTTATCTAGAAGAATTAGCTATGGCAGAGAGTCCAAAACGTATCAAAAAAAAAAAATGACAGAGAATGTTCAAAAATATGTAAATATGTTAAGCAGAACCCTTGCTTCACGTAATCACGTAAGACAAATTGCAACATGTTTTTTTGTTCTAAATACTGTTATTGGAGTACCTTACAGGGATACTAGGGATGCTAGTGGGTATAGTAGCACCTTGGTAATTGCAACATGTTTTTTTCTCTATTGTAATTGTCTCCCACCTTGGTATCATTGACCTGTGATTTTTGCTTCCTAACCACATGATGTTTCAAGATTTAGTTAAGTATAGTTAAAAGGTTCTCTGTGTTTGTTTGTTTGTTTTTTTGGTTGTAGAAATCAATGAATCAATTCATCTAAAGGTGTACCCTTGTGCAGTCTCAATATTCTGATTCAAGTGTATAATTTTTGGGATGCATCTTTGTTGTGAATTGTGCTTTTCTAATCAACATTGTGATTTTCATTGTGGCCTGCATCTACATGTGTATCTATATTCGTGGATGCATTTTTTTCTTGGTGGAATGAAGAATAAGAAAATCAACATGTTCCTTATGATTATTGTCTTCATTTTTATTTATGCTTGATTATAAAACAATATTTGTTTTCTAGCATGGGAACCATTCTTCCACTTTGGCTGACGCTCTTTTTATCACTTATCACTATTTCAACTGCTAGTTGCATATTTTTAATTCATTCTTAAAATCTTCAGTTTGTCTTACATTCGTTTCTGACTCAAAAACATTGTATATTCTCTACTTTTGACCTACTGCACATCCTTAGAATTTTCCCAACTGCCTTGTTCATTTCTAGCTCTTTTATTTTGATTAACCCAACTCCTCTACCTTACCTTCTTTCTTTCTACATCTTATCTCGTTGCTCCTTTCTCTCTCCCCATCATCATTGCCCCTTCACTCTACACTCCCATTATCTTCACTATTGTTTTCTTTGCTCTCTTTATTCTCCTTAGCTCCAATTTTCTTGTCTTCAACTTTAATTTTCTAAATGAACTCCATAACTTGCTCATATTAACATTGCCTCCTGGAAGTAGACTTCCGTGTTGCTATAATTCTTCCTAAGTAAGATTTTTCATGGAACTGGCAGATTAAATCGCAATAAGTGCTATTACTCCACTAGATTCTACTACAACCTACAAAATTTGGTAATAGTCTCACAATTTCTATTTTCTCTTTGTTCTCCACAGTTATGATGTCATCAACATGATCATATTTAATACAAACATATCTAATTTTATTATCATCATTTTGTTTCTCTCATTCACACCTTTTGTCTTTACCACCATTAGTTGTCACCCACACCACACCATTAGTCTACCTATCTTGCACATTGGAATCAACTTTAGTGTAATCATCTCTGGATTCTCCATTAGTTGCATCATGATCCTCTATTGTTGTGGAAGGTGTTCCATCTGAATGTTCTTGCTCATGATTGGTAGTTGATTTAGATGGATTAGTTTGTTGTTGTATAACATTTGCAGAGCATAGTCAAGTCTAATAGGAGCTGTATGATCTGAAGTCTTAACTAGAATGGGAACCATTCTCCAACTCTGGTTGATCATTCTTGTTACAACCATCTCAATTGCTATTTGCAATTTTTCAAAATCTTCTCAAATTTTCAATTTCTCTCACATTTGTTCTTGTTAGTGTGATTGGCATCAACTACTTCAGTGCTATTTGTTTTGTTTTCTGAGTCAAAATCATTCTTTTCCCTGCTTTCTACCTTTTGTGCATCCTTAGAATTTTCCCAACTACCTTGCTTATTTCCAGCTCCTATATCTTGATTAACCCGGCTCTTCAATCTTATTTTCTTTCTTTTTTGCCTTTTTCTCTCTCCTTTCAAGCCAATTGCTCCTTTTCCTCTCCTCTTCATTCTTCCTCTTTGACTTTATACTTCCATTTTCTTTGTTATCTTCATTGTGCTTGTTTTTTACTTAATCCTCTATATGAACTCCATAGCTTGCCCATATTAACATTACCTCCTAGAAGTATAATTCCAATGTTGCTGCTTCAAGTACGATTTTCTTCAAACTATCAGATAACAGCAGTAAGGTCTATAACTCTACTAGGTTCTACTACAACAAAATTTGGAAATGGTCTAATTGATTATATTATTTCGACTAGGTTCTACTCAAGATTTTGAGGTCATGGTTCAACTCACCGTATACCTTAAAGTTGTGAGTTCAACACTTCAACTCATGTTTTCAGGTTGAGATAGCAAAGGGTGACTTAACAAGAGGGAAGGGTTGCCAGATTTGAAATCACGCTTTGGACTCTTAATTTCTTGAAACCCTGCATCGACAAAATATTCAGTTTAAATTGAACTTCACCTTCAAATTGTGAAGTCACAATTTCAAAAAATGTAGGATAGCATTAATTATAAGTGATGTTTGAAAGAATATTTATCTAATTTGCACCTTTTCTTCTATGGGACATGTGGTCTGTTATGTCCCATAGAAGAAAAGCTGTTGATTCCATTCACTTGAGTGACACTGATCCAATAAGAGGACTGTGAGATCAAATTCCATGAAATGCAATGAGTTCAAAGGGAGGTTGTAAGACGTGTGTGAGCATGAAATCCAAAGAATTTTTTTAAGCTAAACATGAATATCATGCATTGAATTAAAAGGGTGAAAAGCCTATTTTTTGGCAATTGCTCTTGTTTATATGTAACTTGCACCTAAAATCTGTCACATTAATTAAAGAATGTTCTTCTAACTTAAACCGTAGCATTAAAGGGTTCGAGAATGCACATACATAAATCAATTAGGGCAAGATTGAAAGGACATAGTTCCTAACCATGAATTTTTATTAACAATCCCTTTAGAAATGATCTGTGTCTAAATTCAATTCACTTGATGTCATGGAAAAATATTGATATCTTTTAGAATTTGGGTTTTGAAGAAAAATACTATTTATGTGAACTTGTGATGTGAAACCCCCCCCCCCCCCCCCCTTCTTCTTCTCTTTTATTGGAGCAAATCTGACCAAAGTTGAATTGATTTGAAAGTCGATGGGATTTATATAAAGATGCAAGATTACAAAT
Source organism: Quercus ilex subsp. ballota (assembly GCA_032727855.1). NCBI lineage: Eukaryota > Viridiplantae > Streptophyta > Magnoliopsida > Fagales > Fagaceae > Quercus > Quercus ilex. Next base: position 13,620,588 of record CM064911.1, on the reverse strand, counting down.
TTAAGTATGCAAAGATGACATTACAATTGTTTAACACTAGCTATTAGAAAAGAGTGATACATTTAATAATTACTAATCACTACCCCGTGCAAAGCACTGAAAAACTACTTAAGAAATTTTAAAAAATGGTGTGGTGCTATCCATAAGTCTATTATAGCAATTAAAACTTGATGAATAATTACCCAAAAAAAAAAAAAAAGTTTATTGCAACGAAAAAAATCGTTGCAATAACATTAGAGTCATTGCAATAGTTAATACGAGGTGTTGCAATAAAATTTGAGGTAATAATTTTGTATAACAAAAATTTTTGTTGCAATAAACTCCAAATGTTTTAATGACATCTTTGATGCAATGATATATATATATATATATATCTAGAGAGAGAGAGAGAGAGAGAGGCTATTACTTCACAAATTTTATTACAATATTATTGCAATTATATATTTGTCGCAGTTTCATATTTGTCATTGCAATAAATTGTAAAAGAATTAATATTAAATTACTGCAATGATAACTTCATTGCAAGTTCAAAATTTTCATTGCAATAAATTTCAAAAATAATTTGTATCACTTTATTGCAGCGATTTCTTCATTTTAAGTTATTTTAACAAATTTTTTCTAATATTTTAAAGTTTCTATTGCAACTGAAAATTATATGTTATTGCAACTTATTATTGTTGATGCAATAATTTAAAACTTTTAAGTTGCTATTGCAATAATTTTAACTTGTAGATGGATAGTCTAATACTACTATACATATTTTATTGTATTAACACTTGATGTAATAGACCTTTTTTTGGTGTAGTGAGAAGAATTAAAAGAAAAAAAAAGTTGTCATCATCATCCTCATAATCATCAACACCACCATTAGAATTAGAATCAGAATCAGAAGCAGAATCATTCTGCTCCAAAACCTTTTCGCAGATTGGACAAACATGTTACCCAAACCTGGATTTGAGACTGTGGCATAAACTTTACATTTGATGTCTCCTTGATCTTTATTGATGGCACGGTGTACTTCGGAAAGATGTATTTCCAATTCAATAGACCTATTGAACAATATTCCACACATATTGCAAAATATATCCATCTTGTGCAAGGTGATGTGCTTCTAAGCCATCTTCTTGAAATCCAGCTTGCATTTGTGGTAGTAATTGACTTTTCTATCCGTACAATTCTAATTGCTTTTCATGTATTTCCCTCTTTTTCTTCCTCTCATTTTCTCACTCTTGATTTGGTTTCGGTTAGGGGAGAGTGTGAGAAAGTGGATCAGTACTCTAATATTTAGAATGACACTTATATTTATATATATACACAAGAACAAGCTCTTTCACTTTCTTGTGAAGAGGAAGACAGAGAGACAAGGAAATGCAAAACACTATTTTTTTTTTCCTTTTTTTTGGCTAAGGCGCAGAAGACATTGTTAAAAATGTAATTGCAGAATGCATGTCTTTGAAATGAAACACGCTTTTGAATTTGGATTAAGTTATCACTTCCCTCACACTTTTGGGGTCTATCACCCATGTTTTCACTTTAATTGCTAGCATGCCATCATATTTTCCTTTTTTTCATGTTGCTCCATAACTTTTTCATATTTTCATTTTGACCCTAAAACTTTCCTAAAATGGAATTTATATTGAGAAAGAATTGGTAATAAAGAAAAAAAGAAAAAAGAAACCCAAACAATTCTTATTGTGGGCCTGATACTATTGAAAGTACAGCTACAAAAAAACAGTTCCACAGTCATGTTTTTAAAATGCGGTTGTAGCTCCTAAAAGCACAAGTTTATGTCCATTTGAGTTATACCCATGTTTTTTTACCCGCGTTTTGTAGTGTCGCCCATACACCGACTAGTCTATAGTCGCGTTTTTCAAAAATGTTAATAAAAGTCTTTAGCCTATAGCCGCATTTTAAAAACACAACTAGAGGAATTATTTTAGTTGCGTTTTTAAAACACGGCTATAGGGAGTTTTTAAGCTACGTTTTATAAACGCAGTTATAGGTCTTTTACTTACAGTAGAGTTTTGAAACACAGCTAAATGTTTTTTTAATATGACTTTAATCGCGTTTAATAAACACGGCTATAGGTATATTTTTTAAGAAAAAAAAAAGTGGTTACGGCTACATTTTATAAACTCGGTTATAAAATGTGGCTAGAGGTTTTTTTTTTCCTAGGCAAATCATAGATTTTTTTTTTTTTTTTTTTTTTTTTTTTCTACAGAACTGTGTAGCAACTTGTTAGGCAGTTTTATCAACTTGTTTATATATGTCTAGAACATTTAGTACTAAATAAAGAAGTGGACAAACCAACCTATCAAATTAATACATTAATAACATGCAATGATATATAGATTGAAATGCCAAATTATAGAAGATAGTCCAAATGTCTAGTAAAGTTAACTATCCTACATTATACATTTAGTAAATAAGTAAATGACATTGTACTCCTCTTTGATGTGTATATAAGATCCTTGGGATGGTTACTAGGCTTCAAACCTTTCATTTCTCTTTTTTCTATCTTTCTTTCTCAAACAAGTGAAAGTTAGTTTTCCTATAAGTTGGGTCAAGGCTATAGACCCAACCCATATGTCTAACCTGTCCCTGTGAGCTGCAATAGAACCCATCAACCTTTCTAAAGAGATCAGGCCCATACTACAGAGGGGCCTCTTACCTGACCCTGCCTAGGCCCTAGATTGAATATATTTATAAAATAAATAAATAGACCAATTTTTCGAGTAAAACTTTGAAAACCCAGATTTTACCAATAAAGACCCGACCCACAACATTAACACAGTGATTTAA